>CM059805.1:18967872-19696622 GCA_030435695.1 Brachymystax lenok tsinlingensis
GAATTACCTGGATTTATGCATAAATTGGTAATAAAATTTGATCTGATCATCTAAGTCACAACAACAGACAAACACAGTGCTTAAACTAATAACACACAAATTATTGTATTTTTCTTGTCTATATTGAATATTCACAGTGTAGGTTGGGAAAAGTATGTGAACCCCTAGGCTAATGACTTCTCCAAAAGCCAATTGTAGTCAAGAGTCAGCTAACCTGGAGTCCAATCAATGAGGTGAGATTGGAGATGTTGGTTAGAGCTGCCCTGCCGTATAAAAAACACAAAAGCATTGGCTGATGTGAACCATGCCTTGAACAAAAGAGATCTCAGAAGACCTAAGATTAAGAATTACTGACTTGCATAAAGCTGGAAAGGGTTACAAACGTATCTCAAAAAGCCTTGACGTTCATCAGTCCACGGTAAGACAAAGTGTCTATAAATGAAGAAAGTTCAGCACTGTTGCTACTCTCTCTAGGAGTGGCCGTCCTGCAAAGATGACTGCAAGGGGCGGCAGGTAGCCTAGTGGTTAGAGTGTTGGGCCAGTAACCGAAAGGTTGCTACTAGATCGAATCCCTGAGCTGACAAGATAAAGATCTGTCATTCTGCCCCTGAACAAGGCAGTTAACCCACTGTTCCTAAGCTGTCATTGTAAATAATAATTTGCAGCAGTAGAACCTTTTGAGGATCTGAGGACCCATGCAAAATCTTTTCAGTCTCCTGAGGGGGAATAGGTTTTGTCATGCCCACTTCACGACTGTCATGATGTGCCTGGACCATGTTCGTTTGTTGGTGATGTGGACACCAAGGAACTTGAAGCTCTCAACCTGCTCCACTGCAGCCCCATCGATGAGAATCGGGTATGCTTGGTCCTCTTTTTCCTGTAGTCCACAATCATCATCTTTGTCTTGATCACGTTGAGGGAGAGGTTGTTGTCCTGACACCACACGGCCAGGTCTCTGACCTCCTCCCTATAGGCGGTCTCGTTGTTGTCGGTGATCAGGCCTACCACTGTTGTCATCGGCAAATTTAATGATGGTGTTGGAGTCGTGCCTGGCCGTCATGAGTGAACAGGGAGTACAGGAGGGGGCTGAACACGCACCCCAGTGTTGAGTACAATAGAGACTGCATCATCTGTGGATCTGTTGGGGCGGTGTGCAAATTGGAGTGGGTCAGGGTTTCTGGGATAATGGTGTTGATGTGAGCCATGACCCGCCTTTCAAAGCACTTCATGGCTACAGACGTGAGTGCTACGGGTCGGTAGTCATTTAGGCAGGTTACCTTGGTGTTCTTGGGCACAGGCATTATGGTGGTCTGCTTAAAACATGTTGGTATTGCAGACTCGGACAGGGAGAGGTTGAAAATGTCAGTGAAGACACTTGCTAGTTGGTCAGCGCATGCTCCAAGTACACGTCCTGGTAATCCGTCTGGCCCTGCGGCCTTGTGAATGTTGACCTGTCTAAAGGTCTTACTCACATTGGCTGAAGAGAGCGTGTCCCCCAATTGAAGCTCAACAGACGTTGGGTGATGCAACAGGACAACGACCCAAAACACAGAAGTAAATCAACAACAGAATGGCTTGAACAGAAGAAAATACACATTCTGGAGTGGCCCAGTCAGTCCTGACCTCAACCCGATTGAGATGGTGTGGCATGACCTCAAGAGAGCAGTTCACACCAGACAACAATATTGCTGAACTGAAACAGTTTTGTAAAGAGGTATGGTCCTAAATTATGCAGGTCTGATCCACAACAACAGAAAACGTTTGGTTGAGGTTATTGGTGCCAAAGGAGGGTCAACAAATTATTAAATCCAAGGGTTCACATACTTTTCCCACCCTGCACTGTGAACGTGTTCAAAACGTATAGTTTGTGTGTTATTAGTTGAAGCAGAAGCGTGTTTGTCTATTGTTGTGACTTAGAATAAGATCAGATCAAATTATATGACCAATTTATGCCGGAATCCAGGTAATTCCAAAGGGTTCACATACTTTTTCTTGCCACTGTACTAAATTAGCAAACCAAATGTACAACTGCAGAGGATTGAGCACATTTTAGACAGTTATCTTAGAACTATTAAGTTATCTAGCTGGCAAACATTTAGTAGTGAATTCCATACTGTAACTAGATCACATGGAGCGGGCTGCACGACAGTGAGTGACTCACAAGGCTCCGATCTCTCGTCGTTGTGTGCTTGTAAACAAACCCCGCGTGACTGGATACTACCGGTAAGCGTCATAATGAAACATTTCGACAGCTGAAATCTCCTAACATATTGCACAAGTTAACCGCAGGTATTTACTTAAAAAGTAGCTACAAATAATCAAATGTATTAACAAACTGCAAATAAATAGTTTCAAAAGGTATTGAAAAACCATCCAGAGACCATTTCCAAATACCCCAGTATATACGGTACACCACCCAAGCCTACATACAAGTACTACTCACTACAGACCTTGTCCAGCGACAGTACAGCCTCAGATTGGTTTGTGCTGACCAACTCTATGGTCAACCATAGGACTTGGTAAGACAGCACAAACAGGTCTGGGAACAGATTTCCGTCTCCTACAGAATAGCGCTGAGGCTACACATTTTTTTTTAAGTCCATGGGAGAGTCTACAGTACAACTCCGGATTTGTGTTGTGAAAATACACAAAGGATTAATTCCCCACCGCACAACCTCAAAACACTACTGACCACGCCGTGCATACTGGGCAGACAGGCCTATGTGGCGTCGCTGGAGCGTGCAGAGGCGGACGTCGTGTTCTGTTAGTGCTGGTCCGCCTGTTCCCCTCGCTAGGCAGGTCCAGGGGAGCCCGGGAGGTTGCGTCAACAGAACTTATTGGGTAGGCCAGAGCGGTGCTGGTGAACACGGTGTTCTGTGGTGCTTTAATCTAATACCCATCTCTCTCGGATAACTCTAACCTGCCTGCTGGGGATGGTCTCCTGAGGACACTGCAGGTCACACGGCCAGGGGTGTGGGAGAGAGAGCCGGCAAGAGCGTGCCAATGTACTAGTAGTGTGTATAGATGGGTCTCGGCAGGTATGCCTTGTGCTTCTGCACTGTTGATGGGAGGTGAGAAGGGGCATTCTGGATAGCAACAGAAGCTATGTTAAATCAGCAAATGAAAGCTAGGAAGGTTTTTCCAATAGGGAAGAAGAGACTGACACACCTGCTACACACACCAACTGACTCCCTGACAGTGGCCAGAACACATTAACATACATTAGCCACCCCCTGCAGCTGAACCCTCTGTTCTCATCATTTCAGCAAAAACAGGCCCGCACTATCTCCTCTATCTAGAGGGCCCTGGGTGATGCTCCAGTCCACACGTACGCTCGGTCTCTCTACCTCTCTTCTCCACAGTGTTTACGCCTGCATACAACCCCAGCCCTCCTCTCCTCCCCCCAGCCAAACACGACCCGGCATATCCAAAACACTCCAGTTTATCTGTGGTGCATCACGGCAGAGACGCACCTCCGCATTCAGATATACCAAGCGGGACCCGACACGCTGCGTTCCTGCCCAGTCTGTATCTGTGGTGCATCGTCTGAAGTGAAGTGCCCGGCTGCAGAGAGGCAAGAGCAGGCACGCATGCAAACAGATAGATGTGTGTATGTAGCCCATCTCCTCTCTCTCTCCTCCCTGGTCACAGAGACAGGGCTCCCCCTGTCATGCTCCACTCCCACAGACAGAGAGACACAGAGATCTGTGGAAGCTCCACATATGACCACCATGACAGGAAAGATAACAAACCCTGCTCCTCCAAAGCCTCACATAAGCTTCTGGGAGTGCACTTCCCCTGCCATCCCTCACTTTCCATCTCTCTCTTTCTGGCTCCCTTGCTCCCTCCTACTCTATCTCCCGCTCGCCCCCTCTAACCGTTTCCATCGCTCTCTCCCCATTCCTCTCCCTCTATCCCACAGACCTCCATGAAACCAAGCCAGGATTGAAGAGAAGAAACCACTATCAAATCGCAACTGTCAGATCACGGAAAGAAAATACTAAACAAAGCTGTTCAGTCCTCCCCCTGACTCTGCACCAGCCCTGATTTGGGCCACACTGTCCCCCATGTCCCATTAGGAGCGAACCCAGCGCCGGTGACTCATCAGTGTGTGTTGATATTACTGTGTGAGTGTTTGGTCGTGTTGTCAGAATGTGTTGATAGTACTAAATATGTATTTACCCTGGACTGTCACAGTGTGATAATGGGGCTGATGGGATGTGCACTGTGTGTTGATAGGATGTGTTGAGAGCTGTGTGTGTGTGCGCGTGTGTGGTGTGTGCATGTCTCTTTTTCAGTGTGTCGCCAGTATCAGAGAATGGAATTGGTTCTAGACCTGGAGCAGGGTTCCGTGGATGTGGTTCTGCTGGGTTCTAGGTCCGGGTTCCAGAGGCAGGTCCTCTAGTAGAGTCTGGATGGTGGAGGGAACCTGGGTTACCATGACGAACGGGACCAGGGCCCGGGCAGCCATCTCACGGGTCCGGTAGACCGCAGAACGACCACACCTGGAACACAGACGGGGCAGGTTAAAGAAGGATTCTTAAAAAAAGCCCTCCTAACTGCCCACACACACCCCTGTGTTTGGGTGAACAGTATACTGTATGAGAATAACTCCAAACAAATGAGTGGATTGATGTCTGAGACTGAATAAACATCCGACCTGTTCAAATAGTTATCTAGCTTTCAGGGAAGCAGGATGACCCCCTCTCACACACACACACACACACACACACACACACACACTCCTCTACTGTACCGTACATGGAGGAGTCAGGGAATGTGGTCATGTTCAGTCACCCTTAACACCTGCTAAAATTAGCCTTGTTTACTAGTGACTGTCCGTCCCTCTCCAATGTCAAAGCTTGCACGGAGGCGGCGTGGGTTGGACATGAGTGAGACGTGTGAGGGAGGTGGGAATGAGGGCCTTTTCGTTGACTTTGAGGACCGATTGACAGACTAACTGATTGACTTACACTAACAGACTGACATGGCCTCTCCATGCATTGTCTGAATAGTGAGAGAAGTCTCACTGGGGCTTTTTCAGCATCTGGGGGATTAAGAGGTGAGGGGTAGGAGAGTTAGGGGTGAGGGAATTTAAGGGTGATGAGACGGGGAGTTGCTGAGACGCAGGCTGTTTGCGGCCAGGGCCTGCTGTGTCGCACTGTGGGCCGCAGAGGAGCAGAGTGCTTTACGAGCGGCTCAAGCCAAACAAACAGCCTTTCGCCATGCCGCTCTGCTCTGGAAACTCCAGAGGAGCGTCCATCCATCACCGTGGCGGCTTATGGAACGAAATGTCTAAATGAAGATGTTCTGCTGCTCGGAGATTTAGCTTGGCCTGGAAGTTATGTTTCCAAACCCCACAACTGCCCCTCCCCCCTTTTCTACCGATACACGAGAATCACACAGCCCTCCCTTCTCCCTGACACACACATACACTGTCAACAAATGGCCCTCCACCTGCTGTGTCATAACTCGCAGACCGACACACAAGAGGCCCTGTGTCAAACAGATACAACAGTTATCATTCCTCTGCTCTGAACTGTCTCTCACACACACACACACACACACACCCTAATGAACAACCCCTCTGCCTGCCCCCTGCCTCAACCACCCAGCCCCATATGTTAACTATCAGTGCTAATTTGTCCCATTAAAACTCTTTGTAGAGGAAATGACCGTTTGGAGGGGTGTAATTTTAGAAACAGGGCCGTCCGAAGCTGTCTCCAGGGGGTCAGGACACAGACTGGGGACGGGGAGGATCTGCTCTAAACGCCAGCCCAGAGGAGGGGAGGGCCAGTGGGCGCATCTGGGGCTCATTTGGGTCCTGGCAGTCCAGTTTCCTCCCAAGAGACGGTCTCTGTTAACACTAAACTAGCTCCACTCTGAGCCGTAATGGAGCCCGTTAGGGAGGAATGGATACTGACTGTTACAGTGAAATGGGATAGGCAGAGGAGACCACAGCGAGGAAGAGAGAGGGAGGAAGACGTACACAGAGTCAGAGACGCTTGGTCTGGATAGTGGAAAAAAACGATCAACGGTATCAGGTTAGTCAGAAGCAGTGCCAGTCTGCCAGGGGCACAAAGAGGGAGAGAGAGAGAGAGAGAGAGATAACGAAAACAGTCTGTTCATCTTCCACAGATGGAGGGTGTCACAGTAGGGACGGGGGAATATAGCGACCCAATCCCCCTTACTAACGAGGGCAAGGCGGAGCCGATAGAGGAACGCAAGAGATGGTGAGATCTGTCAGAGAGAGGCAAATCAGAGGAAAAGAGCTGGGGAGGAGACGGATGGCGGGAGATAGGGATGGAAAGGTGGATTCAGACTGCTGGGATAAGAGCGGGGATAAGTCCTGGAGGTAGGGGAGGAGGTGGCAGATCGTTATCACCCTCCCAGACACATCCACACGCGCCTGGGGGAGGGAGAGAGCGCGAGAGAGAGAGAGACAAGGCCTGAGCCAGAGCGGCCAGGGCTCTGCTATATTTAACATCCTCAACACGTGGGTTTCATTTGGGTGGATGTGCACTGCATACCTCCACTGACAAGAACCAGCCAGCCAGCACTCTGGCCCTGGAGCGGTTAACCCCCGCTGTACCAGACCAGCAATCCTCTATCCATCAGGCAACACAGGGAGTTGAGCCAGAGAGGTGACTGAGCACAAAGCATACATTACATCGGGGGGAAATAAAATAGGGGTTTAAATCATTCAGGATAAACAGCATAAAACATACTAGAACACAACAAAGTGAGACCCTACTCCCAGAGTAAAGCAGCTTGGTCAGGGTCCGGCTGCATAACATCTTAGAGGGTATCATTAGGTCTTCAGACAGCTTTTTCTCATCCAGTGGTTATTACAGTGGAACTGTGTGTGTGTGTGTCCTATGTGTATCAGCTCCTCTGCTGAACGTTATCTGGCCCGGTCACAGAGCATTCCAACCTCAAGGTCCTGTCCTCCCTGACCCTGTCCTCCCTCTGTCCCAGGCACCGAACACACGCAGGCTTCCTCTCCTCGTCCTCCCTGCCTACTTATGGTCTACGGCAGTGTTTCCCAGCTCCAGTCCTGGAGTAGCCCCAACAGCACACATCTCTGTTGTAGCCTGGGATAAACATGCCTAATTCAACTCATTTTAGGGCTTAAGGATAAGTTGAATAAGAATACTGAGGGTACACTGGTCTAAGGGAATACCTCCTCAGAAGATTATCTTAAATAAGACATCCGTCTTATCCCCCCCCCATAAAAACATCGACTTGCACTTGTCTTTTCATACTAGCACAGACTTTGCTGAGAACTTCTTTACTGGCGGAAAGATACAACATACGACTGTGATGTTGTTTCACCTAGCCATCCAAGCTAAATGAGTCACATGGAAATGTTAGGGTGAACCTAGACCTCGTCAAGGAGCTGTTTATGTGACATTGTGGTGTTGACTGTGTTTATGTCTGTTCTGTTTGTTACAGTTTGTGTTGTGTTTGTGAAAAATATATATTAAAAAAATTAAAACTGTTGATAATAAAGAGAAGGTAAACGGTGTACTTCTACTCCCTCCACCTCTGGTTAGCTGCTATGTCTGCTCTCTCCTCTGCTCACAATGGCCATCCCCCTATAGCGGCCGAGACAAACGTTGATAGAGAGGGGGCGTGGCCTTCGGCTCCTGGGCGGTTTGAGGTGCTGCGGGGGAACATGTTCCAATAATATTTTTACGTCTTTTCTTCCAGCTCCAAGAAACGAGAAGAATGTGCGAGCCGATCCTCAGTTTCCCATGAGTCTGCCCGGACCCCCTCTGACGCGGTCAGAGCAGCAGCGATAAGGAAGTGGGAATCTGGGAACGGCGAGACCGCGAAAACCCGCGCACACACAGACACGCTCTCACAGACACACTCTCACAGACACACTCTCACAGACACACTCTCACAGACACACTCTCACAGACACACTCTCACAGACACACTCTCTCGCAGCCTCCACGCCCAGCTAAATATACTGTCCTTTATTGACCAGAAATGTGTTATATTCTTGGCACTGTTAGGGTTGGGGACAGCTATGTTTGGTTACATGTAGATCAAACATTGTTCAGGTGTGGTACTATCTACTCACATATGCCAAAACATACTGGGTGACCTACCTTATTGTGTACAGTATCAACGGAACACAGTGGCCCATGTGTGATTCAAATAGTATGATTTTAGCTAATCACAGTGGGATGAGGACAGTGAATTACAGTTCCTCATGTGAGTTATAACATGCATCCAATAGTTTTGTGTGAGTGTGTCCCCTCACCTGATGATGAAAGGCATGAATGGGGCTAGGCCCAGGGGGGAAGAAGACCCGTCCATGGGGGAGGGGAAGAGACGCCCCAACACCAGCAGCAACAGGAACAGGCTGGGGTGCAGAATCACCTGACCACTGTCACTGGAACAGACATACAGAGAGTTTCAGTTATTATCCACCATCTGTTATACTTGTGGTACACAGTCTCTCGTGACAGACTAAAACATGAAAAGGTTACATCTATCGGGCTGTGATCATCACAAAGATGATTCCGGGGGTGCTGGTTTTGAGCTGGTTCGAGATCTCACAGAGGTGCCCCCACAGTTGGTAACTTTGGAATGTTTGGAAGGGATTTTTTTTCGTTGTCGTTTTTTTCGTCACTCGCATTAGTCCCAATTGTAACGTCCTCCTGTCCCAGAACCAAATCCGGTATCCAGAAGCGAGATCTGCTTTCGGCTTGCTGAGATTAGACAACATTCGACTTCACCGTCATGCAAGAAAATGGACGGGACGGGACGGGGGGGGCAGAAAGTGGGAGTCGGTGAGCTTCGTTGTAACGCTTTACTTATCAACGACCCATGTGGAGTGACTGGCTCATTGTGCAAGCATCCTATTGGGTTTAGACAACCTTTATACACATCTATCCATTTCAATCCATCTCTCTCACTATCCCCTGTATCTCCTCCATTCTAATCTTCCATCTCCCTCTCATTCTAGCTCCACACCCCCCACGCTCTCCCTGACTCAGAATAAAAAAAAACGTCCCTGTGAGCCAGTGGTAACTGTTTCATGGTTGGCAATGTCGATCTGAAACACCTAGAGAGAGAGAGGAAAAAGTGAAAGAAAGAAAAGGCCATAGAAGGCCCCAAACCAGAACCCCTTCCACCCCACTCTGCCAGCTGGGCCTTATGCTTTTTATTATTCCATTCAACAATACAACCCCCGGCTCCTCTGAGATGGCCTGGCCATGCATTAGGAAATGTTACAGTCCGCTAATTACGGCCCTGCGTAATGTGTTTAGCATCCGATTTCAGTCAGGCACAGCCATGAGTGATGTCACGTAGCACCAGAGAGGAATTGTTAACATATGAGGCTCTGCTGGAGGCGGACGGAGAGAGAGAGACCTGCTGCCACAAGAAAAGGGCAACCAGTGAAGAACACTATTGTAAATACAACCCATATTTATGTTGATTTATTTTCCCTTTTGTACTTTAACCACTTGCACATCGTTACAACACTGTATATAGACATATGACATTTGAAATGACTCTATTCCTTTGGAACTTTTGGGAGTGTAATGTTTACTCTGCATTTCATTTTTGTTTATCTATTTCACTTGCTTTGGCAATGCAAACATATCTTTCCCAATAATTGAATATAGAGAGAGCAAGAGTGGTTTAGTAGAATTGTTTTTCATTTCGGTACTAATGTGTCTCGCAGATCAAGCCTGTCTACCAGCCGGGCCGAGCCCTTATTATAGCCCGCACCGTGCCGACTCCACTTACTCATTGCTAGCCTGCACTGGGATTCTGGGCTGCAGCATGTTGGTTCTCCACTCATGCTGCACAAAGTTAACACACTTGAATAACGTGACACGGCACATTGCTTCGAAATGTTGAAACTGTTCGCAAAACACACAAGGCCATTCAGACAAGAAACCTTTACAATGCAAGAAGATACTGGTGGATTCCAGCTTTGTAGACTAACTTCCCTTGCTAGCTGACAGCTAAAGCTCCTACCAATTCACTACCCTGGTACTTTCAAAACCATAACGCTAAATATGCTGATTGCCACCAAAAACTTTATTAATTCACTTATTCGGTCTCTCTCTCACGTCTCTCCCAAAGATGATCTATTGCCTTAGGCAACTGACTGTGCGCCGACGTGAACGACGTCATTACTGGTTAGAGACAGAGTATATTATTTACTTATTAAGTCCCAAACGGAAGGGAAATCGATTGGCAGCTGTAGCCTCATGAAGATCAGGCAAAACAAGCTCAATAACTCAATGCATGCACACACTCCTATTGAATATGCATTGACCTGTATTGTGGATAGGCCTAGGATACATCTTGATTTACCCAGTTTATCATTAGAGATGTACCATTACAATACATGAAAACAAAAAACAAATTGATTGTATGAATGTAGAATTGATTAATTAATGCATATACAGCTGTCTGAAAAATGTCGACATAAGAACATTCTAATGTGATGATATTGAACTCAAAAGACGGCCAACGGTTGAACAGAGCAGCAGCCGAGTTTGTCTGGATCAAGTGGCATTCTTTTTTGCCGCGGTATCTTTCTGCTATCGTTTCAGTACTGTCATGGTATCGAGTATTGTGGCACTAAACCTGGTGTCCAAGTCAAACATTCTGGTGTCGTGACAACACTACAAGAGATGGAGGGATTGAGAGGGACAGAGAGTGAGGGAGAAGAAAGGTGAGAGTGATAGAACAAGAGAGAGAACAATAGAGGGAGGAAGAGCCGGAGAGAGTCAAAGCGCATCCAATTCATTTGATCCATATTAAGACAACATTGACTGGAGGGTCTGTTCACAGTCCAAAAAGCTTTTAGGGGGAAGCTAACTGGTAGAGATAAGAAGGCCAAGCCTCTTCCAGAGAGAGTGGAGGAGTCTGTCCATTCCTCCTCCGTATCGCTCCATCTCTCCCAGGAAACTGTCCATCGGCCCGGCCAATAGCCTTAACGAGCTTAACGGGCTTAATGAAGCAAGGGTTTAATTTAGGGTCCCACGGAAACCAGAGGAGGGTGAGAAGAGGAGAAGACAAGGCTGCTGTGCTGTCCAATGGTGGGTGGGATCCCACCTTTACCTCTGATGCCTGATTCACACCATACCTGGACTACAGCAAGCTCCAAAAGTATTGGGACAGTGACACGTTTGGTTGTTTTGGCTCTGTACTCCAGCATTGATACAATGACTATGAGGTTCAAGTTCAGACTGTCAGCTTTGAGGGTATTTTCATCCATATCGGGATGAAAACTGTTTAGAAATTGCAGCACACTACACAGTACACCAATTTTAGGGGACCAAAAGTGCATTTATGTGTACTGAAGTAGTAAAAAGTGAAGTATTTGGTCCCATATTCATAGCATGCAATGATTACATCAAGTTTGTGACACATTTGTTGGATGCATTTTCTGTTTGTTTTGGTTGTGTTTCAGATTATTATGGACGTGGAACCAGGCCAGCCCAGTACAGCTCAGATTGTCCACTCGGCATTGGCCCTGTAGTGTGAATCAGACACGAACGTCCCCCTCGGTGTGGCCTGAACCCTAACTCTCACCTGTCCACTGATGCTGCAGCCTCCTCCAGCTGGCTCAGGAGGAAGGGATAGAGCGCCGGGAAACGAGTGAAGAACTCCCGGCCCGTCATCCTAGGGAGAAGGAGAGCGGGAGGAGGAGTGTGAGAAGTTGTACAGGAGTATTTCAACGGACGTATCGGTGTACAGTACAACATCTTCAGCCGCATACTAGATACATCCGTCTTACTTCGACAGTTGTGTAACATCAGCAGTGGGTGCACCCGACGCAGCTCTGCAAACCATTTGATAATTACACAAGTTCCCTGTGCAGAGAAAAGCAAACGAGAGAGAGAGAGAGAGAAACATGCATAGAGAAAACAACCTCTCCAGTGCCGTCTGGCTTCTAAACCACTTCCTTCCATTTCAAAGCATTACAAGCCAATAAAAAGCTCATTAAGAGCCGGCCAGCAGGGTCGGCTTCTCAGGGGGAACATGCCAACTAACAACCAACGCAGACCCAGAGGGAAACACACTTCACTTCAGCCTGCACCGTTCGTTTATCCCCAAGACAAGCAAGGCAATCAGCGTGTCTGGAAATAAATGCCGTACTGTGGACACTAGTCTGACTTGGTCACTTTATGTGCGTGTTTGGAGGGGGTAGTGTGTGTGTGGAAAGTGTGTGTGCCTGCGTGTGAACGGCATACCATGCATAAACTGACAACATTGAACTTTGGCAGCGTAATCTCCAAAAGCTTAATGCCACCATTCACGTCAAGCCAATACTTTTTTTTTTAAACTCCTAACGTCTAAAACAAGTGCCCTGAAACTAAGGGGATGGAATGGCTAGGTTAGCCTGCAAAGCCAAACAGCGTAACCCAGCAACGTAAAGAGCGGAGCTCACATAAGCTTCAGCCAAAACTGCGACAAATACTTTTCCCCCTGAAAGGGGATACATCCATCTCTCCTTTCCTCCCTCCCCACCACTAGCCATCCCGTCCCAGGCCTGGTCCGAGTGAGAGCCGGGGCGCCGTCATGGTAACGGGGTGGGTCTGTTGTGTAGGTGGCGCCCGCATGTGGCGGCAGAGTCAAAGCGCGACACGGAAAACGCTCCCCACTGACGTGGGCCAATGGGCTAGCAGTTACATGTTGCAGAAAGACCTGGATTATTCCCCTCAGGGTCAGCGTGGTCTTCCAGCCAGACTGGACGGCCGAGGAGGGCACGCCTACAAACCTGTCCATTACAGGCCGCTGACCTATGCCACGGAAATCACCTTTGACCTCTAGACACATACACAAGCGCACGCAGCTGCGCGAATGCACACACACTAACCCCTTGCCACGGTACGACTCTCCTTCTGTAAGCCCTTGAGGATTTTCTAAGATGTCAGCTATCTCATAGGTAGACAAAACCGACTACCTACAAAACCGACTTGGAATTCTTCGAAGTATTTGAAGAAGAGGGCCTTAGAGACGGCAGAGGACTGTACAAGTAGACAGACCGGCCTCTCCTCTCCTCCCTCCCCCTCCCCCCCTGTCTCTCTCCCTCTCTCCCTAATGAGGCCCTCTCAGTGGGACGTCTCACTCCTCCATTCGACCCTTTCATGGGGTCAGAGGTTAGAGGTCATGTCTGGGCAGATTAGCCAGGTCAGGTTCACAAAATAACAATGATGATTACATAACGAAAGCAGAAGAGAGGGAGGGTGAAGACTGAGAATACAGATATACTGTAGCTGTTGGTTTGGGTTCCTGGAGAAAAAGTCTCTTATGAACTTTGAGGAGTGTTATCCAAATAAAATCCAGACGCAGAACGGATATAAGAAAAAAAAAACGAAGAAATAACCATATTATAAACACAACAAACAATCCCCCTCAGATTCAAACCTCTTACAAATAAATCTAACACACACACACACAAACTGTATGCAGTGAGCACACAAACACAGCTCTCACACACACACAGGCCAGTGGTCAGCTGGCCTGACGGGTCTGATACACTTCACCTCCACTGGAGCCATGGGAGCCAACCCAACACACACACACAGACAGACATCACAGGCAAAACGCACACAGCAGTCTGACCAAACAGACCAGCACCCAGCCAGCCATTGGAGTGGACAGCCTGTCACAACGCATTGACTGTAGCCAGAACACACAGCCAAATAATCACAGTAATAACATGAGCCAGACGCAGAACACACGAGCAGTACAGACCAGGAGAAACACAGACACAGCACACACCAGTCTCTCTCGCTCTCCTACACACACACACACACACACACACGTCTTTCTCACTCCCACACACACGCGTGCACACAGCAACAATGACACAGACTAACATACAACGAAAAAGAACATTTTAAAAATCCAAAACTATTGACTTGGCCTGGCCCGGAGGGATCAGAAGGCTTCTTGCCACACAAGCAAATTAAACTAAATGAAAACAGACTGTGCGGTTGGACGGGCCAAAACGACCTTGATTGGACTTCATCATGAGAAGGGAAAAATGCCTTCAGATCAACTCCTCTGCCCCCATGGGTACCTGTCACTCTGGATGAGATCTAAAAATAGCCCTATCACACACACACAGCATCTACATAGGAACGGGCTTCACTTTTAACCCGGGACCGTAAGACTATCACTGTAAACAAGCAATCAAATCCTTTCCTCTAAGCCTCAGCAGGTCTGTTTTCCTCACGCTCTCTCTCTCTCCCTCCAATCCCCACTCACTCAAGATGTGACCTCTCTGGTCCATATCCACAATGCAGTGCTTTGACGGGGCACTCGCTCGGCGCTGTCCTTGGCGGCTAATCTCGCCCTTCACGGGACAGAGTCGAGCGAGCGCCCCCCCGTCAAAGCACTGCATTGTGGGTATGGACAGAGAGGTCACATCTGGAGTGAGTGGGGATTGGAGGGAGAGATGACAATCGAGTAGAGCGGAGGGTGAACAGAGTGAGCGCTGCAGGGGGTCCTGTCAAAGACTACCCCCCTTCCCCTCACAGTAACACACACACACACAGGTCAGAGGTGAAGGCCAGTGGAGCAATGATTGGAGAGCGCGCAGGGATGCGGGAGGTTGGTGCGAGACAACAGGAGCTTTGCTGTCAACTGGTGGAGGTGTGGGGTTGGGGGGAGTCAGTGAGTGAGAGAGAGAGAGCATGCCTGTTTTGTGTGATTGTGTGCCACTGTTCGTGCATGTGCTCTTATTTGTAGATGGGTGTACAATGTAGCCTACATGCACTAGACTTGATTGAAACAAAATGTCAAAATCATTTGAGAGCCAAGAGTCCTGGATATCACAGTGAGAAAAAGGATGAGAGAGTGAAAGAGCAGAAAGGGGGTAGAAGAGAAGGAAAGCAGAAGGGGGTAGAAGAGAAGGAAAGCAGAAGGGGGTAGAAGAGAAGGAAAGCAGAAAGGGGGTAGAAGAGAAGGAAAGCAGAAAGGGGGTAGAAGAGAAGGAAAGCAGAAAGGGGGTAGAAGAGAAGGAAAGCAGAAAGGGGGTAGAAGAGAAGGAAAGCAGAAAGGGGGTAGAAGAGAAGGAAAGCAGAAGGGGGTAGAAGAGAAGGAAAGCAGAAGGGGGTAGAAGAGAAGGAAAGCAGAAGGGGGGTAGAAGAGAAGGAAAGCAGAAGGGGGTAGAAGAGAAGGAAAGCAGAAGGGGGTTGGAAGAGAAGGAAAGCAGAAGGGGGTTGGAAGAAGAGAAGGAAAGCAGAAAGGGGGTAGAAGAGAAGGAAAGCAGAAAGGGGGTAGAAGAGAAGGAAAACAGAAAGGGGGTAGAAGAGAAGGAAAGCAGAAAGGGGGTAGAAGAGAAGGAAAGCCAGAAAGGGGGTAGAAGAGAAGGAAAGCAGAAGGGGGTAGAAGAGAAGGAAAGCAGAAAGGGGGTAGAAGAGAAGGAAAGCAGAAAGGGGGTAGAAGAGAAGGAAAGCAGAAAGGGGGTAGAAGAGAAGGAAAGCAGAAAGGGGGGGTAGAAGAGAAGGAAAGCAGAAAGGGGGTAGAAGAGAAGGAAAGCAGAAAGGGGGGTAGAAGAGAAGGAAAGCAGAAAGGGGGTAGAAGAGAAGGAAAGCAGAAAGGGGGTAGAAGAGAAGGAAAGCAGAAAGGGGGGTAGAAGAGAAGGAAAGCAGAATGGGGAGTTGGAGAGTGCAGTGCATCTATCCTCTCTGAAGACAGTGCGAGGGTCTTGCAGGGAATTGCAGCATTCGACTATGTTCCTGCCATACTCTTCAAGCAAAGAGAGAACGAGAGAGTAGCGTAGGACGGATTACTTTTGGCTGGGGCTGAGGGGAGGCTTGGCTGGTGTGGACACACTGCCCCCTGCTGGTACGGGAACCCACAGGGCAGAGCACAACATACCGGTAGAGATCAAAAAGGTCAAATCATAACTCACAATACCCTTTGGGTTTGCCAATGGGAGATCGGCACTAAAATATGTTAGTGAAGGTCCAATAGAGAAGGACTGAGGGCGAGCAGGTGTGTGGCAGTCAGAAATGTTGTCTGAGACTCGGGAGGATCCAGACCTGTTCTCCTTGGAGTGCTCGTCCTTCCCTTTCTTCACTCCAAAGATCCTGGTGATCAGAGTGCTGAAGAGCAGGGTGGAGGAGTTCCTCACCTGGGACGGAGAGAGAAGAGGGAGAGGACAGATTACATCAGACGAACAAAGAGACAGAGGGAATGACGAAGAGGGGTGGGCGGCATCGTCTTGCAGGACAGATTCAGACGAGCGGAGAGAAAGGAGGGAGGGAGGGGAGAGGACTCACAGCCCAGGCGGGGGAGGTGAAGCCCAGGACAGCAGCCTGCATTCCCTCAGAGACAAAGGGAATGATGTTCTCCCCTAGACGAGTGTCTCTGTACAGAGCCCTCAGGATGTTGAGAGCATGAACCTGGAGAGACAAACGGGGACGTCACTATACTGCACGTGCAATCACACGTGTAGCCGCTACAATATATATTACGCAATATGACATTTAGCAGAGGGCTTTATCCAAAGCGACTTAGTTATGCGTGCATACATTTTCCGTGTGGGTGGCCCCAGGGGGAATCGAACCCACAACCCTTGGGTTACAGTACAGGCACTTAGCCTATAGTTACTGTGCTGAGTCAGTGCTAGGCTCAGAGGCTCAAAACGGTTCAAATGTCACCCAGGGAGGATTCCGAATTCGACAAGGTCAGGTTAGAGCCGAATTCAATTACAACCACTTCCCCCGCCCATTGTAACGTGTGATCCCTCCCGTAATTGTTGCCTCGGGTGACAAACTGTGTTCAGTAGTAGTGTTCGGTACCTGAGGGACAGTGGTCTGGTCAGTGGCTCTGTCAGGAGAGGGCATGGCCAGGGCGGTCAGCTCTCTCATGGTCATCTTCAGCAGGCTGCAGCTGGACGACTTGGGCTCGGATGACAACAGGGCCTGGGCGGGAGACATGACCGATGCAATGAGGTCAGACAGGACACAGATAGCGCCTCAGCCTGCATGCCGATAGTCTGGACTCTAAAAGCATCCTTTCCTTCAGCAGCAGCACTAATCAGGAAATAACTGGTTCATTGAATAGCAGCCTTCTGATAGATCTCCACTATGTTGCCATCGGCGCAGAAGAGGGAAAAGAGACAAGGGAAACAAGTCACTTGGGCTGCGTTTACACAGGCAGCCCAATTCTGATCTTTTGTAGCACTGATTGGTCTTTTGACCAATAGATCAGCTCGTTTGCACTTAATTAGGCAAAGGATCAGAATTGGGATCCCTGCCACTACACTGTCATCAAGTAACACAAGCCTTTGTACAAACACCTCTGGCGTGGTGACGTCGTCCGCCTGCGCCAGCCGGCTGTGGGTGCTGATGAGAGACAGCTGTGTGTCTGGCCTGGGGGCAGAGGGTCTGGGCTGGTTCCTGTGACGTCTGTCCCAGGCCAGCAGGACCAGCAGCACACCGGCTAGCCCTTTCCGGATTTCACCGCGGGAATGGAATGCACAAGCCTGCCAGCCTCCTCTCTTTACCCTCTCCTAATATCACCCTCTTCTCTTGCTACCTCACAGTACCTACTTATCTTCAATCTCCCTCGCTTCCTCTCCCGCAGTCCACGTCCTCCCTCATTCTCTCCCTCCCAACCCCCGCTCTCCCTAAAGTTTATGTGATAATATGAGACAGACAGAGAAGGATGACTGCTTTAGAGGCACGAGTGCTTTGGAGGCATGCCAAGAATTTCCTTTCCAAACACAAACACACACCTGGATGTAGAATGGGATGCCTGCGCTGCGGCGCGTCGCACACAGTTTGGAAGAGGGGTCGCTGGACTTGACCTCCTTTAGGACCTCCGTGAGCCAGCGACCAGGCAGCTGCTGCAGGGTTCTGCTTCCACTCCTAACAAAAAACCCTCAAGAGGCTCTTAATTAGCCATGGCTGAACAGTGATGTCCAAAAACATTTCCAAAACACACGCACTAACACATTATATTTAGCAAATATCCTGTATATGGCATTAAGCTGTATAATACACTCACACCAAAACATTGTTTCACTAAACGCCGACTACGTTGCTGCTGTTTAGTCACGTAACCCCCTGACAACAGAGCGTATTACTGTTCCAGAAAAGTTTAAACAGACCTAACATTAAGTCATATCGCGATAAATGTCACTATTTTGTATGATAACAAATACAACAATAAAAAACAACATGTTTAATGGACAGTTCGTTAACATTTGCGGCAGGGCTCTAGGCACACTTTTCCAGTGCCAAGTTAGACAACTCCGATGGTAGCCTATGATTCAAAAAGCCAGCTATTTCATCCAGCATATCCAGGTAATGCATGATTGATATTTTGATGCTCAACCTGTTCTAGCGTGAGAGCTACTTTTAAATTAGGAAACATGTCCTGAGCTACTTATTCATTTTCCCCTAGCTTTCAAATAGGCACTCTTTGTATTTTCTCGAATTCCGTTTTCTCTGTTGTATTTTTCCTGGTTTTGGATGTTATTGTTTTTCACTCTAAAAATGACAATTATTCATAGAGGAACAATTCAATTTCTGAGCCCATGTCAATGCTTAAATATCAGAAGACAATTTGAGGGCAAAATAAAAAATAACCCTTTAAATTGTGCAAACAAAAGCCCACCCGACTGATACAAATAAACATGATATTATTCTGCCAGGTACTTTGCAGTTGACATTTAATTTTGGGGGAAAGTCTGTCTACCCTGAAGATCGTTATCATTATCGCTAACAGCCTACACAAAGTAAATGATAGACAAACTCGAACCACACAGACATACAAGGGAAACATTGCCAGAAATTAATTGCCAGATGTTTTACTTTTTAATCCAATTGTGCTTAACTAAGGGGTGCGATAATAATGTGGATTTGATTGGATAGTTGGCGGGAGTTTAAGGTGTCTGATACTTGTGATATTTGTTCATGACAGTTTGCGGTGGCACCCGTGAAAAAAACCTGATTGTTTTGCGAGCTACTCAGGTGGGCTGCGAGCTACTCGTAGCTAGTGATCGATATGTTGGAGACCCCTGGGTATAGGCTATATTATTCATCACGTGAGGAAGTGGGAACTCAAAACAATTAACAAGATTTCAAACGCTAAATATATTGTTGCTAGCCATGTAGGCTAATTGATTAAATCAATCAGTAAATGTAGGCCAATGTCCTAAAAAAATTTTTTTTTTTAAATAAATAAAAATTCCAGCGCTTGGCCTAGGCTACTTGATGTAGGCCTATTCACAGCAAATGGCGCATTCCACTCGGCTACGCGGGCACATCAAAACCATACTCACTACAGCCTACTCTGGTTGTAAAGTGGTGCCATGAACTCAATATTAAGAGGTGAGAAATACAAGACATACTCACAGAAAGCTGTGACTCTTTTCTGTAACTAGAACAGTAGTTGCTTTGAAAACGGTCTTTTTAGCGTTTTAAGCAATATGCTTGTGCTTCTCAGAACGCATCTCTCCCTCGTCCGTGCGCACCGTGGGGAGAGGGAATGAATCAGCAGCCGACAGCGAAACGGGGACAGGCAGATACTTTCCTAGCAGGAATCAACATAATGGATAGGCTATTACTGTTGACTAGATAATGGTTCTAGAACAATCTACAGCACCGTTGTGTAGCTAAATCACCGGAAATTACAGACCTAAGCAAAATGCTTCGGTAAGAGGAAGGCAATGTCAGTGTCGCTCATTTTAAGTTTATCGTCCCGGCTCTACTCTATTCGTTTAAAAACTGCTCCCAGACCAGATCTCCTATCGGTTAGATTTGGTGCCATAGAACGAGGCACTGAACCTGAAAAGCTTTGGAGAACATCTTGACCTTTCAAAAGCGAAGTGTATATGCTGAATAAATACATCTAAATGCCTGAGTGATTTGATGAGGGGAATGTTCTTGTAGGTTGGTGTCGGAACTAGGGTGTGTGTGTGTGTGTGTGTGTGTGTGTGTTGTGAGCCAGAGCGCTAGGGTGGAAACAGTAGTCTGGATTATATACACGGAGTAGGGTTTTGGCCTTGTTGGTTATGGGGTGCCTAACTGCCCACCTTTTGAAGCTCGGTTTTGTTTCTGGGGTTGTATGTTCTACTGGGCTCTGGGAGATAGCAGGGTGTGTGTGTCATTCTGTGTGTGGTGTGTGTGCCTTGTCCTCCGCCCACCCTACACAGTGGATCGTTTTATCTGGCCAGCTTGGTCCACTGCCCCTGGTAAAACCGCAGCCCTTTACACAACATTCCTCCCCAGCTGCACCTCCCAAGTGTGCTCTTTGGTATTGATATAGATAGCGCGTGCACACAAACACACAATCTGTCTCTCTAACGCACCTGCACAGCATGTCGGTGAGGCGTACAAAACCCACATAGGCCAGCTCAAAGGCCCCTCGGTGACGAGACTGGAGGAGCTGCTGACGGAAGTACAGGCCCACCCCCTCCACCTGAGATAGGAAGGAGAGAGAGAGAGAGAGAGAGAGAGAGAGAGAGAGATATGAGAGAGAGAGAGAGAGAGAGAGAGAGAGAGAGAGAGAGAGAGAGAGAGAGAGAGAGAGAGAGAGAGAGAGAGAGAGAGAGAGAGAGAGAGAGAGAGAGAGAGAGAGAGAGAGAGAGAGAGAGAGAGAGAGAGAGAGAGAGAGAGAGAGAGAGAGAGAGAGAGAGAGAGAGAGAGAGAGAGAGAGAGAGAGAGAGAGAGAGAGAGAGAGAGAGAGAGAGAGAGAGAGAGAGAGAGAGAGAGAGAGAGGTATGAGAGAGAGGGTGTGGCGTATGGGAACATAATACGCTTGTTAATTCCTCTGGATGATTTACACGTGGTTAGGTAAACAAACATACAGAAGTTAGTCTTGACTGACATATTTCAATATCACTAAAGCCCGACAACAGCCAGTAATTAGTTACAATCTAAAATGACATGTGGTCACGTAATTAACTAAACCATCATAACAGAACAGCATGCCCACGTGTTCCTGTAGTTGGTCAACATGTGGGGGTAAACCAGGTGAGGTAGAGCAGGGTGGAGCAGGCGGAGGCCTCCGCGCCCTGTCATTACACTGTGGCATCTCTACCACAGGCTGGACCCAGGCGCTATGCCAGGCTGGGGTGGCACAGAGGGCACAGGGAGGGATGGAGGGGTGGGGGCGCGGCTAAGGCTGTGGCGGTCATGACAGCAATTTACCTTTAATTAGCATAAACACGTTTAGCACTTTCAGGGTCCATGTATAACCTACAAGCCACTGATGCGCTCCTTTGGAAACCAACATTTATAATAAGTCTAATAAAACCATGGAATTGTATTTTTTTTATTTTATCTTTATTTTACTAGGCAAGTCAGTGAAGAACAAATTCATATTTTCAATGATGGCCTAGGAACAGTGGGTTAACTGCCTGTTCAGGGGCAGAACAACAGATTTGTACCTTGTCAGCTCAGGGATTTGAACTTGCAACCTTTCGACTACTAGTCCAACGCTCTAACCACTAGGCTACCCTGCCACCCCATATAGCCTACACCATCACTAAAAATCCATTCTTTATTTTAGGCAAATCTAAAGAAACATTATGATATGAAGAATTTTTTTTCAGAAGAACAGAATAGCATATTCTGCGTCGTCCTTATGGTAGGTCCTGATCTGGCTATACCATACGTCTGTGGGCTACACTAGTTCATTTAGAAGACAGGATTAGCTTATAATTCCCGTGGCAGTATTTTATAGTAAGAACACAATTGAACATAGCTGAATAAAATAGAAAGGATATTTGTCCCAAATGACTTGAGTGTGCACATGCAGCTTTTGAAACAGGTCTCATATACGCTTAATTTTGAGTTCTTTTGGAAACTTTAGTTGTGATACAAACCTTGATGTTGGTTTGAAAAAAGTTGCACGAAAGGCATGCGCTCTGCTCGGTTTCTTGCGCAGGCTGCACACACTTCAGTCTCTCACAATTTGACAAGCACTTGATAATATTCTCACCCATCATACTATTCTTAATTGAATCTGGTATTCACATATAGTTTACTAATATATCTGTTGAATATTTTTTTATTAACTACTTATGGAGTGGTGGGGCCCCACTCCCGACACTACCCGGTGAAATGCAAGGCGCCAAATTCAAAATCCAAGAAGCTCTGCTTCTTGGCAATATCACAGCGTTGTCAGATTTCAAAAAGGCTTTATGGTGAAAGCACTACATTTGATTGTTTGAGAGTAGCACCTCCAATATTTTTACCATTAGCATAAATTCATAAACCATCGCGGTTCACACAAAACACATTTCACAGCGAAAACAAATCTCTTACCTTTTGAAGAACTTCTGCTGAGGGCTTCCCAAGTGTCCAACGAAGACATCCAATGGTTCTTTTGTTAGAAAAAGTCATTTATTATATCCATAAATCTCAGTTTGGTTGGCGCATTATGTTCATAAAATACAGCGTCCACTCGCCCATTGAACCATGAAGAGAACTCGTTCAACCTATACACTTGTCCAAGAACAATCAAACATCATTGATAATGTATCCATAGGAACACTTTTATGTATATTCACCATAATATTTCAACCGGATTATAAACTGGACGATAGGAAAGGAAAAAACCACAGCGCGAACGAGCCCATGAACGAGCATCCTCTTCTGTTTACATCGGGTGACCAGTTCGAAATTCTTCTTCTATTACCATCCAGAGCATTCTAACATCATCAAACACTGTCTAGAGACTGTTGACATTTAGAGGAAGCAATAGGTACTGCAATCTTCCTCGTATATATAGCTGTTTTCAATAGGGAGGGGTTCAAAATGAGGCAACGTGTCAAATACACTTTTTCCAGGACAGAAATTCCTCGGGTTTTCACCTGCTATATCCGTTCTGTTATTCTCACAGACAATATTTTAACACTCTTAGAAACTTCAGAGTGTTTCCTATCCAAAAGTACTAATTATGTGCATAACCTATTTTCTGGGCCTGAGTGGGAGGCATTTTACTTTGGGCACGCCAGACTCTCCAAAACTCACCTCGGGAGCCGCTGTCTAAGAAGTAAAAAACAAAATGTTAAAAATAAACATGTCATCCCTAGCTTGCACTCAAATAGCGAATGGGGGAAGGGCTTCAAGCATTTACGTTGTTAATAGACCAGGTAGGCTACACCAGTTGTAAGGCGGATTAAACGTCGTTGATTTTAAGAATTGACCAATGAATATAGCAGCACGAGAAGCTTGGATCCTCCTTTAAAGTTGCCAGGCAAAAACTGTTTTCACACGTGATTGAGCAATGACTGGGCTTATAAGAAAACATGCTTCACCAGGCTCTGTAGGCTATGGGCTCTCCAAGTCTTTTCCAGGGGTCTTAGGCCTATAGGCTACGCTAAAGAGTTATTTGGCCACTTAAGTTGTGATACAAACCTAATCAAAACATATAGACCTATGGGCTAGACCACGTGTGACTATGATTTGAAAAAGTCAACCAAAAAAAAATCCATGCTGCTTCTTGCCTTACGCCTCGATCACACCTACAGCCACATTGCGCAAAAAGGTACGCAGCATCTGGATATGTGTGCAACAAAAGTTTAACATTCACCTTCTGCTACCATTTCTGTCAAGCCTTCTACGCATACAATTTGATGCATACGATCGATAAATTCAACGTATGCACCACACAGAACGCACTGCAACTGCCTCTGAAACGCAACGCTGCGAGGCAAACACAGCGTTCCATTGGAAATGAATGTACTTCTGGTGTGCCAAAACGCAATGACGCTGCAGAGGTGTGATCGAGGCACACGCAGGAAATATTCTCATCCATCAGACTATTCTCAATGTAATCACTTCTTTACATATACTAAATGATGTGTGTGGGCCATGATCATGCACCTGTCAGAACAGGGGGCAGGTGGTAAAATGCAATTGAATGCACTTGAATAGCGAATGGAGAACGCTTTTCCCACTGTACATTTTCATGACAGCCAGGTAAGCTACTCCGGTTGTAAAGCGAAGCAATGTGGTTAATATTAAGAAAGTTGAGAAATAAATATAGCAAGCCTGTAGAAAGCGGGTGGGATCCTCCTCTTTTTAATAGAGGCCATCAAAACGGTTTTCTTACGCAATTACATAGCCTATAGAAATGTTGCGCAACAAGGGCTTGGGCTTATAGGAATACTTATTTCAATCTATGCATCAACCAGCCATGATGAGACGGCTCTCGCTGCAAAACAGGCGATCCTATTCCATTTGATTTGAGCGATTAGAGGGACAAGAGCGCTGAGTACCAGGCCACTAGCGACTGGCCTTTGCAAGTTTGGTAGGCGACTAATGACCATCAGCGGCATCAGAACGCAGTTTTGGAGAAGCCTAGTTACCATGACTCAATGGCGAAGGTGTGGCGGTTATACTGTCACCATAACAGCCCTAGTATATAATATTCCCACTCTGTGGGAATGAGAACGGGGTACTTCTAGAATTCCACACACCCTCTTGAGTTTCATCACACAACCTGGTTGGGCTTATCCCCTCTAAAGCCAGAGATTTGGACAGGCATCTTTTAGCACTGCCCCAAATAAAGACGCTAGTCCTCTCTCCTTTTCACACGTTTATAAAAATCAGACACACTACAAAATAACCTCCAGCAACAACACACCCTTTCATCCCAGGCCAACTTGTTTTTTCAAATGTCACGCCTGAACTGTAATACACTAAGTTTTAACACATATTATACGTCCTAGTTTAATGGAATGAATAGTACTAATTCTGCTCTTTCTCTGGGATGGAAGCTCTGTGACATGGCCCCTATGGACTTTCCCTGTCATGCACTGTCCCTGAACCTTGACCATGACTTAAGTTGTCCCGCAGTCAACATTGTATATGGTGTAGCGGTTCGCCAAACCCACGGTTCGGTACATATTGCGGTTTTGGGGTCATGGTTCGGTTAAGGTAAAGCGGAAAATTGAAATTCCAACAGTTACTGTAATATTTAGTTTATTTGGCAAAATAAGACAAATGTAAAAGCATACTATTTGCGGCCCAAAACCAGTTTCTGTGACATTATTCACAATGTTCCTGTAATTGTTTGTTGTGACAGGGACTGTTATGTTGGGCCTAGAGGTCCAAAAATGTGGACCCATTCTGAAATGGACCTGGGGCTTTCTGAACCGGAACAATATGCACATTTTTCAATATAGAGACCAGTTCCGATCGGACTTGAGGACGACCAGTTCCATTTAGACGTGGTCGGATAAGATTGAGGGAAGCAGCAGAAAAGTCCATTTGTAAGATATTTGATTAACCATAGCCGACACCGCACGAGGGAGGCAGAGGAGGTTGCCTTGCGGTATGTGTACAGTGAGCGAGTGAAACGGGAGCTGGGAGGGAGAGGCAGCAACCGAGCCGACTTGCGCTAGAAGACTAACTTCTAGCTTGTCATAGCTCGCTTATTTATCATCCGATATGATAAAGCAGTACACCCGTCTTGACTGCATCAAACCGGGAGAAGCGAGTTGGCTAAAATAGCTAGCTATGCATGCACTTTCTTCCTCTCCTACAGTTAAATAACAATACCGTTATTCAGATATATAAATAGCAGCCTAACTGTTGGCAGCTTACAGTTCACATAAAGCATTTTATTCCATCATTTTTATTCCATCTTCCATTGATTAGATGATCTTCTAACTTGCTTTGCCACACACAGAGGCCAACAACAAGCTACACGCGGCACTCAGCAAAGGCTATTCTCGGTGAGCATTGGAAAACGTACTATTAACTTTTTATCCACAATCTCTGTCCATCGCAGCCAAAATGTTTCCAAACGATGGTTTAATCGATCCCGCCGCACGCCATCTACAAAGTTCCCCGGCTGCGCCTCACAAAAGGACAGTTTGAAATCCGTCAGTTAAGATTCGAATTTTGATTACATTGTGTGCATAGGCTGTAGTTGTTTCAACGGAATAGCCTACAAAGTAGTTTTTTTTCAGCTCAGATTTACTCACGAGGCAACAGCACACAACGCAGCGTAGGCAGAGCCTATAGGCCTAGTGTTATGTACTCATTCGGGTTCACAGTGAGAACAGAGGTCCCCGTACCGAACAATTCAGTACGAATACGTGTAGCGTTACAGCCAATGTCAACGTCAAGTATTTCTATGGTCTTACTTCCTTGATTGGCCTGCTCTCTTAGCCTGTTGCATAATCCCCACGGGGCTCCAGTCAATAGCATCAGATCAACAACAACAGTAGCCCATCAGCAGCAGTTTCCCCCTAGTTAAGGCTCTCATACCGGCCGCCAGTCCAAGCCCCAAAGCCCGGGCAGCCAGCCCAGTCGTCAGGAGGAAAAGCAGCTATTTGGGTCACTGACACAGCCCTGTGTAATTAGGACATTGGGAAACAAGGAAGCTTTTCTGAGAAATGGGCGCGTTGCAAACAGGAAGTGTCCCATCTAAATTAAGTTCCCCCACCAACCAGGAACCCCAGCGGAAATGTAACGATTACACAAAACGCCTTACACCTTAAATAGCTGCCCCACTCTCGGCCACAGCGAGGGCCCAGCTCAGCACCGTACGGCGGTTTGGTCACTGCCCTCCCCGAGTGACTTTCACTAGGCTTTTACTGCAGTGAGGTCAGCTCTGTCCTCAGGTTGCACTCTAGACTCAGGGTTGTGAATGAGTAGGTCTGATGGGACACTCATTGGGTTGGTACTGCAGTGGTTACATTGGTAATGCACTGCTATACAGCAGGGTGTAGGATCACAGTTTGGGGCAATGAGGTCAGATGGGTTGATGGCACATTAATTTGTTGGGTTTGCCATTCCTGGGTTGGGAAAAAAAAATAAACATTTCAATGAATGCACATGGAGTATACGCAATGCTTTACACCAATGTTTTAGTGTGGATAATATCCCACCAACTCTGTCCACAACACTTCCAGGAAAGCAATGATCCATACTCCCACCCACCCTTACCCTTGTTCCTGTTTCTGTTTCTTATAAAAACGGTGTTCGGGAAACACGAGCCACACAATAACAGATGTTATCAGCAATAGCAAAATGCTAAGAGAGAGAAAGAGGGGAAGTGTCACAGTCCAGAGAAGCCACACTGATGGCTGTGTCTCCACTGAAGACCAAACTGTCCATCCATTCCAGGCCAAACAAACAGTACAGCTGTGAAACCACGGAGGACCTCAGATTCACACCGGCACCAAGCACACAGAAAGACGAGCAGTGACATCGCCACCTGGGTCCCATTCCACTCCCGTCTCACAGAACACACATCTCTACAGACTACAGGGGCCTCCCAAGACGGAGGAGACGTAATCCCAGAATGCCCCCCAGGGTGGAAACGGTCCTCCTGGCTCTGTGGACTGTCTCTGTCTACCATCTGAAGCCCAGGCAGCGCCATGAATATGAAGGATTAAACACCATCGGCCAGCCACTATGACTAACGTTTAAGTTGCTATGGCGCCGACCAGGAACAGAAACATCTGCCACGTCGCCATGGCAACCAGAACGCAAAACAGTGCGCTGCCGTAGGCCAGGGGAGGTTGACTGCACGGGTGTTAGAAAGCTGTATCACACACACAGTAGTATAGACTGAGCGTGCCAATCTCTGTGGCAGGTTAGACAGGGTTTCTGTCTTCGCAGACAAGACCCACTCTACAAAACTAGACGATGTCCTAAAAATGATCTAGATTTCTTCAAACTTATTGCCAATATTCGTTCTCTCTCTCTCGCTCTCTCTCAGCTGTCCTCGACGTTGTCCCTCTCTCCTCCCTGCTGCCACGAAAAGGCACCACAGCACAGCTACTGTTCATTATTTATTCCATGCTGAAGCTGCCACATCATTTCAGCCATTTAGTTTCTTACTTGTTTCTGGCTGAAAAGCTCTGTTACCGAAATCCCTCATTTGTTAAGGAAAAACCATTCCCTACTCCCTCAAGCCTTGCTCTCTTAACGTGAAAAACACGTGCATGAACTGCGGTTCATTTATTGTTTAGGCTAATTATTCAAAGCTGTTATTTAATTTCTTTAACTAAAATGCTTCATTGCATTTCAAAGCATGAATGTCTACTATGCTGTGTGATGGCATGAACGAATAAATGATTGATTGATATATTGAAATAGGCCTAAGTAAGATACGGTATTAAGACTAGCAGGACGTGCTCTTAGTCCTTCAGCTCCTGGGTGGTTATACAAGGCTGCTATACTAAGCCTACTAATGATAATGACTTTAAGATGATGTCTTAAAAAGTAATGGACTGTCGTTTCTCTTTGCTTATTTGAGCTGTTCTTGCCATAATACGGACTTGGTCTTTGACCAAATAGGGCTATCTTCTGTATACCACCGCTACCTTGTCACAACACAACTGATTGGCTCAAACACATTAAGGAAAGAAAGTCCACATATGAACTGTTAACAACGCACACCTGTTAATTGAAATGCAATTGAGATGGTTTGGGATGAGTTGGACCGCAGAGTTAAGGAAAAGCAGCCAACAAGAGCTCAGCATATGTGGGAACTCCTTCAAGACTGTCTGTCTCCAAACTGTTTGAACAGCATGCTAACCTGTCCACTTCAGATGTCAAAATCAAGTGGCCCTCATTTTTTCTCAGAATGTGGAGCTGCCAACATGTATAAAACACATACTAGACAGCTAGTATGAGAGTATTTGGCTAAAATGCTGCTAGCGGAAGATGGAACCGCAACGCTGCGCGCGACAACCTGAGCATTCATTTTCTAGAATCAATGTTCATTGATACTCTTGTTTTAGTAGTGTCTGCTCTGTGCGCTATTTGAGATAAACATTTTTCATTAGAAAGGTTATCCTCTCATCTATTACAGTAAAATAATGCCTCAATGTGTTTCAGTGTCCATGTGGTCCAACAGAATTGGTCAAGCCTCAAATGCAAGTAGCAAGTTGAAACCGCTCGTCAGAGAGGAAGAAATGATCTCTCAACTTTGTTTGGTGTGAGTGGCAGGGGGAGGGGCTTGGGGTGTGTGTGTGTGTGCGCGTGTGTAAACAGAGGAAGAAGCAAAGCGAGGAGTTTCACTCTCGCCAAAATCTGTCCAAAATAAGTCCAATGTGTTTCTATGGGCTTGTTTTGGACCTAAGCTTGTCGCCTGCATTCCCGCCTTTGGGATGACTCCCATTGTTAGGGCGGAGACATGAGCATCTCTTCATTATATTCAGATCTCTGGTGTAAATGGGAAGGTGCACACAGCACAGAAGGAGACGAGACCAAAAAGACGGACATAAACGCAGGGGGACATAAACGCAGACATAAACGCTATAGCCTGATTGACAGTGCTGGCCTGGGGTAAGGGAGTGAGGTAGGGGGTGTCTGAGCACTGAGCAGGCTGTCTGTTCGTGTTTCGCTATGTGGCCAGAGAGAACAGGGGGTTGGGGTGTTTTTAGTGTTTACCTATTCAGGAGAGGGTCGGGCGGTAGTGGAAGTGATTTGGAAAGAATGCGAGGAAAGTTGGGAACCGAGGCAATCGTGGCCGTTAAACAGCGGGTCGTCCTGAAATGAAAGCGTTCCGCTAATGAGGGCGGATGCTAATTGAAGATTTTCACTACAGTAAACATGTGTTGCCATCCCCAAACACCACCTCCAGGCCCACATCCATGCTGGGAGCACCGGAGTGTGTTGGCGTGTGTATGTGTCTGGATATAAACAACAACATACAGTTAACTGGGATTGAGTGTTTTGCTGGTATTTTGTTCACTGGGTGTGAGGCTGTCTTTACATGGAAAGGGTCAAAGAGATGGCATTGAGTTCACGTTTAAGTGCGTCTCTCACCTGCTCCTCGGTGATGAGCCCCTGGTCAGAGTGTTTGCTGGAGGTCTGTAAGGGGAGGCTCTGACACACTTGACCCAGCACCATGGACACCTCCTTCATACTCCTCCAGCAGCACACCAACACCATCTGAGCTGTCACCCTGTAGCCCTCACCACTACCACCTACAACACACGCAGACGCACACTGAAAACACACTGGATACCACAACACACTACCAAACCAAAAGCTTTCTGGAATGGGTTATGCCAAACAAATTGTATTTTCACTGTGTGTTGTATCCACTAATAGTGCATAACACCTGTCCCAGCAGGTGAGGGGTGGTGAAACACAGATGGCTGTAGTACCGGTTCTGTCCTGATGGGGTCAGTGTTTCGCCCCTCATCTGCTGTGTCTGAGGAGTACGGTAGAACACAAAAGACACAGCAGCAGACCAACATCTTGACATGATATATCCTAGTTCAGTGAGTGAGTGGACATGTGTATTGCTGACCTGTGCTGTCGTGCTGGGGTCTGTCTGTGGGGGCTGCAGGTCCGTTCTCCTGTCCAGACTGCTCTGTGTCCAGCTCTCTGGCGCTGGTGAAAAAGTCGTTGGTGTCGCGAGGCTGGATCTCCTGCAGGATCCTCTGCAGACCAGCGGACGTTTCTGAGAAGAGGCACACACACACTTTGAACACACTTCTTTAAAAACACCATCTGCCTTGTGTAGGGTCAGGTGTTTTTCCTTACCAAAAACCAACTAGTTATGAGGCATCATTATTCGCTAATCTAGACCAGAGGTGCTGACCTGAGTCGGTATCCATGGGGATGAGGCCTTCGGGGGAAGAGCTCTGGACGACAGGTGACACTACGTCAGACATCCTATAGGACACTGTGATGAGCTCTGACACCACACTCCTCCACTGGCCTGTCAGAGTCAGACACCTGGACACACACACACAGCAACAAACAGGATAAACAATACACACAGACTGGCTAAGACAAACGTGTGTGTATGTGTGGTCCCCTCACCCGGTGTTGAGCTGCTGTAAGGCAGCAGTGATACAGTGGGCTCGGCCGTAGAGAGGGTAGGAGGCTGCCGCCAGCAGGAGAGACGACTCTGCCTTCACCACCTCAGCCTTCAGACACAGCAACAAGAACTGCACCACTGAAACAAACACACACAAACTAAATATGGCGCAAAAATAACTTAAAACGCAACCCCATGCAATGTAAAGTGCTTTGAGGTTAAGAAAAGAACTAGAGGCAAACCAAATCAATATCAGCATTACCTGCCAGAGTGTTAGTCTCCAGGGTGAGGGACTCAAAAGCCTGGGGCTGGGTTAGAGCAGGAGGCTGGAAGGAGAGGCCCTGCTCCTGGGCACAGAGCAACAGGGCCTGGGGCAGGGCAGGCTGGTGGAGGAACAGGTTGAAGAGGTGGGCAGCCGTGACACTGTCAAAAGGCTTGGTGCTGGTGCTGAGGTCCAGAGCTGCCTGGAGCAGAGACTGCATCCTGCCTGGCTCCTATAAGGGGGTAATGGATAAAGCAGCCATTATTACACCACAACTCCAGTCGACCAACTCTTTGATTAAATCAGGAGCTCTACGTTTCAATCCAGGCTTGAGGTGTAGAGGTACAGGTTAATGTCCCACTACCAAGTTCACTGCAATGTGAAGGTGTATGTGTTGTGTGTCCCTAAAGTGAGATATAGCATAGAGTACACGACTCTGTATGTAGAGTGACCAAGGGCAGGTCTATGGAACCATCGAAGCTCGTCTCACTGACCTGCAGCCCCACGGCAGATGGAGGGAGTTGCCGTAGCAACGCGGAGGCCAGCTGCTTGACCTCCAGGAAGTTGCTGGCGACGCAGTAGAGGACATTCTGCGCGTGTGCAGGGGTCACCACCTCTCCCAGAGCAAACACATCATCAGGCCCTGTGAGTGAGAGAGGAGAGGAGAGGAGAGGAGAGGAGAGGAGTATGATTACAGTGATAAGAATGATGGAGAGGTAACTGATGAGGAGAGACAAACTTATCACACAAGTCAGAGTTATACTTAAACTAAATCTTTAATAGTGAGAGCTTTGCAATAGCGATGGCTTGTCAACGAATCACCACGGTTTCTGATGATCCGTTGAGAGCGGCGACACAAAGGCTACTGAGATCTTTTATAGCCAAGATACACCCCTTTCAACCTACATGACGAACAACAGATATATAGAACAGGTCACAAGGTTAAGATCTGTATGAAAGATACCTATAATACATAGCAGACAGTATCTGCTGTGTCAACAGTTTTCATTGTATAGACCAGTGTCTGACCCTCCGACTCCAAACCGGAACCATCTCTCTCTGGTACCATATAGAACAGAAACATTAACTCATGCTCTGGAATGCTCTTTAGGTTTTATCACCCAAAAGACATCGTAAATCTCCTGTCAGTGTTATCTCCCAGAGGCCCCATCCTCAGTAGAACACACACACAATAGTTAACAGAATATTCAATTCAGTTGAAATAAAAACAGCCATTTGAGGCAATAAAAGTATTATAACATAATCTTGCAATTTTTTCTCTGACAGTGTACAGTACCAGTGTTGAAGGTGAAGAGGTGGGCCAGCTGGCACAGCAGGTGGAGGGCTGACAGACAGGTGGAGAAGGAGGCCCCGGGGAGAAGCACCCCGAACAGGCTCTCACACAGCCAGCACAGGAACTCCTGATCACACATTCACACACATTGTATACAGAGCATTTAGGTAGAAACTCTCCCTCCCATCTCTCTCCATCAGTGTCTTCCCCACTTAGGATACATGGTACAGATCTTTGAGCCCTATATAACTCAATCCATTATCATACCTTGTACGTGTCCAGGATGTGTTGGTCTCTGTCCTTCTGTCCCTGGTCTCTCTCCTGGACCAGCCTCTTCTGCAATGACTGACCACTATCCTTCACTCTGCACAGCAGCTACACACAATAGATATCTACTTGTCAGTCTACACCTTGACTAAAAAGGACTTTCAATTAGCATTTCATTGGAAGTGCTTTAGTCCAGGAGCATGCTTAATCTCAATCTGGGTCTCTGCAATGCCCATTAATGTAGAACACAATACTGGATTAAAAAGCAGTGTCTGACCTTTTTGAGCAGGCTGACGGTCAGCTGCCTGACTCCTGGTGATTGGCTGTTTAGACTGGAGGGCAGGAAGTGACGAAGCAGCTCCATTTCCTGCGAGGTCAGAACCTCTGTGCGACGATGACTCTCGCACAATAACCCAAGAGCGTCCATTCGCACCTGAGAAGACAAAATAAATAAATAAATAAATATATATATATATATATACACACACACACACACACAGCTCTCTCCTCACCTGGTCGTGTTTGTGAACCAGAGCCTGACAGAGCAGATAGAGGGGTACAAGTCCCCCCCACAGCCCCTCCGACTGGACCACTCCCTGGGCCCGTGCTGCACGCAGACACGTCATCAGAGCACCCACAGCTCCCCTACTGCCCGGAGGTCCTAAACATACACCATGATAAAAATGATAAATGTTTCTGAAGATACTGACATTGTGTACATATAGGGAGGTGTATGCATGGGTCACATAGGCTTTCAGAAATGTGCATTTTCAAAACCTAGACCATCAAAAGAATCTTTGTTTTAAACTATTTCACCTGCATTTCATATTGACAGTCAACTGTGTTTTTTGGCTTCAATAGAGTGATTACGGGTGTGCAGCTCCAGTTGTCCTTCACACAAAATGCAATAAGCGCAACACATTCGGCCGAAAATGTTCTCATCAGACGACAACAGAAGTGCAAAGCTATTTGGCTAGCAGCCACACATAAATGTACTTACGATGAAAAAGCAAGGTATTATTTGCAAAAACGATTATTGGCCATCATATTTCTGATGTTGATCATAGAAATAATTTAGCCAGCTACATTTCCTAATGTTTTGGTTGAAGTTACCTGCATTTTAACTTGCTACCCGAGAAAAACTACACCGGAGGAAAGTAGCATAGAAAACACATGATGAGAGCAAATATATTTCATCTCTGCGGAGAAGTGCAACAGAAGCACACAATTTGTCCTTTTACATTTATGACTTGGAGTGAACTCTGACTGAAGCCGAACCGAATTTACAATAAGAAACATGTTATATTTGCATTTATAAAGCACAGCAAAATAGATCTTTCCCTTTCTGCGTGAAAAACACAGAATCCTGCGTTAACACGACACCTGGTATGCATGCATGTGTGTGTAGGTTTCTATCTACCTGCGCTGCAGGGTGGGGTGTCCTGTAGGGCCTGTACCATGTGGGCCAGACTGGAGGGGGAACAGCGCAGCAGTTTGGGAAGGAAATAGTCCAGGATATAGGTGGTCTGGTCCAGCCTGGCTCTACACAGCACCTGAAGCAATGGGGTCACCCAGGTCTGGTGCCACCTCTCCATGCCCGCCTCTGTGCACTCTGTGCCACCTTCCTCAACCAGCTGGGCCTTGTGACTGACAAACAGCCTCTCTAGCAGGTCGCTAGCGTAAGGTGCCAGGGTCTGGTCCCCCATCAAGCCCAGGAGACGTGAGGGCAGCTGGGGGTCCAGAGCCAACAGGTACCCTGCCCCTAGGAGCTCCACCAGGCAGGCCAGAGAGCCATACTTCCCTCTCTGGTGCCACTCCAGGCCCAGCAGGTTGTGGGTTAGCTGGGTAATGTATGGGTCCCTGTAAGGGTCAGAAAGGGCTAGAGGGCTGCTGTGCTGGTGCAGGAGGAGGAGGTTCTTGAAGAGGGCGCGGGTCTGGTGGCGGACCCCATCCAAGGGGTGCTCCCAGTGGGTGTAGACGTGCTCCAGCAGGAGCCCCTGGAGCTCTGAGCCCCCGAGGAGGGAGTCCTGAAGCAGGCCTGGGGGAGACGACAGACCACCCTGCAGGCTGTCCAAGGCTGCACCGCTCCACAGGGTAAGCACGCGGGCTACTACCATGGCTGTGCTGGACTCCTTTACACTACAAAACACATACATGTACGCATGCAGATGCGCGCACGCGCACACACACACAGGGAGAGACAGACAGAACAATAGTCAACCAAAATGACAACCATTTGGGTGGTAGCAATCGCACAAGTGTGTGTCTGTGTGGCGTGTCTGCGTGCAGGTGTGTGTCTAACCTGGTGTCCAGCGCCAGCAGTGTGTGGGGAATCAGCAGCAGCAGCTGTTCCCTCTGTGGCCCCTGGGTTGCCTCTCTCCAGTTTAGCATAGCCAGGGCCCCATGACACAGGTAGAGGGACACCCCCGCGGGACGGCCACTGTCATACAGCCCCGTACAGCTCCGTTTCAGCCACACGGGGGCGCACTCACCACTCTGCTCTGAACCTTGCAGGAGACCTGCCACCTGGACAGGCAGATGGACAGAGTCAGAAAAACATACAGAAATAGACAGACAAAAATTTCCATAATTCAACATCATGGCCATTACTAGTATAAATAATACTAGTAATAATATATTATAATAATTCATGCAAGGTACTTGTGAGTGTATCGGGTGTAGTGGTCACTCACCACAGCGGCCACTCTATCTCCGCTCCCCATGACAGACCTGGTCAGCAGGACCACTGCCATGCCAGCCGTGCTCTGGACCGACTGCAAAAACTCCTCTGGTGGGGGGGAAAGAGAGAACAGACGAGCGAGAGGAGAGATAAGGAGAGAGAAATATGGAAAGAGTCGGATGCTCAGTGGCCAGACTTTATGAGCTGATGTTGAGTAACCAGGGCTGTATTCATTCAGACCAAGCCACAGCAAACAGATGCAAAGCGTTTTGCAACGGAAACGGTTTACTCCAAACTGACAACGTTTTGCAACGAAAACGAGAGTTTCTACTGGAAAAATTCAGTTAGGTCCCTCCACGTTTCGTTCTGTTGGCTTCCGTTTAGTTCCTAGTGAATAAACCCCTGGTGTTACATGTTCCTCACCATCTGTGAGGATGTGTGTGTAGCAGTCCAGCAGGCCACTGAGGGTGAGCTGCAGGGTACAATGAGGATGAACAGCCTGTAGGGCGGCGCTGATGAGCTCCTGGGACCTCTGCACCACCAGCATGGAGGCCTTGACCGCAGCCAGACACGAGTGCATGAGCTGGGCCTGGACCACATGGTGACCTGCTAGACCCCTGAGGAGACAGCAGGGGGTGACAAAAACACAGTCAGTCAGAGGGCACACCCTTAAGGCTTTTGTTTTAGCCCAGCAACTAATTTAACTAATTAACGAATTAAGTCCTTTATTAGTTGAATCAGGTGTTTTAGTAACGGTCTGGAATAAAGGCCTGCCATCCCGTGGGTCACGAGAACCAGGATTTAGAAGCACAGGCTGTCTTACCTGTTTAGTTGGAGGTATTCACTCAAGGCCTTATGGAGGAAAGGTAACACTGGAGAGAAGAACAGAAGAAGAGGCATATTATCCAAAGATATCAATGAACTATGTTTCTGTGTTTGAGCTCACCATCCTGGGCAGGCTTGATAAAAACCTCAAAACAGATCAACAAAGCACTCACCCTCTGCTAGCAGCCTGTGTATACACCTCTCACCTGAAAGGCAATAGAGCATTAAAACGTGTATCTTATTCAAAGTATAGCAAATACAAGAGTCAGTCTAAATGAGGAGATTCCATATGTACCGAGAGGGAAGGCATCTAGGCAAGCTGTGATCGAGTCTATTAGGTGTGGGTATGAGGAGTGGTCTGAGCCCACAGTGGACAGACAGTCCGACAGGCACACGGACAGACAGCTGACAGTCTGCTCCTGCAGCCAGTCCGGTACAGAGCTCAGGGCACTGCCGAGAGGGAACAAGTAGATTCAGTGTTTAGGTTATTGTAGTGATTCTATACCTTGTTTGCTAGTATACTTTTAAAAATTTCAATAAAGGAGTAGAGCAGTGTTCATAATCATTGGTCTTGGACGTGTGGGCTTTTGTTCCACTTCCAACCCAGCACTAACACACCGGCAGTTGCGTAGTTGAATCGGTTGTGGTCGTGCTGGGCTGGAACAAAAGCCTGCACACCCTGTAGCTCTCCAGGACCAGAGACTGAGGGAGAGGAAGATGCGCTGAGGGAGAGGAGGTGTACCTGGCGCTGGCCCGGCGGAGGGGGTTCTTGGCCAGCAGGGAGGTGTAGATGAGGGCCATGGTGTGCAGACAGGCCTGGAGGAGAGGCCCACGGGACGTTTCCTCCTCACTCAGCAGCTCCAACTGAGATCCTGCCTGGAGAGACACATTGACATGATTAGACCAGCCAGGAGAACCTGGGAGGGGTTGACAAACATGCAGAGATGAAAACACATGTGCAGGAGATAATTTGATGACAGTATTGATGTTTTGTCCCGGCACAGAGCTACAGTATTGTAGGCCTAACGTTCTGCGTCATGCAGGACTTACGGTTGACAGTCTCGTCTCAATATTGGTGTCTTCTCTGTTGCAGTGCAGGTCGAGTTGACGTGCTTCCGAGCCGGTACTCTCATCTCTGCCTGTTTATGTCAATTCAACCCACAAACTACCAGAAGTGTGACGATACCACTTGTACAATATTTTTTTCATGCCAAAAATTAAAACAAAGCAGACCAAACTAATTGGTCCTTTAAAAACTAGCTGCGTGTGAAATATTGCACTATAGCTTGGAAAATAAAGAAATACCGCCCCAACAGATCCACAGTCAACGCAATCTCTATTGCACTCCACACTGCCCTCTCCCACCTGGACAAGAGGAACACCTATGTGTGAATGCTGTTCATTGACTATAGCTCAGCGTTCAACACCATAGCGCCCTCCAAGTTCATCGCTAAACTCAGGACCTTGGGACTGACCACCTCCCTATGCAACTGGATCCTGGACATCCTGACGGGAATCCCTCAGGTGGTGAGGGTAGGCCACAACACACCTGCCACGCTGACCCTCTGCATGCTTAGTCTCCACCTGTTCACCCACGACTGCGTGGCAGTGCACGACTCCAACACCATCATTAAGTTTGCTGACGAGTGGTTGGCCTGATCACCGACGACCATGAGACAGCCTGTAGGTAGGTGGTGACCTGGCAGTGACCTCAACGTCAGCAAGACAAAAAAAAAGAAAAAAGGAGCTGATCGTGGACTACAGGAAACAGAGAGCTGAGCACGCCCCCATCCACATCGACGGGGCTGTGGTGGAGCGGGTCGAGAGCTTCAAGGTCCTCGGTGTCCACGTCACTAAGGATCTATCATGGTCCACACACACACCAACGCAGCCGAGAAGAAAACACGACAACGCCTCTTCCCCTTCAGGAGGCTGACGAGCTGCATCATTGCTTGGTATGAAAACTGCATGGCATCCGACCGCAAGGCACTAAAGAGGGTAGTGCGTACATCACTGGGGCCGAGCTCCCTGCCATCCAGGAACTCTATACTAGGCGGTGTCAGAGTAAGGCCCTACAAATTGTCCGACCCCAGGCACTTAAGTCATAGCGCTACTGATGCACCAAGTCTGGAACAAAAAAAGGACCCTGAACAGCATCTACCCCCAAGCCATAAGACTGCTAAATATACTAAATAACATTTTATAAAAACACAACAATTTCAAACATTTTATTGGGTTACAGTTCATACAGGGAAATCAGTCAATTGAAATAAATTAATTAGGCCCTAATCGATGGATTTCACATGACTGGGAATACAGAAATACTTCCTTCGGTCACAGATACATTTTTTTTTTTAAAGGTAGGGAGTGGATCAGAAAAGCAGTCAGGTTCTGGTGTGACCACTATTTGCCTCATGCAGCGCGACACATCTCTTTTGCATAGAGTTGATCAGGCTGTTGATTGTGGCCTGTGGAATGTTGTTCCACTCCTCTTCAATGGCAGTGTGAAGTTGCTGGATATTGGTGGGAACTGGAACAGGCTGTCGCCACACGTCGATCCAGAGCATCCCAAACGTGCTCAATGGGTGACATGTCTGGTGAGTATGCAGGCCAGGGAAGAACTGGGAAATGTTCGGCTTCCAGGAATTGTGTACAGATCATTGCGACATGGGGCCGTGCATTATCATGCTGAAACATGAGGTGATGGCGGCGGATGACTGGCACGACAGTGGGCCTCAGGATCTCGTCACGGTATCTCTGTGCATTCAAATTGCCATCGATAAAATGCAATTGTGTTTGTTGTCTGTAGCTTATGCCTGCCCATACCATAACATTCTTGATATTCAACACCTGTCCAGTGATGGATTATCTTGGCAATGGAGAAATGCTCACTAACAGGGATGTAAACACATTTGTGCACAACATTTTAGAGAAATAAGCTTTTTTGTGCGAATGAAACATTTCTGGGATCTTTTATTTCAGCTCATGAAACATCGCACACACACACACACTTTACATCGGGGTACCGGTACCGGTACAGAGTCAATGTGTGGGAGTACAGGTTAGTCAAGGTAATATGTACATGTAGGTAGGGGTAAAGTGACTATGCTTTGATAATAAACAGTGAGTAGCAGCAGCGTTAAAACAAAAAGGGGGGTGTCAATGCAAATTGCCCAGGTAGCCATTTGATTAGCTGTTCAGCAGTCTTATGGCTTGGGGGTAGAAGCTGTTAAAAAGCATTTTGGACCTAGACTTGGCGCTCCGGTACTGCTTGCCGTGCGGTAGCAGAGAGAACAGTCTATGACTAGGGTGGCTGGAGTCTGACAATTTTTAGGGCCTTCCTCTGACAAAGAATCTTGTTTCTCACGGTCAGAGTCTTTTAGGTGCTTTTTGGCAAACTCCAAGCAGGCTGTCATGTGCAGTTTACTGAGGAGTGGCTTCTGTCTGGCCACTCTACCATAAAAGGGCTGATTTGTGGAGGGCTGCAGAGATGGTTGTGCTTCTGGAAGGTTTCCCCATCTCCTCAGAGTGACCATTGGGTTCTTGGTCACCTCCCTGACAAAGGCCCTTCTCCCCCGATTGCTCAGTTTGTCTGGGTGGCCAGCTCTGGGAAGAGTCTTGGTGGTTCCAAACTTCTTCCATTTAAGAATGATAGAGGCCACTGTGTCCTTAGGGACATTCAATGCTGCAGAAATGTTTTGGTACCCTTCCCCAGATCTGTGCCTCGACACAATCCTGTCCCGGATCTCTAAGGACAATTCCTTCGACCTCATGGCTTGGCTTTTGCTCTGTTGGACCTTACATAGACAGGTGTGTGCCATAATAAGTTGCATGGACTCACTCTGTGTGGGCTGTCATGTGCCTTTTACTGAGGAGTGGCTTGTCTGTGTGCCTTTCCAAATCATGTCCAATCAATTTAATTTATCACAGGTAGACTCCAGTCAAGTTGTTGAAACATCCCCAAGGATGATCAATGGAAACAGGCTGCACCTGAGCTCAATTTCGAGTCTCATAGCAAAGGGTCTGAATACTTATGTAAAAAAGGTACTTCTGTTTTTCATGTTTTATACATTTGCAACAATTTCTAAAAACCTTTTTTCGCTTTGTCATTATGGGGTATTGTGTGTAGATTTATGAGGAAAAACATTTAATCAATTTTATAATAAGGATGTAACATAACAAAATGTGGAAAAAGTCAAGGGGTTTGAATACTTTCCAAATGCACTGTACATATCAACCTCCATTACCTTGTACCCCTTCACATTGACTCGGTACTGGTACCCCGTGTATATAGCCAAGTTATCATCACTCATTGTGTATTTAATCCTTGTGTTATTATTTTTTATTATTTCAATTATTTATATTTTTTTTCCTCTGCATTGTTAGCAAGCTTGCACCTGTTGTTTACGAAGCATGTGACAAATACAATTTGATTTAATATATGTGACTGGATAACTGACTGTTCGCAACATTTGGGCTGTTTTCCTAAAGAAGTTAAATCCGCTTTGCGTTTTGTTTCCTTGCCACGATACTAACGAGCATCGCCATATTGGTATCGTCCCGGCCCTAGGTGTGACCCAAATCTAAAATACCAAACACTATCAGTTAGTTGAGGTAATGAGAGGGAGAATGGACACCAACCTTCTTGACCAGTTGGATCTGCAGCATTGGGTCAGTCAACGCCAGACAGTCCTGCAAGGTCTGGGCAAGCTGTCTGATCCACTCATCCCCTCCATCCACAGAGAGAGACACTGAAAAACACACATACATACAGAGAATCACTTTACACAGCAGAAAAACCACCACCACAGTTACAATAATCAGTAGCGAACACCAATTCCATCCTCTCACCTATCAACTTGTCAAGACTGTCCTTGTCCAATACCACAGCCTCCACTTTCACTGTTTTCTTCTTTGTCACCATAACTCCCCTGACAGGACAACCAGGTGAAGAGTGAAACAACAGCCAGCACAGTGCACACCTCTGGATGTAGCTGTCCAGGGACAGGATTGGTGACCACTGCCATACACACTTTCTAGAGAGCGACTATCTTAGTGAATAATGCGGTGTTCATAACCAAGTGGGAAGGTGGTATTTACGTCGTACAAATGGGGAAAATCCTAATTCACGCCCCTCCAACTGGTAATTATTAGTGGGAAACTCATCTATAATCCCCGAGCCCCGACTTCTCCCACATGCTGATCTCTGACGCCACCTACTAAGGGAATGATATAAATAACAGCCTTTTCGGCAGTTAAATGCAACAAAACATTTATAAAAATATATATATCAATACGGTTTCTGAACACTATAATTTGTTTACAAGCATGATAGCTGTACTTTTATTTTATGGTTGACGCAGCTTGTTGACCATTAGACAATCGGCGTTTCTCAACGAAAACAAAAAAAAAAAGGACGCGAATGCAACCAACTGGTATTTAATCAACGCGTCACAATTTGGAATTACCACCTTCCCACAAGGTTATGAATGCAGCACAACTAGCTAGCTAGCTGCAAGGTCTTCTTAATTGCAAGACATGTATAGCTATACTTTTCCGTAACATGTTATATTTGATTACTTTAAAAAAAGTCGTTTGATATCATACATAGCTAGCTAAATTATGCTCAATGAAACATACATGTAAGTTCACTTTACCCATGAGCTAGAGATGTAACGTTACACGTTAGCATGCAAAAATAGAGGGAATTACTAAAGCTAACGTAAAATACCCACTCACCAGAATTTGAGTGATTTCACGTTTAGGGAAGGACTTTTTGATAAACATGCAAAATTGCAATCAATAAGCTGAAAACACAAATAAATATTTTATGTGGCTTCTCTCAGCTGCTGCTAGCCACCATCATGCTACACGTGTATAACGTCAATTCCGGAGTTTCCATAACCCCGCCCTGAGAATTCTATTATTGGCCAATAATTTTGTTAGACAACATTTTCAGCGTTCATTGGTTGAAAAATATGTCAATCATATTGGAATCATTACTTGTTTGAATTTACATGGCCACGCCTTTATAACATTCGATTGGACGAAGTTGTTGGAAAACACGCCTTGGAGCCAGAGCCAACCCTCTTTCAACTTAGTGATGAAATGAAAACTTGGAAAGGAAGAAACTCTTCGATTTTATTTCGTAATTAGGATAATACGACATGAACAAGGGGAATATGGATGGAATAACTGATATGGAGTAACATCTCTCTCACCGTCTGTCTTTCGTCAACCATTTTCAGGGTAAGACAAGAATGTAGAAGAATATTGATGGTTTTTTTCTCTTTATTGGAGAGATGAAGGGAAAGCTATCAATCTGATTGTCATTTGCTCTCCAGCTGTATCTGGCATTGTAGAACTGTACTGTAGGAATGAAGTTTTGACATATATTTATTTTAATGATCACAGTCTTGTGTATAGAGTAGCATAATGAGAGAATTATACAGTGCCTTCAGAAAGTATTCATAACCCTTGACTTATTACACATTGTATTGTTTTACAGCCTGAATTCTAAATTGATTTTTATTTTTTATTCTCACCCATCTACAAACAGTCTCCCATAGTGACAAAGTGAAAACATGTTTTTAGAAATGTTTTAAAATGTATTGAAAATGAAATACAGAAATATGTCATTTACATAAGTATTCACACCCCTGAGTCAATACTTTGTAGAAGCACCTTTGGGGGCGATTACATCTGTGAGTCTTTTGGGTAACTCTGTAAGAGCTTTGCACACCTGGATTGTACAATATTTACCCATTATTCTTTAAAAAGCCATTTTCAAGTCTTGCCATAGATTTTCAAGCCAAAACTGTAACTAGGCCACTGAGGGACATTAAATGTAATCTTGGTAAGCAATTCCAGTGTAGATTTGTCCTTGTGTTTTAGGTTATTGTCCTGCTGAAAGGTGAATTTATCTCCCAGTGTCTGGTGGAAAGCAGACTGAACTAGGTTTTGCTCTAGGATTTTGCCTGTGCTAATGCAGTATTCCATTTATTTTTACCCCCCCCAAAACTCCCTAGTCCTTGCCAATGACAAGCATAACCATAAAATGATGCAGCCACCACCATGCTTGAAAATTTGAAGAGTGGTACTCAGTGATGTGTTGTGTTGGATTTGCCCCAAACATAACGCTTTGTATTCTGGACAAAAAGTTAATTTCTTTGCCACATTTGTTGTATAATTACTTTAGTGCCTTGTTGCAAACAAGATGCATGTTTTGGAATATTTTTTTTTATCTACAGGCTTCCTTCTTTTCTTTCTGTCATTTAGGTTACTATTCTGGAGTAACTACAATGTTGTTGATCCATCAGTCTTCTCATATCACTGCCATTAAACTCTGTAGCTGTTTTAAAATCACAATTGGCCTCATGGTGAAATATCTGAGCAGTTTCCTTTCTCTATGGCAACTGAGTTAGGAAAGACGCCTGTATTTTTGTAGTGACTGGGTGTATTGATACGTTACACGTAAGCTTAATTAATAACTTCATCATGCTCAAAGGGATATTCAGCATCTTTTTCTACAAATCTACCAATCGGTGCCCTTGTTTGTGAGGCATTGAAAAACCTCCCTGGTCTTTGTGGTTGAATCTGTGCTTGAATTTCACTACTCGATTGGTAGTCGTTACAGATAATTGTATGTGTGCAGTACAGAGATGGAGTAGTCATTCAAAAATCATGTTAAACATTATTATTGAACACTGAATCCATGCAACTTATGTAATTTATGTAATTTATTCCTGAACTCTTTTAGGCTTGCCACAACAAATGGGTTGAATACCTAAGACATTTCAGGTTTACATTTTGTATTAATTTCAAAAATGTTCGACAAACAAAATTCCATCAGTGACAAACAAATCTCAATTTAATCAATTACAAATTCAGGCTGTAACACAACAAAATATGGAAAAGGTCAAGGGTGTGAATACGTTCTGAAGGCACTGTATAGCACTAAAGCTGCCGAAATATGTTTGTTTAAATACCCTAAAACAAAAGTGATTTGACATGATCTGTGAATGTATGAGAGTAACTATGGGGTTTGGGTGTGTTTTCTGACGTACTATAGGATGCCCTGTGGATTCAATATAATAATACACAATCCATATACAATACACAATCCAATACAAAATGATTGTACACAATCATTAGATAGTCAACACAGTGTCATAGAGACTAATGTTATTTCAGTAAATATTATTACATGATACTTTAAATAAAAAACGTTGCCGTACAGAGAACGTTCACCAATGACATCTTGGATCAATGTAAGCACTAGATCTCTAACTGAAAACTATGAACAAAACCTCAGTATGTGCACTGATGTCACTAATGGTGTACTACATCATCACTTGTCCTTCTCTGGGCTGCTCTGGCTTTCATCACAGGAAGCGAAGGGAGATAGAGAGACAACTCTCCTCCCTTTCCCTGGGGCCGAGGGTCAACTGTCCTTTGATGTCCTCCGCTCCCCACATCACCTCATCACACACACATGCACACACACATACACAGACACACAATGTGGAATGAACGAGGGAGCGAACGAGAGAAAGCACGGGAGTGAAGCAGAGAGGGAAGGAGTAAAGGAGAGAGCGCCAGGGAGTGAAGGAGAGGCAGAATCAGTGAGACGCAGTAAGAGTGATGGAGAGGAGGCAGACACATGGAAGACAGATTTGTGATGTGATGCCAGATGTGGGAAGGAGATATGGGAAACGTCATAGCTCTTTGGGGAAATGGGCTTATCAGGCTCATCAGAAAGTATTACCAAGCGAGAGCCAGGTGGAGGCTAAGGATTATTATGGATTGTTTTAAGAGGTGTAGGCCTATGAGAGAATAGGATTTAGGGTTTTCTGTTAAGGGCTTTTAGGATAATGAGTTTTTAGATGTTGGTAATGCACACTAATTGTTGTTCTTTGATACAGAATAACAGAAATGGTATATTATTCTTTTTTCACTGGCACATTACGTTGTTTTCTTTCAGACTGATACAGACCCAAAGTCCAGGTCTTAGTCATTGTTTACCACAACATACACCCAACAAAAACAGCCAGTGGAAATGAGTTAATTTCCTTCCACACATGTTTGTGCTCCCTTTGTGTGGAGCCCAAGGCTATAATGAGAGGTTATTATAGTATAAAAGTTACTTAGTCTTTCTTACTCACCCTCTCTTTCTTTCTCTCTCTCTCTCTCTCTCTCTCTCTCTCTCTCTCTCTCTCTCTCTCTCTCTCTCTCTCTCTCTCTCTCTCTCTCTCTCTCTCTCTCTCTCTCTCAATCACTCTCTCTTTCCCTCTCTCTTTCCCTCTCTCTTTCCCTCTCTCTTGTTTATCCCACTAACATGTGTTTTTCATGATAAGGGTATTTCCATCAAAAAGGACCCATGAGCACCAACATGTGAAGTTCATAGGAGCATATCATATCGGTTGTCAAATTAAAGCTAAGAGTCAATGTTTTTGGAAAAGGAAGGCATAGATACATTTTTCCATCATTTCCCATCATAAAAATGTGACGTAAGTAAAGGCTTTGATTTCTGGATAAATACTGTAGATGGGAAAGGTCTTAAAAGGTATCAGAAATACATCAAAACACAATAATGTTGACTTAAAGACCCCTGCCAACTACTATCAACATGTATATTTTATTTTGGGAGAAATTGTTTACCTTCTGTAAGTTAAAAAAATATTTCCTTGTGCCTTGTAATTCCGTTACCAAAAAACCTACAAATCTTTAAGATATTCTTTTGTTTCTCTCCCTCATGAGGAGGGAGGATAATGAAAGTTCACAGAACTAACACATAGTGGTACACCTACCAATTAGTTAAAGTGATTTTACTGATATCAATTTTGTTTATGAATTATTAAAACTTGTAATTCCGTTACCAAATTGGTACCCAAAAAATCTGTAAGAAATTACTGCAAATTAATTGTCTACAATGGGAAATCCTAGTAGTCACATACCACAGTTGGGTCACCTGCTACTGTCCTACATTCCACTGGCATACTTTTGTTATGTTAATCTCTGTTTTATTTGTCTTTCTGTTGTGTAGTGGTCAAACCAAGAGTGTTACAATCTGATTCTGGACAACCCCCTCTCTCTCTCTCTCTCTCTCTCTCTCCAGTGAATGTCACCTCTCCCAGCTCTTGTCACGCCTACCCATGAGCCCCCTCTCTTTCCACTTACTGTAATCAGCATCCTCACCCACTGACCACTGACTGACACTGGACGTCCATGGATGTTGAAAAGTATTGGAAATTAGACGTATGTTTCACAAGTTTGGACTAGGGCTGGGCGATATGGCCAAAATATCATATCAAATTTTTGACGGTATTTTATGTTTTTGATTAATAAAAGTTCAACATTTGCTTTATGAGTAGTGCGTGACCCTAGGGTGGCAACACATATATTCTAAATTATTTCAATGGGTCTTTTTTCTCCATTCTGATCGTTTTATACTGTTCAACTTCAACCTAAAATAATTTCCTGCATTTCCATCAATTTCTGCATTTCCTGCACCCATTTGAGATCATTTCCACACTTCCACGATATGGGCAAAAAAACGAGGCCTTATTTTTAACCAAATGTTACATTTGCGATTTAGATCAAAACACTTGGGTGAACTTTTGGAATCATGGAAATATCATGTTTATTCTAATTCTATAGTTAGAATATAAATAATAGTGGGCTCTTTGAATACAGTGTTGTTTGACATGACAACGAAAGAAAATACCATGGACGAGTTATTGTGACAGGGTAGGAACCAAAGTGATGTTCAGCGTTTCCTGGGGGACCCAATAATCTTGGGCTACATTAAATCTTTATTCATGTAGCCAACATATTGAGGCTTCGGCTATTACTCTTTGATTTAGAAGATACTGTTGCACAAACAACATGCAGATTTAGGCCTCTACCAGCACTGGTATCAGGCTGTATTAGCTAGCTATGTTCGCTCTGACTTTTATTAGCTAGCCAGCGATTAGCATTAGCGGCTAACACGATTTAGCTTAACTTGCTAAGAAAATACAAACTAGCTGTTTGCAGATGTAAGAAACATAAACTAATATTGTAATTATAGAACGCTTGTGGATTGATATTAAGATCAAAGTAGAAACAACATTGTTGCATGTGCTGCATTGACCATGCAGACTGTACGAAAGTGTCTCGTAGTCAAGCGCTTCTTGTGTGACGGGGTGGATTAGGTCTGTGTGGAGTAAACTGTACAAATGGACGTTACACAGGGTGTCTCACATTTTAACAAACCAAACATTCAAATACTGTTATAGAAGGTAAAGTAAAAACCCAAACCGGTCCTTGCATCAATACCGGTATATAGTAAAATACGGTATACCGCCCAGCCCTAGTTTGGACAATACAATACAGAACAGTGAGTAGGGAAAGGGGGGTACCTAATCAGTTGTACAACTGAATGCCTTCAACTGAAATGTGTCTTCTGCATTTAACCCAACCCCTCTGAATCAGAGAGGTGCGGGGGGGCTGCCTTAATCGACATCCACGTCTTCGGCGCCTGGGGAACAGTGGGTTAACTGCCTTGTTCAGCGGCAGAATGACAGATTTTTACCTTGTCAGCTCGGGGATTCGAACGTGCAACCAAGTCCAACACTCGAACCACTAGGCTACCTGCCGCCCTAGAGCCTGCAAACATGCTGGATGAGTCAGAATCCATTGAAGAGCTTGAACGATTCATTGACTAGAGATACGAGCTCAAAGCTGGTTCCGGAGGATTCAAGCACTGCTAAGGTCTACAAACCCAATCAACAAAACAAACCAAAGCCAAGTTGGCCAAACGGTATCAACGATGGCATCAAACCTTCCCCAAGCAAGAGGGCGAGTGGGGGAGAAGTTCACGGATATGGATGTTGAAAGTCTTGCCAAACTTGATATCTTGGATATATTACGAGAGGACATCAATGCATTATGTGCCAGTCTAGAATTCAGCCAATGTCAGATTGATCTCAGTAAAGAACACAGAGCTGAGAGGTACTGTAGACTATTCATGGCAAGGCGGAGGTGGTGCAAAGGGAGAACAAACAACTTAAAGAAACCTTGCTTGATGTACAGTCGATCAATCAGGGATACTGGAGAATGACAACAGCAGAAGCTGTGAGGACACTGCCCGAGACTTTATGTCGACTCAACTGAAACTGCCCACAGATGTTGTGCGTAATGTCACTTTCTCCAGAGTCCATAGAATGAGTAAGGCCTCTGGGAATAGGCCCCGGGCTATTATTGCATGTTTTGAACATTTTAAGCAAAAGGAAATGGAGAAGAGCAGGGGAAGAGAACTCCGAAACACTGATTTTGGAATGAATGATCACTTCCCCACAGAGATCAATGAAAGGATAAAAAAACTATCCCATCATGAAGGAAAAGCGTTGCCTGAACCAACGAGTCTCTTTGGTGATGGATAAACTTTACATCAACGGGCAACTGTATCGAGACTCTAGAGTAACTCCCTGGCTATTTTAATCCAATGTTCAAATCGGAGTTTGAGTGTTGTAGTGTATCATGACAACTTCAACTATAACGAATACATGCTCTATTGATCTCCACTTGACAAGGAAAGGGCTGCATATAGCTCAGGTTAATGTATGTAGCCTTCCTAACAAAATAAATAATATTCATATTTTAGCTTTGCCCGAAACGCATTTGGATGCATCTGTAAATGATGGGCAAATGAACATTCATGGATATAGTCTACTGAGAAGGGATAGGAATAGGAATGGTGGAGGTGTAGCACTGTACATTCAGAATTACATACCTTTTAAGAGGAGGATGGTTGTGGTCAAGATACATTTTTAAACATTTAATTATGAGCTATTTCAAAATGATTTGGCTGCTGTACCCTGGGAGCTGATTTATCTAGAGGATGATTTAAATCACGCTACAGAATGTTTTATTGATTTGCTCACTGAAGTAATGGACCATCATGCACCAGTAAGAAAGAGTACAGATGGGGCTCAACCATCTCCATGGATTGATGATCAACTGCATGGGTGACGCATTTTGTCAAAGAAATCTGGCAAAAGTCTTAGCAGCCAAATCTAAACTAGAAATTGATAAACACTATGTAATTATGCAGTTAAATTAAATCGTAAGAAAATATATATATTTTACAAAATGCTTTTGATTGTCAAGGGTTTACTTGGCACATCTATTTCATCATGCCCATCTAGTGTGAAGGATGACGGGAGAACAATAACAAAGCCAGCTGATATTGCCAATCATTTTGCTGATTTTACAAAGAAAATGTATTTACTGAGCGATAATGTAAACCCCCATTCTTCCAAACAAGCGATTGTCCAATAGATCGATGATCATATGAGCCCAAAAAACTGCTATTTTAGTCTACAAATGGTGTCAGTAGAGGAGGTGTTAAACCTATTGAAGGTATTACCCAATGGTAAATCTACAGGTTATGATCTTATGGACAATTCTTTTACTTCACTATGCTGCTCCCCAGATTGCAGCTCCACTGAATATTTAATTGGTCACTGGAAAAGGGGACATTTCCAAATGTATGGAAGCATGCTAAACTGTGTCCAATCCCGAAAGACAGCAAATAACCCATTATTCCTGCCAATAGTCGACCAATTAGTCTACTCCCTTCACTCCGTAAGATATTGGAGGGTATTGTGAGTAGACAAATATGGGAGTACATGGAAAAGAATAGTCTGATCACAGCCAATCAGCATGCTTATCGCAAAAAAACATTCTACTACCCCTGCATTGGTTGACATGACTGACCAGTGGCTCAATGCTATGGATAACGGCAGGTTTGTGGGTGTATTATTTTTGGATTTTAGTGCAGCATTTGATTGAATGGATCATTGAAATAATTTTGACAAAATGTTTGCATTATGGGTTTAAGGAGGCAGCATTGAATTGGGTACAGTCATATCTAACTGACAGGAAACAGTTTTTCTTCCCCTCATGCGTTAAACTGTGGAATACTGCAGAGCAACGGCCTTGGGCCACGTCTTTACTTAATATATACAGTTGAAGTCGGAAGTTTACATACACCTTAGCCAAATACATTCAAACTCAGTTTTTCACAATTCCTGACATTTAATCCTAGTAAAAATTCCTTGTCTTAGGTCAGTTAGGATCACCACTTTATTTTAAGAAAGTGAAATGTCAGAATAATAGTAGAGAGAATTATTTATTTCAGCTTTTATTTCTTTCATCACATTCCCAGTGCATCAGAAGTTTACATACACTCAATTAGTATTTGGTAGCATTGCCTTTAAATTGTTTAACTTGGGTCAAATGTTTCGGGTAGCCTTCCACAAGCTTCCACAATAAGTTGGGTGAATTTTGGCCCATTCCTCCTGACAGAGCTGGTGTAACTGAGTCAGGTTTGTAGGCCTCCTTGCTCACACACACTTTTTTAGTTCTGCCCACAAATTTTCTATGGGATTGAGGTCAGGGCTTTGTGATGGCCACTCCAATACCTTGACTTTGTTGTCCTTAAGCCATTTTGCCACAACTTTGGAAGTATGCTTGGGGTCATTGTCCATTTGGAAGACACATTTGTGACCAAGCTTTAACGTCTTGACTGATGTCTTGAGATGTTGCTTCAATATATCCACATAATCTTCCATCCTCATGATGCCATCTATTTTGTGAAGTGCACCAGTCCCTCCTGCAGCAAAGCACGCCCACAACATGATGCTGCCACCCCCATGCTTCACGGTTGGAAAGGTGTTCTTCGGCTTGCAAGCCTGCCCCTTTTTCCTCCAAACATAACGATGGTCATTATGGCCAAACAGTTCTATTTTGTTTCATCAGACCAGAGGACATTTCTCCAAAAAGTACAATCTTTGTCCCCATGTGCAGTCGCAAACCGTAGTCAGGCTTTTTATAGCTGTTTTGGAGCAGTGGCTTCTTCCTTGCTGAGCGGCCTTTCAGGTTATGTCGATGTAAGGCTTGTTTTACTGTGGATATAATTACTTTTGTACCTGTTTCCTCCAGCATCTTCACAAGGTCCTTTGCTGTTGTTCTGGGATTGATTTGCACTTTTCGCACCAAAGTACGTTCATATCTAGGAGACAGAACGCATCTCCTTCCTGAGCGGTATGACGGCTGCGTGGTCCCATGGTGTTTATACTTGCGTACTATTGTTTGTATAGATGAACGTGGTACCTTCAGGTGTTTGGAAATTGCTCCCATGGATGAACCAGACTTGTGGAGGTCTACAAATTTTTTTCTGAGGTCTTGGCTGATTTCTTTTGATTTTCCCATGATGTCAAGCAAAGAGGCACTGAGTTTGAAGGTAGGCTTTGAAATACATCCACAGGAACACTTTCAATTGACTCAAATGGTGTACATTAGCCTATCAGAAGCTTCTAAAGCCATGACATAATTTTCTGTAATTTTCCAAGCTGTTTAAAGGCACAGTCAACTCAGTGTATGTAAACTTCTGACCCACTGGAATTGTGATACAGTGAATTATAAGTGAAATAATCTGTAAATAATTGTTGGAAAAATTACTTGTCATGCACAAAGTAGATGTCCTAACCGACTTGCCAAAACTATAGTTTGTTAACAAGAAATTTGTGGAGTGGTTGAAAAACGAATTCAGCTGTACCAACTACCTTCCTTATGCTTATGTGTTATCCAGACAGAAAATATAAATAGCAATATAGAAATTGAATAATTTATCTGAACAAACCAGAAACCTTTCAATATATACATTCACAAAATACTTTCGAACCATTTAAATATAATAAATTGGAAGGTTGTGCAGGACTATGGTAGATGAAGGAATCATCTAGAGGCGAAAGAAACACACACCTATTTAGGCGTGGTGCTGGCTAGCGGAGTGGAACACTTCAAAAAATAAAAGACAGCCGCACACTCTAGGAGCTCAGATGCAGAAATATTTATGTCCAACGTTTCGACAGACAAGCTGTCTTCATCACGATATGCGGCTCTTGTATTTTTTTAAGATGAAGGAATCAATCTATCTTTTCAGATTGTTAAGAGTATTTATCTGGTCAATATGTCAGTGTATTTATGTCTGTTTGTAACAGTGTGTTATATGTGAAACTGTGATCATATTATAAATTGTATTTTAATGTTCAAGGACTCTTGGAAGATTAGTCCAAATGAGGACTAAAAGAGATCCTAATCAAATCTAGTCAAATCACAGTAGAGTACAATACACTACAGTACAGTGAGTAGATCACAGTAGAGAACAGTCTAATACAATACAGTTGTACAGTTCAATACAGTACAGTAAATACAAGTAGTGTAGAGTGCAGTATATTGTACTGAATTATCTACTTTACTGAACTCTACTGTACTCTACTCTACTCCACTGTACTGAACTCTACTCTACCATAGTCTGCTCTGCTGTATTGTACTGCACTGTACTCTACTGTGCTCTGCTGAGCTGTGATGTCCAAACTTGTTAAACATGAGGAGAATGACATTAATTTCCATAATTATGCATTTCTGTGTAGTACAATCAGGGACCCATGATGTAATTCTGTTGCCGTAATTCCGTTACCAGGTGTAAATCCACTTCACTTACTGTAGTTCAATAACCAAAATAGATGTTTTCAAACTCAAGATGCCATGTCATAGCTGAATAGCTGACCTCCCATTCTTTCTGCATCTGTGAATCTTAATTCACAGCAGATATTTAACAGTTTGGTGAAAATATGGTCACATAAAAACCTGAGGGAGATTTGTCCATATTTCTCTTACCAAGTTTGTATCTTGTAGTGGCAGAATTTGGGGTGAGCTGTTTTCACTTCTCAAGGGATATGTTCTATGTTGGACTGTGATGTTATGCCTTTCCTAGACTCCTGGTATGTCTGCACCCTAACACAAGGCCATTTTGTTCCTGAACTGTTGCTTGTATAAAATAACAATATGATTGTATTATCACCTCCCACTATATAAGGGACATGTTACCATTTAGTCTTGGTTTTTCCCTGTGAAACCAGATATACTGTAGATCTCCCTCGCAACTGCCTGATTAAAGATTTTTCTACTATACAATTAAATAGTCTCTGCCTTAATCTTTGTATCAAGTTTTTTGTTGTTAAAAGTAGTCCTTGTTTGGCATACATTTTAAAGTAAAAAAAAACGGAGTCAAAGTGTAGTTCTGTTACCGTGGAATTGCCCATACACGTTTCTCTCACATTGCTCTGTTTGACTACAAGTTGTGTCCAGTCCAGCCTAGTCAAGCCCAGCCTTGGAACATTTGAGGGGTGCCAGATGGGAAATACAGTTACAGTTTCAAAACAACAGCTACTCTGTGTCAGTGTTGGCTACTCTGTGTCTATCTGTCTCAGCTGTATGCATCTCATCTACCCTCTCTTTCACAGTCCACGACGTAGGAGAAAGGATTTTAATTCTGCCATTATTATCAGAATTCCCAAGTAACAATACTAAATAGAGGTGACTGTACCATTTGTCATTAATGTATCTTTCTCTGTGTTCCTCAGGGGCTGGAGGGGACAGGGGCCATGGCAGAGGCAGAGGAGGCCCTGGGACAGGAGGACTGGAAGGAGAAGTGTTTCATCCTGGAAGCCCTGCTCATGAAGTTCCGGGTGCAGATCATCAAGATCAGAGAGCTAACGGCAGACAAGGTTGGTCCTAAGTAACAAGTTGTATCAAATTCTAACAAATCTAACCTGTACATTGTTAAAGGATCCCAAGTAGCCTTACATCCCAGGCTCTCCTATAGTATGCAAACTAAAGCAAACACATCAGCAGTAACGCATCTGCTAATACCGTAACACTCTCAAACCCCCCAAAACAGTCACAGGAATATCATCCGTTACCATTCCAAGCAGCCAGTCCTTCATCCTTTCTCATTAGCACTCTTAACTGGCCATTTCACAGCTTATCTCATGCTGACTGAGCAAAATATTCCATCTCAACCACATTCCCTCATTTGGAGCTGTTATTAACTGTTACTGTTACAGAACAAGGAAGTGGTTTTATCCACGGCTTCCTCCCACGTTGGATAGGCACATCCTCTTGCCCGAGGATCTCTGTTTGGAGCCTGATTCTAAATTAACTGCCATCTCTATTAATGTCAGTCAGACTTTGAAGCGTCTGTTGAGGATCTGCTGTGGGGAAAGGTCAATTGGGAGAGCAGTTCTTTCCTAGGCTCTCTCTCTCTCTCTCTCTCTCTCATACACAAACACACTCTCTCCATCTCTGTCTTTGTGTTGAAGTGCAGAATCATCTTAAACACCAGTCCATGTATGGTGTGGAATAGTGTTTTACTATCTAGGTTATGGAGTGGTGGGGTATGGTTTATGTGTGCTGGTGTGTGTACAGTAATGTAGAACTGTGAGAAAGGTAGAGGGAGAGAGAGCAAGAATGAGGTAGTATGATGAAGACTTGGCTATGTGGCAGGCAGTGTGTGTGTGTGTGTGTGTGTGTGTGTGTGTGTGTGTGTGTGTGTGTGTGTGTGTGTGTGTGTGTGTGTGTGTGTGTGTGTGTGTGTGTGTGTGTGTGTGTGTGTGTGTGTGTGTGTGTGTGTGTGTGTGTGTGTGTGTGTGTGTGTGTGTGTGACATTCCAGGAAGCCATGACACACACCATCTCAGATTGTTCTGGAATTGTTTCTGTAGTTAGAAACAGATAAGATTAGCATTCCTGCGACATTATTTTGTTGAAATATAATTTAATATCTGAGAAATTAAGCCAATTGGTTGCAGCCAAATTGGCCATTTTTAATTTATAGGATTCATATAATATTCAATAAATATAGTACTAACATCTGATTTGGACCAAACTGTTTTCTTACAATGAGTAAGGCATGAGGAATCCAAAGAACTGTTAAAAAGCCAACCACGCCAATCCCAAAACAACAACTACTATACAGTATCAGTTCTCTATGTCTGACAAGTAGTATGGAGCTGTGGCTCGGAATATTGTTTGTTCATCCTATGTAATGTAGTGAATTTGGTGATGTTTTTTTCAGAATTTCTTCAGCCTCCTGAGGTTGAAGAGGCGCTGTTGCGTCTGTGTGGGTGGACCATTTTAGTTTGTCCGTGATGTGTACGCCGAGGAACTTAAAACTTTCCACCTTCACTACTGTCCCGTCGATGTGGATAGGGGGGCGCTCCCTCTGCTGTTTCCGGAAGTCCACGATCATCTCCTTAGTTTTGTTATAGAAAGAGGAGTGGGAGGCCCCGGTGCACAACTGAGCAAGAGGACAAGTACATTAGAGTGTCTAGTTTGAGAAACAGTTTGAGAAACAGACGCCTCACAAGTCCTCAACTGGCAGCTTCATTAAGTAGTACCCGCAAAACACCAGTCTCAATGTCAACAGTGAAGAGGCGACTCTGGGCTGCTGACCTTTAGGCAGAGTTGCAAAGAAAAAGCCATATCTCTGTCCAGTGTCTGTGTTCATTTGCCCATCTTAATCTTTTATTTTTATTGGCCAGTCTGAGATATGGCTTTTTCTTTGCAACTATTACCTAGAAGGACATAAACCTAACAACTTCAATTAGTAATTTCTCTGAACAGCAGGAAAAAAACATCACCAAATTCACTGAGAATACATTACAGAGGAAACAATACCCTGAGCCGCATCTCCATACTACTTGTCAGACACAGAGAACTGATACTATATACTTGTTGTTGGGGTGGGATATCCGTGGGGGGGTCCGTGTTTTTTTTTTTACCATTCCTTTGGATTCCTCATGTCTAACTCATTGTTAGAAAAATATTAGGAACACCTGAATCCAGGTGAAAGATATGATCTCTTATTGATGTTACTTGTTTAATCCACCTCAATCAGTGTAGAGAAGGGTTGCCCAACCCTCTTCCTGCAGATCTACCGTCCTTTGGATTTTCAGTCCAACCCTCTTGGTGGAGATCTACCTTCCTGTGGGTTTTCAGTCCAACCCTCTTCCTGGAGATCTACTGTCCTGTGGGTTTTCAGTCCAACCCTCTCCCTGGAGATCTACCTTCCTGTGGGTTTTCAGTCCAACCCTCTTCCTGGAGATCTACTGTCCTGTGGGTTTTCAGTCCAACCCTAATTTAACACACCTGATTCTACTAATTAGCTACTCAACAAGACCTTAACTAGCTGAATCAGATATGCTAAATTAGGGTTGGACTGAAAACCTATAGGACTGTAGATCTCCAGGAAGAGGGTTGGGTAGCCCTGGTGTAGATGAAGGGGAGGAGACAGGTTAAAGAAGGAATTTTTGAGACATGGGTTGTGTATGTGTGCCATCCATTTTTTTACATTACAGCCTTATTCTAAAATGGATTAAATATTTTTTTCCCTCATCAATCTACACACAATACCTCATAATGACAAAGCAAAAACAGATTTGTATTTTTTGGGGTATATTTATAAATATAAAAAAACTGAAATATCACATTTACATAAGTATTCAGACCCTTTACTCAGTACTTTGTTGAAGCACCTTTGGCAGCGATTACAGCCTCGAGTCTTCTTGGGTATGACACTACAAGCTTGGCACACTTATATTTGGGGAGTTTTTCCCATTCTTCTCTGCAGATCCTCTCAAGCTCTGTCAGGTTGGATGGGGAGCGTCGCTGCACAGCTATTTTCAGGTCTCTCCAGATATGTTAGATCGGGTTCAAGTCCGGGCTCTGGCTGGGCCACTCAAGGACATTCAGAGACTTGTCCCAAAGCCACTCCTGCACGGTCTTGGCTGTGTGCTTAGGGTCATTGTCCTGTTGGTAGGTGAACCTTTGCCCCAGTCTGAGGTCCTGAGCACTCTGGAGCAGGTTTTCATCAAGGGTCTCTCTGTACTTTGCTCCGTTCATCTTTCCCTCGATCCTGACTAGTCTCCCAGTCCCTGCCGCTGAAAAACATCCCTGCAGCATGATGCTGTCATCACCATAGGGATGGTGCCAGGTTTCCTCCTGACGCTTGGCATCCAGTTTGTCTGGGCGGCCAGCTCTAGGAGTCTTGGTGGTTCCAAACTTCTTCCATTTAAGAATGATGGAGGCCACTGTGTTCTTGGGGACCTTCAATGCTGAAGAAATGTTTTGGTACCCGTCCCCAGATCTGTGCCTCGACACAATCCTGTCTCGTCTCTCTAAGGACAATTCCTTCGACCTCATGGCTTGGTTTTTGCTCTGACACTGTCAACTGTGGGACCTTATATAGACAGATGTGTGCTTTTCCAAATCATGTCCAATCAATTGAATTTATCACAGGTAGACTCCAATCAAGTTGTAAAAACATCTCAAGGATGACAAATGGATGGAAACAGGATGCACCTGAGCTCAATTTCGAGTCTCATAGCAAAGGGTCTAAATACTTAAGGAATCTTAAGGAATCTGTTTTTTTATTTGAAAAAAATTCTAAGAACCTGTTTCCGCTTTGTCATTATGGGGTATTGTGTGTAGATTGATGAGGAAAACATATACTTCAATCAATTTTAGAATAAGGCTGTAACGTAGCAAAATATGGGAAAAGGGAAGGGGTCTGAATACTTTCCAAATGCACTGTAAGTGCCTTTGAACGGGGAATGGTAGTAGGTGCCAGGTGCACTGGTTTGAGTGTGGGTTTTTCAGGCTCAACAGTTTCCCGTGTGTATCAAGAATAGTCCACCACCCAAAGGACATCCAGCCAACTTGACACAACTGTGGGAAGCATTGGAGTCAACATGGGCCAGCATCCCGGTGGAACGCTTTTGACACCTTGTAGAGTCCATGACTGGCGAATTGAGGCTGTTCTGAGGGCAAAAGAGGGTGCAACTCAATATTAGGACACTCAGTGTACTTATTGAATATTATATGAATCCTGTAAATTAAAATGGCCAATTATGATGCAATCAATTTGCTTAATTTTTAAGAGATCAAATTATATTTCAACAAAATAATGTTGAAGGAATGCTAGCTAATCTTATCTGTTTCTAAGAACAGAAACTATTTCAGAACAATCTGAGATGGTAGAGAGAGAGAGAGAGAGACACGGCCCAAGCCATGGTCTGGTCTGCATGGTGGGGTGGGCCGGGCCTGCCTGGCCCCTGTAGTTCGCTGGCCTAGTTTTGAGGTCTCCAGGGAGGCCTGATTAGAGGTTAATGTAAACAGCAGCCTGACCACAGGGCTCCATCACGCAATGCATTCTGGGATGCCACTGACTTTATTGAATTACAGTTACCGCTCAGTTGTTGAGCCAAACAATCTTTGGGAAAACGCTTGTGCTTTTGTATAGGCCTATGGTATATTGAAGTTGATTGGTTGCATTTTGAAGAATTTAACTATTTGAAAGAAGGATATCTTTCCCATATTTCATCATTAACCATGTAATATACAGAGGCTTGCAAAAGTGTTCACCCTCTTGGCATTTTTCCTATTTTGTTGCCTTACAACCTGGAATTAAAATGGATTTTTGGGGGGTTTGTATCATTTGGTTTACACAACATGCCTACCACATTGAAGATGCAATATTTATTGTGTGTGAAACAAACAAGAAATAATAAGAAAAAAAACAGAACTAGATCGTGCATAACTATTCACCCCCAAGTCAATACTTTGTAGAGCCACCTTTTGCAGCAATTACAGCTGCAAGTCTCTTGGGGTATGTCTCTATAAGTTTGGCACATCTAGCCACTGGGATTTTTGCCCATTCTTCAAGGAAAAACTGCTCCAGCTCCTTCAAGTTGGATGGGTTCCAGTGATGTACAGCAATTTTAAGTGATACCACAGATCCTCAATTGGATTGAGGTCTGGGCTTTGACTAGGCCATTCCAAGACATTTAAATGTTTCCCCTTTAACCACTCAAGTGTTGCTTTAGCAGTATGCTTAGGGTCATTGTCCTGCTGGAAGGGGAACCTCTGTCCTAATCTCAAGTCTCTGGAAGACTGAAACAGGTTTCCCTCAAGAATTTCCCTGTAACTAGCGCCATCCATCATTCCTTCAATTCTGACCAGTTTCCCAGTCCCTGCCGATGAAAATAATTCTAACGGAAAAGTGGTGCTATGAAGCCCCTAAATAAGATCTGGTGCAACCAATTACCTTCAGAAGTCACATAATTAGTTAAATAAAGTCCACCTGTGTGCAATCTAAGTGTCATATGATCTGTCAAATGATCTCAGTATATATACACCTGTTCTGAAAAGTCCCAAAGTCTGCAACACCACTAAGCAAGGGGCACCACCACGAAGACCAAGGAGCTCGCCATCAGGTCAGGGAAGAAGTACAGATCAGGGTTGGGTTATAAAAAAGTATCAGAAACTTTGAACATCCCATGCTGCCACCACCATGCTACACTTTGGGCATGGTGTTCTCGCGGTGACGAGGTGTTTTGTTTGCGCCAGACATAGCGTTTTCCTTGATTTCCAAAAGCTCAATTTTAGTCTCATCTGATCAGAGTACCTTCTTCCATATGTTTGGGGAGTCTCCCACATGCCTTTTGGCGCTTATTTTTTTCTTTAAGCAATGGCTTTTTTCTGGCCACTCATCCGTAAAGCCCAGCTCTATGGAGTGTACGGCTTAAAGTGGTCCTATGGATAGATACTCCAATCTCCGCTGTGGAGCTTTGCAGCTCCTTAAGGGTTATCTTTGGTCTCTTTGTCTCTCTGATTAATGCCCTCCTTGCCTGGTCCAAGAGTTTGGTGGGCGACCCTCTCTTAGCAGGTTTGTTGTGGTGCCATATTCTTTCAATTTTTTTAATAATGGTTTTAATGGTGCTCCGTGGAATGTTCAAAGTTTCTGATATTTTTCATAACCCAACCCTGATCTGTACTTCTCTACAACTTTGTCCCTGACCTGTTTGGAGAGCTTCTTGGTCTTCATGGTGCTGCTTGCTGGTGTTGCAGACTCTGGGGCCTTTCAGAACAGGTGTGTGTGTATATATACTGAGATCATTTGACAGATCATATGACACTTTGCACACAGGTGTACTTTATTTAACTAATAATGTGACTTCTGAAGGTAATTGGTTGCACCAGATCTTATTTAGGGGCTTCATAGTTCCACTTTTCCATTAGAATTTCTTTTGAAACAAGTACATTTTTCATTTCACCAATTTGGACTATTTTGTGTATGTCCATTACATGAAATCCAAATAAGAATCTGCATGATCAATCATCAACGCTCAGGGTGGGGACAGACAGCGCATATCACAATGCATGTATCATCTCATCATGGTCACTTTTTTTTTTTCTTGTGACAGATGGGCTATGCTGCAGCAAATATAGGCCTATGATACAGTAATGTAATGACTGAATGCGCATCTAATTTACACATCTCCATCTGGCTTTCGGGAGCCACCATATTTTTTTATTGTACATCTTATTTATTTCACTCGAATATAGTTGCTTTAAATCAGTGCACAAGGTATTTGGTATTTTATTAGGATTCCCATTAGCTGTTGCAAAAGCAGCAACTACTCTTCTTGGGGTCTGCATGAAACATGACATAATACAGAACATTAATAGACAAGAACAGAACTACATAGATTTGAGAGTGCTTTTCATATAGATGTCCTAGCCTACACTTTTTAGGTAATTAATTAAATGCGGTATTAGCCATACATCTAATGAATGATGGGCTATGCATAGCTGTATAGCCTCTGTCGCTTGTGCAATACGCACCTGTGCACCGCTGGCCTTAAAAAAGGATCCTTAGCTCTTAGTCCCACGAAAAGCTAGACGAGAATAGCCTGCTGGAATTTGTTTGTGTGCATTTTCTTATAGCCTACTAAAAGGCTATTCAAAGAGGGATGCAAGCTCTTGTTTCCAGCAGCCAATAGGACTCACAGGGAGAAGAGCGAATGCGTGATGGTAGTTGGCTGTATCAGGTATTTATTTCGACCCATAACCATTCAATCTCCGTGAAGAGAAGTCTTGCATCTTGTTCTAGTCCTTAATCATTCAAGCATGTCATTAGAATGATGAAGATAAGGACCGCTACACCTATTTCATTTCACTGTTGAAAGCGAGGACGGAATGAAGCAACCACGGAGAGAGACAGAGGAAGTAGTCTACTACGCATGTCGCACAATAGGGGAAATATTATGAAAGGTGTCCTACATATGCGTCAGCCTACTAATTCCACAAATGTAAAATAGTCCCTATTATATTTCCAAATGAAATCAAATTTACTAGCCTAGAATTGTAACTTTGTAGGCTGCATGTCCTGCACCATCTTTGCATGTTATCTCCCTGCTTGATGGTTTGGACAAGGTGTGTAATTTCAGTCATATAATACAGTACAGTAATACAGTCCACCGTCAAAAAGCCTACTGGATCTATCTTCTATGTTTTTCTGTTGTAACTTGTGTGTGAAGTGTGGTAGCATATATATTATAGGCAACGTAGGCCTATTGTATAATGGCACAATCATTTGGGCTTTTTTGGGCTTGGGCTCATAAAATGTCTTTTAATGTATGGCTCATCAGGCTCAGGTAGCATCAGGCTTGAATTTTTATGCCGATTTAAAAGCTCAAATAAAAACCCAGATATATTTATATGCTTTAGAATGACACTTCTGGTTTTGTCGGGAAATACCAGGTTACCCGGTGGGAAAAGTGATTTATTCTCGGGATGGAACATTTGTAAACTATTCAATCAGCCCTAGTCAGGGCTGAAGGGTCACTCTCACTAGTAGAGTCTGACCTCATTATCCTCCTTCCCTCCCTCTGTGGTCCGGCCCTGAGTGGAGTCAGCCTGGTTTTCCTCCTGTGACCTTTGACCTCACAGTCCTACTGGATTTCCTACTAACGCGAGATGAGCTCATCAAGGGAAAATCCCCATGCAGTCATCCCAGTGTGTTTTTGTTCCTCTGTACTGGGCTCGCGGTGCGTCAGCGCCTGTTGTTTTAAACCATGCATCAGTGTGTGGGGGTGCACGTATACCTCAAAGAATCTCATTAATCTCCCACTTTCTCATCTGTTTGGTGAATTGCAGGCACCTAAATTGTGTGTGTGTTTGTGGATGTTATACATGTTATATATTTAGCAGACACTCTCATCCAGAGCGACTTACAGGAACAATTAGGGTTAAGTGCCTTGCTCAAGGGCACATCGACAGATTTTTCACCTTATCAGCTCTGAGATTCTATCCTGCGACCTTTCGGTTACTGGCTCTAACCGCTAGGCAACCTGCCACCAGTTTGTGTGGGGGTGTGTGTGTGTGCTAGTTTGCTGAGTGGGCAGTGGGTGGGTGCAGTATTAATGTGGCCCAGGTTGAATGTGTGTTTCTTTTTGCGGTACAGTGCTCTACAGTTGTGTTAGCAACAAGTGAGTAGAGTGGAGGTTTTTTCTCATTAATAGAGGACTTGAGATCCAGAGTGGTGTGCTGGCAAGGTGAAACGAGATGAAGCATCAACATAAAAACAGACCACCAACCATACTGATGTCATCACCAATACCAGAAAGCTCTGAGTAACTCACTAAGGGAATAGAGAGAAGGTACAAATTAGTAGGAAAACCTGGAACGCTGATCAAGTAGTAGAGAGTGAAGGTAAAGAAAGAGGGAGGGAGAGACGGAGTAGAAATAAACGCTCTTGTAATCATTTGGCGGCCCAGGGGAGGAAATTCCTGGGTTTGTAAACAGAGAGCGTGTTGCATAGGAAGTGACCGAGGCAGAGAGAGAGACAGTCTACACTTCTCCATGTTTGGAACGATGGAGGGATGTGGGTCACAACTAGTTTTCTCCTCTTTCTCTCTTTCTTTCTCTTTCTCTCTCCCTCCATGTGTCTGTCTCACTCTCTGCAGAGAGAATCTTTTTTTTCTCTCCCTTTTCACCCTCCCAGACGTACATTTTCTTCTCTCTATTTTTACATAACTTTCCCTCACTCTCTCCCTTTCTTCTCTCACTCGCTTTAATGCTCTCCTTTTGCCCACACCTTGTCTGTGGTATTTTGGGGCGGTAGTGGGGGGCTAGGTGGGGCGTTAGTTTTGGCCCTTGAACTAGCCAGCTGGAACAGTGGTCCACACAGCTCATACTGGAGACAAAGAGACCATGTGTGTGCTATTTTCCCAGGATGCTGCTTTGCACCCTCTCTCCCTACCCCCTTCAGTCTCTCTCTCTCTCCGCTTCTCTCTCTCTCTCTCTCTCTCTCTCTCTCTCTCTCTCTCTCTCTCTCTCTCTCTCTCTCTCTCTCCCCTTCTCTCTCGCTCTCTCTCTGTAGCAGACTCTTATTTTCCTCTCATACGCTCACTCTCACTCTCTCTCACAGGCAAGGCCCTTTTAATACAACTACGACTCTCTGATGTCGCCTTCTTACTGCATGAGTAAGTCCACTCACCACTACAGTAGAACCCTGAGCAGTAGAGTCAACATAGAAAGGGAGGATGAAGTATTTGGGACCTGGACGTTCACAGTGGCCTACTTTTATGGTCCAGATCCCCACACACACACACACATGTTAAAAGACAGGAACCACATTTGGGGTGGAGAAATGTGCTCTGGTTTTAGCGTTCCCTGCCTTTCACTCCCAGATTGATTCCACATTTATGTGGGTAATGGCCTCCTGTGGGGGGTGTTGGGGTTAAATGTCACGTGGACCAATCATCTCTCTGACAAGGGAATGTCAATCACACTCAAGGATGTGAAGTAAGTAGAGTGGACCACCATAGTTTATTTTACCGATGGCCACACTGTTGTACACACAGTAGGATGGCAATAGCATCCGCAAACTCAGTGGCAAAAGCGTAGTCTGTTATTGTAGGCACACATACACACAAACAAACATGCACACACACTAACACAAACAGTTGTATCTCTTTAGTAAGACTGTGCTGCCTCTCCACACCCCCTGCAGTGTTCACACAGACACATGCTTCCAATTTCAGAGCTGGTCCAGCCGCCACCAATCTCAAGATGGGATTCCGCCTACGTCTCTAACCTTGAGATATTTGCTCGGTTCTCCATCGGTTTCCTCCTCATGACAGATGTGTGTGTGTGTGTGTGTCTGCCTGCGTCTATGCATGTGTGCGCGTCTATGCGCGTGTGTGTGCTTGAATGTGTACGTGTGTGTGTGCGCGTGTGCAGGCATATACTGTATGTGAGTGTGTGTGTGCGTGTGTGCATGTGAGTACGGGCGTATGTATGAGCGTGTGTGTGCTTGAGTGTGTGTAGGTGTACAAGTGTGTTTGTGTGAGCATATGGTGTGTGTGTTTGTGCATGTGTGTAGGCGACTCAAAGGGGCTCTGTGTCTGCTGTAATCACTGAGATGTGTGAGGGCTACAGTTCTATCCCCTCAGCACAATTCTCCCTTTCACCAGTAGTCAAGTGTCTGCTGTGTGGAAGTACTCTATATCTGATGGAGCCACTGCACGGAAATCAGTTATTACCATTGCTTTTACTGTAGTGTTCAGCTGCTATGATGTTGCTACTACAGAGTAAAGATGTAGGCCCGGTGTCTACAGAGGGAGGCTTTGTGAGCTGGCAAGGCTGTGGATGGAGGGTTGTGTGTGTGTGAGTGGGGAGGGTGTGTGGGGTGCTGGTTGGCTGGCCACAACGAGGCAGGCCCGGAATTCCAGGAATGGTAGGCAAACTGGAGTTTGGATCCAGTGAGGAGGTTGAAGGGTGGAGTGATGGAGAGATGTTAGGGGTTATGTGCATTGACATGTCGACTGTTGAGCCTTTTTTTGTGTTTCAAGTGTGTAAACTTTGTGTGTTCATGTTATTTAGACGTTGTCATTATAGTTGTCTGACTGGAAGTTTATTTCAGGGACTTGGTAATGGATCATAACACAGATTACCACAGTGTAAATTCCAGTAACAAAGTCCCATCAGAGCTGCTCAGGAAACGATGGACAGTGATGTATCCTTACACAAGTGTGTGTGTGTGTGTGTGTGTGTGTGTGTGTGTGTGTACAGCTGTACTCGCTATATGGCCTGGGGACATCAAATTTGGTGCCAATCAAATGAAAAGCTAAGAATATTTTTTTTAAGGCATATATAAATTGTCCAACCATTTTCCATCCTACAAAAATCTGTAACAGAGTGACTGCAACTGAATTGACTACAATGGGAAGTCATAGTAGTCACAAACCAAAGTTGGTTCACCTGCTACCAGTGTTGTAGGAGTCCGGTCTCGAGACCACATATTGAGGGTCTTGTCTGGGTGTCAGGCGTGGCAGCCCAACCAGCCCACAGAGGAAAGGAATCACCATCGTAAGTTCGAGTCTAGGGTGAGATGATGGGTGGAAGAGCGCTCTTGTTTAAAATGGAAAAGCGTCGCGGTAGCTTTTGAAAAAGAAGAACCTCAAGACGAAGCGGCTGCATTATAAGTGGGATGCACTGTTGAGCGCTACATCCTGAGGGGTTCGTGCTGATTGTACAGAGATTGTGACAGACGGTTAAACGGCGTTCCTTGAGAAGGCAAGAACAAGATGTATGTCAGAAGTGCAGTATTATCATAAGGAGACGTGAACTTGGAATACAGAGGAGGAATGGAGGGGAAAAAGAGAGGCAGAGGAGGTCTGAGAGAGAGAGAGGGAGGATGAAGGTGAGCTTGAGTCGATTAAAAATGGCGGGAAAAGGGGAGATGGTTTGTTAAAGAGGAATGGTAGAAAGTGTAAGCAGTGAAGCTGAAGACAGCAGGAGAAATTGAAGTGTATGAGGGCGAAGTATCGGAGGTGGTAGGTGTGGTGAAGTTCTCGGAGCCCGAGGCTTCCACCGAGGGTCAGGATAAAGATGAGTCAGTGACAGTAGGAAAAAGTGGACTTTTGGCTGATCCATTTGTGGTTTTAGGGTGGGTGAAAACCGAGTTGGGTGCTGTGGAATCGGTGAGGGTAATCAAAAGTGGTCTTGTAATAATTGTTTGTTTTTCTGCTGGTCAGAGGGAGAAGGCGTTCTGCGTTAAACGAATGGAGGCAAGAAAAGTGAATTGTTTTGCTCTCAAGAAAAGGGCGCCATTGAAAGGAGTGATTACTGGGGTAGCAGTGGACCAACTGAAGGGAAGATTCCTGGTGTTTGTGATGCTCGTCGTTTGGTGCAAAGCAGACAGGGTGGCGTGAGTAGTGAAACAGAAGAGTCATTGTCTGTTCTTTTGAGTTTTGATGTTGAGTCTTTGCCCGACAAAGTGATGTTAGGATATATAAGTTATCCTGTACGAGCTTTTGTGCCGAATACATTATGTTGTTACAGGTGTCAAGCTTATGGGCATGTGGCAGCAGTGTGTAGGAGAGATGTTCCTAGGTGTGAGAAGTGTGTAGAAGGGCATGAGACAAAGGAATGTGTAGCATTGGGGAAGGTAGTGGTATGTGTTAATTGGGGCTGGGGATCAGAAATGTCCCGTGTGAGAGAGGCAGGTTGAGGTTATTTAACCTTTATTTAACTGGGCAAGTCAGTTAAGAACAAATTCTTATTTACAATGACGGCCTACTGTCAGTAATATATCTGTCTGTAAGAGTGTCCATGATTAAGTCTTTGAATGAAGAGATTGAGTTAAAACGATCCAGTTTAGTGAAGAAAGTAGATGAAGATGGATCAAGGGGGAGGGATCCTGAGAGGAGTGGTGTGAGTAGTAGATCTGTACCAGTACAGAGGGATAAGCCAACAAGTGATAGATGTTTCAATAAGATTGGATTTTTAGCATTTACAGTAATGGTATCAACTGTACTGCAGGGATGGAACGTAAGTTGCAGAAAATCGAGGTTGTGGTGACAGCTGCAGAGAGATATTTGGGTGTGCGAGACTTGACATCAGAATAGTTACAGGGTGTGTTGAGTGGTGGTGTCCCATCCTTTCAGGTTGTTGGCCTGAGGTAGGACTACATATATTTAAATAGTGGAGTAGGCTGGTGTTATTTTCTATTATTTAAATGTTTTTGTGAGTGTGTTGTTAGACGGTAGGGTATTTGTAAAAAAATATTTGTGTATAATGGAGTTGTACTCCAGTCTAGTAGGTGGCAGTAATGCAACATCTATTGGACGCCAACCGCCGTTAAAACTCATCGAAGAAGAAGATGTCTGCGTGTCAGATACATTTATACTCGGTCTTGACTTGGTATCGGACAGTGAGGACTCCTAATTTCTTCCCTAGACCAGCGGAGTAAAAAACTCAATTATTAGCTTCCATTCAGCGCATATAAGCGCTTCGCCAGGACAAATATATACACTCCTTTCTTGAAACATTAATATGTTAGGGCCTATTGAAACCCGGGATTCCTACTTTGCTCGTAACGTTACTGTCCTTTACTTTCATTGAAAAATATCCTCTTTGTCCGAATTTCCTTGACTCGCTGGTAGGGAAGAGTGGGGGAAAGTTGCGCGCTTACTAATAGTAAACGGGGAAATTGTAGATCTTTAGATCTATTATAGACATGTATGTGCAGTGGCGAACCTATAGGCTTTCAGCGTGTGACAGGCTCGTGATGCTAAAAGGACACCAACCGTAATACCAGCGCACTCATGTAGTGCGAGGGGTGGCCAGAAGAGGACTGGCCACCCCTCAGAGCCTGGCTCCTCTCTAGGTTTCTTCCTATGTTCCTTCCTTTCTAGGAAGTTTTTCCTAGCCACCATGATTCTACATCTACATCCCTTGCTGTTTGGGGTTTTAGGCTGGGTTTTCTGTATAGCACTTTGTGACATCGGCTGATGTAAAAAGGGCTTTATAAGTCAATGTGATTGATTGATGTAGGAGAGTGCACTTTTTGTAAAACAAAGGAAGTGGAGGCTATACACAGGTATACGCCCTATACCCACTTTTTTTCAATGGGCATTGCTATACTCACTTCTTAATCCCTTCTGTTGCGTATCAAAGTAGTGTAGTGGAGGCATACAACTTATTAATTATGGAGTATAATTAGGGTTGCAAAGGGTCGGAAACTTTCCGGTAAATTTCCATAGATTTTCCATGGGAAGTTAAGCCCTGGAATTTGGGGAATTAAGGTTAGCTTATAACAGTGAACCTTTTTTGTGGGATATACATAAGGCAATTCTAGGTTTTGTGGCATATTTTGGTTAAACTATCCCAAATTCAATGGAATTGCAAACCTCTGCATGCAAAGTGCAGTCTTCCATTACATGTGCAGTGCACTCTTCCATCACATGTACAGCTGATTCTCAAGATCTATGAGCCCACACTACTACACTGTCTGAGCCAAGGACTATATGCGTTCTGGTAAGTTTTGATTACAATACTGGGCGGGGTGAATATATTTTATATGACATCATTTTTTGTTAACTAGTAAATAGTAGCCTACAGCAAATGTAATTTCTAACTTGTTAACAATTTCTGCTAGTTAGTTTTTGCTACCATGTTGGTTTTAGCTTGCTTGAGCCTGCTAACTGAGGAGTGTTAATTCACCTGTTTCCAAACATGTTTCATTTGAAACATTTATCTTACAAAGCAGTTGTTTAATCTAAATGCTGAACTATTTATCTGTACATGGAAATGTATTAAAAAACATTTCACAAAATTGTTTCTAATCTTTACAGGAAAATGCCACGGGCACTATCTGATGTGTGGAGACATATCACAACAGCTAATGTAGAAGGAAAAGCTGTACACATTTGCAAATACTGTGCCAAATCATATGTGAAGAATACAACAAAGATGCAGAATCATCTGGCCAATTGCATAAAGTTCCCTCAGTGCTCACAACAAGCAACCTCTGACAAAAGTCCCTCTACTTCTATTCGAGGTGAAAATGATGAATCCGACACCTTATTGATAGCAACAGCTCGTGGTCCTTCTTCAATCAGAAGTTTTTTTTGACTCAATGGTGGAACGTAGTCCGAGAAATGCTGATGAAGGTCTTGCTCAAGCTGTGTATGCAACTGGTTCACCTCTGATGCTGACAGGCAATGTGTATTGGAAGAGATTTCTGAATGTTCTTCTCCCAGCATACACCCCTCCTGTCAGGTGTCTCAGTGTAGCAGGTAAGCAGAGTCAGGCGCAGGACAACGGAGATGAGTATTCACGTATATTTACTCAAAATACAAACTACCAAAATTGGTAGTAAAATACAAGCTCACAATAAAGATCATCTAACATAGAACAAACACGCAAAATGCGGGAAACAGAGGGTTTAAATAAGGAACATGTAATTATGGGATAGAAACAAGGTGTGTATAATGAAGACAAAACACATAGACATTGAAAAGTAGATCGGCGGTAGCTAGAAGACCGGTGACATCGAACGCCGCCCGAACAAGGAGAGGGACCGACTTCGGCGGAATTTATTTTGATTTATTTCACCTTTATTTAACCAGGTAGGCAAGTTGAGAACAAGTTCTCATTTACAACTGCGACCTGGCCAAGATAAAGCAAAGCAGTTTGACACATACAACAACACAGAGTTACACATGGAGTAAAACAAACGTACAGTCAATAATACAGTAGAAAAAAACAACTCTATATACAAAGAGTGCAAATGAGGTAAGATAATATACAGGTGCAGGGGTCTGTGAGCTGCTCTGACAGCTGGTACTTAAAGCTGGTGAGGGAGATAAGTGTCTCCAGTTTCAGAGAGTTTTGTAGTTTGTTCCAGTCATTGGCAGCAGAGAACTGGAAGGAAAGTCGGCCAAAGAGGAAATGGCTTTGGGGGTGACCAGTGAGATATACCTGCTGGAGCGTGTGCTACGGGTTGGTGCTGCTATGGTGACCAACGAGCTGAGATAAGGCGGGGCTTTACCTAGCAGGGACTTGTAGATGACCTGGAGCCAGTGGGTATGGCGACGAGTGTAAAGCGAGGGCCAGCCAACGAGGCGTACAGGTCGCAGTGGTGGCTGAACTCTATCGGAGAAGTAGTTGGTGAACCATGCGAGGCAATCATTTGAGAAGCCAAGGTTGTCGAGTCTGCCGAAAGGCTGTGGTGATTGACAGAGTCGAAAGCCTCGGCCAGATCAATGAATACTGGGCTGCACAGTAATGTCTCTTATCGATGGCGGTTATGACGTCATTTAGGACCTTGAGCTTGGCTGAGGTGCACCCATGACCAGCTCTGAAAACAGATTGCATAGCAGAGAAGGTACAGTGGGATTCGAAATGGTCGGTAATCTGTTTTGTTAACTTGGCTTTCAAAGACCTTAGAAAGGCAGGGTAGAATAGATATAGGTCTGTAGCAGTTTGGGTCAATAGTGTCTCCCCCTTTGAATAGGGGGATGACCGCAGCTGCTTTCCAGTCTTTGGGAATCTCAGACGACACGAGAGGTTGAACAGGCTAGTAGGGGTTGCAACAATTTCGGCAGATCATTTTAGAAATAAAGTGTCCAGATTTTCTAGCCCGGCTGATTTGTAGGGGTCCAGATTTTGCAGCTCTTTCAGAACATCAGCTAACTGGATTTGGGAGAAGGAGAAATGGGGGAGGCTTGGGCGAGTTACTGAGGGGGGTGCAGGGCTGTTGACCGGGGTAGGGGTAGCCAGGTGGAAAGCATGGCCAGCCGTAGAAAAATGCTTATTGAATTTCGCAATTATTGTGGGTTTATCGGTGGTGACAGCGTTTCCTATCCTCAGTGCAGTGGGCAGCTGGGAGGAGGTGCTCTTATTCTCCATGGACTTTACAGTGTCCCAGAACTTTTTTGAGTTTGTGTTACAGGAAGCAAATTTCTGCTTGAAAAAGCTAGCCTTAGCTTTCCTAACTTTCCTAAGAAGTTCCTGACTTCCCTGAAAAGTTGCATATCACGGGGGGCTGTTCGATGCTAATGCAGAACGCCACAGCATGTTTTTGTGCTGGTCAAGGGCAGTCAGGTCTGGAGAGAACCAAGGGCTATATCTGTTCCTGGTTCTACATTTCTTGAATGGGGCATGCTTATTTAAGATGGTGAGGAAGGCACTTTTAAAGAATAACCAGGCATCCTCTACTGATGGGATGAGGTCAATATCCTTCCAGGATACCCGGGCCAGGTCAATTAGAAAGGCCTGCTCGCTGAAGTGTTTTAGGGAACGTTTGACAGTAATGAGGGGAGGTCGTTTGACCGCAAACCCATTACGGATGCAGGCAATGAGGCAGTGATTGCTGAGATCTTGGTTGAAAACAGCAGGGGTGTATTTGGAGGGCAAGTTAGTTAGGATGACATCTATGAGGGTGCCCGTGTTTATGGCTTTGGGGTTGTACCTAGTAGGTTCATTGATGATTTGTGAGGTTTAGGGCATCAAGCTTAGATTGTAGGATGGCCGGGGTGTTAAGCATGTCCCAGTTTAGGTCACCTAGCAGCACGAACTCTGAAGATAGATGGGGGGGCAATCAATTCACATATGATGTCCAGAGCACAGCTGGGGGCAGAGGGGGTCTATAGCAAGCGGCAACAGTGAGAAGATGGATTTTTAAAAGTAAAAGTTCAAATTGTTTGGGTACAGACCTGGATAGTAAGACAGAACTCTGCAGTAGATTGCAACACCGCCCCGTTTGGCTGTTCTATCTTGTCTGAAGATGTTATAGTTAGGGATGGAAATTTCAGCGTTATTGGTGGTCTTCCTAAGCCAGGATTCAGACACGGCTAGGACATCCGGGTTGGCAGAGTGTGTTAAAGCAGTGAATAAAACAATCTTAGGGAGGAGGCTTCTAATGTTAACATGCATGAAACCAAGGCTTTTACGGTTGCAGAAGTCAACAAATGATAGCGCCTGGGGAATAGGAGTGGAGCTAGGCACTGCAGGGCCTGGATTAACCTCTATATCACCAGAGGAACAGAGGAGGAGTAAGATAAGGGTACGGCTAAAGGCTATAATGACGTCCTGAACAGAGAGTAAAAAGAACAGGTTTCCGGGGGCAATAAAATAGATTAAAGGCATAATGTACAGACAAAGGTATGGTAGGACATGAATACAGTGGAGGTAAACCTAGGCATTGAGTGGTGATGAAAGAGATCTTGTCTCTAGAAACAGTAAAAACGGTCCGGATAGGTGAAGCAGTAAAAAGGGTCCGGATAGGTGTTGTAGCCCAGGAGTGGCTGATGGGATTCTTCAGCCAGCCGGAAGGTGGGCTTAGCATAGGCTAGCTTCAGGCTAATTGGAGCTTGCTCCGGGACCAACGTTAGCCAATAGTCACTCGGATAGCAGCTAGCTAGCTGCAAGATCCAGGTGAAAATGTCCAGAGCTTGCGGAAGGTATCCGGGGATATGGAGAGAAAATAGGTCCGGTAATGCTCTGGTTTGCGTCGCGTTATACGAATGGCGAGAGCTTTTCCGAGCTAAAGGTTAGCTGCTGCTGTCCGCTAGCTAAATACTAACGTCAGCTAGTGAGCTGGTTGGCTTCTGTTAGGGAATTCCGGATTCGAGGTGGATAATACTTGGAAAAAAAACAGATCCGTACCACATTGGGTGAGGCGGGTTGCAGGAGAGTGTTTTGAAGTTGAGTTTTAGAAGAAAATATATAAAATGATATGCGAAGAAAATATTAAAAAATATATATAAACTGGACACGACAGGACGAGGACAAAAGACGTCTGGCTGCTACGCCATCTTGGATTTATCTATTAATTTGCTGGATGCGGAGTTCAACAGAGTTCAAGTGAAAGTTAAGCACATCATAGAGAAAGCAGACTGTATTGCAATCATCTCTGATGGGTGGTCAAATGTTTGTGGGCAAGGAATAATTAACTACATCTCCACCCCTCAACCAGTATTCTACAAGAGCACAGACACAAGGGACAACAGACACACTGGTCTCTACATTACAGATGAGCTGAAGGCAGTCATCAATGACCTTGGACCACAGAAGGTATTTGCACTGGTGACAGACAATGCTGCAAACATGAAAGCTGCTTGGTCTAAAGTGGAGGAGTCCTACCCTCACATCACACCCATTGGCTGTGCTGCTTATGCATTGAATCTGCTCCTCAAGGACATCATGGCACTGAAAACAATGGATACACTCTACAAGAGAGACAAGGAAATGTGTAGGTATGTGAAGGGTCATCAAGTTACAGCAGCAATCTACCTCCCCAAGCAAAGTGAGAAGAATAAGAGCACCACATTGAAGCTGACCAGCAGCACCCGTTGGGGTGGTCAAGAGGATCAAGAGGATCCTCCTGGATTATGCATTTTGGGAGGGAGTGGTAAGCAGCCTGAAACTCCTGAAACCTATAGCAGTAGCCTTTGCACTGATTGAGGGAGACAATGCCATCCTGTCTGATATTCAGACTGCTTGCAGATGTAAGAGAAGAAATACGTACTGCCCTGCCCACTTCACTGTTGCTCCAAGCAGAGGAAACTGCAGTTCTGAAATACATCAATAAACATGAAGACTTCTGCCTGAAGCCCTTACATGCCGCAGCGTACATGTTGGACCCCAAGTATTCTGGAAAGAGCATCCTGTCTGGTGCAGAGATCAACAAGGCCTATGGTGTCATCACTACCGTGTCTCGCCACCTTGGCCTGGATGAGGCATTCTGGCGAAGTACACTTCTAAGCAAGGGCTTTGGTATGGAGATGCAATATGGCAGTCGTGCCAACATATCTCATCAGTCACCTAGTGGAAGGGACTTTGTGGATCTGAGGCTCTCTCCCCTGTTGCCTCCATCATCCTCCAAATCCCACCAACATCAGCCGCCTCGGAGCGCAACTGGTCCTTGTTTGGGAACACACACACTAAAGCACGCAACAGGCTGACCAATACAAGGGTTGAAAAATTGGGAAATCTGGGAAATTTGAGGCTTTTTGAGCCTGACAACGAGCCATCCTCAACAAGGTTGGAAAGTGACAGTGAAGATGAGGCCTCAGAGTCTGATGTTCAAGAGGTGGACATTGATGAGGTCCAGGGAGGATACATGGAAGCCTGAGAGGAAAACAACCAACGCTTTAGTTTCTAGACTATCCTATTGCAGATGTATGTTGAAAACGTTTTTGGGAGATGCAATGAATCATTGGGGATCATTCAATATTCCCTTTCTTTTGTTGTTCAGTGAAATCATCCCATGTGAAGAGTCAACTCATTTAATTAAAGTTTAATTCGTAACTTTTCTTTCTGTTTGAAGGATTTAATCATTTGCAATTATGTCTACTTATGATAAGGTAAAAGGTTTATGTTTCTGTCTCCATATGATATGGTAAATATATCCAATGCAAAAAATATCTACATTAATATTTGCATATATTTCCGTTAATTACCATATATTCCCGTTAATTCCCACGGAAAGTTTCCACCTCTGAATATTCCCCAAAATATGCAACCTTCAGTATAATAGAGATATCACGCAAAAAGTAGCCTACACAATCGCAAAGCACGTAAAATATATTCAAATGCGTTCAGCACACACAGTCTATTTTCAGCGGAATATCATCTGCTGGCAGCAATAGGGCGCAGCGCTCAACTGTTTGTCGAATTTAGCAGCTCACAGAAGAATGACATCGGTAGGAAAGACGTTTCAACCTATGATATCTACCAGTAAATGCTAACTAAGGCAACAATGGGTTTGCAAACCAGGTATTGAAAAATATTAGTCCTTAGTCTTGGTTAGTAGGCTATTTGCAATGTGCAATCCAGTCATCATGCCCTGTTTGCATGAACATTTCTAAAGGCTTTCCCATAAAACCTTCCCAATTAAATGTCGACTGCAATGTAGGCCTACCTGACAGAATGATATAATGCTGATTTGTATCAATGGGGAGGGAATTTGTTTTGCTCAATTGAATTAAAGGGAAATTACACCCTCCCAGACATTACATTTTTTTAGTTTTCCCAGACCTGAAAATGATCTGCTGTTGTGGCCTTTTTTTTTAAGTATGATTTTGAGAGTGGAAATCTGACAAATCTATAGGAAAACAGCATTTTTCACACTGGGTGCCATTCCTTCACACAGGACCCACTTCTCCAGGTACCACTGCATAGGGCCAATGGAAAGACAGCAGTCCATTCACTCGGACATAATAAGCCAGTAGGTCCGAATCAGAAGAATACAAAACACAACCATTAGGCTAAGCATTTCCCAATAGAAATGGACAACTATTACTTCCCGTTGCAAAAAACACTTAACGTTTAGCACACAAAGTAACCAGTGATCTAGAGTTTAAATGCAACAAGTTATTTTCAAAGAGATGTGAGCTGCAATAAAAAATGACAGTTCCACTCACCAGATGATGATCATTTGAAACTTAACTTCTTGTTGAAAGTTCTTCTTGAAAAGGGAGAAGCTAACAAATTAGCAACAACATCCTCTTCGATAACACATGCTGCAGCCGCTGCGAACTAGCCTACAACAAAAGATAGCTAGTTAGCTAGACTGTGGGAAAACTACTGCTCGCTATTGCACAGTGACTTGTTGGCCTTCGACCTGTTGGCCATTAGAAGTCAATGTGATTGGTTGATTCCACTGTCGCTCCAAAATTATCTCCATATACAGTTCAATGGCAGATGCCTTCTATCGAGCTTCTGATGGCCTAGCCAATGGCTGACTTTGCTAGCTAAATGTATCTACCCAGAGACCACCAAAGTAAATTCTGGTTGAATATTTGTTTGTCTTCAACGTTAACCTTTTCCATTCTAACAAAAACTGAAGAGATTAAATCAGAACATCATTGAAACTAATCATCTATAATTCTAATTATTTTTATTATTTTATAAATCCTTAGCCTTTATATTTGCCCTCAGCATGCATTTCTTTCACCATTCTGAATGTCTAAAGAATCCATATGTTCTTCTGAAATATGAACACAGAAATACAGGACATTTTGAACATTTATTATGGTAACAATTTGACAAAATTACAGTCATGATCTTGAATTGGACTCGCATTTTTATGGTATCGGTCTTGACTCTGTCTCTGACTTCTCTTCCCCCCTCCGGTCTTGGTTTTGAATCGGTCTCGCTTTAGGTGGTCTCGAACACAACACTGCATCCTACTGTCCTGCCTTCCACTGGGATACTGTTATATTCAGCTCATAACGGGTTTCTTTCTCTTTCTGTCGCATGGTGGTCAAAGCAAGTGTGTGAAAACAGTTTGAACAACCCCTCCCTCTCTCTCTCTCTACCTGTCTCTCTTCTCTTCAGTTAATGTCCCCTCCCCGGCTCTTACTGGCATCTACCCATGAACCCCCTCTCTTTCCATTTACTGTAACCAGCCCTGTCACCCACTGAGCACCGACCAAAACCAGACGTCCATGGAAGTTGAAAAGTAGTTGAGATTTGGTCAGCCCAAATCTGAACCAATCCAAGACTTCTGTTTCACAAGTTTGGACAGCACAGTACAGTACAATAGAGTAGAGCTTTGTACAGTAAAGTAGAGCCACTAGAGTAAAGTACAGTATAATTTATTGTACGGTACTGAACTATACTCTACTGTACTGTACTAAGCTAAGGACTCTATGTATTTAGAACGATGAGACATTGAGGATCAATAAATACTGCTTTGACGCCATACAAGCAAGCCAAACACCTGTGAGTCCAAATATGCACATCACATTTCCATATCATAAAACGAATGTTATATACAGTGTCAACATTTATGATCTCTATGTTTGATGTAGAGTTCCTAGATGAGATGTCGTCATACCCAGGGTTGTTCTGAACATGTTGTTTATCTATTGTGAGGGACATTTGCTGAATGCACTCACGACTCCATTCTATGTGCACCAAAATGTTGATCTGTTTCCCTGTATTGCATTGTGAAAGCCTAACACTGTAACATCGTATTTTATAAATTGACAATAGAACAGGCTTTTTGGAGAGGTGTGTGACCACTTGGAGATACCAGTTAGTCCTCTCACTGAAACCCTTGTAATTATTTTGTCTTTTGTTGCACCTACCCCACATTTTCCAGGAATATTCTTATCATGTTACTGAATGTATCCATATTATTTTCTGATTTCTTTGTCAACAAATGCAATGAAAAGTACAGTACAATTGTAAAATGAAAACAAATTAAACAGTGTAATTTTTGGATTCAGTCTTGTATCAGGTGAACTGTTTGTGTTCTCACCTTTTGGTCTAATCATTTTCCTATAATCTCGAAACTGTTCCTTTTCAATTGCTACCATGTTTATGCATATGCTTTTTATTTTCTTCAGTAAGAAACATTTCAATTTAGCCCTATGCGTATCGGCCAATTCCCACGAGTGTAAAGGGTTAACTTTGCAATCGATGGTTTTTGTTTGGCATACATTTAAAGTGAAAAATCTGAGTCTCCGCGTCATTATGCTACCACGGAATTGCCTGCCTGTAATTACAGTTCTATTCTCTGTCTGATGCTATATCTGTGCATTGACAGAAAGCTGTGGTTTGTCATTTGTGGACGACCTTGGGCTCTGGAGAATCCTTCCTAAGATGTGGCTAAGTGTGTGTGTGTTCGTGAGTGCCTGCCTGCCTCTTTGTGTGCATGTGCGTGTGTACATTTGTATGTGTGTGCAAGGCTGACCCTAAGTGAGATTTAATTGGGGGGGCCCCCAGCTCGTGGGCAAAACATTTGTGGCCCCCCTCTTGACGAAGTTTTAGCTTACATGTCCTGCAATTCTTCATATTTTGTCATGGGGTGTGGATAACATTTTGCACTTTTAAAGCAAGTTTTCTGAAATTCTACATATTTTGCCATTGGGTGGGTGAACATTTAGCAAATGTATAACTAATTTCATGCAATTATACTCATTTTGCCATGGAACGGAGAGATAAATGAGCAGTTTTACATCCAATTTCCTGCACATTTTGCCATGGGGTGGGGAGAAATTGTTGAAGTTTTAAAGCTAATTTCCTGAAATTTTGCCATGACTTATGCCATGTTAATATGATATCTGAGTGAGAATGACTTACAAAATCATTCAGGGCCCCTGGAGGTCAGGGCCCCTGGGCATGTGCCCGGTCTGTAAATCTGCCAGGATTACTTTTAGATAGCTGGCTAGACTAATTTATCAATCGAAAAATGTTTTGCTGACATGAGTTGAAACCCTAACTGAGTAAAAATAAGTAACAAATAAAATGTCGCTTATGCCTAGGGCCTTCCCTGTGTGTGTATGGTGACGTATTGGAAAGGGGAAAAGGGTCAGTCGCACAACTCACATTTCGGTTGAATGCATTATCTTCCACATTTAACCCATCCCCTCTGCAGGTTTCATGTGTGTTTTAGATCTGAACACACCTTTTGGTCCAGCTGGCACACCACTGGCCACAGTTAGGGTAGTGTGTGTGTACAATTGTGTACAGTCTTCCCCTGCTGTGAATAGGCTCCAGGCCTTCCTTCCCTCAGCCAGAGTTGGAAGACAGAGTGGACCCGACTGGTTCAGACAGGATTTGCTGTGTACCACTGGCTTCACTGACTGCCCTTTTAAAATATTTCACTAGGCTTTTAGGTCTACTGAAATGTCCATAAAACAACTTCTTTGGTTCTTGCTCCCTATGTACGTACGTACACACACACACACACACACACACACACACACACACACAGACACAGAGACACAGAGAGAAAACCCATACATACAGTTTTGATCCACATAGAGAGTCTTCACAACATATTATTCTCCTGCAATGGAAACTCAGAGAGAGTGTGTAAGGGCATAGCATCAGCTAACCTCTGGGTCTGGCTGGGTCCATTTCCCAGTCACTAGAACTAAAGGGAAACACATTGCTGAGTAGAACCAGTGCCAGAGCAATGAGAATCCAACAGCAACTCTGGAGCCAGCTCACCAGTCCGTACAGGCTCCACTATAGCCACACCATGATGTCATGATCCCAGAATACTGGACTGTGAGTGCGTGTGTGTGTTGGATAGAATGCCACTGTTGTAATGGGACTTTGTGGAAGGGTGGTTGCCTTGTTGCTGAACATTCAAAGGCTGTGTTTGTCAGAGGGCTTGGGATTGTTCGTGTGCCTCTTCAGAAGACATTGGTTTCCCTGGCACTTCCGCCACTTTGAGCTGAGGCATTTGAGAGGAATGCTACTCATAAATTCTTCCACATTCCACATTCCCACAAAGCTGTGTCTGTGTGCGCGTCAGTGCGTTCTTTCCTTTGTATGCGTGTGTGTATGTATGCATATGCGTGCGTGCCTGTGCGTGCGTGCGTTTTTCCACTGTAATTGTGACAAAGTGGCATGCGAAGTGCACTAGATCTGTTAGGCGTCTCGTTGCAGTGTAAACAGTGGTGTTCTCTGGTATTAATGGCGCTCTCTGTGTCTCTGTGGTTTAACACGAGCCTGACAGCTTTCTTAGAGTCCTCTCTGGTCAGGGCACACAAACCGTCTGTAACGGTGAGACTTGACACCCGTACACTTTCACGTCCAACCAGACTTCCGTGTAACACACTGTAGCCGTAACCAAGAGGGGCAGTACAACAGAAGTCAAGTCTCACATAAGTAGGCGAAAGAGTTAGTCTTTACTAAACAGGTTTAGTAGTTACAAGTGATGACAGAGACATTTCTTTATTAGTCCTATTTTGTAATAGATTTTTTTTTAATGTATTTGACAATGGATGCTCAATGCAAGATCATTTGGGGAATGTAACTGTTCCCTTTTCCATTTAGGAACATAAATCAGGCAGTGTTATCAGTAATGACACTGACTATGTCTAGTATGCACCACCTCCCATTCTTTATTTGGATGTACAGTAGTTGTTGCATTTGGGTTTGAGCGGAGGTTGGTATGTCTCCTCTAAGACTGTATAAACATTGTTTTAATGTGTTAGACCAAGAGGGAAAGGAAAGGTCTCGAACACGTCATTCAGTGCAAGTGAGCGGAGTGGGACTGAGGATGTAGTCGGGGACTGTGTATGTAAACATGGAACATAAACATGATGTGTCCATCATTCTCCCTCTTACAGATTCAGCAGCTGGAGATGCAGGTGATAGAGGCAGAGAAACGTGCCTTCAAAGCTCACCAGCAGGTAAATGAGGTGTGTGTGTGTGTGTGTGTGTGTGTGTGTGTGTGTGTGTGTGTGTGTGTGTGTACAGGTAAATGCCAAAATAAGCAAACACCAACATAAAGTGTCTTCATAGGGTGTTAGAACAACTTCAATGCACCTTGGCATAGATTCTACAAGTGTCTGGAACTCTATTGGAGGGATGCAACTCCATTCTTCCACGAGAAATTCCATCATTTGGTGTTTTGTTGATGGTGGTGGAAAACGTTGTCTCAGGCGCCACTCCAGAATCTCCCATAAGTGTTCAGTTGGGTTGAGATCTGGTGACTGAGACATGGCATATGGATTACACGTTTTCATGCTCATCAATCCAGTCAGTGACCACTCGTGCCCTGTGGATGGTTTCTTTTTCATCCTATGGGTGCATAGCCATGGTAGCCAGAATAATGGCCTGCCCAGCATTTTTATACATGACCCTAAGCATGATGGGATGTTAATTGCTTAATTAACTCAGGAGCCACACCTGTGTGGAAGCACCTGCTTTCGACATACTTTGTATCCCTCATTTATTCAGGTGTTTCCTTTATTTGGGAAGTTACCTGCATATTTCTTGAGCATTCTATTATTTGTGATGTGTGCGTATGCATACTCGTCATAAGTGTGTGTGTCTCTCTCAGGTGCAGTGGATGGAGGAGAAGGTGAAGGCTCCAGACAGTCAGTCAGGTGACTCTGAGGTGCGATTGTTCAAACGCTGTCAGGACCTACAGTCTCTCCTACAGGAGAAGGATGATGTCATCACCCTGCTGGAGACACAACTGGAGGAGCAGGTTAACAGTTGTCCCTAGGCTTTCTCCCCTAATGGTTAAGTTTAGTATTGTGGGAGGGTAAGCTGATTCTAGAACAGTGTTTGTGACTACAGCTGGAAGTGTAGGTAAAGAGCTGCCCCTGGACAGTGATCTAGGGTCAGTTTTGTTCATTCCCCCATAATGGCTAAGGTTAGGATTGTGGGGAGGGTATGCTGATCCTAGATCAGTGTTAATGTCTGTCTCTCTCCCTTACCAGAAACAGATCAGAGCCCAGGATGCTAAGACTGTGGAAGAGAAAGCAGCGAAGATCAAAGAGTGGGTGATGCTGAAGCTGTGTGAGGTACAGTACATGAAGTGTGTGTCCTCACAAGGATAGCAAAACAAGGAAAACATTTCACCAGCCCCCACTAGGTAAAATACTATTTTAGGCTTAGGGTTGCAATTAGGGTTAGTTAAACAAGCGGGTGTGTATTTTTATAGTATTAGTGTTGATGCTTGTTGGTGTTACAAGAGTTTGTGCTGTTCCTAGTTTGAGGTGGAGAATGCTGCTCTGAGAGAGACCAACATTCAGCAGGAGGCTCAGATCCAGGAGTTACAGAAACAGATGCAGGGTAAGGACCACAGGAAAGACCCACACACATACCCAAGTCCCCCTGGCTAGACATTTTAAAGTCTCAGTTTCATGTATGTGTTCCAGCCCTGGAGCAAAAGCGAGGAGGTGGTGTCCAGTCTAAGCCCGGGGAAGCCCAGCGTCTCAGCAGCCTGACATTTGGCTGTTTCCAGGTACGAGGGAAGAACCCGCAGGTCCTAACAGGCCCTGAGCCCGTCCAGAGGACCCTCAGAACCCAGCCCGAGACCGATGGGGGGAACAATACTGGTCAGTCCCTACCTCCTCATATCTACTATTTCTATGACTATCAATGTTGTACTACAGATGTAGAATCTTAATTTGAGCCTGTTTTCTACAGCAGGAAAATAATCCTGCAGCAACAGGAAATGTGAATTATAATTAATGGAGATGTATGTAGGGGTTGATACATTTTTCGTTAAGACAAATCATGTCTGACATTTAAGTGGAAATTACAAACTTTAAAAGCCTTTTTAAACTTTGAATATACTACATGTTTGCATTTCCTGCTCTACAGGACAATTCTTAGCTACAAAAGAGTGATCAAATTAAGATCCTACATCTTATGTTCTTCACTCCTGGTCCAGGAGAACCACTAGTCCAGTGGATAGGGGGAAATGATTGTTCCATTTTATGATACAAGTATCAAACTTGGTACACTAATACTAGATACCTTAAGGAACATTTTAAAGATTGAGGCTGTCTGGGAAGCCTGTCAGTCAATCAGGGTGGCCAAATGACTGCCATGTGGATTTCCTGGTAGAAGAAAACATGGTAATAGCATGCCAAACAATATAAAAATTATTTGTCATGTTATCTACCAGAAAAAGAAAAAAAAACATAATATAGACAATTCTGATCATAGAGTGCACTTAAGATCTTAATAGGGGTCATTTTGAGGTCATTTTGACCATAGTCCAGCGGCTACGTATTATTATTTGTCATGGAGCCACCAAATTTCACACATCTGTCAGCACTCTGACAATGGCGTCGGGAGGGGATGGCTGTCATTGTACGGGCTCCTAACCAATTGTGCTATTTGTTTTTTTGGCGTTGTTTGTAACTTATTTTGTACATAATGTTGATGCTCTTATGACCAAAAAGAGCTTCTGGATATCAGAACAGCAATTACTCACCTCAAATTGGACGAAGATTTTTTCTTTAATGAGTCGGACGCAAAGGATATAATGTTGCTCCCAGACAAGGCCCAAATCCCTGTCATTCACATGAAGAAAATAAGGAAATCAAGGGGGGTGGAGATCAGGGTGCCTTGTGAGAATTCGTTGGCGAGTGGGTAACCCACCTCTACCATCCGTTTTATTGGCCAATGTGCAATCACTGGAGAATAAACTGGATGAGCTCCGTTCGAGACTGTCTTACCAATGGGGCATTAAAAACTGTAAAATCTTTTGTTTCATCGAGTCGTGGCTGAACGACGACACGGATAATATGCAGTTGACTGTGCATCGGCAGGACAGTGCATCGGCAGGACAGAACAGCTACGTTCGGTAAGACGGGGGGTGGGAGTTTGTGTCTAGTTGTCAATAACAGCTGGTATGCAATGTCTAATATTAAGGTAGTCTCGAGGTATTGCTTGCCTGAGGTAGACTACCTCATGATAAGCTGTAGACCACACTATCTACCAAGAGAGTTTTCATCTATATTGTATCCATCTATTTACCACCACAAACCAACGCTGGCACTAAGGAGCTGTATAAGGCCATAAGCAAACAAGAACATGCTCATTGAGAAGTGGCGCTCCTAGTGGCCGGGGACTTTAGTGTAGGCAAACTTACATCCGTTTTACCTCACTTCTACCAGCATGTGCTACCAGCATGTGCAACCAGAGGGAAAAAACTCTAGACCACCTTTACTCCACACATAGAAACGCATACAAAGCTCTCCCCTCGCCCTCCATTTGGAAAATCTGACCGTATTTCTATCCTCCTGATTCCTGCTTACAAGCAAAAACTAAAGCAGGAATTACCAGTGACTCACTCAATACAGAAGTGGTCAGATGACGCAGATGCTAAGCTACAGGACTGTTTTGCTAGCACAGACTAGAATATGGCATTGAAGAGTATACCACCTCAGACACCGGTTCATCAATAAATGCATCGACGACGTCGTCCACACAGTGACCGTACGTACATATCCCAACTAGGAGTCAACATTCACAAGGCTGCGTGCTTAGTCCCCTCCTTTACTCCCTGTTCACCCACGAATGCGTGGCCAAGCACGACTCCAACGCCATCATTGCGTTTTCTGACGACACAACGGTGGTAGGCCTGATCACCGACAACAATGAGACAGCCTATAGGGAGGAGGTCAGAGACCTGGCAGTGTGGTGCCAGGACAACAACCTCTCCCTCAACGTGAGCAAGACAAAGGAGATGATTGTGGACTACAGGAAAAGGAGGGCCAAACAGCCCCCATTCACATCGACAGGGCTGTAATGGAGTGGGTTCAGAGTTTCAAGTTCCTTGGTGGCCACATCACCAACAAACTATCATGGTCCAAACACATCAAGAAAGTCATGAAAAGGGCATGACAACGCCTTTTCCCCCTCAGGAGACTGAAAAGATTTGGCATGGGTCCCCAGATCATCAAGAGCATCCTGACCGGTCGCATCTCCGCCTGGTATGGCAACTGCTAAGCATCTGACCGTAAGGCGCTACAGAGGGTAGTGAGTACGGGCCAGTACATCACTGGGGCCAAGCTTCCTGCCATCCAGGACCTATACAATAGGCGGTGTCAGAGGAAGGCCCAAAGAATTGTCAAAGACTCCAGTCACCCAAGTCATATACTGTTCTCTGATGCTACCGCACAGCAAGCGATACAGGAGCGCCAAGTCTAGATTCAAAAGGCTCCTTAACAGCTTCTACCCCCAAGCCATAAGACTGCTGAACAATTAATCAAAGGGCCACCCGGACTATTTGCAATTACACTCTGCTGCTACTCGCTGTTTATTAACTATGCATAGTCACTTTACCCATACCTATATGTACAAATTACCTTGACTAATCTGTATCCCTGCACATTGACTCTGTACCGGTACCCCCTGTATATAGCCTCATTATTGTTATTTTGTGTTACTTTTTTTGTTTTTTGTTCCAGCACAGATTTTGTCCATATTTATTAAATGACTTGTGGTTGGACATGGTAAAGTTGGATTTGTGTGTGGATCTGCAACAAAGGAGAGACCTTGTAAGCATGTTGCATAACGTAAAGGTGATGAGGATGAATCTATTAAACCAATTTATCTCAAACAAGGAAATTACATGACCTGTTATCACTAAAATAGACATGGAAAATAGGAAACAAACGTACTCTTATCTTGGACGCACATAACTGGAAAGAAACTGAGGAATGGCTTGACAGGATTTAAATACAAACTAAGGGTGTGAATGAGGCTATCAGGGCAGGCCTGATAATTAGTGACAAGTGTGGCATTGAGAGAGAGTCAACAGGTGAAATCAACTTGGTTGATCAAGTTCATCTCAGAAGTATGCTGCTCCACTCAGGGTTTTTGTACAGCCGCCAACCAGCTGCATTTGGCCTTATTGGACAAGATTCACAAAGCCATATCTCCATAACACTCTACTCAGCAAACTGGATGTAGTCTATCACAGTGCCATCCGTTTTGTCACCAAATCCCTGTATACTACCCACCACTGCGACCTGTATGCTCTCATTGGCTGGCCCTCACTACATATTCGTCGCCAAACCCACTGGCTCCAGGTCATCTATAAGTCTTTGCTAGGTAAAGCCCCGCCTTATCTCAGCTCACTGGTCACCATAGCAACACCCGTAGCACGTGCTCCAGCAGGTATATTTCACTGGTCATCCCCAAAGCCAACAATTCCTTTGGCTGCTTTTCCTTCCAGGTCTCTGCCACCAATAACTGGAACGAATTGCAAAAATCACTGAAACTGGAGTCTTATATCTCCCTCTCTAACTTTAAGCATCAGCTGTCAGAGCAGCTTATCGATGGCTGTGTACAGGTACAGTGAATCTGTAAATAGCACACCCTACTACCTCATCCCCATATTGTTATTTATCCTCTTGCTCTTTTGCACCCCAGTATCTCTACTTGCACATCATCTGCACATCTATCACTCCAGTGTTAATGCTAAATTGTAATTATTTCGCCTCTATGGCCTGTTCATTGCCTTACCTCCCTACTCTCCTACATTTGCACACACTACATAGCTTTTTCTATTTTGTTATTGACTGTACGTTTGTTTGTTGTTGTTTTTTTGTTTATGTGTTGTTTTTTTGTCACACTGCTTTGCTTTATCTTGGCCAGGTGGCAGTTGTAAATGAGAACTTGTTCTCAACTGGCCTACCTGGTTAAATAAAGGTGAGAAAAAAAATATATATATATTTGGTTCCTAAAGCCCAATGATGGTTTCAAATGTTTGAGGGGGTCTGGAAAACACAATAAAATGGCCCACAGATGCCATATATACATATCCTTTATTTATTTTATTGAAAAGTGGTGAAAATGTGTACCAACTTCATGTTTTTTAAAGGTTTTCATGGATAGTTCCAATAGTTTACAGGTAAACACTCCTACTCATTCAAGGGTTTTTCTTTATTTTTTGACTATTTTCTACATTGTACTAGAATAATAGTGAAGACATCAAAACTATGAAATAACACATATGGAATCATGTAGTAACCAAAGCTGACATCAAGGAAAAGGATGGCTACTTTGAAGAATCTCAAATATAAATTATATTTTATTTGTTTAACACTTTTTTGGTTACTACATGATTTCATATGTGTTGTTTCATAGTTTTGCGCTAACACACATGAAACTGATTCAACTAATCCTTTGATTAGTTGAATCAGGCGTGTTAGTACTGGGCTGAAACTAAAGCCTGCACAGCATAGTCTGTAGGTCCCCAGTACCAGGATTGAAGAACATTGATCTGGTATGTTATTTGGTACATGAAATTGACATGGAGAGTGTTTGTTTATTTTGACAGATGACACCACTAACCAGACATCAGTCTCCTCCGGGGCAGAGAGTGGAGGCCGCAGACCAGCGGACGCTACCTCCGAGGAGGAGACTGAGAGTGTGTGTGAGAGTGCGGGAGGGCCAGAGTTTCGCTGTGTGTCCTCTGTGCTCTCCATTGCTGCTTCAGAGGGCGAGGGTGGACGTTTCAGTGAGGGGCCGGGGTGTCCGCTGAAGTACAGCCGTCCCTGCAGCGATACCTACCTCACGGCGTCCGATGACAGCAGCTCTCTGTTCGATGATGACATGGAGCGTACTAAGCGCCCCCACTTCCACCTGCCGGGGTCTGGGGAGGGGGGGCTGGCAGAGAAGGACCGGGTCAGGGAGAGGAAGCTTGAGGACTGCTCCTCGGATGACCTCAACAAACGCTTCCAGTCCCAGAGACTAGACTCTTCGTCCTCCTCCAGTGACCCCTCCAACACCCCTAGCCCCATCCTCACCCCCACCCTCACCCCCAAGCGCCCCACCTCCACCCAGGACTCCAGAGACCTCCTTGCCTCCCCCAAGCAGCCACGCCTGCGGACGCCCGCTGGATTTGGCGTGATGAGCGTGGCCCTGGCCAAGAGACACCTGAGCCAGCCGCCAATCAGCACGGAGGCGGCTCATGGGCGGACGCGCAACGCCATCAGCATGCTCCGCCCGCTTAGGCCCCAGGAGACCGACCTGGATCAGGAACAGGAGGTCAGCATGGAGACAGGTAGTGACACGCCACCTCAGCCAGCCACCAAGCCAACCTTGCGCACCTCACCAGCCTCACTCGCCACGGACGAAGAGGAGCCCCCAGAGAGCCCAGACCCCCCTCCCACGGTGCCAGGAAGCAAGCCACCAACACCCCCTCTACACAGGTTCCCCTCCTGGGTGAGCACGAAGTTCTATTTACCTTTATTGTACATACTTTGAGTGTTTTATGCTTTGCTTGTGTCGACTGTTCCTTTAGGAAAGCCGGATATATGCAGTGGCTAAGTCTGGCATCAGGCTGTCAGAGACCTCATGTACAGACCAGACAAGCAAAGGTGAGTGAGAGAAGACGAAATTACCGGGTCAGTACCGTTCTGCCATTGGCCCTGTGTTTTGGAGAAGGCTCTGTGATTGGCTGATTGAACTGTCATCTCTGTTCCAGACCCCTCCCTCCAGTCCTCGTACCCTGCTTTTGTGCTCTACACATCCCTCATCTATAAGAACATGACCACGCCTGTTTACACTACGCTGAAGGGGGTAGGTGTGTGCGTGCGTGCGTGTGAGTGTGCAAATATACTGTGTGTGTGCGTCACCCGCAGAAGTCCTGTTTTAATGTGATCCTCTAGTGTGTGTGTGTGTGTGTCAGGCTGATGGTGTGTATTACCTTCTCTAGAAAGCCACTCTGCTGAGCAGTAGTCCATTCTCAGAGGAGTCGTCCAGCTCAGAGGAGTCGTCCAGCTCAGAGGAGTCGTCCAGCTCAGAGGAGTCGTCCAGCTCAGAAGTAGAGGAAGCATCTAAGTGTAGCTCACACCCCTCTAGATCCGACTCTCGCAAGAGCAGCAACCCCGGCAGCCCCCGCTCCCTCAAGAGAGGTACTGCGTACACACATGGACACTTCATAAATACAGACTCACCCACACACACACACACGGTCATTGCACACACATGGTCAGACACCTCACACACACACCACAAGAAGACTCACACAAGAGTACGCATCTCACATTGCTTCATATTAAAACCAAATCCATACGTCTTTATTACCATGTTCTCATAACTGTCTGTGTTGTCACTCTTGTCCAGCTGTGTCCATGTCGTCCATGACATCCGAGAGTGACTATGCCATTCCTCCTGATGCCTACTCTACTGACACAGAGTGTTCTGAGCCAGAGCAGAAACTCCCAAAGACCTGCTCCAGCACCCGAGACAATGGCAAGAGTGTAAGAACCTTGTCTTTTTGTTGAGCACAAACCACTTTTCTCTCTATAGCTAGGTTTCCATCCAACTGGCGACAGATTTTCATTCTAATATTCTAAAATCTGCATAAAACAACATCTCACCAGGGGGGTGTTTCCAGCAAACTGACTCGTTGGGATAAAAGACTGTGCATGATGACGTACTGCACATAAAAAACACTTTAGCAGTTAAGTTCCCATGTATGTACCAAATAAAACATCTAAGTTATGTGTTTCCATTGCATTTTCAACTCTACCAATGGTTTTGTCTCATAAACTGTTCCAATAATATAGCGAACTTGCCCAATCTGGTTTTGGCGCATGCTCTCTTGACAAGAGTTTGCTGATAAAGTGGACAGGTTATATGATGAAATATGGCTAATCATTTTATTTGATAATTGGCAACCAAGCACTGATCATCATGTCACCAGCAATCAAATAATAGCCTACCCTCGATATTTTGCCTATTGGAGATTTGTATGATTACCTTGATTTACTTGGCTCATCACGCTCTAGCGACTCCTTGTGGCGGGCCAAGCGCCTGCAGGATGTCTTCGGTCGTCAGTTGAACGGTGTTTCCTCCGACACATTGGTGCAGCTGGCTTCCAGGTTAAGCGAGCGGGTGTAAAGAAGCACGACTTGGCGGGCCATGTTTCGGAGGACGCATGACTCCCCCTTTGCCTCTCCAGAGCTTGTTGGGGAGTTAGAGTGATGAGAAATTGGGGAGAAAATCTTTTTTATATAAAAAAATAGAAATACATTATTTACATAAGTATTCAGACCCTTTGCTATGAGACCCAAAATTGAGCTCAGGTGCATCCTGTTTCCTTTGTTCATCCTTGAGATGTTTCTACAACTTGATTGGAGTCCGCCTGTGGTAAATTCTATTGATATAACTGATTGAAAAGGCACACACCTGTCTATATAAGGTCACACAGTTTACAGTGCATGTCAGAGCAAAAAACAAGCCAAGAGGTCGAAGGAATTGTTCTAGTTGTCCTTGTGCTAGTACGAACTTGGACCCAGGCGCAGAGAAACACAGCATGCAGAGGTAAGGGTAAAACAACAGAGCAAGGGCACACGAGAACACTGAACAAAACATGAGGGCTGAGCAACTGGCCCAGTCCACAGAGGAACCTAAATAGTCATCCAGCAGGTGATCCCAATAAGCCCAATCAGGGTCACCTGGATACTAGAAGAAACCCAAGGGTGCTCTCCAGTGGAAACCACAGGTAGTACACTCAAGGGAGAATCTGACCTGTGACAACCTGGGGAAGGGTACCAAAACATTTCTGCAGCATTGAAGGTCCCTAAGAACACAGTGGCCTCCATCATTCTTAAATGAAAGACTGAGCAATCGGGGGAGAAGGGCCTTGGTCAGGGAGGTGACCAAGAACCCGATGGTCACTCTCACAGAGCTCCAGAGTTCCTCTGTGGAGATGGGAGAACCTTCCGGAGAGTGGCCATACAGAAGCCACTCCTCAGTAAAAGGTACATGATAGCCCGCTTGGAGTATGCCAAAAGGCACCTAATGGACTTTCAGATTATGAGAAACAAGATTCTCTTATCTGATGAAACCAAGATTTAACTCTTTGGCCTGAATGCCAAGCGTCATGTCTGGAGGAAACCTTGCACCATCCCTACGGTGAAGCATGGTGGTGGCAGCATCATGTTGTGGGGATGTTTTTCAGCGGCAGTGACTGGGAGACTAGTCAGAATTGAGGGAAAGGTGAACGGAGAAAAGTACAGAGAGATCCTTGATAAAAACCTGCTCCAGAGCACTCAGGACCTCCGACTGGGGCGAAGGTTAACCTTCCAACAGGTCAACGACCCTAAGCACACAGACAAGACAACGCAGGAGTGGCTTCAGGACAAGTCTCTGAATGTCCTTGAGTGGCCCAGCCAGAGCACGGACTTGAACCCGATCGGACATCTCTGGAGAAACCTGAAAATAGCTGTGCAGCGACGCTCACCATTCAACCTGAGTATTGAGAGGATATGCAGAGAAGAATGGGTGACACTCCCCAAATACAGGTGTGCCAAGCTTGTAGCGTCATACCCAAGAAGACTTGAGGCTGTAATCGCTGCCAAAGGTGCTTCTGCAAAGTACTGAGTAAGAGGTCTGAATACTTATGTAAAACCTGTTTTTGCTTTGTCTTTATGGGGTATTGTGTAGATTGATGAGGGAAAAAACGATTTCACAAATGTTATAATAAGGATGTAACGTAACAAAATGTGGAAAAAGTCAAGGGGTTTGAATACTTTCCGAATGCACTGTATACCCTACAGCTGATACTATACACACACACCACTCCCCACCTCCTGGGTTTCTAGGAACCCATGGAGAAGTCAGGGTACCTCCTGAAGATGGTGAAGACGTGGAAGAAGACTTGGAAGAGACGCTGGTTTGTCCTCAAAGATGGAGAGCTGCTCTATTACAAGTCACCGGTCAGTTAAAAAAAACTCACACAGTCACACACACTCGCTCAAATCATGTATACCAACTGTTCTCAAGAGTTTGCCTTGAAATTAATGTGGACTGACACTGTTTGGATCTGTTATTTATGGGTTTGTGTTTATCTGAGGTTATATTTAGTGTAAGTGCTTTTCTGCCATGTCTCCTTGTACAGGCTCAAGTCTATTTGAGACAGTTTGCTAAAATAAACCTATAGCAACAGAAAATGTGAATTACTATGTGGATTATAATTAATATAAAAACAAATTTGATAAATTTTTTGTTTGGCCAAATTAAGTCTGACATTTTAAAGTGGAAATGACAAACTTTAGAAGCCTTTTTAAACCTAGAGTACAATGCACATCAACAAAAGAGTGATCAAATGAAGATCTACGACTGTAGCTCTCATGACTGGTCTGATGATTTGGTTCAGTGAACTGTAACACTCACTTATGTCATGTACTGAACAAGCAAATGTGATTGGTCTTCCCAGAGTGACGTCATCCGGAGACCACAGGGTCAGATTGAGGTCAACGCCACCAGTAGTATCGCCCGAGGTGACGGGAAGCAAGTGCTCCAGGTACGTGTGTGTGTGTGTGTGTGTGTGTGTGTGTGTGTGTGTGTGTGTGTGTGTGAGAGCAGGAGAGTGTGTTCATGTGGATATTTGCCTGCACATTTTTTGCATTAACTCTCATTTCCTGTATGTGTTTGTGTGCGTGCTGTGTGTGATCTCAGATTGTTACAGGGAAGAGGGTATACTATCTGAAGGCAGACTCTCCCAACCTGCTAGAGGAGTGGCTGAGGGTTCTACAGAGTGTTCTGAGGGTCAAAGCAGCCAGCCCACTGTTCGCTCAGCCTGAGATACGACCCAGGATGAAGGGCCACCTCATCAAGGTTCTGACTTACATCACTAAATATCCCTGATAGCCATGAACTTTAAAGGGGCTACATCCATTTTGTTACTTTTTAAAATTCATAATATATAGCCATTGGTTCTTGAAGAATATATCTTATAAATGCCTCATGAGCTTAGTTCATCTGTCTAACTCAATCAGAACCCAAAATATAAGTTTTTTTTACTCCTTTGTTTAAAAACAATGTCATTGTAAACCAACCTTGTATAGCCTCAAAACGCATTTTGATATCATGGATGATCAGCCCTTGCATCCATAGCTCTGTCTATACATTTTAGAGTCGTTATATTTTTTCAGCCCTACCCCTCATTTCTGCAGCCCTGTTTACCAAAACAGTGGCCAGGTGCAAGGCTTTGTTATTGTTTGAACTGCAGATTGACCCTTAAACTCTCTACTTGAACTATGACTCTATGAGTTGATTGTTGACGTTTGGTTGACTACGGTGGTTACCAATGACCAGTGCCTCATTGAAGTGAAGGTAACTTTTTTTGTATCTCTGTCAGGTGAAACATGGCTACTCCAAGCGGGTGTGGTGTGCCCTCATCGGTAAAATACTCTACTACTTCCGCAGTCAGGAAGACAAGGTACACAACTCATTCACTTATACTCACACGCTCTACTCTCATCTATCTTCCCATTCACCATACTAACGCACAGTGTGCATGTGTGCCCCCTCAGTTCCCCCTAGGTCAGATCAAGCTATGGGAGGCTCGGGTGGAGGAGGTGGACAGGTCACATGACTCGGATGAGGAGCTGAAGTCATGCGGGAGGGGCTTACAGGCCACGCCCCACACCATAGCTGTCCATCCCCAGGAGCAGGGCCCCACCTACCTGCTCATTGAATCCCGACATGAGAAGGTATGAGAGGAGCCAAAATCAGTATGGATGCATGGTAGAGAACATCCCATGACAAAAAGCCAATACAGTATGGTCACACAGACACAAACATTACCTACAGTGAATACATTTTAGTACGTGTTCCACATGCTCCAATCAAACCCACAACGGTGGTGTTGCTAGCACCATGCTTCACCCAACTGGTAGATACTTCTAATACTGCCGTATTTATCCAATATTCTGTACAGTGCCTATCATAAGTACCCCCCACCCAGATGTCTTCACATTTTATTGTGTTACAAAGTGGGATTCAAATGTATTTAAAGGAGACAAAATGGTCAAAGATCTACACGAAACACTCTGTAATGTCAAAGCTCGATTCAAAAAATGTAAAATAAAACACATTTAAATAGGTATTCACCCCCTAAGTCAATACATGTTAGAGACACCTTTGTCAGCAAATACAGCTGTGAGTATTTTGGGGTAGCTAAGTCTCTAAAATCTTTGCACACCTGGATTGTGCAATATTTGAGCATTGTTCTTTTCAAATTCTTCGAGCTCTGTCAAGTTGGATGTTGATTATTGCTAGACAGCCATCTTCAAGTCTTGCCATAGATTTTATAGCAGATTTAAGTCATAACTGTAACTAGACCACTCAGGAACGTTCACTGCCTTCTTGGTAAGCAACTCCAGTGTAGATTTGACTTTGTGTTTTGGGTTATTGTCTCCAGACCTTGCTGATGACAAGCATACCCATAACATGATGCAGCCACCATGCTTGGAAATATGGAGAGTGGTACTCTATTGTGCTGTGTTGGATTTGCTCCAAACATAATGTTTTGTATTCAGGACAGAAAGTTAATTCCTTTGCCACTTTTTTGAATTGTTTTGCTGTATTACTATAATGCCTTGTTGTAAACAGGATGCATGTTTTGGAATATTTTTATTCTGTATAGGCTTCCTTTTCATTTGTATTGTGGAGTAACGACAATGTTGTTGATCGATCCAGTTTTCTCCCATCACAGCCATTAAACTCTGAATATGCTTTAAAATCACCATTGGCCTCATGGTGAAAACCCTGAGCGGTTTCTTTCTCTCCCGCAACTCAGTTTGGAAGGACACCTGTATCTTTGTAGTGAATGGGTGTATTGATACACCATCCAAAGCCTAATAACTTTACCAAAGGGATATTCAGTATCTGTTTTTTTTTACCCGTCTACCAATCGTTGCCTTTCTTTGCAAGGCATTGGAAAAGCTCCTGGCTCATGTTAACCACTATTAATCATGTTAACCACTATTATTGCATACAGAGTCCATGCAACTTATGTGATTTGTTAAGTAAATTTCTACTCCTGAACTTATTTAGGCTTGCCATAACAAGGTGGGTTAATACATTTTAGTTATTAATTTTGTTTTTTATAATTGTAAACATTTATATAATTTTCTTTTCACTTTGACGTTATGGAGTATTTTGTGTAGATCGGTGACATAAAATCACAATTAAATCCATTTCAGTGTGAAAATAAAGACTGAGCTGACTGTTTTCATCCAACGGGGATGAAAACTTGATCGCCACACCGTTAAAGCTACGGTGCCTATGTAAAAGTTCTGTCCTGTCTTCTGGTTTCTTTAGGAGGCTTGGCTGTATCATCTGTCGGTGGCAGTGGGCACCACGGTGGGCAAGGTGGGCACAGAGTTTGAGCAGTTGGTGGGCAAACTGTTCAGTGTGGAGGGAGAACCAAGTGAGTGTCACACTGCTCTTCCTGACTTTTGTCTGTTTCAGTATCTCAACAGTTAGTCGCTTTCAACAGCTGAAGAGCCTATAAGTCGGCCGTGCAGGACTTCTCTTCAGTATGTCAATAGTTTGGACTGCGCTTTCCTAGCGTGCTCTTTTTCTCTTGCTCTTTCGTTCAGACTCTCAGATCTGGAGACACCCCATGCTGTGTTCCAGTAAAGAGGGTTTGTCCTCTCCGCTCACCACCCTGCCCTCTCAGGCCCTGCAGACTGAGGCCATCAAGTTGTTTAAGGTAGGATGCACACACACAGGCACACAAACACTCACGCACGCACACAGACATGTACACGCAAAGAGAGTTAGTTAGCATTGCAATCGTTTGACAATAAATCATATTCAAAGAGCTATGTCAGTTTTTCCAATGACTCTCTCCTCCTTTCTCTTTCTATCTCTCTCTCTTTCTGTCCCCCTCTCTCCCACTCTTCCAGACATGCCAGCTCTTCATCAACGTGGCCATCGATGCTCCAGCCATTGACTACCACGTGTCCCTGGCCCAGAGTGCTTTGCAGGTGTGCCTGACCCACCCAGAGCTACAGAACGAGTTATTTTGTCAGCTCATCAAACAGACAACCAAGAGACAGCCCCAAGGGCAGCCCTGGCCCTTGCAGGTACACATACACAGTCTTACACCACCTGGGGGCAGCAGGAGTACATGTAAAACTACATACAGTCCACACCTGACAAATACAATGGCTTGTGGCGGTCATGAATAGATTGTTGTGAATGCATTAAACTGTAGCATGCAGAGTATGTATTTGAATATGAACTAGTGAACTGCAATGGATTTAAACGGAGTTTGCCCTTATCCACTGAGTATACAAAACATTAAGAACACCTGCTCTTTCCATGACACAGACTGACCAGGTGAATCCAGGTGAATGTTTTGATCCCTTATTGATGGCACTTCAATCAGTGTAGATGAAGGAGAGAACACAGGTTAAAGAAGGATTTAAGGCCTTGAGACAATTAAGACATGGATTGTGTATGTGTGCCATTCAGAGGGTGAACGGGCAAGACAAAAGATGTAAGTGCCTTTGAACAGGGTATGGTAGTACGTGCCAGGCGTACCGGTTTGTGTCAAGAACTGCAGCGCTGCTGGGTTTACAACTCAATAATAGGTAAGGTGTTCCTAATGTTTGGTAAACTCAGTGTATGCAGAGTTAACAAATGAGAGTGTATGTTTGTATGTTTTTTTTACAGGGCTGGCAGTTCCTGGCTCTGTGTGTGGGTCTCTTTCTGCCCCAGCACCCCTTCCTTTGGCTGCTGCAGGTACACCTTAAGAGGCATGGAGACTCAAGGTGAGCACACACACACACGCACACATGCAAATTGTCCCTAGTCTGACTTCCTAGTCGCTCATTTGCTAACCCAACCCTGTGTTTACCTGTGATTTGACTGTACGTTTCCCTGTCTCTCTCTCAGAACAGAGGTGGGTAAATACGCCATCTACTGTCAGAGGTCGGTAGAGCGGACACAGCAAAAGGGTGAGCGTCAGGTCAGGGCGTCCCGTATGGAGATCCTGTCTATCCTTCTCAGGAACCCATACCACCACTCACTGCCCTTCAGTGTACCTGTTCACTTCCTCAACAATACATACCAGGTACAACACATACTCTCTCTACCAGTTAGTGTACACAGGGAGAGAGACACAGGTGTGCATGCTAGCCACCAGTTTGGTATCAAAACATTTACAAAATATATAATATATATATAATACATATTAAACACCAATGGTATTCACTAAATCATCTTATTTGATTATTTTATATATTCTACACGTGAAGGCCACACAGTGGGCCAGAGATAATTACAGACACCTGTGATAATCTGAAGTACCCAAAAAGGCCACTAGATGTCATCTGGTAAAATATATTAAGTTTCAAGTAGTATACCCTCCCTATGCAACCCTAGTGCGCACACACACACACACACAAACACACATTTACAGTGTATTTTACCCTATACAGGTAGTGGGCTTTGATGCCTCTACCACAGTGGAGGAATTCCAGTGCAGACTGAACCAGGACACAGGCATGAGGAAAACTGGTCAATCAGGCTTCAGCCTCTACACGGACGACCCTACTGGACGAGAGCTGGAGCACTGTCTACAGGGGGGCATCAAGGTCGGACTGAATAGCTGACATCATACAGACATGGCCACATTCACAGAATCAACACACAAATAAATTAAAGGAGTTTTCCCCACTCAAAAACTTGGGACAATATCTGCTGTGGTTATTAGAAAAGCACTTAAAGGGCAATTCCGCCACTTTTCAACCTCATATTCATTATCTCCAGCACTATACCAGTGTCTACATATGTACAAATGGCGTGTTTCTATGATCTGTGGTTAAAAAGATCAGATTAAAGGTCCTATCAAATGCTTCTCTAGCCAGAGGGAGGGTATTTTCTTGCTCCCCACGTCAATGCAAATGTCATTGTGTTTGAAAACCACTGTTTTTACAATGTTTCAACTTTTGATAATGTCATCGGGTCGAACTTTTTAACCTGATATTTGTTTGTACATAACAAAAAAATGTGCCGTTTTCACATATGCCAACACTGTTAATGTGCTTGAGAAATTGGTAGAATTGCCTTTTAAGGGTTCTTTATTCATATTTTTTTTTCGACAAAGCCTTTGTCACAAAAGTTGCACGTCTTCCTCTCTCACAGATCTGTGACATCATCTCCAAATGGGAGCAGGCCTCCAAGGAGCAGCACACTGGCAAATCTGAGAACACCAGGACTGTCAGGCTCACCTACAAGAACAGGTCGATTTTACACGTTACATTCACATACTGTGTGTATGTAGAGATCTCATTCACCACCAGTTAACCTTTTGTAACACTCTATCTGTGTCTGGGTGTGTGTCTCTGTCTGTCTGTGTGCAGGCTGTACTTCTCTCCTCAAGTGAGAGGTGAGTCAGAGAGAGAGAGGCTGCTCCTGGCCTATCAGACCAACGAGGCCATCGCAGCAGGACACTTCCCTGTCAACAAGGAGCTGGCTCTGGAGATGTCTGCACTGCTAGCCCAGGTCTGTGACGTCCATATGCCTACTGTATATAATCACATAAGTTATACACATCATTGGTGTATTTTCTCTCTCCTCACTGTCTGCCCATTGTAAATGACATGTCATCTATTCTGCCTTTGTCTATGTGTTGAATGGGGAATTTGCAATTGTATTGAATGCCATTGCAGTACCCCTAGCCTGGGTGTGAGCAGTTTGCCAACTTGTCATTGTCTCACCTTGTTTTGAAAGTCAACAGTGTATTCAGAGTTGTAAAATATAGAAAGGTTTAATGGGAACCATTAAAGTATACCTGTCAGTAGTGGATATTAGATGGTATCGCACTGTAAAGACTAGTGTCTCCTTTTTAAATGTTAATGTCATTGTTTTTGGTTTCAGGTGGAGTTTGGAGATTTCGAGCGTCCGTTCTCCACCCCAGCCAGCCCCAACTCAGCCCAGACCAAGTCCAACCAGACCCTGAAACAGGTACTGGAGAGGTTCTACCCAAAACACTACCGCAGGACATCCACTGAGGAACAACTCAGGTAAGCTTCTAGAATGTGTTCTATTATACAGACCTGGGTTCAAAAACTTTTGTCTGGACTTGATTGACGCAATGGAACCAATAGAATTTTTTTTAAAGTGCAAAGCCCCCCCCATATGGCACTCAGGGCATGCTAAAGCAAATGCTACAAGTATTTGGACTCAGGTATGCTATTATTTCCTTCTTTACCCATGTTTCACACACCTCTCGAGGGGTAATTATTATTCTCTCTTGGTCTGATTCACATACTTTCAGTTCTTTATTCATCCCCCTCACACACACTCTGTCATTGATAAACTACCCTCTCCCACCCCCCAGGCAACTGCGCCAGCGTCTGTCCACCCGATGGGCATCACTCAGGGGTCGAAGCTCATCCGAGTGTGTACGCATCTACCTGACTGTGGCCAGGAAGTGGCCCTTCTTCGGGGCCAAGCTGTTTGAAGCAGAGGTGCGTGTGTGTTTATGTACTGGACAAAGATCAAAGATTTTATAAAAAAATACTTCCACATACACATTTACCTATTTGTTGACATTTCGGACTACCTCATCATTGGCTACACTGAGCATTGGGTTTTTTCTATTACTTGCACCACACATAGACACAATGCGGTGGTGCACACATTAATATTGGCACTTATAGAAACAAAAAACACCACAGAAATGGCTGTGTGTTGTGTGTGTGCTGGAACAAAATGAAACCCATACATCACCCAGCTGGACAATATACTGCAGGTACACACTTAGCCTTACAAGCTACAAGTTAGCCTTTATGAAGCCATGATTAGTCAGCAGTGTGTTTTATCGTCCAATGCCAAATCAACTCAAATCAAACTTTATTTGTCACATGCGACGAATACAACAGGTGTAGACCTTACCGTGAAATGCTTACTTACAAGCCCTTAACCAACTGTGCAGTTCAAGAAAGAGTTAAGAAAATATTTACCAAATAAACTGAAGTAAAAAATAATAAAAAGTAACACAATAAAAGAACAATAACGAGGCTATTTTAGTTTAGTTGGTATCGGTACTGAGTCAATGTGCTGGAATACAGGTTAGTCAAGATCATTTGTTCATATTGGTAGGGGTGAAGTGACTATATGTATAGATAATAAACAGCGAGTAGCAGCAGTGTACAAAACAAATGGAGGGGGGGGTCAATGTAAATAGTCCGGTGGCCATTTGATTAATTGTTCAGCAGTCTTATGGCTTGGGGGTAGAAGCTGTTGAGGAGCCTCTTGGTCCTAGACTTGGCGCTCCGGTACCACTTGCCTTGCGGTAGCAGAGAGAACAGTCTATGCCTTGGGTGACTGGAGTCTCTGACAATGTTTTGGGCCTTCCTCTGACACCGCCTAGTATATAGGTCCTGGATGGCAGGAAGCTTGGTCCCAGTGATGTACTGGGCCGTACGCACTACCCTCTGTAGCGCCTTATGGTCAGATGCCATACCAGGCGGTGATGCAACCGGTCAGGATGCTCTCGATGGTGCAGCTTTTTGAGGATCTGAGGACCCGTGCCAAATCCTTTCAGTCTCCTGAGGGGGAAAAGGTGTTGTCGTGCCCTCTTAATGACTGTCTTGGTGTGTTTGGACCATTATAGTTCGTTGGTGATGTGGACATGTGGAGCTCTCGGTCTGCTCCACTACAGTCCCGTCAATGTTAATAGGAGGCCTGTTCGGCCCGCCTTTTCCTGTAGTCCACAATCATCTCCTGTGTCTTGATCACGTTGAGGGAGAGGTTGTTGTCCTGGCACCACACTGCCAGGTCTCTGACCTCCTCCCTATAGGCTGTCTCATCGTTGTCAGTGATCAGGCATAGATATGTATTCCTTGCATTGAATGAAGATGTTAACCACCTATCGCTCTTTCTCTTTGCTCTCCCCTGATTTGTCTCTCTGTCCCTGTGATCGTTCAGTCCATCACGCCCTCTCCAGAGCAGGGTGTCCGCCTGTGGCTGGCAGTGCACGAGGATGGGATCAGCGTGCTGGAGCACAACTCCATTGTAAGTATTTCTGCTACCATCTTTTCCAGCAAAGTATATATTCATCTTTGGGTTTATGCGTGGTTTCCCACTAGTCTCTCTGCTCACTACGCCCATCACTCTCCATGTTCCCCTTTACTGCGTAGAAACTGCTGGTGTCCCACCCTTATAAGAACCTGATGACATTTGGAGGCTGCAGGCAGGACTTTATGCTGGTGGTAAGCCAGAGCATTGGCAGTAATGCTACCAAAGACAAGCCCACAGAGAAACACCTGTTCACTATGGCCACCTCCAAGGTTAGTGCGTGAGAAACACACAAGACATAGACGAACACACTCTCTCTCTCTCTCTCTCTCTCTCTCTCTCTCTCTCTCTCTCTCTCTCTCTCTCTCTCTCTCTCTCTCTCTCTCTCTCTCTCTCTCTCTCTCTCTCTCTCTCTCTCTCTCTCTCTCTCTCAACAGCCATTTCAGAGGCTCAGGTTAACTATGTGCAGATGGATTTGCACTTGTGAAAAGGTCCTGTTTTGTTTTTCAGAACAGGGAGATGACCCTTCTCATCTCCAGTTACATCAACAGTGCCCATCAACAGAAAGCCGCCACCCACCACCTCTCTGCCCCTGCCTTGCTGGTGGCTCAGCCTGTCAATCTCAAGAGCAAAGAGCTAAGGAGTAAATCACCAGCAGCGGCGGGCAGACCTAGCAAGGCACCTACTCTCCTGTGATCGCCCTTCTACAAGCTGAAAGTACAGCTACATACATTTATATCAGGCCAGGGGATCAGCAGAGTGCATGGAATCAGGGTTGTGTTCAGTAGGTACAAAATGGAGTGAAACAGGGAGGTACAATCTTAACCTGTCCTAAAATAAACAACCATTTATTTTCCCATTGCAAAACGTTTTGCTACGTTGTGGCATAATGACGCCACCCAGTCTCGTCTCTGATCACGTGTCAGGGGACTGACGAACTCCAGTGCAGAGACTTATGGCATGGTACAGTGGGTACATGGTACAATGGTCCATAGTGAGCTTTTTCACATCCCTGTGCACTTTAATTCATCAGCTGTAGATTCTTCTGTTCGCTCACCAAAGAGCAAAGCCAGTGTTATTTATTGACAGACAGCGTTAAACTCCAAAGCCTTCTGTAGTTTAAGGTTTTCGGTATTTTCTATTGCTTGTTTTATATTCTTTGTAGCTTCTTTGTACACAAAGTTTACTTCCTGCCTTTTAACTTTTGTACCTCTATTATTATTATTATTATTATTATTATTATAATAATAATAATAATAATAATAATAATAATTTGGAGGGTGCTTGTGTTTGTTCTGTTACACACAAGTGTGTAATCCAAATGTTTTTTTGTTGCATATCCCAACTCCCCATTAGACACCCACAAGGAGTGGGGTCACGGCCAGGGTCGCCATTGTATAGCGCCTCTAGATATTCTTCTTCTGTTATTACTGGGACGTATAATGCCAGTTTCCAACAGAGGACCTTTTTTTTTTTCATACTTCTGGGTGTGAAATAAGGTAAAGGAAATCAACATGATCAGCCTATGATATTGCCTTAAAAACAAGTGCCATGTAGAATAGGATTATTGAAAGGATATAGGATAACATAGGATGTTGTGGTTGGCTGCTGTTTTAGCCAACCGGGCCATTGATGGTTGGAGTGGAGAGATGAATAAGCTTACTCTATGCAAAGTTTGGTTGCATGTAGAGTACAGAGATTGAGGAAAGGAAGTGGTGTAAGTGGCTAGTTTGTGGAGACGTTGGAAAGAATGCTATGGAAGGGATTGATCCACATGATTGGGTAAGTGGAAGTGACACAGTACAGAGAAAGACTGCTTTATGAGTAGTTGATATGTTAAAAGTCCAATGCAGCCATTTTTTAAAATCTCAATACCCATTTCTGGGTAACAATTAAGTACCTTATTTTGAATTAAAATGGTCAAAAAGGAACAACAACGACTTCTTAGAAAAAAGCTATTTTTCCAGCAAGAATTTTGCTAGGACTGTCTGGGAGTGGCCTGAGTGAGGGGCCTAATTGGAGGAGCCTAATGGGAGGGATGTGTAACCTTAAAACCATCTTTTATTGACAGAGATGAGGGCAAACTCTCTTTGTTATTGGTCTATTAATTTATATCGCCTGGTGATGTCGCTTGGCGGTCCAAAATCCCACCCATTCAAACAAGCTGAAATGTCAGGCGCCCTTTTCAAACAGCTCTTACACTAGGGCATTTTCACAGTATTATTCCAACCTTATAGTGTGGAAATATATATCAAACACAGGAAAATCATGTTTTAGACTTCACTTTAAAAGATGGTCGCGCCCTATAAAGTGGTGAGGAAATACTGCAGAAATACTGCATCAACTTCAAAACTCCCTTGCTAGTTATACAGTCATGTAACTAAGAAATTAGCTGGAAAGTAACTTTAAAATGATTTATTGCTTGGTTGAATAGACATGACTGGTTCAAAATATCATTGCTACATTCCAGCGAATTTCTTAGTTAAATGATTGTTAAACTAGCTAAGGGATTTTGAAGTTCCATTATTTAAGGGCTCCCAAGTGGCGCAGCGGTCTCAATGCTATAGGCGTCACTACATCTCAGTGCTAGAGGCGTCACTACGGACACCCTGGTTTGAATCCAGGCTGTATCACAACCGGCCGTGATTGTGAGTCCCATAGAGCGGCGCACAATTGGCCCAGCGTCGTCCAGGTTTGGCTGGTGTAGGCTGTCATTGTAAATAAGAATTTGTTCTTAACTGACTTGCCTAGTTAAAAATAACATTTATTTATTATGAAGTTTGGCAATGAGGACGAAAACAATCATAGTTTAGCTAGCCAGCTAGTTTAGCCAGGGAAAACTGGGAAAACCAGCTCGGGCTGACTGTGCATGTGCGCCAATGCACACTAGGCTAATACAGGAGACTGAGAAAAATGTTGATTAAACAGTTCAGAGACTGAAACATTTATTTTAATTTTTTACATTTAACCTTTATTTAACTAGACTGAAACAGATAAATCAGATTTATATTTAAGGAGAGCGAATTGATATACAATCCTGAAATCAGCTATAACTGTCAATAGTAAAACAAAGCTTAAAACAATGTTAGAGTGAACCCTGAATACAGAAAATGAATGGTGACATCTCTACCGGCCTTGGTAGACTCCTACTCACCACCACTCTATTACCTCTGGGTTACTGAGTGGCCTGTTGTGTGGGGAAACTGAAATGGTCCACAACTCAACCTAGATTACTGGTAGGTGACCAGTGATCACCATGTTTTTGCTTATACTTTCAGATCCTTTTTTCACTTATCCTTCCAGAACAGCCAGGATGAAGAATGAGGAAACTCCTTAGCAGTATTCAGTAAAGGAGTGCAATTTTTGTATTACAGCGGAAGGAGTTTGGGAGGGTGTGACAGTTGACAAATTGAATTTAAACCAAAGCATGACCCATTCATTCAGTTTTGCATGACATTACTTTAAAGATGAACTGGAAAGCATATTTTTAGATCAGTACGATCGTTCATTAGAATCTGAACCCATTTTGAACTGTATGATACTTGTTTCTTCAGCGTGTTTTGCTGTTCATGCTGTGTGTCATTCCCAAATACAAGCTTATACTGTATGACTTAAGTATTTATTTTGATATGCCATACATTTATATAAATATATGTAGAATGCATCTTTTTAAATTGTCATTAATGTACAAATATTTAAATAAACGCCATTGGCAAACTGACACCCTTGGAGTTGTGCTTCAGACAGGCATTTGGAATCCCCACAGAGATGGTCCAGGATTAACCGACTCAGCGCAAACAGTGTAATTATCCTATTAAAACATAATGATTTCAAAAATACCTGTTCCAAAATATACAGTATCTCCCAGTAGTATCGACTGTTCTCTCTGTGGCTGATGCTGTGGAGCTTTCAATAGGGCCTTTCGGGGAACTGACACACCCTCATTCCAGGAACAGAGGAGTGGGCAGAAGGGGAATATATGACACCCAAACCTGTCTAAACTAGTTAGAGAGGCGCTTTGTGTTGCTTAGGAGAGGAGGAAAACAGTAGAAGGAAGAAGAGTTTAAATGGGAAACATAGGGAAAGCAATTTGTAATGACAATTGAAAATGGCAATTATACATTTTTAAGGCTACTTTTGTATATTTGTGTTATATTTTAGTTTTTGTTTTAAGGAGTAAGAGAAACTCCAGTGAGAAAGGAAGTCCTTTGTCAATAAGTCATGTAGCAAATGCATGATTATTACAGTTTTACAGACAGGTGTCCAATTCATTGGTTAATCGATGTTGACACCTAGAAACACTTTCAGTGAGAGAAAAAAGTATTTGATCCCCTGCTGATTTTGTATGTTTGCCCACTGACAAAGAAATGATCAATCTATAATTTTAATGGTAGGTTTATTTGAACAGTGAGAGACAGAATAACAACAAAAAAATCCAGAAAATGCATGTGAAAAATGTTATAAATTGATTTTCATTTTAATGAGGGAAATAAGTATTTGACCCCTCTGCAAAACATGACTTAGTACTTGGTGGCAAAACCCTTGTTGGCAATCACAGAGGTCAGATGTTTCTTGTAGTTGGCCACCAGGTTTGCACACATCTCAGGAGGGATTTTGTCCCACTCCTCTTTACAGATCTTCTCCAAGTCATTAAGGTTTCGAGGCTGACGCTTGGCAACTCGAACCTTCAGCTCCCTCCACAGATTTTCTATGGGATTAAGGTCTGAAGACTGGCTAGGCCACTCCAGGACCTTAATGTGCTTCTTCTTGAGCCACTCCTTTGTTGCCTTGGCCGTGTGTTTTGGGTCATTGTCATGCTGGAATACCCATCCACGACCCATTTTCAATGCCCTGGCTGAGGGAAAGAGGTTCTCACCCAAGATTTGACGGTACATGGCCCCGTCCATCGTCCCTTTGATGCGTTGAAGTTGTCCTGTCCCTTAGCAGAAAAACACCCCAAAGCATAATGTTTCCACCTCCATGTTTGACGGTGGGGATGGTGTTCTTGGGGTCATAGGCAGCATTCCTCCTCCTCCAAACATGGCGAGTTGAGTTGATGCCAAAGAGCTCCATTTTGGTCTCATCTGACCACAACACTTTCACCCAGTTGTCCTCTGAATCATTCAGATGTTCATTGGTAAACTTCAGACGGGCATGTATATGTGCTTTCTTGAGCAGGAGGACCTTGCGGGCGCTGCAGGATTTCAGTCCTTCACGGCGTAGTGTGTTACCAATTGTTTTCTTGGTGACTATGGTCCCAGCTGCCTTGAGATCATTGACAAGATCCTCCCGTATAATTCTGGGCTGATTCCCCACCGTTCTCATGATCATTGCAACTCCACGAGGTGAGATCTTGCATGTAGCCCTAGGCCGAGGGAGATTAACAGTTCTTTTGTGTTTCTTCCATTTGCGAATAATCGCACCAACTGTTGTCACCTTCTCACCAAGCTGCTTGGCGATGGTCTTGTAGCCCATTCCAGCCTTGTGTAGGTCTACAATCTTGTCCCTGACATCCTTGGAGTGCTCTTTGGTCTTGGCCATGGTGGAGAGTTTGGAATCTGATTGATTGATTGCTTCTGCGGACAGGTGTCTTTTATAAAGGTAACAAACTGAGATTAGGAGCACTCCCTTTAAGAGTGTGCTCCTAATCTCAGCTCGTTACCTGTATAAAAGACACCTGGGAGCCAGAATTTTTTCTGATTGAGAGGGGGTCAAATACTTATTTCCCTCATTAAAATGCAAATCAATTTCTAAAATTTTTCACATTCCTTTTTGCGGGATTTTTTTGTTGTTATTCTGTCTCTCACTGTTCAAATAAACCTACCATAAAAATTATAGACTGATCATTTCTTTGTCAGTGGGCAAACGTACAAAATCAGCAGGGGATAAAAAACCTTTTTCCCTCATTGTATGACAGTAACACATCCAAAAATGCTACTTATTCGTAGCCATACTGCTTGTAAAAGAAGAATCTCCAGAACCAAACACCAAACCCAACAATGTGAGTAAGCTGAGACAGGTTTTCCATAGTTAGCTTCTGGTGTTAATAATGTGGAAATTCCCGCTTGCCTAGCACCTTTCAAATGCAACACTGTTTAAAAAGGTAAGTCGTAACCCTCGGCTTAAGAACTTAAGATCAACATCAATGGAGAAGTCAACATACAAGTGCAAGTAAAAATGAATGAAAATAAGTTTGAAAATGACTAGTAATTCACATGATGGCACAAACACGTCTCGTAAAAAGTAAATATGCTTTTGATAGTTATCTTTTGGAAATTGCAGAAATAAAACATTTTCCTTCAGAAGTTCCAGCTAGGCAGGCTAACGTTAGTTAGCTAATTAATTTTCTAGCTATCATACAGTAGGCATATATTAATATAAATAGTGATTAATATGATGATGATTAATAATGATTAATATTAATAGACATGCACTCATAATTGACTGTAGCGCATATAAAGCACCCACCGGTGGCTGAAAACACAATCCTCGCGGGATGAACGAGTGACGAATTTCCAGCCAAGGGTGGTCACTTTAAAAATCGTTTCTTCCACCCTCGCCCCTTGCCCTGCAAGTGTAAACTCGTCAGACGTCATGAAACGTCATCAGAAGTGTCCACTTAATTTGAGGGCTGAGGGGATAGGGTGTCTTCTAAGTGTTTGCACCACAGACAGGGTCCTAAGCCTAGTGATGAGTTTTTCTTTTTATCAGTCTCTCTATGCATACAGGCTAACTACAATTCTACTGATGTGCTATGACCTTAAGGTGTTTTGACTTGACATTCTGACACCAACAGCTCTGATAAGACAGCAGTAAATAGTTTACTATCCTGAGATGGCATGCCTCACACAAACTGAGTCCACCTCTTGGTTAGTAGTAGCGTTCTTTTCCATAGAGAATTATGTGGACCTAAACTTAACAAACAGGGTTGATGTGATGCCAAACCAGTTCAGAGCCGAGGTTGACTAACCACACCCATTTTATCCAGAGAAATAAGGGTTAAGTGCCTTGTTCAAGATCACAGACATGTTTTTTTTACCTATTCAGCTCGGGGATTCGAACCAGCAACCTTTCGGGTTACTGGCCCAATGCTCTTAATAACAGCTAAGCTACCTGCCGCCCCATGAAACAGGTGGTGTCATATCTACACACAGGCCCTTCTCAATCGACTGGCATGAAAACTACATTCTCAATTTAAAGTAATTTATATGAATATTTACACAAGCTCAGAGATGATAGATCTTTCATAAACGATTCCCACGTTCAAGCATTCATGGTCATAGCTCATCATCTGTATGTAATGAATATACCTGGAAAAATACCGGCATACTTTAGAAAGCCCCCACAAAAAGTATCAATGATCCCATGATAGTAAGGCCTATAAAGACAACACTCAGTGGCATTTCTAACAGAGTATAACAGATACTGAACGTGTGACACACATGGACCAGACACCAGAGGTGACCACGCCCTATTGAGTCTTTTCACCTGGGCAGAATAACACAACTGTCTCTGAATGGAAACAAAGGGAAATAAAACCATAGTTAGCTTTTCTACTGGATTGACTGACATACTCAGGACTTGTGGGCAGTGGGGTCAGAAATAGAAATAGGGGCGCTACAGAGAAACTATAGAGAAAGATGGAAGCAATTTCCACATAACATGGATTAACAGTCCTATTTGGCAACATATCCAAATACACACCCAGAATATGTGTGTTCAAACCTGTTATCTGAAGTATACAATGTGTGTAAACTGTTAACATGCTCAGTGGGTCCTGTTTCTTCACCGCCTGAGCTCAGCTGGGATCAAGTTAGAGGTGTGTCAATGGGCATGGCTGAGGTTCACTAAAGTGGCATGTTTACAAAAGCCAATACTAGCCATACAATTATGTTTAGGGGTAACAATGTGTACATATACTTAACAATAATATAAACGCCTAAATGCAACAATTTCTCCGATTTTAGTGAGTTACAGTTCATATGAGTAAATCAGTCAATTGAAATAAATTCATTAGGCCCTAATCTATGGATTTCACATGACTGGGAATACAGATATGCATCTGTTGGTCACAGATACCTTAAAAGATATGGACCTCAGGATCTCGTCATGGTATTTCCGTGCATTCAAATTGCCATCGATAAAATGCAATTGTGTTTGTAGCTTGTCTGCCCATACCATAACTCCACCGCCACCGCCGCTGTTTAAACAGCATGGTCATTACACAGGTGCACCTTGCTGAGGACAAAAGGCAGCTCTAAAATGTGTAGTTTTGTCACAACACAATGCCACATGTCTCAAGTTGAGGGAGCGTGCAATTGTCATGCTGACTGCAGGCATGTCCACCAGGGCTGTTGCCAGAGAATTTAATGTTAATTTCTCTCCCATAAGCCACTCTGTTCAAAATGTTGACATCAGCAAACTGCTCGCACACATGACGCTGTACACATGGTCTGCAGTTGTGATGCCGGTTGGACTTACTGCCAAATTCTCTAAAACGATGGTGGCTTATGGTAGAGAAATTAACATTAAATTCTCTGGCAACAGCCCTGGTGGACATTCCTGCAGTCAGCATGCCAATTGCACGCTCCCTCAACTTGAGACATGTGGCATTGTGTTGTGACAAAACTACACATTTTAGAGCTGCCTTTTGTCCTCAGCAAGGTGCACCTGTGTAATGACCATGCTGTTTAAACAGCTTCTTGATATCCCACAGACGGATGGATTATGTGGTCCTGTGTGACTGTTGGTAGAGCATGGCGCTTGCAACTCCAGGGTTGCGGGTTTGATTCCCACGGGGGCAGAATATGAAAATATATGCACTCACTAAGTTGTTCTGCAGAGTTGTACTACTACTAAGTTGTACTACTGCATGGTCGGAACTAGAAGCACAAGCATTTCACTACACTCGCATTAACATCTGCTAACCATGTCTATGTGACAAATAAAATTTGATTTGGATAAGAGTGTCTGCTAAATGACTCAATTGTAAAAGTAATTATCTTGGCAATGGAGAAAGCTTTGTGTTTGTGGAAAATTTCAGAGATCTTTTTTTTTCAGCTCATGAAACATGTTATTTTAGAATTGTTTTATAGATTTGGTTTTTGTATATTAGCCAGACAGGCTAACCCAAAGATACTCAACATACCATGCAAATTGTTCCCACAGTTGTTCCCCTCCCCCCATTGGTTTGATTGCTAGAGGAAGAGGTGAAGCGACGCGGTAAACTGGGACAAAAAGCGGTCTTCCCCAGCAGGTAGAGTTGTTCCATTTCTTTCACCAATCAAAGAGTTTTTGTATAGAGGTTAATGAGTGTCTAATTTGGTCCCCCCCAAAAAAGTGGGATGACATATTTGCTACATGAGGTTTATTTGATCAAATAGATGGTTTTTAATATTTCGCTTTTGTGTACTGATACAGGACACTCGACATCCTGGCAACTTTGAAAAGATTTGAGTTGTCGAGATGACTATGCATATTCATAATGTGGCTAGTAGCATAGTAGCTCTCCACTGAATACAGGCAGCTAACACCCCTCAAATATTCAAACAATAAGATGTATCCACCAATCCAAAGAGGAATAGGCAGGCGCTTGACAGCCCGCCATTCTGCTCTGGACAACGAACCCCATTGCTAGGGTGGCGACAGACATATACAGTTCTACAGTTGAAGTCAGAAGTTTACATCCACTTTGGTTGGAGCCATTAAAACTCGTTTTTCTACCACTCCACAAATTTCTTGTTAAACTATAGTTTTGACAAGTCTGTTAGGACATCTACTTTGTGCATGACACAAGTCATTTTTCCAACAATTGTTTACAGATATTTGATTTCACTGTATCACAATTCCAGTGGGTCAGAAGTTTACATACATTAAGTTGACTGTGCCTTTAAACAGCTTAGAAAATTCCAGAAAATGTCATGGCTTTAGAAACTTCTGATCGGCTAATTGACATCATTTGAGTCAATTGGAGGTGTACCTGTGGATGTATTTCAAGGCCTACCTTCAAACTCAGTGCCTCTTTGCTTGACATCATGGGAAAATCAAAATAAATCAGCCAAGACCTCAGTAATAAAATTGTAGACCACAAGGCTGGTTCATCCTTGGGAGCAATTTCCAAACACCTGAAGGTACCACGTTCATCTGTGCAAACAATAGTACGCAAGTATAAACACCATGGGACCACGCAGCAATCATACCGCTCAGGAAGGAGACACGTTCGGTCTCCTAGAGATGAACATACTTTGGTGCGAAAAGTGCAAATCAATCCCAGAACAGCAAAAGGACCTTGTAAAGATGCTGGAGGAAACAGGTACAAAAGTATCTATATCCACAGTAAAACGAGTCCTATATCAACATAACCCAAAAGGCCGCTCAGCAAGGAAGAAGCCACTGCTCCAAAACCTCCATAAAAGCCAGACTCCGGTTTGCAACTGCACATGGGGACAAAGATCATACGGGGAATTGTCCTCTGGTCTGATGGAGAAAAAAAAAAAAAAAAAGTTTGGCCATAATGACCATTACTTTGAGGAAAAAAGGGGTGGCAGCATCATGTGGGGGGTGCTTTGCTGCAGGAGGAACTGGTGCACTACAGAAAATGTTATGGCATCAAAGGAAAATTGTGGATATATTGAAGCAACAAGACAGTCAGGACGTTAAAGCTTGGGCACAAATGTGTCTTCCAAATGGACAATGACACCAAGCATACTTCCAAAGTTGTGGCAAAAAGGACAAAGTCAAGGTATTGGAGTGGCCAAAGCCCTGACCTCAATCCCATAGAAAATTTGTGGGCAGAACTAAAAAAAGTGTGCACGAGCAAGGAGGCCTACAAACCTGACTCAGTTACACCAGCTGTCAGGAGGAATGGGCCAAAATTCACTCAACCTATTGTCGAAGCTTGTGGACGGCTACCCGAAACATTTAACCCAAGTTCAATTTAAAGGCAATGCTACCAAATACTAATTGAGGTGATGTAAACTTCTGACCCACTGGGAATGGGATTAAAGAAAAGCTGAAATATATAATTCTCTATTATTCTGACATTTCACATTAAAATAAAAGTAGTGATCCTAACTGACCTAAGACAGGGAATTTTTACTAGGATTAACACTCAGGAATTGTGAAACTTTATTTAAATCTGCATGTAAACTTCAACTGTATGTGTCTCTCTCAAGCTGACTCTGCACAGTAATTTTCCACCGAGACACCTTACCAAAAGGTATACCTGGCTCAAATGCTGAATTTTTTGTTCTAGAGGAAAATCAATTGACCAACTGTCACGAGAATTTATCAATGTTCTAACTGAACTATTTTATAACTCCATCTGTATCCTGGAGGTTGTAAGGCTCCAGTTAAGAAACAGACAGAGTCCCAGCATACAGCGATCGGTTTCTTTATTCAGAGAGCTCTGGCCTTAGAGAAGAGCCAGTCTTTTTATACACACACACGAGTCCTTGTCATAGGCTACTCCCTTCTAGGACATTCTGTCTTTTCCTTACTCCCATACATAGTTTCTGCTCACAGGCTGTATTCTTCCACTATACTAACAGTTCTCTCATGTCACTGTTGCTCTCTTAGAACAGCTACAAAAGAATGATGTCCTAGTTCTAACAAAGCTACACACATCAGAATATAGTCTTATGATCTAACATTTCAGGGTGGAATACTTTAGTCATTACCTTAAACATACAAATTCTTCTATCACCAACATTAAAAAAAAAATCACCTAGGATACATTTTAAAATACATACTTTATTAAAAACATAAAAAACAAAGTTCATATGAAATTGTACAATCTACAGCAGGGTTATTCAACCTGCCTACAAGGTCTGCAGCCTGCTGGTTCTGTCCTACCTGATACTTAAATTGTACCCACCTGGTGTCCCAAGTCTAAATAGGTCCCTGACTAGTGGAACATTAAAATAAAAAAAAATAAAGGATATTAAAGTGGTACTGCCGACAATGTCCAGAGTCAAGTTTGTGGGATCTACAGTATTCAAACATCTTAAATCAGAAAGTATTTAAAACGTCTCGTAAATAAAAATGCTAGGTGGTTGTAATAGTGCCAAATAGAATTTGACCAATCCTTTACAAAACGGCATCCCTCAAGTAACAATATTAAACAGCACAAACACAAACAGAACATTATATCAAGGCACTATACAAGGTGTTGATATTTCAGCGTGAACCAGCTCTGTGGTTCATTTGTCTACATGGCCTCCATCTCTCTAGGCTGAAAGAGACAAGCAACAAAACATTAGGCATCAGTGGGCAATTGGTTTTTCAACATGTTAGTGTGGTTGATGATGGTCATGACTACAGTTTACACAAATGGTTGCATTATGAAAACCCTGACCACTTCACACGTTTCAAGCGTGTAAATCAAATGAGACTTATTGGACCACTCACCTCTGCCTTGCTGTACCTCTGCTCTCGCCTCCTCGCAAGGTAGAGGACCAGCAATCCAGCGGCCACGGCCAGGATGACCACCACGACGACGGCGATGACTCCCCCGGGCAGCCTCTTCATGGTGAAGGTGGGTGCCTCCTCGTCTACATAGTACACCAAGATGTTCTCCATCTCCAGCTTCTGACCGTCCACGCTGGGCTCAAACTTAACCTGGTCCTTGAAAAGGGGCAGCACCTTAACCTGGGAAAAGTCACAGGTTAATGATCTGGGTTTTGACTAGGTTTATTTTAACCAGGAAGTACCATCGATGTCCGAAGGAATCTTTCCCACTGAGAGACCGTGATCTTTGTTACTTTAGTGAAATTGCAAAGCGGTCATGGCTTACATCTTTCTCCATGTAGTAGGCCAAACGAGACAGGTCGGCCTTGCGGTCTCCCTTCTCCTTCTGGACATCGACGACGATCAGGCGAGCCTCAGCGTCGTACTTGACCTCCTTCACAAGGGTCTTGTCAAAGCTGTAACGGTCCTGGATGGCAGTTGCTATGGCACTGCATCAGGACAAAAGTTGAGTCAGTTATTCCACAAGAGATATAATATTAATTCTATAAAAATAGACAAATACTTACGCCTGCAACTTAGCAGCATCCACAGCTTTGCTCACTGGCTTGTGCTTGAGCTCCAGGCGAACCCAACTAGAGGGAGGGAGGTAGACTTAAATACCAGGAACAATGGCCTAGTCATCAGAATTTAGATGAATCCTATCACTCTTTGGCATCTACCTCCAGACCTTCATATCTCAACTTACTCATCCAGCATGTATGGTTCACACGTGTAGCGTAGTCTGTACATCAAAGCCAAAAACACATCCTGCATGAATGGTAACCCTTTATTCTAAAACGCATGAGGAATGACAATACATGTTAGGAACTTACTAGGTCTCCACCAACTTCTCACACCGAAGGCTCTCGTCTCCCTTGTCGGTTCTGCGCACGCCAGCACTGTTGACACACCAACACTCCTTGGTGTTATTGCACTGCTTGGCCCGGAAGGCACCAGTGGTCTCACAGTCCGGGTCGTAGATGCCATCGTTGTCCACAAAGGCGGTCTTGACTGGCTTTCCTCCAGTACGAGTGGACAGACCTTTCCTAGCACGGTACATCTCTGCCTTCATCAGGAAGCATTTGGGGATCACTGACAGGAGAGGGATAGTAAATACAATTATTCATAGCCAAAATAACCCTGGATGAGAACAGTGTGTAGAAGGGCGTTAGACAAAAGAAAGTGTAGTACTGGGGAAAGAAGCAGTATGTGTTATATGTAGGGGTGCCCATGGGGCTGGGGATCAGAAGGGTCTGGCGTGAGAGGCATATTGAGGTTACCAGGGTGTTATATGCTAAGACATTGAAGAAAGTAGAGGAGAGGGATCCTGAGAGGATTTGTGAGTAGATCTGTGCCAGTACAGAGGGATACACCAACAAGTGATATGCTTCAGTCAGATTAGCTTTTTAGCATTCAAAGCAATGGTTATCAACTGTACCACAGGAATAGAACATAAGTTGTAGAAAATCTAGGTTGTGGTAGCAGCTGCAGAAAAGTATTTTGGTGTACGAGTTGAGGTCAAATCTAATGCAAATAGGTCACAAGAGTTAAAGGGTGTGTTGTGTCCCATCTTTCCAGGCCATTGGCCTGAGCTGGACCAGACAGGTTTAAATAGTGGATAGGGTGGTGGGTTTTTGTAGGGTCAGATGGCAAGGCATCCCCTTTTTTCTCCACAAAGTACAAGCTATTTATTCCCCAGTCAAGTAGGTGGCAGTAATGCAACATTTAATGGATGCTAACAGTGAAATCTAATGTAGAAGAGGTTTGGAACTCATTGGTCTATTAACCAATTTACTGCCCAGCAGGCCAAAACAGGCTGAATTTACATCTTTTCAAACAGCTCTTACAAGGGCATTATCATTTTAACCAAGAGAAAGATGGGTAAAATAAACAGGAAAAATCATGTTTGACTGCACCTTTAAAAGCTCCCAATATTAGATGAACGTGGCCTGTTATTGTAGAGGTACTTACATTTAGAGCAGTTCAGGAATTGCTTCTCATCAGTTCCCACCAAAACGCTACACTGGCAAGGGGTGTCATCACATACAGCCCACTTAAGATTCTCACATGTGCCTGTGGAAGACAAAAATTAAACCGGTCAAGTCTACATGAGGCTAACAGGTGATGGAATTGACATGTCTGCTGGAAATAGCCATTATATGTTAGAACGAAGTTCCAAAGGAATTCCCATGGAGGGTGTAATTACGCCTCCGGGTAGAGAAGTCCAACTGGGCGTTGGTTACAGACCCATCTCTCCCCACCCCCACTATCCTTTGCGCACCGAAACTGCTGGTTTGAGTATAACTAAATCATAAAGTGGTCACACAATTACGTCATATACAAGCTCATTGTGACATTTAAGCAAACGGTGTTTTTATACCGAAAAGCTTTATTAGGTCTGGCTGTCTATATGTAGGCAGTTTAGAGCAGAGCAATAAAATTACCCACACAATTTATACATTTTAGGCAACAGCCTCCAACTATCAAAACTGGCTAGAGGTTAGGGCTACGGTAAACATTTCTATATGTATTTCTGATAGAACACATTTACCTTGCTAAAATGCCTATTTTAAAAGCAACTTACATTGAGCTGATGCACCCACTGCGAAAGTCGCAAGAAGAAGTGCAATCCAAATCTTCATTGTTGAATTTGAGAAAAACCGGGAGAACAAAGATGGAGTAAACACCTGAACGACACAAGGTACTCTTGTCCTCACAGTTACGGCTCGTTCAACCAGTTTAGACACTCCAAGGATATCTTGTTCACCAAACGAGCACCGGTGCACGATGGTATCACCTGTGCAAACACTTACTGCAACAATGTTGTAACGTCTATTGCTATATGATACCTGAATAGCGCATTTTATAAGAAAGGTTAGTCTCATGACGTCAGCTAATTTAAATAATCAGGAAGGGGTGTATGGGGTATTACCTGACTCACCTTTTTTCGTCTTGACCATATTAGGAAACAAGCTCTCTCTCTCTCCCTGTGTGTGTGTGTGTGTGTGTGTGTGTGTGTGTGTGTGTGTGTGAGAGAGAGAGAGAGAGACAGAGAGAGAGCAAGAGAGCGAGAACAATATGAATCAAGGGGGAGGGATCTTCAGAGGATTCATGAGAGTAGATCTGTGCCAGTACAGAGGGGATATGCCAACAAGTGTTATATGGTTCAGTAAGACTGGCATTTTAGCGTTCATAGCAATTGTTATCAACTACCACAGGGATGGAATGTAAGTCCCAAAGAATCGAGGTTTTGGTGGCAGAAAAAATATATGTAAATATATAATCAAACTAATAGCAATGAAAGATGAGATGAGAGGTAATCAGAATAGGTTGGCTTTATTGGTAAACTATTTTGAGAAAATAATCAAGAATTGTAAAAAAGGACACATTTATTTTCCCTACAATGATCCCCTTCTGTTCTCTTCTACACATGCCTTGCAAAATACCAGCTGTACAAGAAGTTTTCAAACTACAGGCTTCATTGTTGATATATATCATTAGATTCAGTGTCATTTCAACAACCCAGGTAAAGTTTTCACACAAAACTGAACCAAAGCTTGAAACAACGCTGATCAGTTTTTGCTGATGCACTGACTCAAGTGTCCACGGTGACGATATTAAATGGAAATGTATTGTACAGCTATTGTACAGCATAACTAATCATGATATGTTTCTGAAATACGATAATATCAAAGATTTTTATTGATCAGACAATAAAAATATCATATCATAACACTCTACTCAAGTGATTGTTCCACTTGGGAGTGGAACTGATAAACCAGACAGGTAATTTCCCTTTAAATGGCCTTATCAACACAGTAGACTTACTTTATTACCTAGCATATATTATCTACATGCAGCCTTTATCTCACCACACAGCTGATTAGCAGGTCTACAAGTGAAGTACCTGCATTGTATCCACAAAGCGTCTCAGACTAGGAGTGCTGATCTACGATCTGTCCTGATCTTATTCAGTATGATCTAAAAGGCAAAACTGATCCTAAATCAGCACTCCTACTCGTACTATTTAGACTCCTGGGGCCGTATTCACAAAGCGTCAGATCCGTTTTGCCTGTAGACCTTAATGCATAGGAAGAGAGACCTGATAGCCTAGTGGTTAGAGTGTTGGGCCAGTAATCGAAAGGTTTCTAGATCGAATCCCCGAGCTGACAAGGTAAAAATTGGTCCTTCTGCCCCTGAACAAGGCAGTTAACCCACTGTTCCTGTACTGACTTGCCTAGTTAAATAAAGGTTTAAAAATATATATATACTCTGAGATGCTTTGTGAATGTGGGCCCTGATTCCTAGAAGCACATTCTGTATAGTTTATCCAAAGGGATTTCCTAGAAAAAAATAACTAATGGAACCCAAATATAAAATGCCCACATCATATAATTGTGAACTATTCTCTGTAGAATAACACTGTAAAACACTTCTTTACAGATGAACCCATCCTGACCAGTGTTCCTTGTCTATTTGGCTCTATCCCTTTACAGTGAGGAGGACAAATGAATGCCTCAGGGGACTAGTCCAGTGAGAGGAATGGTACATAATGAAAAATATGGGTGTTCCCCTTCTCAGCGGTTTAAGATGTCAGAGGGCTCTCAGGTATGGTAGAACTCCTATTGTTTTGGGTCCCTCTGGGAGACAAGAGACAGGAGTGGAGGAACTGAACTGGCACACAGCCTGGGTAAGGAAGGAGGAGAGGACACAGTCACATCCATCTCAGAGAGACACACACCTTACAACCGAGAGAAGTCTTTACTCTCAGCCCCAATGAAAGCCTCATAGACTCTGAGAATATAGAAAAATATGCGGTGAGTAAATCTCTGCTATGATACCTGTAGCTACAAATGTCTGATGGCCTTTTTGAGTCATATACATATATATTTTTCTATGTGACTTGTTGGTGCACTCTGACTGACTTATAGACACACGAGGGGTTCTAAATGAAACATTTTGGAAAGGTTCCTAATTGGTAGTTTCATACTTATTTTCTGGGATTTAGAAACATTTTGGATGGTCATTTTAATAATTTATTGCCAAATTCTTCATGTACTCCGGTGTCTGTGATACTGAGCAGGAAACCTAATATAAAGACATTGTCTGATTACACACTTTTCCCTAGTAAGGGGGACAAGCAAGGGGGACAGAACATTTCCAAAGGCAATCCTTACATTGATTGGCTTAATAACTTGTTTATGATGGCTGTGATGTTAGAGTAGTTCTGATGTAATGTACTTGTGATTGAATCTTGTTATATATTTTTTATCTTTTACTTTAAGGTCTCAGGGCACCACTAAAAATGAGAACCTGGTCTCAATTGGGCACCCCTGATTAAATAAAAGTGAATACATATCCTTGGCCATATGGTCTTTGAGATTTTTTAACAGTCTATACCCGTTCTTTGGTACTCAGTAAACGTATCCGTAAGTGAAGGCAATGGTACATGCATGTCTCTTTCACCTTCATTTGCCAAGTTGTGATATAGATCATTTGGCTTTCAAAACTGGAATGTTGTATTAGAGCAATTACATTCTAATAGATTTCAACTATTTCTGGACCTGAAAACAAATAGCCTACACTTCATGGCCCAGTAACTTACCCATAGAGTACGGTGGATACTGCACCTAATGTTGAAATGTAGGGGTTTGGTAAGAGGCAAACCTGACCTTTAAGGTTACTGTAACTGTATATAACTGTATAACTTTACTGTGTAGAATAAGGTACTCTGGCACTTACAGTAGACTGTATTTTAATGCAAAACAACTCACCACCCAGGTTCATACATATGAAGCTCTGTCCCCACAGGCCTCCACACGGACACACACTAATTGAACCTGGCCTAGAGGGGGAGTCTTAGCATTTAGCTTGTAACCCAATCAGAAAACAGGGATTATTCTTATCAGTTTCCTCTATTCAGTGGGATATTGTGGGACTTGAATTTCCAACCCCTCTGGACTTAGATGTCTCACCTATTTGGATGCTCAACAAAACAGTCAAGGGCATTGTGGGGACATTCTTTGCACAAACAATAATGGATTCCAGTCAGTGTCCTTTTTTTCTAAGGTTGTTAATTTTGTGGCCTAATCAAAGAAACAGCAGTTAATGCCAAATGAATAGTAAAAACATACAGTACCAGTCAAAAGTTTGGACACACCTACTCATTCAAGGGTTTTTCTTTATTTTTACTATTTTCTACATTGTAGAATAATAGTGACGACATCAAAACTATGAAATAACACAATCATGTAGTAACCGAAAAAGTGTGGCTACTTTGACGAATCTAAAATCTAAAATAGATTTTGCTTTGTTTAACACTTTTTTGGTTACTACATGATTCCATATGTGTTATTTCATAGTTTGATGTCTTCACTGTTATTCTACAATATAAAAAATAGTAAACACTTAAGAAAAACCCTTGAATGAGTAGGTGTATCCACACTTTTGACTGATACTGTATACTCAAAATCACGTTTTATCACCAGAGAATCTCAAATACTTTTTGGGAATATGTCTTGACAAAATTATGTATATTTCCAACCCAAATATGAATAGCAGCAACCTCTATCATTTTGTTTTGTTTACTCCCAATTTTATCCCATCAATGTTTAACAACATTCCGGTTATAATTGGATAATAATATCAGTACCTTTTCACTGATCTCTTGTGGTGGGTTGATTCATGTCTCAAAAATAAGCTTCAAGTTAAGGTAATAGTAGACCCTGTACCATTGTTTGGAGTGGAAGTGGGTTACGCAAACTAACAAAAAGGATCCTAACAAATTTAACAGATAGTCTACTACCATTAAGCAGAACAAGGAATTTACCTACTTTCCCAAAGCTGAGCTCTATGATATAACGGCGTCTCTGTGATTCATACAAATTCACGGCGTCTCGGTGATTCATACAAATTCACGGCGTCTCTGTGGCTCATACAAATTCAAGGGATGAAGGTTAATGCACTGACAAATAACAGGACTTCCAGAGCCTCCAAATCAGTCTCAAAGCGGTGTGAAATACATTTGCAAACTTCTTTGTTATGCATTTCAATGTCCCCATTTTCATTGTACTCTTTTTCTTGCAGGTTACCATTGCTAAGACTGGTGTGTCTTTGTGCAGTGCTGGGATACTGCTCTGTAGGTGAGTCTGTCCACAATCTGGTTGCATGTCATCTTGACTGTAGTCATCTCTCTCTTTATCAATTACATTTTATTTTGGTATAGTATAGTGTATGAGTTCTAAATAAACTAACTGCATCGTTTATCTCTAATCTAATAAGTGCTTCTCTCTCCTCTTTCTCCCTTTCTCTCTAGTTGCTGATCTGAGTGACTGTGAAGCGGTGGGAAGTAAATGCCACACCCACGCCGAGTGCCTCAAGGCTAAAGGCAATAGCTTTGTATGTGTGTGTCGGTTTGGCTACCATGGAGATGGACTACTGTGTGTGGACTTTGATGAATGTGTTTCCGGCTTCCACGGCTGCCACCCAAAGGCCCGTTGCTACAACACACTGGGCAGCTACAGCTGTGTGTGTCTGGATGGCTACTTCGGCGACGGAGTCCAATGTGAGGATGTCAACGAATGCCAGACGAAGAACGGCGGCTGCCATGCCAGTGCCCTCTGTACGAATAGGGAAGGAGGGCGAGACTGCAAGTGCAAGGGAGGCTTCAATGGCAATGGGTTTCAGTGCACGGACATTGACGAATGCACAAACAGTGGCATCTGCCATTGGAATGCCACCTGTATTAACAACCCAGGCTCCTATGTGTGCACCTGTAACACAGGCTATAAGGGCAATGGGAACTACCTGTGTCTGGATTTAGATGAGTGTTCAGAGACTCCCAGTGTATGCTCGGCCTCCTTTGGCTACAAAGGCTGTAAGAACCTGCCTGGATCATACCAATGCACCTGTAGTATTGGCTACCAGAGCAATGGACAAACCTGTGAGGACATTGATGAGTGTGCTGGTAACATCTGTAGTTTCTATGCTGACTGTGTCAACATGCTGGGCTCCTACCGCTGCACCTGCTTCGATGGATTCAATGGGAATGGGCTGGCATGTAGGGACATCAATGAGTGTAATGGGGAGAATACATGTGACCCCAACGCTGCCTGTATCAATGTGCTGGGCAGCTATGACTGCTCCTGCCGCTCCGGATATCTAGGGGATGGAAGAAAGTGCACAGATATCGACGAGTGCGTCACCCTTAATATCTGCCCTGCTTCGGCCGCGTGCGTCAACACCAGGGGGTCTTTCTACTGCGACTGTGGCACGGGCTACATCTTCAACGGCTCCAAGTGCATGGACCTGGATGAGTGTACCATCGGGCGCTGTAGCCCCTTCTCCACCTGTGCCAACTTCCCGGGCTCCTTCACCTGTGAGTGCAGGGCAGGGTACAGGGGCAATGGCATCACCTGCGAGGACTTGGACGAGTGCTCCTTGGCACAGCAGTGCCACTCCAATGCCCTCTGCACAAACCTTGCGGGCACGTTCAACTGCAGATGCCAGGTAGGCTACTCCGGGGATGGGGTGATTCAGTGTGCGGACGTGAACGAGTGTCTGGTGGACAACGGAGGCTGCCGGAATAAATCCACCTGCGTCAATAGTAAAGGTTCCTTCTCCTGTCTGTGTCCTCCTGGGTTCAACCTGGTCAACCGCACCATATGCCAGGATATAGACGAGTGCCAGGCCATGGAGAGACCATGCCACCTCAATGAACGCTGCTCAAACACTGAGGGGGCATTTGAGTGCCCCTGCCTGGTGGGCTTTGCCCGCCCCACAGCGACCAAGGCCTGTACGGATATCGACGAGTGCAAAGTGAACAACCCCTGCCACGTCAATGCCACATGTTTGAACACAGTGGGCTCCCATACCTGTACCTGTAAGCACGGATTCATAGGCAACGGCTCCAGGTGTGAGGATGTGAACGAGTGTGCTGAAGATGGCACATGCCACTCGCGGGCACTGTGTGCCAACATACCGGGGGATTTCTCCTGCTCCTGCCAGCAGGGCTTCTTTGGGGATGGCTTCCGGTGCCAGGATGTGGATGAGTGTGCCCTTTCCAACGGCACCACCTGTCCCCCCATTTCAAAGTGTGTCAACTCCCCCGGAGCCTATGTCTGTTCCTGTATGAACGGCACAGTGGCCTATAATGACACCTGTGTGGCCCCCAGTCCCTGGTGTGCCCCTGCCTGCCACCGTCATGGGCTCTGCCACCCCTCGCCCGCTGGCTTCCAGTGTGTGTGTGACCTAGGCTTTGAGGGAGATGGACTCGCCTGCTCGGATATAGATGAGTGTCAGAAGAATGTGTGTCCCCAGAATGAGATGAAGTGTGTGAATATCCCAGGCTCTTTTTCCTGTGTCTGCAAAGTGGGCTACAGACAGAACGGGACAAACTGCGTTGGTAAGACGATTCGATTTAGTCACAAAAACTACCAGAACCACTCAATATTTCTCAATAAACACTCAATTGCAAAATCCTATATGTTTTCTTCAAAATCTGGTGTTACATATTATTACGAATATATTGTACTATACAATTGTAAGATGTTGATACACGCAGTCAGTCAGGAAAGCAAAGGCTAGCTTTTTCAAACAGAAGTTTGCATTCTGTAGCTCTAACTCCAAAAAGTTTTGGGACACTGTCAAGTCCTTGGAGGACGAGAGCACCTCCTCCCAGCTGCCCACTGCACTGAGGCTAGGTAACACGGTCACCACGATAAATCCATGATAATCGAGAATTTCAATAAGCATTTCTCTACGGCTGGCAATGCTTTCCTCCTGGCTACCCAACCCCGGCCAACAGCTCCGCAACCCCCGCAGCTACTTGCCCAAGCCTCCCCAGCTTCTCATTCACCCAAATCCAGATAGCAGATGTTCAGAAAGAGCAGCAAAACCTGGACCCGTACAAATCAGCTGGGCTAGACAATTTGGACCCTCTCTTTCTGAAATTATCCACCGCCATTGTTACAACCTCTATTACCAGTCTGTTCAACCTCTCTTTCATATCGTCCGAGATCCCTAAAGATTGGAAAGCTGCCGCGGTCATCCCCCTCTTCAAAGGGGGTGACACTCTTGACCCAAACTGTTATAGACCTATTTCCATCCTGCCCTGCCTTTCTAAAGTCTTCGAAAGCCAAGTTAATAAACAGATCACTGACCATTTAGAATCCCACTGTACCTTCTCCGCTGTGCAATCCGGTTTCCGAGCTGGTCAGGGCTGCACTTCAGCCACGATATCATAACCGCCATCGATAAAAGACAGTACTGTGCAGCTGTCTTCATCGACCTGGCCAAGGCTTTCGACTCTGTCAATAACCGTGTTCTTATCGGCAGACTTAATAGCCTTGGTTTCTCAAATGACTGCCTCGCCTGGTTCACCAACTACTTCGCAGACAGAGTTCAGTGTGTCAAATCGGAGGGCCTGTTGTCCGGACCTCTGGCGGTCTCTATGGGGGTACCACAGGGTTCAATTCTTGGGCCGACTCTTTTCTCTGTATATATCAACGATGTCGCTCTCGCTGCGGGTGATTCCCTGATCCACCTCTACGCAGACGACACCATTCTGTATACATCTGGCCCTTCTTTGGACACTGTGTTAACTAACCTCCAAACGAGCTTCAATGCCATACAACACTCCTTCCGTGGCCTCCAACTGCTCTTAAACGCTAGTAAAACCAAATGCATGCTTTTTAACCGCTCGCTGCCCACACCCGCCCGCCCGACTAGCATCACCACTCTGGACAGTTCCGAATTAGAATATGTGGACAACTACAAATACTTAGGTGTCTGGCTAGACTGTAAACTCTCCTTCCAGACTCATATTAAACATCTCCAACCCAAAATTAAATCTAGAATTGGTTTCCTATTTCGCAACAAAGCCTCCTTCACTCATGCCGCCAAACATATCCTAGTAAAACTGACTATCCTACCGATCCTCGACTTCGGCGATGTCATCTCCAAAATAACTTCCAATACTCTACTCAGCAAACTGGATGCAGTCTATCACAGTGCCATCCGTTTTGTTACCAAAGCTCCTTATACCACCCACCACTGCGACCTGTATGCTCTAGTCGGCTGACCCTCGCTACATATTCATCCCCAGTCCCACTGGCTCCGGGTCATCTATAAGCCTATGCTAGATAAAGCTCCGCCTTATCTCAGCTCACTGATCACGATAACAACACCCACCCGTAGCAGGCACTCCAGCAGGTATATCTCACTGGTCAACACCTCTTTGGCCGCCTTTCCTTCCAGTTCTCTGCTGCCAGTGACTGGAACGAATTGCAAAAATCGCTGAAGCTGGAGACTTATATCTCCCTCACTAACTTTAAACATCAGCAATCTGAGCAGCTAACCGATCGCTGCAGCTGTACATAGCCCATCTGTAAATAGCCCACCCAATCTACCTACCTCATCCCCATATTGTTTTCATTTACTTTTCTGCTCTTTTGCACACCAGTATTTCTACTTTCACATCATCATCTGCTCATCTATCACTCCAGTGTTAATTTGCCAAATTGTAATTACTTCGCTACTATGGCCTATTTATTGCCTTACCTCCTCACGCCATTTGCACACACTGTATATAGACTTTCTTTTTTTTCTCTATTGTGTTATTGACTGTACACTTGTTTATTCCATGTGTAACTCTGTGTTGTTGTTTGTGTCGCACTGCTTTGCTTTATCTTGGCCAGGTCGCAGTTGTAAATGAGAACTTGTTCTCAACTAGCCTACCTGGTTACATAAAGGTGAAATAAATAAAATGAAATGAAATGTTGTTCAGGTGATTCTCTCTCTCTTTCTTTCTTCTCAGATGTGGATGAGTGTGTGTCTGGAGACAAGGAGTGCAGTGAGTTTGCCCAGTGTGTGAACACAGTAGGGAGTCACCTCTGTTTCTGTCTCAGTGGCTTCACTGGCGATGGGAAGAACTGTTCTGGTAAGCTCAACATTTCTCTTATAGTTTCTATTACATAACTCTGTTAAGACTGTTCATGTATACTGTACCTGCTCTACTTTTGTGTGGATTCTCTTGTGAGCTTTCTTTTAGCAACTTGTGGGTCTGTGTTCCTGACACTGTCCCATTTTGGATGAATTATAGACATTGATGAGTGCCAAAACCAAAATGGAGGATGCCACCCCATTGCCAGCTGTTTAAACACTGCCGGATCGCTCAACTGTATCTGCCCGTCTGGCACCGAGGGCAATGGCATTGAGTGTCAGGATGTTGACGAGTGTGCCGACAACTCCACCGAGCCCCACAACTGCAGCCGCCTGGCCCAATGCAACAACACGGACGGCTCCTACCTCTGTCTGTGCCAAGAGGGGTACCAGGGAGACGGGTTCGTCTGTGAAGACGTGGATGAGTGTCTCTCACCCTCCACCTGTGGGAGGAACTTGACGTGCCACAACACCCCCGGGGGGTACAACTGCACCTGCATCCTGGGCCTAGCCTACGAAGCAGGCACGTGTGTGAGCGTGGAGAACTGCCTGAACGCCAGCCGGGCGTGCCACCCTCACGCAGCGTGCCACCCCACCAAGGGCTCCTTCTACTGCCACTGCCAGGATGGTTTCCATGGCAACGGGGTGGCCTGCTGGGATGTGGATGAGTGTACCCAATCGGGGCGGGAGTACTGCCCGGAGTTCTCCTACTGCTTCAACACAGAGGGCTCCTATACGTGTGACTGTTGGGATGGTTACCAGGACAATGGGACACACTGCATGGATGTGGATGAGTGTGAGGCGGGGAACTACACCTGTCCTGACAACAGCACCTGTACCAACACAGAGGGCAGCTACCGCTGCCCCTGTGATCTGGGCTTCCTGGCTAGTAACAACTCTCAGTGCCTGGATCTTGACGAGTGTGTCTTGGGGCTGGCGCGATGCCCGGATAGCTCAGATTGCCAGAACACACCCGGCTCCTTTGTCTGTAACTGCTGGGACGGCTACCAGGGCAATGGCACAGGCTGCCAGGATATCGACGAATGCCTGGACAACTCCACCTGTCTTGAGAACAGCACCTGCGTCAACACCTATGGCAGCTTCCTGTGTCCCTGTAACGTAGGATTCCTCAGTATAAATGATCGGTGTGAGGATATCGAGGATTGTTCGGACCCCGACCTCGGGCCGCTTTGTGCCAACGGAACATGCATGAACACCATTGGTTCATTCTTCTGCTTATGTTACGTTGGCTTCTGGAGCAACGATACTGAGTGTGTGGATGTGGACGAGTGTTCTGAGGAGTATTCCAACTCCTCTACCTCTGTCTCTGTCTGCCAGCCCTCCTCCACCTGTATCAACCTCCCTGGCTCCTATCAGTGTCCCTGTAATAGTGGCTTCCTCCTGAACGGCACAGATTGCCAGGATGTAGACGAATGTAGCGACCCGGAGGGCGCCTCCTGCCCGGATCACTCCGTGTGCAAAAACACTATTGGCTCCCTCCTTTGTACCTGTGTGGGCGGGTATGAGCCAGGGGCACAAGGCAATGACACGGTGTGTGAGGATATTGACGAGTGCCTCTTTAATAACACATGTCGCGTTGACCAGGTGTGCACTAACTTGCCCGGGACGTACCACTGTGACTGTCCCGGGGGGTACCATGAGGATGTGGGAGCGTGTGTGGATACGGATGAATGTGGGAATAGTAAGGGTGTAGAGGTGTGTCACCCCTTGGCGCGCTGTTGGAACACTCCAGGCTCCTACACCTGCCACTGCTCCCAGGGCCACGCGGGCAACGGCACCTGGTGCGAGGACGTGGATGAGTGCTCCGTCCTGACGGCGCCCTGTCACAAACGCGCCCTCTGCTACAACACACCCGGGTCATTCCTGTGTGTGTGCCACCCAGGACTCCTGGGCATCGGGGCCCTGTGTGTGGACCTGGACGAGTGCCAACAGAACAACGGAGGATGCCACTCTGCTGCCACCTGTTCTAACTCTGCGGGGGGGTTCCACTGCCGCTGTACCAGTGGCTGGGATACCAGGGGGGAGAGAGGGGGGCATGGGGACAGAGGGTGTGTTGACCAGGACGAGTGTGTGTCGCCCTCGGCATGCCCCGCCCACACGTCCTGTAGAAACTACCCAGGGTCCTTCAACTGCTCCTGTGCCTCTAACAACGCTGTTTGTACTGAGCTGGCTAAGGGTGGGCTACTCCTTCAGAAAGCTACGCTGCAAATTAACTTTGCTCTGTGTTCTGTATGTGGTTAGGGAATGAATGTCTCTGTATGTGCACTACATTTTTTGTCCATTAAAATAACATCAAATTGATCAGAAATACAGTGTAACATTGTTAAGGTTGTAGATGACTACTGTAGCTGGAAACGGCTGATTTTTAATGGAATATCTACATAGGCGTACAGAGGCCCATTATCAGCAACCATCACTCCTGTGTTCCAATGGCACGTTGTGTTAGCTAATCCAAGTTTATCATTTTAAAAGGCTAATTGATCATTAGAAAACCCTTTTGCAATTATGTTAGCACAGCTGAAAACTGTCGTCCTGATTAAAGAAGCAATACAACTGGCCTTCTTTAGACTAGTTGAGTATCTGTAGCATGAGCATTTGTGGGTTCGATTACAGGCTCAAAATGTTTCTGAAACTCGTCAGTCTATTCTTGTTCTGAGAATGAAAGCTATTCCATGCCAGAAATTGCCAAGAAACTGAAGATCTCGTACAACACTGTGTACTACTCCCTTCACAGAACAGTGCAAACTGGCTTTAACCAGAATAGGAAGAGGAGTGGGAGGCCCCGGTGCACAACTGAGCAAGAGGACAAGTACATTAGAGTGTCTAGTTTGAGAAACAGACGCCTCACAAGTCCTCAACTGACAGCTTCATTAAATAGTACCAGCAAAACACCCATCTCAACGTCAACAGTGAAGAGGCGACTCCGGGATGCTGGCCTTCTAGGCAGAGTTGCAAAGAAAAAGCCATATCTCAGACTGGCCAATAAAAAGAAAAGATTAAGGTGGGCAAAAGAACACAGACACTGGACAGCATAAACATCCCAGAGTCGCCTCTTCACTGTATTTCTGATCAATTTGATGTTATTTTAAAACAAGGACATTTCTAAGTGACCCCAAACTTTTGAACGGTAGTTTATGATGAGCACATACTAAATGTGTCTAGTGTACACTTGAAGTGCTAAATAGTGTAAAGAGCTTGTTTACTTCTTCGAACATTCTTGCAGCATTTATAGTAATTGGCATTTTGCTGCATATTTTCTATGTGTGAATAGTGTATCAAAATGTCAAAATTACAATGATATAATTCACAGAGAGTGATTTGTACCCGTTTGGTGACGAGGTGGGAGATATAGGAGTGTGGTTGGACACAAAAGATGGGAACTCTCCTTACATCACACCACCTATGGGTTACCCCTTCATAGGCAAGCTGTATGATCGGGTCTATGTAAGTATCCACATCTTTACTCACAACTCTGAGACTGGCAACCCTGAACTGAAGACAGCAAGATTTTCTTTGTACAATTCTACAGTGTTTTATGCAGATGCAAGAAGAGTTTCTCTGAAATAACCATTGCTGTGAAACTCTATCTGCAGTATTAAAACTGATCTACACCCCCCCCCCCTACACACACACCAAAAAACAACAACAAACAAAACACTGATATATGTGCAGATCTACAACACATACATTCACCTTTGACGGAACTAAGGATAAGCAATATTCAAAGAAGCCAAAGGATTGGTTCTACAGTACAGTATCAAGCCAGACTGGGAAAAACTTACCACAATATTAGCCAGACTGGGAAAAACCTACCACAATATTGAAATGTATTAATATGACAACACTATCAAAGATGTGTATCATCACAGTGACAATCTGCTTGGCCAGGTCAGTACCAAGATTTTGATCGATAATGCTTTCTCATTGGTCAAATTATCTTTCCAAGTGTTATAGTAAAGGACAAATCAGAATAGTTTTGACTAGAATGCGTGTTTCATAAGACATACTGTAGGTTTGGCAATGAATATATATATTTTTAAATAAATAATGATCTCGCTTAGTTCTCAGATAATGGACTCATCCAGTTCCAGTCTATCAGTCAGAACGAGCAGTTCCTGCTTCCTGTCCCTTTCCCTACGGGTTTCCGTGGCAGTGAGAGCCTGGCAATGCTGGCCGTGTTCTGGGACGATGCTGACCTCACCCTCGGGGAAGGGAAGCTGCTCTATCAGGTGAGATGTCAAGGGTTAGGGGTGAAAGGTCAGGGGTGAGGGGTGAGTTTGGGTCAGAGTGGAGTCAAAGTGGGGATGACAGTCATTGGACTAATCTAATCGGAATTATTTTCTCTCTCCTAGGAATACCACAAGTTGAATATGTCAGATAGATATTCCCAAATTGTCTTCAACCGTACAGCGGACGATGTGACACGGTTTGAGGAACAGAACAACAAACCTGCGTTCACCCCAGCCTGGATTCTAAAGATCACTTGGGATCATGTGATGGCTGTCTCCTATCAGAAAATCAACCACTCTGAGGTATTGGTTCAATGGCCATGTCCCAATCATGTCAACCTCCAATAAAGGCATATACTGCAGGTGTCTATTGGCGCTAAACATGATTGCACGTCTAGCAGGAAAGTGGGTTATTGGATGGTACGCGAGTATGGTATGCTCGGATGTCTGTCTTAGATTATCATCCAATTGTTGCTCAAGTGTTAGCTGGGAGAATGTAATCGACCTAATTAATCAGTCCTCACATATAATTTCTCTCCCCATCTTTTTGTTCTTGTGGTGCCACCTTGTGGCCTGTTCCAGACTAACACCTTCCAGTGCATCCTGACTACGGACGGGGAGCGCTCCTTTGCCCTGATACGCTTCGGGGAGATGTACTGGGGTCCTGGCCAGAGGATCCACCATGACGCCCTCACAGGCTACACCGACGGTGGAGCCCACTTTTTCAATGAGACCACGAATTCAACAAATCTGTTTGGCCCAGGGGGGCGGTATAGGCCTCAGGAGGTGAGGGGGAACACAGGTAAGCTGGGTCAACTGGTGTATGACCTGACAGGGCCCACAGAGCGCGAACAGGACCCCAAGATGAGGTGCCAGGTGTGGGCCCTAAAGGAGCCTGAGCCGAAGGAGTGGGCCAAGGGGGTGTCATCATGCCCCTGTACCCGCGCCCAAGCACTGGAGGACCTGGCCTTTGGGCCTGAGACCCTGCCCCCCAACCAGCAGGATCGGTTACGGGTGAGGGAGCTACGGGGGCTGCGCTGGGGGGGCAGTGGGGGTCACGTATTCCAGTCCATCCTGTCCAATCGGCACGGCTCAGGGAAGAGATGTGTGTATGACCCACAAGGTCCCCTGTTGGCTGGATACAGTGAGCGCTACTTCTCTGGAGCCACTGCACAGAAACACATAGGTACCGTCTCATTTACGTCATATAGTGAAAGCTCAACCTGCCATTCGGGATGCTGTTCAAATCAATAACGGCATTCATTGATGTAATCACCAGTTGCATGTATTTTAAACTAGCAAACTCATCCTTATTGCCTATTGTCGTCTTATTCCCCCCACCCGCCCATCTCTAGATGAGGATCTCCTTCCGTTCCAGTGGTGTTGTATCCAGTCTCCTCTGTGCCACCTCTATCTGGCCAAGAGACCCCTGGACCGTTGCCAAGGTTACGGCTGGGTGAGCCCCGACTGCTGCATAACCGCGGCCAAGGCAACACAGGGCATTGGTGAGAGCTTACCTATACACAGCGGAGTGGGGGTCATTTACTTTCAACTCCTGTCAACTCATTGAATTAATTATTATTGACTTGTGTCACAGAATATACTCTATTATAAACTGGGTGGTTCAAGCCTTGAATGCTGATTGGCTGACAGCCGTGGTATATCAGACCGTATACCACGGTTATGACAAAACAGTTAATTTTACTGCTCTAATTGCGTTGGTAACCAGTTTATAATAGCAATAAGACACCTCAGGGGTTTGTGATATATGGCCAATATACCACGGCTAAGGACTGTATCCACGTTGCGTATACGTATGAACAGCCCTTAGCTGTGGTATATTGGCCATATACCACACCTCCTCGGGCCTTATTGCTTAATAAGACATCATTTTGTCACTGTTTGTCAATGATATATAGCCCACATGTTTGGTCCCATTCTGTGATAGTAGACAGATCCTTCACTGTGTGCCTGTCCGCTTGGATCCATCACTGTAAATGAGTGTAAATGTCCTGTGTAAAGTCTTGGTTAGTGAATTGTTTCCTTCTCATACAGTGCGTACCTGTTTTGTCCGCAGGCATGGTGTACGGCAGCCTTCATTTTATCACCTTTGATGGGACTGAGTACTCCTTCAAGGCCCTCGGCGAGTTTGTCATCGTGCGCCTCTCCTCCTACACGGGCTCCAATATCTTCACGCTGCAGGGTGAGACGTGCGAGCTGGAGACGGACGGACAGGCTAGACGGGTCCCCACGGTGGTGAGGATGGCTGCTTTTCACCAGGGCATCGGCAAGGTCAGTGTGTGTGTGTGTGTGTGTGTGTGTGTGTATTATGGGCTGTAGATCTCACGGGCTTGATTATCCTTACCTCTGTGTGCGTGTGTGTGTTCAGGTTGAGTGGCGGTGTGCCGAGTCAGGAGAGGGACTGGAGGTCCTGGTGGATAATGTGAAGGTCCCAGTCTTTGACGGTAAGAAATCTAAGCAGTACACAGGCCTACACTTTGCCTACCACTTTGCTATACCACTATCATGGTATAGAAACAGGAAGATTACTATTCAACATTTTACTACTATTCCACCAGACTAGACAACGCAATTTAGGAGTATAGTAAATCTCTATACAACTTTACAAACTACCTGGAACATCGTTCTCCAGCCCTTGTTACATACAATATTACAGTAGCGTCTTCTTCTTCTATGATATAATGGCGGTCCACAAACAAACGTTAAAGGTGCGTGCCGCCACTTACTGTTCCGGAGTGTGTGGTCAATCACAGTTTACAACATTAGCTCCAAATGTCTAAATCCCCCCTACCTAACTCAGTACCAACGCAGTCCAATCTCATTGACCCTACACTTCAATCTTTCCCTCTCTTCATCATACTTCCAACAATACAACAGCACATGCTCCACCGTTTCCTCGACCATACACTCCAGACACAAACCATTCACATGCTGGCCAACCAGATGGAATGACGAGTTCAATGTACAAAGTCCTAGGCGCGATCGAGCAAACACCACCTCTTCCTTCCTAATCTGACCTTTGAATCTTGGCGCACCGAACTTTCTATAGAGGGCATATGAATGCCGGCCCTTGGGCTCAGAGTCCCATCTATTCTGCCACGCATCCATAAAAATGGTTCTGATCTTACATTTGGCCTCACCTCTAACCAGTGGAAGATTAATATGAATTATCTGGTCTACAGTTTCATTCCCTTCCACACCCGAATGGGCTGGGACCCAGCATATTGCAGTAGCAATAGAATGCTATCCTCATATCCCCTTAAGATGACATAACAGTGCCCTCTGCTGCCCTTGCAGGTGTGGTGCACACGGGCAAGGAGGGTTTTGCGGTGCGCTGTACCTCAGCCAGTAGCTGTGCGGCAGTGTACGCCGGGGGGCTCCACGTGGTGGTGTGGAGGGTGGGTGGAGGCGGTGGTGTACAGCAGTTGGCCACCCTGGTGGAGGTCCCCCAGACCTTCTACAACCGCACCGTGGGCTTGCTGGGCTTCTGGAGCTCCAACCGCACCGATGACTTCCTGCAGTCTGACGGGAAGCTGATGATCTCCCCCAAGAACAACCCCCCTCCGGAGGAGAGCCTGCGCCAATTTGGCCTGTCCTGTGAGTGAGGCTTAAGTCAATAAGTCACATTGAAGGAGTTGGAGGCACATTGGATGTCAATACTAACATACCACTTAGAATGCATGTCCAATACATTGCTTCATTCTAGGTAGCATGCTAGTGTGGTCTCTCTCCCCTAATTCAAATATAGTGTATCATGCAGTTTAAGTACCCCTAACTCCACTCATGTATTATTAGCCATTCACAGACATTGCTAGGTGTTTAATGGAGCGGTCTTTCACCCTTTCATCCTTGGTCTGATAAGTGGGTACGAATTCACACAGAGACCCTCGGTTACATATAAGGTCATGACTATACAGTCACTTTGTCTAATGTCAAATATGGTGAGATATCTTGAGGGTTCTGACTGATTTCAAGGCTCGAACCACCCACTGACTGTCTTGTAATGTGTTCCCTAGGGGCTGTGCCTGTTCCAGAGAGCCTGCTCTTCTCCATCCCGCCCCCTGGTTGGTTTACTCCAGCCTCTACAGAGGAGCTGATGTCAGTGAGTCCAGCTGTACAAGACAGACTGAGGAGGACATGTCAGGGCAGTTTGCAGTGTGTTCATGACATCCTGGCTTCTAACGACACTGGCCTGGGTTTGCATAGTCTGGAGTCCCAGGAGCTGTACCACAAGCTGGCTATGGTGTTTGGTGAGTCAACTGTTATGTTAGCCAGAGGTCCAAGAATTTGTATCTTTATTCTAGATGTTGGCACTTTCTCTTCGAGTCACATACTCTGTGCTCTGTGTAAAAGTTGCCCTCTGGACAAATATCTAGGATTAGTTTACCCTCCCCAATTACAGAGTCTAAACTTGAAATATTAGCCAAGTTGGGCTAGTTTAGGGGGGTAAACACAAAACTAACCTTATATCAGTGTCTATCAGTGGTGTAAAGTACGTAAGTAAAACTACTTGTGTATATGTACTTTACTTTACCATTTATATTTTTGACTACTTTTACTTTTACTTCACTACATTCCTAAAGAAAATAATGTACTTTTTACTCCATACATTTTCCCTACCATCCAAAAGTACATCCAACAGTTATATTTTGAATGCTTAGAAGGACAGGAAAAGGGTCCAATTACTTATCAAGAGAACATCCCTGGTCATCCCTACTACCTGATCTGGTGGACTCACTAAACACAAATGCTTTGCTTGAAAATGATGTGTTGGAGTGTGCCCCTGGCTTTCCGTAAATAAATAAAAACTAGAAAATGGTGCCGTCTGGTTTGCTTAATATAAGGCATTTGAAATGATTTTTTACTTTTACTTTTGACATTTAAGTATATTTAAAACCAAATACAGTTTTACTTTTACTCAAGTAGTCTTTTACTGGGTAACTTTCACTTTGACTTGAGTCATTTTCTATTAAGATATCTTTACTTTTACTGAAGTATGACAATTGGGTACTTTTTCCACCACTGGCCTGTAAATGCGTCTTCCTCTACTCCACAGCATTCTGCCATTCGCTCAGTAAGAATTCATTGAATGCAGTGTAGTGTTGATTTAGGTCAATGGACATGCTTCTCTATAGGTCAAGGGTATTCAACTCTTATCCTACGAGCTCCAGAGCCTGCTGGTTTTCTATCCTACTGATACTTAATTGCACCCACCTAGTGTCCCAGGTCTAAATCAGTCCGTTATTAAAGGGGAACAATGAAAAAAAGCAAAGGAACTGGCTTCAAGTTCCAGAGTTGAGTTTGACATGCTTCAATTTCTTTCACATGTAGGGAACATGCCTCCCATCGTGACTGAGCCCACGGTGATCCGTTGTAAGGTCAAATCCACTGTTCGCGTGCAGATCCGCACTCAAGACACCAACCTAGACCCTATAAGCTTCTCACTGCTCTTCCCCAGACCACCACAAGCATCTGTTGGGAAAAGTGAGCTACAAACACACACGCATGCACACATGTACACACACACACATGCAACCCCCGAAGTTTCCAATAATTCCTTAATGTGTCTCTCCCTATAGGTGATGGCATATTGACCTGGACACCACTCAACATCCAGCCTGTCTACCTGACCATCAGAGTTGATGACCAGCTGATCAGCTCTCAGTTCACCCCCATCCTGCAGGTGTGCAACTGCCTCAACGGTGGCACCTGCCAATATGACAGCGTAGCGGACAGCCATCTGCAGGGGAGATTTCTGGTAAACAAACATGCAGACAGACTGACAGACGTAACAGTAAGGGGAGTATCTCTATATGGACTTGGGTGTGTTTTCTCCCAGAGCGCAGTATGAACTAGTCCTGTGTTTTGAGTGTGAGATGATGTTCCCATGCCGATCAACCCACACACCCTTCCTCTGTGCCTTGTCCTCCCAGGTGGTAGGGTGTCTGTGCCCTAAGGGTTTCAGTGGGAAATTCTGTGGGAATACCACCGACGTGTGTAAAGGGAAGCCTTGCTTCCCAGGAGTGCAGTGCCAGTCCCAGTCTCAATCCCAGGGAGAGCCAGACCAGTTCACCTGTGGAGAGTGCCCCTCACCCACCATCTACGGGGACAAGCAGGGATACAAGTGCTTTGAGAATGGTTAGTATACTTTGGATAACAAGGGTTGTGTTCATTAGGCACTAAACGGGAGAGAAAACAGGTTGGAGCTACCTTCTCGTGTTTGCGTTGCGTGCCCTAATGAACACAACTCAGCTAGCAACTTCTTTACCTGTATTCAGGAAATGATTCATTACTACTAGTCAGTTTTTCCTCATCCAGATAAACTCCTGGCCCTATTCATTACCGTTGAGCTGTTCTCATTCATGTTTCTCCTTCATTTCCTCTCAGACTACTGCCTCCCTCCCTTCCTCTTTCCCTGTCACACGATGGCCGACTGCCTCAGCTCAGGGTACAACTACACCTGCAAGTGCAAGCCTGGCTTTACTGGGGACGGACGCAACTGCACAGGTACTGACCCCTGACACCTGACCTCTGACATAAGCATACTGTGTTGTAGCATTGTCAAGGGGTAGTCCTGACCGGGGCTTGAACCCTGGACTTTGTGACTGTCAAGCCAACACCATAGCTTTTACGCCAAGAGATCCAAACCCCTCGAACACGTCGTAGGTGTTGGGTTAAGGTCACTACAGTATACATACATTCTGAAAACAATGTAAAATACACTACACTACAAAAGTATATGGACACCTGCTTGTCGAACATCTCATTCCAAAATCATGGGCATTAATATGCAGTTGGTCCCCCTTTTGCTGCTATAACAGCCTCCTCTCTTCTGGAAATGCTTTCCGCTAGATGTTGGAACATTCCTGCTGGGACTTGGTTCCATTCAGCCACAAGAGCATTAGTGAGGTTGGGCACTGATGTTGTGCGATTAGGCCTGGCTCGCAGTCAGTGTTCCAATTCATCCCAAAGGTGTTTGATGGGGTTGAGATCAAGGGGCTGTGCAGGCCAGTCAAGTTCTTCCACACCGGACCTTGCATGGACCTTGCTTTGTGCACGGGGGGCATTGTCATGCTGAAACAGGAAAGTGCCTTCCCCAAACTGTTGCCACAAAGTTGGAAGCACAGAATCGTCTAGAATGTCATTGTATGCTGTAGAGTTAAGATTTCCCTTCACTGGAACTAAGGGGCCTAGACCGAACCATGAAAAACAGCCCCAGACCATTATTCCTCCTCCACCAAACTTTACAGTTGGCACTATGCATACGGCAGGTAACGTTCTCCTGGCATCAGTTTAAACCCAGATTCGTCCGTCAGCCTGCCAGATGGTGAAGCGCGATTCATCACTCCAGAGAACGCATTTCCACCGCGGCGGCAAGCTTTACACCACTCCTTCAGCACTTGCCGGTCCCGTTTTGTGAGCTTGTGCGGCCTACCACTTCGTGGCTGAGCCACTGTTGCTCCTATTTGTTTTTTACTTCACAATAACAGCACTTACAGTTAACTTGGCAGAAATTTGACGAACTGACTTGTGCATCCTATGACGGTGCCACTTTGAAAGTCACTGAGCTCTTCAGTACGGGCCATTCTACTGCCAGTGTTTGTGTATGGAGATTGCATGGCTGTGTGCTCGATTTTATACACCTGTCAGCAATGGGTGTGGCTGAAATAGCCGAATCCACAAATTTGAAAGGACGTCCACATACTTTTGGTCGTGTAGTGTATATTTGAGCCATATTGCAGTTGTTTTCTGAAGAGATTACAGTACATAATGGTAATATTCCTCCTGATTCAGACATAAATGAATGCCTGGACCCATCGGCCTGTCGTAACGCCAAGTTTGAGTGTGTGAACACGCCAGGGTCCGTCCGATGCTCCTGTCGCTACCAGAGCACTGAGGAAACCGATGGCTGTGGTACGTACACAGAATGGCCCAGTTACAACTGTTCCAGTATAGTACTGCATGAAACAGTATCTTCTGTAGGGCGTTATTGATCTTTACACTATGTCAGGCATATAAAGGCTTTATTAAGTAAAGTGTTAACCAGATTATCTCTGTATAATGATGATACCATTTCATTTGTTCCTTTGCAGGGGACTCTGCCAATCCACCAGGTAAGCCTTCTATTTTCAAAGAAATCCCCCAATACTGCACAGCAAGACATGGCTTCTGTGTCACCATGATGATCATGACCACATTGTAGAGAGTGAGGTCATCTTATGGCCTTGTTGTTGTTGTTGACAGGGTTCAATGTCTTCAACGTGTCCTTGGGCTGGAAGAACCAGGGGTCTGGAGGAGAGGGACTGAGGCAGGTGAGAGAGAGGGGGTGTGTGTGGGTTCCAAATGAAGAATTGCTACATTTGTGTGTGTGTGGAACACATAAAAAGAGCTATAGGGCCATGGGCTTTTCCAGACCACATGACCTGACCAGGGATACCAGTCCAGAAATGGAAAGGGGAAACTCTGGCGTGTAAATGTAGATCATGGCTGAGTGGTGTGATATAATGATGTGATGATATGTGTATATATATATATATATATATACAAATGATGACAAACTTCACCATCCTACAGCTGGAGGAGATTCTGTCGATGGGCTTCCAGAACAAGTTCTACAACGCTGTGATGAAATGGCCGATGCAGGGCTCAGGTCTGGATGAGTACAGGATCAACGTGTCCAGTGACACACCCCACTGGTATATCAGAGACTACCTGACCCGCGTCAGTGCTCACTACAGAATCAAAACCGCTGAAGTCGGAGGTAAAACAATCACGGAGGGAATTGCGTTTCTCTGTTAAACTATACTGTATAGTCACGAGGAGTTGTCAGACTGAGAATTGATTGATTGTGATAGTAGTAGAGAGCGTTATTATCCCTCAGGGCATTGACAGGTGGCAGTGCAGGCGTCCGTCACACTGTCTAATGTAAAACAATGCTCTCAGGGGAAACATGAACTTGAACCACACATTGCGCATTGTCATGGCAACAATGATGATAATGGTGATTATGATTATTGCAGTTGTCAAAGATGCAGTCCTAAGTCGGTGTTTGCCAGCAAGAATTGAGATGGTTTTGTATTACAAATTGTTGGTTGGTCACAGTTCCAAACCCTCTCTTTTATCCTCTCATCTCTCTCTCACAGACTTGGATGAGTGTAAATCAAATGAGGCTGTGTGTAGGCAACCTGCCCTTTGTGCCAACACTTACGGAGGGTACAGGTGTGTGTGCAACGGGACCACCGACGTCGACTACACCCAATCCTGCATTTTAGGTGAGGCTGTGGGAAAGGATGGGTCGTTGACCATTTACCATTTTATCCAAAAACCCAGGGTGTGATGCTTTTCCTGGTCATTTCACGTCGTCATTTCATACTATGGTTATGGAAAAGAGTTTCAACTAAGCGTGTATTCTCTGAACCCAGAACCAAATGCACTGGCCAGCTACTCAATTTTGTTAACATGGGAACTGACCAAGATTTTTTGGGGGCCCTAAGTATGGCATAATTTATTTTTTTATTTTTTTATTTCACCTTTATTTAACCAGGTAGGCTAGTATAGAACAAGTTCTCATTTACAACTGCGACCTGGCCAAGGTAAAGCAAAGCAGTGCGACACAAACAACAACACAGAGTTACACATGGAATAAACAAACATACAGTCAATAACACAATAGAAAAAGTCTATTAACAGTGTGTGCAAATAATGTGTTAATGGCCTATTAAACCTAACGTTCCACTGTTGGCCCACTATTTAGACATGGGTGCTTTGAACAGGACGGGGATAGCCGTGGCCCAGGCGGCGGAGGATAAGAAGCCCCTGATTCTGGGCCTGGTTTTAGGCATCGGGATCCCTATCCTCCTCCTACTGTCTGCCCTCGCCTGCTTCTGCTGTTCCCGCAAGAAGACCATCACAGGAGAGTGAGTACCCTGAATATCCTCACAGACAGCAACATGGTGTATACAACATTCACACAGACCTAATGGTATATAGTACCTTCAGAAAGATACTGTAACCACAATATATATATATTTACAGTAACAGATGCATAGTTTACCCTCAGTTTAGATACAATGTTTACCGTTATTGCAGCAGAACTACAAGGCAGTACATAATCACAAAAACACAAGATTGGGTAGAAACGCAAGACCAAGTTTGAGGCGAGTGCGCTGAGAGTCAGGAGGCAAGTACAGGGAGTGAGTGTTTTAATAAATAAACAAAACACAAACAACACACCGACATGAAAACAGAGTCAATAACACCTGAGGAAAGAACCGAGGGGAGTGACAGATATAGGGTAGATAATCAAGAAGGTGATGGAGTCCAGGTGAGTGTCATGAGGCGCTGGTGCGCATGACGATGGTGACTGGTGTGCGGGATAATCAGCAGCCTGATGACCTAGAGGCCGGAGAGGGAGTATACGTGACAAAGTTCATGAACCCACAACCTCAATATACTAGCTAGACACTAACTGCACTGGTATAATCGCATCAAATGAAATCAGTAATTCTCAGAAGCAGAACAAAACCTTAATACTGTGTTGGTCTACCTGACCTCTGCAGGATAATAGAGGCACATCTGGTGTCCGTATGTCCATCAGCCCTGTTGGTGTATTATCTCCATGTCTGCAGACAGCTATAGTCTGCAGATGTACAGCCTCTGGAGCAGGTGGCAGTGGACTAGAGACACATTATATTGCAGAGTCCTGGCCCTGCTTTATACTGTAAACCACAGTGTAGTGTACGAGTCGTTCTATTTGATTTCACTTTTTGACCACACCACTGTTTGAACTTTCCATACACGTTTGCCCATGGTAAAGGTGGTCAGAAAGTGACTTGTTGGACCTAAATACCAAAACATTCTGGAGATAGAGGTGCTCAAAGTTGACCCAGAGAACTCAACCATAGACCTCTTAACCTAGCTCCTATCGGTCCCAGCTCCGAGTCTCCACATTTATCCCCGCTGGCTCCACCGGAACCCATGCAGATCGGACGCATCTCCCAGGCTGAAAGAGACCGCCGGATGAGGGAGCGATGCTGTCTATATTGCGGCAAACCGGGCTATTTCCGCTCTGCGTGTCCCGGGCTCCAGGGAAACGCACTGTCCCGTGCAGGCCTGGGGGGACTGTAACGGGAAACATAACCTCCTCCCATTTATCCAACTCCCGTCTGCTCATTCCAGTAACCCTTTCCTGGGACAACCACGAGCTACCCCTTCAAGCCTTGATAGACTCTGGAGCCGCAGGAAACTTCATGGACGGCATCTGGGCTAAGGAGAATGGCGTTCCCTCTGAACCTCTCACGAACCCCATGAGGGTTACTACGTTGGATGGAAGCCCTCTGGGATCTGGACTTGTCCCCCGCGTCACTGCTCCCTTACGACTATCAGTTTCCCAACACCAGGAAGTAATACACTTTCATCTAATCCCCTGATCCGAGTTTCCTCTCGTCCTTGGCTACCCCTGGCTGCACAGCCATAACCCTCTCATCGACTGGTCCGTGGGCACTGTCAAGCAGTGGGGTCCTACGTGCCAAGCCACTTGCATCTTCCCGAGTTCCCCGAGGTCTCCTCCCGAGTCTCTAGAATCCCGAGTTCCCGAGTGTTACCATGACCTCAAGCCGGTATTCAGCAAACAGAGGGCCACCACGCTACCACCCCATAGACCTTACGATTGCCCCATTAACCTGTTTCCAGGCACCTGCCCCCCCAAGGGTCGGATCCTTTCCCTATCTCCTCCTGAACGAGCTGCTATGGATACCTACATCAAGGACGCACTGGCAGCAGGCCTCATTCGTCCGTCCACCTCGCCCGCGGGAGCAGGTTTTTTCTTTGTGGCCAAACACACATGTATGTGATAGGCCTATCTGGCTTATATGATTATGATGGTCATAATGCTTCATGACAGTGTCATAAAGTGTATTTTCTCAGTCCAAGTAAAGTGACACAGGATGGTCATAATGCTTCTTGACAGAGTCATAAAGTACATTTTCTTATTCCCAGTAAAGTGACACAGGATGGTCATAATGCTTCTTGACAGTGTCATAAAGTGTATTTTCTTAGTCCAAGGAAAGTGACACAGGATGGTCATAATGCTTCTTGACAGTGTCATAAAGTGTATTTTCTTAGTACAAGGAAAGTGACACAGGATGGTCATAATGCTTCATGACAGTGTCATGAAGTGTATTTTCTTAGTCCAAGTAAAGATGGTCATAATGCTTCTTTACAGTGTCATAAAGTGCATTTTCATAGTCCCAGTAAAGTGACACAGTATAGTCATAATGCTTCATGACAGTGTCATAAAGTGTATTTTCTTAGTCCAAGGAAAGTGACACAGGATGGTCATAATGCTTCATGACAGTGTCATGAAGTGTATTTTCTTAGTCCAAGTAAAGATGGTCATAATGCTTCTTGACAGTGTCATAAAGTGCATTTTCTTAGTCCCAGTAAAGTGACACAGTATAGTCATAATGCTTCATGACAGTGTCATAAAGTGTATTTTCTTAGTCCAAGTAAAGTGACACAGGATGGTCATAATGCTTCATGACAGTGTCATGAAGTGTATTTTCTTAGTCCAAGTAAAGATGGTCATAATGCTTCTTTACAGTGTCATAAAGTGCATTTTCTTAGTCCCAGTAAAGTGACACAGTATAGTCATAATGCTTCATGACAGTGTCATAAAGTGTATTTTCTTAGTCCAAGTAAAGTGACACAGGATGGTCATAATGCTTCATGACAGTGTCATAAAGTGTCTTTTCTACAAGTTATTTAAAATATGATGAAAAAAACGATTGAAAAAAAAAATAATAATAATTGATTACAACAACAACAAAAGATTTAAGAAACTTTCAAATGAACAGAAACTTCTTGTCAGGGATAAAACTAATTTGATAAATGTGGGTTCTGACATTCTTAAGTAGGTGTCATAACATAACGCAATATATGTCACAACAGGTGGAAATATATGGGTCATGACAGTGTTATGTGTCATATTATGACAGGTTATGACAAGTTATGCCAGCTGTGTCATAACACATTATGACACTGGGTGTCAAGTAAAGTGTTACTGAAATGGTAATTGAAATGTTAACTTCGAATTACTCCCACTCAGATGGCCACCAGTCCACCCGCCGTCGAATGTCAACTTAAATGGGAATGTCTATTCTAGTATCGATATTTCTATGACTTTAATAGGTTTCCTATGGAAGATTGACAGTATAATTTAAAACCACTGATCTTTACGCATTTGATCAACAGAAATAATGAACCTCTATCTCCTGAATGTTTTGGCATTCCACTTCTACCATGGGCAAATATGTATGGAAAGTTTCATTCAAATCAAAAGAGCTTTGGTCAAAAATAATGGTTATTAAATAATAAGGTTATTATAATGATAGGAAATAGGCCATTGTCGCATGGACACACATAGTGCTATTCATCTGATAGACATTATGCAACCTATTTGGATTATGTCTGTGTAACTCTGTATCCATGTCTAATGGCATAATGGCCTTTTTAAGTCTGTACTGAGTGTGCCAGATGTAAGTGTTACTGGTGGAAAACTCTCATTCCTTTGTGTTGTTTCTGTGCAGAATTCCTCAATTGTTACCAGAATATGTTCAGGAGCAGTACAACCCTCCGCCCTTCAACTACTCGGACCCGGCTCTACACTACAACGTCCACGTCAGCCCGCGTGTCATAGACAACCTTACACCCAGGAAGCATCGCAGTACAAACTTCACACACGCTTAACAGCGCTATAATGATTGTACATGTAAAAAATAAAACAAAGTAAATATATTATTTACACTGTAATAACCAATTGCTTAAAGCTGAGGGACTTTCAAAGTCCAATGTATTTCATAAAAGAAGAACTGGACGCAGAAATTAATACAGAGAGAAGCAAAGCATATCTCGTGCTGTGATTCTGACAAGCATTCCTAGAAAGTACATTTAAGTAAAGGCTAGACGGCTCTGGGCGAGGGAACTTAATAAACCAGTAAACAAACAAACATAAGGCACATGAATGGCTCTAAGTATTTCCCATGTGAAACCTAATGCTTTCTGTTCATTGTTTTTCTCATTGTTATTAAATTCATGTGTAAAGCACATTTGGATTAATGTTACAGAGTGAGCATTGCCACATTTGTACATGCAACGGATTAACACAGAGAAGATTGTAGTAATTAGATGTATCAGACAACATGTTGTGGGGTCCTCTACTTAACCTTCAGTCCATCAGCTGTTGTACTTTAGAGCATAATGTCTACAGCTTTGTGTTGGACTTTGCACTGTGGTGGAGGGTACTGTAGGGTTCTGAGTCTTGATGGTTATGAAGATACAGAGAACAAACGAGAAGCACTTGAATCCAATTTTATTTTAACGACCGGTCGGTAAGAGTAGTATACACCTAGCATACAAACTTTGTCATGCATAGGTCTCAAACACTCTTATATAAGTTATGAACGGGCTGTCACCATTATCCTGAGTGGAGAGCTCAAAAACAAACCTCATATCAATCTACAAGACCAGAGAGAGTCCGCGGCTACAGAGAAGTCACAGTCGATGGCTGGGGTGGCGAGGCACCGGGGAGACGCCTTAAATGGAGAGTGAACCGTGCAGTCTGCCTCTGGAGGACCAGCTCATCTCCCCCTGTCGACCACTTCCTCCCTCTGCTCAACCAATGTGGTTCCCTCTTGACTGTCGCTCCATCTTTTGGTAGCTTGAAATCTTCAAAGAACTTTCAACTCTGCCTGAAAATAGTAATCCAGACCTAATCTATATAGCTGTTTTATTTGATTCTTGTTTTGTTTCGCTTTTTCAAGCGCTTTGAGATTCTTTCTGTAATGAAAAGCGCTATAGAAGTTAAATTAATTATTATTATTGTCATATACATTGAAGAGAGAGGAGTCTCCTTTGCCTTAAACCTACGGAACACATGCAATATTAATAAGAATACATCACAATGTTCTAAAATAAACTAAATGCATGATGTCAACCAGATCTCCCTTGGAGAAGATGTTTTAATCGCTGAAGTCATGAACCAGACAATGGCATGTCCTCGATTCAATTAGAAAACAAAGGGGCTTGCATGTTTAAAAGGGGATACATGTTTCACGATTGGCATCCATGTTACAGAGAGGCACAGATGATGAAACATACGCTACATGACCAAAGGTATGTGGACACCTGCTCGCCGAACATCTCGTTCCACAATCATGGGCATTAATATGGAGTTGGTCCCCCCATTTGCAGCTATAACAGCTTCCACTCTTCTAGGAAGGCTTTCCACTAGATGTTGGAACATTGCTGCGGGGACTTGCTTCCATTCAGCCACAAGAGCATTAGTGAGGTCGGGCACTACTGCATCTCAGTGCTAGAGGCATCACTACAGACCCTGGTTCGATTCCAGGCTGTATCACGACCGGCCGTGATTGGGAGTCCCATAAGGCTGCATACAATTGGCCCAGTGTCGTCCAGGTTAGGGTTTGGCCGAGGTAAGCCCCCTGGCGTACAGTTCTTGTGCTGACGTTGGTTCCAGAGACAGTTTGGAACTCGGTAGTGAGTGTTGCAACCAAGGACAGGGCATTGTTCCGCGCTACGTGCTTCAGCACTCGGCGGTCCCGTTCTGTGAGTTTTTGTGGCCTACCACTAAGCGGCTGAAACATTGTTGCTCCTGGACGTTTCCACTTCACAATAACAGTACTTACAGTTGACCAGGGCAGCTCTAGCAGGGCAGAAATTTGACAAACTGACTTGTTGGAAGGTGGCGTACTATGATGGTGCTAAATTGAAAGTCACTGAGCTCTTTAGTAAGGCCATTCTACTGCCAATGTTTGTCTATGGAGATTGCATGGCTGTGTGCTCGATTTTATACATGTGGCTGAAATAGCCGAATCCACTAATTTGAAGGGGTGTCCACATACTTTTGTACATATAGTGTATCTGCCTATATATTACCATCAATATTTTACAGTACCACCATACTTTGACCATTCCCATCCTTTGGAGGTGTTATACCCTTTTCAATCATTAGGTGTCAGCAGCGAGTCACCCAGACAGGGGCAGCAGAAAGGCTGATCAATCACATTGCTTGTGGGAGGTTGAGTTGAGCTGAGTAGCACAGTAGCACAGCAGTCACCTGCTCAAACTGCACCCCTGGCTCCTTAGAAAGTGGCTGCAGCGTGCCGTGTGGTGCCCCCTGCAAGATGAGATCATCTGAGTGCAGTGCACAGCGCAGCTCTGCAGTTCCCAGCACCGCAGAGAGGCAGCAACACTAGGGTCAAGGACAGGGCACTGCCACCGCACTACCCAACCCACTTCCTGAATGTGGATCCCCCTCCACCCCACCCACCACACCATCCCCCACACTATCACTGCATAACCTCTGCAGTGCCACAGTTCCTCTTGTTTTCATCCTTTGGAGGAAGCAAACACAGATATGGTCGAAGTTCTCTTCAGAATATGTATTGGAAAGCGCTAAAAGAGTCATTGAGAGATTACATGGCAAGCAACACAGCTGACACCTGTGCATGAAGAAACAACATCAGGCCAAATGAAGAAATACCAGAATAACTCAAGGAATTAAGCATTGAAGACGAAAATATGACAAGCACTTAGCCTACTTCTATCCTGCATAGTTTAATTTGGAGCTAAACTGAAGGCTGCAGCGTTTGAACAGGAATCCTACTCTGACTGCAGCAGACACCTGGAGGTACGCCAGAAAGAGGAGAGAGAGAGCTGAGCGCTAAGATCAACAGCAGGGATTCCGTTTGACAGTTTCTAAGTGGTGGTGTCCTTCTGACCACCTCAGATAAAAAAGCCAGCCGATGACTTGAGCTACAAAGATACTCACAGATAGACTGAATTAGAGGGATTCATTTGGATTCAACACTGAGCATGTATGTTCATATCCATTTCATCAGAACATGATTGAAATAGCTTGGGAATACCAGCAATGCTAAATCCTCTTATCAGATTTGAGGGCATCATATTTGGCTCATGATAATGCAATTGTGAAAACAACAAGTCATTGCTCTGCAACAGGTAGCTATGGATCCGGATGGATCTGCTTACTGTTTAGCTTGTATAGAAGGACAATAACAACTCTTATCCAGGCATGATGCCACAGTACATTGAGCAGTGACACTAATTAAAATGGAGTGGTGGACACAGTGCCAGAGTCCCTGACTACGGCCGCCTCCCCTACACATGACCCTTGACCTTGTGATGCGAGACCAAGAGCTAGTGGTGTAAAGTACTTAAGTACTACTTAAGTAGTTTTGGGGGGTATCTGTACTCTACTATATATATCTTTTGACAACTTTTACATCATCACTTTTAAATTTTTCCTGACACCCAAAAGTACTCATTACATTTTGACAGGAAAATGGTCCAGTTCACACACTTCTCAAGAGAACATCCCTGGTCATCCCTACTGCCTCTGATCTGGCGGACTCACTAAAAACAAATGCTGCGTTTGTAAATGATGTCTGAGTGTTGGAGTGTGCCCCTGCTATCCGTCAATAAAAACAAACAAGAAAATTGTGCCGTCTTTTGGTTTGCTTAAAATAAGGAATTTTAAATGATTTATACTTTTACTTTTGATACTTAAGTACATTTTAGAAATTCCATTTACTTTTGATACTTAAGTATATTTAAAACCAAAGACTTTTACTCAAGTAGTATTTTACTGGGTAACTTTCACTTTTACTTGAGTCGTTTTCTATTAAGATATCTTTACTTTTACTGAAGTATGACAATTGAATACTTTTTCCACCACTGAGCAGGAGCAGCTGTCTGGAGGAGTGTGTTCGGTGATGGGTTGCCTGTTGCAGATAAGGTCTCACTCTCCGGAGCAGTTATATATTCACACATGCTAACAATGCTTGACTTGGCTGAAATAGGTGCTGGTACTGTTTACATTTAGGTGCAGGAGCGCCACAATACTTTTTAGGTAATATTCTGTAAGAAGAACAGGAGCTCAAGCAATAGAGGTGACGATACTCAGCTCCTGTTAGCCCCTGCCCAAATCAAGCACTGCACATGCATACCATACAGATGAGAGGTGGCATGACAAGAAAGGGGAGGTTACTGGGCTAGCACATAGGCGTACATGTGCACACTCGCGCACACACACACATGCACACATGCCTCGGGACTAGCTGGCCTGATGACTCCTTGCTGTCCCCAGTCCACCTGGGCGTGCTGCTGCTTCAGTTTCAACTGTTCTTCCTGCGGCTATGAAACCCTGACCTGTTCACCGGACGTGCTACTTTGTCCCGGACCTGCTGTTTTCGACTCGCTCTCTCTACCGCACCTGCTGTCTCAAACTCTGATTGCTCAGCTATGAAAAGCCAACTGACATTTACTCCTGAGGTGCTGACCTGTTGCACCCTCTGTTGCACCCTCTACAACCACTGTGATTATTATTATTTGACCATGCTGGTCATCTATGAACGTTTGAACATCTTGGCCATGTACTGTTATAATCTCCACCTGGCACAGCCAAGAAGAGGACTGGCCACCCCTCAGAGCCTGGTTCCTCTCTAGGTTTCTTCCTTGGTTCCTGCCTTTCTAGGGAGTTTGTCCTAGCCACCGTGCTTCTACATCTGCATTGCTTGCTGTTTGGGGTTTTAGGCTGGGTTTCCGTATAGCACTTTGTGAGATCGGCTGATGTAAAAAGGGCTTTATAAATACATTTGATTGAACATTTGATTGACATACACACAATGAGTAAACTATTGCATGTAAATCTATTGAAACCAACCAATAAAACCCATACATATTCTGTATATATATACAGTATATTCAGTATACACACACATCTCCCACGAACCCCTCTCAAGTTACATCACAGAGTTGGTTTAGCGTTTTAAAGACCATGAACTCATTTCTCCAGGGTTCCAATCAGGCCCATCCATATTAACCTCTAACCTACCATCACCTTTGACTCGGAACAAGTCCCCAGGGACCCAGGGGGAATGATAGGGCATGTCATCAACCACCACCCAGATCATTCTACAAATGTATGGAAACCACCTTAATAGATGGGATAGAGATGGAAAAACATAATGGTGTGGCTGTGCCCACATTGTAGCCGTTTATATCTTTGGTTTACAATAACATAATTGCAGCATTATAAATTAAACAATATGTAATCAGAACATCGTTTGTCACACCGAGTTCCTTTAAATACTGAGACAAACATTTACGTCACAAAGTTCATGATCATAAACGCCTCCTATGGTGCATTTTCACACCGAAACACACTCACACACAGATCCCAGATTATCTGGTTCTTGTGACAGATTTAAGCCTTTGCGCCGTCTCCTTCAGATTTACATAATCTGCACTGAGAGTATAATCCTGTTGCAGGAAAACAGCTTTCACTGAATACACTCCAGCATGTTCCAGATTAGGTAGAGAAAAGCCTGGGAGGTGACACTGAACCTGCTCACAAGATCACACCTACCACTAAAGGTCTGTGAACAGAATGAAATTAAAGAGAATAGAGAAGACACATTTGATGCTCTTTCTGCTTTCGTTTACAGTATGTCACCAACCCAAAGGGTCTAACAGAAGACTATTAGAAACAACAGGCAGCATTTATGTTCATTGTCAGGTTTCAGGTATGACCCAGATGCAGACAGCGTCGAAGAAACGGTTATTTCTAGTAAAGGGACAGGTCAAAGGCAGGAAGAGGTCAGTAATCCAGAGAGGGTGCAAAAGGTCCAGAATGGCAGGCAGTCTCAGGGTCAGGGCAGGCAGGGGTCAATAATCCAGTGAGGTGGGGCAAGGTATAGAACGGCAGGCTCGGGGAAGGCACAACATTAAAAACTGGGAAGGACTAGAAAACAGGCGAAAGACCATACATGAGCAGGGGCACAAACACTGGTAGGTTTCACGAAACAAAACGAATTGGCAACAGACAAACAGAGAATACAGGTATAAATACACAGGAGATAATGGGGAAGATGGGCGACACCTGGAGGGGGGTAGAGACAAGCACAAAGACAGGTGAAACAGATCAGGGTGTGACATTCATAAGGAAATTATCTCAATGTTTTCTCTAGGAAGCAGTGGTGGGAAAAGTACCCAATTTTCATACTTGAGTAAAAGATACCTTAATAGAAAATGACTCAAGTAAAAGTGAAAGTCACCCAGTAAAATACTACTTGAGTAAAAGTCTAAAAGTATTTGGTTTTAAATATACTTAAGCATCAAAATTGCTAAAATATACGTAAGAATCAAAAGTATAAGTATAAATTATTACAAATATTAAACAATCCAGACGGACCCATTTTCTTGTTTTTTTAATTTACGGATAGCCAGGGGCACACTCCAACACTCAGACATTATTTACAAATTAAGCATGCATGTTTAGTGATCAGAGGCAGTAGGGATGACCAGGGATGTTCTCTTGATAAGAGCGGGATTTTGACCCTTTTCCTGTCCTGCTAAGCATTCAAAATGTAACGAATACTTTTGAGTCAGGGAAAATGTGTGGAGTAAAAAAATGCATTATTTTCTTTAGGAATGTAGTGAAGTAAAAGTAAAAGTTGTCAAAAAATATAAATAGTAAAGTAAAGTACAGATACCATAGAAAAAAACGTAAGTTGTACCTTCAAGTATTTTTACTTAAGTACTTCACACCACTGCTAGGAAGAGGAAACTTCATTAGACATTTGACTGTCAGTGAAAGAGACTGAGAAAGGTGACTTGAGATAGAGAGTTAGAGATGCTGTTACATTCTCAATGGTTCTTCAAATCCACCTCAGCCTAAGAGTTTCCATCTTCCCCTGCCTTGTGGTTCCCGTGGGACAGGGACAGAGACAGAGACAGGTGGCCAATGGGAGACAGGAGAGCAGCCAAGCATAATAAATCGGGCTATCAGATACTCCCATCCACAGCACCAATGCAATTAGGCCTGAGAATCCACAGTAAGCTGACAGCCACTGACTGCTGCAGACCCGGTCACGTCTGTTATCACACATCAGAACCCACACACACACACATGCACAAACACACGTATGTTTATAAAGAACGATGAATTTCTGTCGATGAAAACTTAATTTCATGTGATGTTGGAGCTCCAGTCTGCCCACACTAGTCTCCGCTGTACTCCATCGTAAATGGTGGAGTTGAGTATAGTCAGCTAACTCAAACATTGCTGTTTAACCTCTGCACTCAAGTCTGACCTATTATCTCGTCTAGCGTTGTTTCTTTATTTTTTATTTTACCCTTATTTTACCAGGTAAATTGACTGAGAACACATTCTTATTTAGAGCAACGACCTGGGGAATAGTTACAGGGGGCCAGATTAGGAATTTATCCAGGACAACAGGGTTAACACCCCTACTCTTACAATAAGTGCCATGGGATCTTTAGTGACCACAGAGAGTCAGGACACCCATTTAACATCCCATCCGAAAGACGGCACCCTACACAGGGCAATGCCAATCATCGCCCTGGGGCAATGCCAATCATCGCCCTGGGGCATTGGGATATATTTTTAGACCAGAGGAAAGGGTGCCTCCTATTGGCCCTCCAACACCACTTCCAGCAGCATCTGGTCTCCCATCCAGGGACCGACCAGGACCAACTCTGCTTCCGAAGCAAGCCAGCAGTGGGATGCAGGATGGTATACTGTGTCTAGAACAGAGGTGTCAACCTCAAACCCCCGCGGATCCGTGGGGGGTTTGAGTAAATAAATATTTGGAAAGTATTCAGACCCCTTGACTTCCACATTTTATTACGTTGCAGCCTTATTCTCCTCATCAATTTACACACAATACCCCATAATGAAAAAGCGAAAACAGGTTTTTAGACGTGTTTGCAAATGTATTCAAAATAACAGAAATACCTTATATACATAAGACTCTTTGCTTGAGACTTTGAAATTGAGCTCAGGTGCATCCTGTTTCCATTGATCATCCTTGAGATGTTTCTACAACTTGATTGGAGTCCACCTGTGGTAAATTCAATTGATTGGACATGATTTGGAAAGGTATACACTTGTCTATATAAGGTCCCATAGTTTGCAGTGCATGTCAGAGCAAAAATCTTAAAGAAGGACAACCATCTCTGCAGCACTCCACCAATCACAATCATGCCTTTATGGTAGAGTGGCCAGATGGAAGACACTCTTCAGTAAAAGGCACATGACAGTCCTCTTGGAGTTTGATAAAAGGTAGGTAAAGGACCATGAGAAACAAGATTCTTTGGTTTGATGAAACCAAGATTTGACTCTTTGGCCTGAATGCCAAGCGTCACGTCTGGAGGAAACCTGTTACCATCCCTACGGTGAAGCATGGTGGTGGCAGCATCATGCTGTGGAGATGTTTCTCAGCGGCAGGGACTGGGAGACCAGTCAGGATCGAGGGAAAGATGAATGGAGAGATCCTTGATGAAAACCTGCTCCAGAGCGGTCAGGACCTCAGACTGGGGCAAAGGTTCACCTTCCAACAGGACAACGACTCTAAGCACACAGCCTAAACAACGCATGAGTGGCTTTGGGACAAGTTTCTGTTTGTCCTTGAGTGGTCCAGCCAGAGCCCAGACTTGAACCCAATCTAACATCTCTTGAGAGACCTGAAAATAGCTGTGCAGTGACACTCCCCATCCAACCTGACAGAGCTTGAGAGGATCTGCAGAGAAGAATGGAATAAACTTCCCAAATACAGGTGTGCCAAGCTTTTGGTTTCCTACCCAAGAAGACTCGAGGCTGTAATTGCTGTCAAAGGTGCTTCAACAAAGTACTGAGTGATATTTCAATTTTTTATTTGTAATAAATTTGCTAAAATGTCTAAACCTGTTTTTGCTTTGTCAATATGGGATATTGTGTGTAGATTGTTGAGGGGGGAAAACAATGTAATACATTTTAGAATAAGGCTGTAAAGTAACAAAATGTGGAATACTTCCAGAATGCACTGTGTGTATGTGTATATATATAGATTATTTCTTTTTTGGGGGGGGGGTGGGCAAACTCAATATACTTTAGAATGACAAAAAAAAATCTAAACTGTGTAGAAATGATAATGGACCTACATTCATACAGTTTCCAGCTCGCTAATAATCACAGAAATGTAAGCTAGACAGTCGGGTAGCTTAGAAATTTCAACAAATTATGGATAGAGGACAATGTTTTGCCAATTTTGACATTTAAGACTAACTGGGCCTGATGGGATAGCAGAGCTGCTCTTTTCTGTCCATATATATGTCGTTTTAAAGGTGCTCTAGGGCATTGGTTTCCAACCTTTTTCGGTTACTGTACCACCTGCCCGGAGTACCCCTGAAGTACCCGCTCATGTGGATTTTACCAGTAGGCCTATGCATTAACAAGGACAACACACAGGTCTTTCCATCATTGTATGATTTTTTGTATGCAAATGAACTCAAGCTTACGAACAATGTCAAATGTGATATAGTGAAGCACCTGAGTGATCTGGGTGCGCAATTACGCAGGTACTTTCCCGAAACGGACGACACAAACAACTGCATTCGTTATCCCTTTCATGCCCTGCCTCCAGTCCACTTACCAATATCTGAACAAGAGAGCCTCATCGAAATTGCAACAAGCGGTTCTGTGAAAATTTTATTTAATCAGAAGTTGCTGCCAGATTTCTGGATAGGGCTGCACTCAGAGTTTCTTGCCTTGGCAAATTGCGCTGTTAAGACACTGATGCCCTTTGCAACCACGTACCTATGTGAGAGTGGATTCTCGGCCCTCACTAGCATAAACTAAATACAAGCACAGACTGTGTGTGGAAAATTATTTAAGACTGAGACTCTCTCCAAAACAACCCAACATTGCAGAGTTATGTGCATCCTTTCAAGCACACCCTTCTCATTAACCTGTGGTGAGTTATTCACAATTTTTGATGAACAAATAATGTTTTATATGTAAGATGGCTAAATAAAGAGAGAAATTCTTGATTATTATTATATTAATTTTTGTGCCCTGGTCCTATAAGAGCTCTTTGTCACTTCCCACAAGCCGGGTTGTGACAAAAACTCACACTCATTCTTATGTTTAATAAATGTATTGTATGTGTGTGGCAGGCTTACAATGATGGCAAAAAACTACATTTGAGAGTGCGCTGACCCTGGTGCTAGAGGGGGTATGCAGCTGGAGTTTGAATGTTTGAAGGGGTACGGACTAAAAAAAGTTTGGGAACCACTGGTTTAGAGGATCAGAACCCAAATTAGGGTAAGGGTAGCAAAAGGGGAAGGGTTAGTTATATTAATTATCATACAGTTTAGTGCTAAAGGGATAAATAGCATGTTTAAGATATTTTTAGTAGGTTGTAGGCCCTAAATAAATGTAAAGTAGGTAAATTAAAGATAGGTAGTAGCCTATCTAAAATATAAGTTAAGTGAAAACTAAATAAAATATAAAGAGGAAATGTGTGGTTGGAGTCAGTTATGTTTGGCTTGGTGGGGCTATGTTAGAGATAGGGGTTTGTGTTTGGATTAAATTTTGACAGTGAGAAAATGTAACACATTTTCAGTGTGGCCCTCTAGACCTCGTTAAAGACCTAATGCGGCATCCTGGGGCAAAACGATTTTGACCACCCCTGATGTAGAATCTCTTTCCCAACATGTTTCACTGAATTGGAGATGTAATAAAATATAATAGAAGTGTTGATTCTGAAAGCAGTGGCACTACCTTTTTTGAAAACGGTCACCACCAGAAAAAGTGGATCATGGAGTCTGTGCAATGTATACTCCAATGGGCAGCTCTCTGAAACGGAATGCATGTCACTTCCATCTACAGCCTTATGTATGATATTCAATCTACGAGATCATTCTTACACTAGACTGCTACGTCTACTATGCTGTGCCTGTAGCAATTCTATGTCTGTGTGGACTACAATGCAGCCGCAGCCCAAATCCAAGCAGTGACGCATTGCAGGTACAAACACACCAATCAGAGCTAGCTATTTCATCCAACTACGTCTTGTACTTTTTCACTGACTAGCAGAAAGTATACATGCGCACTTAGCTAGTTCAATCTGCTACAGCCACTTTTTTGTTTAGATATGGCATATAAATTAATGTCGGGGAAATATTTACAGAGTTGAGGTAATTTTACATTTCATACAATTTTTGAATGTTAATAAATGCCTGATTTTACTAATTGAGTAAATGACAAGAAACGAAGTTGGCGGAGGGATAGCAAATGGGGGAGGAGTTGAAGAACAACCGTTAAAGGCGCGTCAAACTGTCTGCCAGACAGAGCGTTCGGTGAGGTTGCAAGTTTAGCGACCAACAAATTGTTTTCTATATCCCGCTGTTACTAGGTATATCGCAATGGTAAGTGAAGCAAATTCCGATTTTTCTCGTTTATGGTTCAACATTTATCCTTACGTCTTTTTCTCGACAAATGAGTGGTTGCTTTGACAGCCATACTGCGTTTGAATGGGCAAACCTTGTTTTGGCGCTGCGGAAATTAATGCATCGGTACCGGCGTTGTCCTGAGTCCGTTACTAAAGAAATTTAATCTCTTGCGGTATTATACAAACTGTACAATGTAGATTGTTATGTTAGCTAGTTAACTGTCTGGAAAAGTTTATTGGCAAGACGTAACGTTAGCTAATTTAGCGGAGATTACCGCCAATTTGCGGTTTGTTTGGCGAAGTACTGTAGCTAGCTAATGCTTTAATTTACAATAATTAACCTGCAGGCATCAAAACGAGAGCAAACTGGCTAACATGCGAGCTACTTGAGAGGGTAACTACAGTAACCAGCTCGCTATATGGATCACGGACGGTATAATAGCCACGTAGCTGAAGTAATGTTAGCTAGCTAATGTCGCCGTGAACGTTAGTCTTGGCGTTGCTCTCGCAAGTCCGCAAAGAAACGTGATCATTTTACCTAGTTTCCAGAATTGTTCATAGCTAGTTGGCTAACTACTAACCTAGCCACTCAAGGGTTGAAGTCTAGATCATGTTAACGTTAATCTATGGTTGAATGTTGCTTCTGGAATTTGGTAACTGGATGGTTAATTTTAGTTGGCTACGAGCTAGCTTCATAGCTAGCAGTAGCATATGCATTTCTGAATTGAAAGAAAGTTGATGATAAATTAGTTACCGCTAGCTTCATCGCTTGCAGTAGCTGTGTGCATTTCTGAATGTTGGCTAATGTGACTATACATAACTGCAGGATAACTTCGTAGGTGGCCAGTTGATAATGGCTTCCCAGAGAGCTGACGTTAAGGTTGACTCCGTAGTCAACTAGTGTTAGCTACTTCACATGTGGCATAGTTTTAAATTCCCTCTCCTTTCCCCTCCAGGCTGATCAGCTAACAGAGGAGCAGATTGCCGGTAAGACAGCATTGTATTATTCTGGCCCCTACCCTGACACGTGTCCCACTGTGCCCACCCCCCACCTACTCGGCGTTGGATTTATATTTTTGCCTTTTAAGGCTTTCGTTGGACATGCTGGTCATAAAACAGGAATGAATAGACAGGCCTTAAACCCCAGTCTACGGGACGCACTCATGGAAAGCGACACTTTACATTTTTATGTCACAAATGATTTAATCAGAAAGTGATCACAAGGTCCCATGCCTTGATGAACTGCCAGACTGTGCTGGCGGCAGCCTTTGACATGGGTGTGTCTTCTCGCTGTTGAATGGAATGCGGTTAGCTAGTTAATGGCAGGAATGCTGACAATCATGTCTTTTGCCAGTGAAAATAAACTGTTACCATAAATGCTGGTATCACAAACTTGAAAGCTCATGTGGTCTTCTGAGATTTCCCAGTAGTGGCTCCCCTCCAGGACAGTGATGAATCATGGGGATGTCATGCCTCGGTTCTTGAGTAGGGGTTTTCAATTCACCAGTTGCTTAAGTTGACATGACACCTGTTTTGGGCTTCAGCTTTCAGAAAATGCTGACTGTTGATGTATTTCATAGTGGTGTAAAGACATTTTTTTTTTTTACTTCACTGACCCTCAGTAACTTGTCAACAAACAGCTACATTTCTTTCCAAACCGTAAAGTAACTTGACCAACAATACTATCAGATCTGTATATGATGACAAGATGCTTATGTTTTCGCCCAACAAAGGGTGGAGTTCCAAGGCAGGGACAGGCTTAGACTCAAAATAAGGCTGTAGACAATTACTTTGTTTAGTGAACCCTCTCCCTTTGTCATTTCCCCTCTGACACTGCATGTAAGTAGTGCACATGTTTCATTAAGAGCTTAATGGAAACAGGCTGGCTATCGTTTTAGTCAAAAGGCCATAGCCTATTGTTGAACATGCAATTTGTCATTTTCAAACATTGCCAAAATGCAATTTGGAACCCTGTTCTAAACAGTGTGCCTAATGCCAGCAGTTCCTTAATTTACAGATGACAGTCTTTTTTAACTTAAGAGGGGGAATCTAATAGCAACTGTGTTCCAAATGACTAGGAAAGTTGCTATGAAAACTAACAGGAGAGAAATGCTGGTTAATGGCATGAGGAAGTCTGTATAATTTGTTTCTATGGATTGTCGCAAGATAAGACATGCCTCATTATTTGAAGTTAAAATGTTCAGGTTTCAAATGATTATACCACAAGCTGACAGTAAAGTGGTGGGTGACGTGCTGATAGTCAATGGTAGGTGGGCTATAGCCTATGCATCTGACTAGGTGTGCTTTACAGGTTGACATTAGGAAATAAAAATGGGTCCTTTATAATCGTTAACACGTGATGGCATTTATACGTATTTGTTGTGCAGTGACTGGGCTTACAATTGCAGATTTCACCACAGTAGGCGTTTTGAGGTGCTACTCCCGCGCTGTCTGACCCGTCATAGGCTATTCCTCATCAAGCTAGGCTCTGTTTGCGTGTGGTAAATAAAATGCCTGATGGTTAACAAATACACATGCCAATTGAATGCCACAATTATGAAAATTAACCTATAGACTGATAAGCATGCCTGGTCAAATGTATTTTCAGCGGTCAACCATTAACATTCCTATTGGTGTACGCTACTAAATCCTGGTTCATGGTGTTTGCTGGTGACATGCTGCTTATCTAGAGCATCATTTGTTAATTGTCATTTGTAGGCAAGTGTCCCCTGAGATACTGTCTTGTACAGAGTAACTTTTAGGCTTTTTTTCCCCTTCTGTTTGGTGTAGTGGAGCCAGTTAGGGTGTTTTTGTTTGTAGACCCTTAAGGGTTTCTTGACACTGGCAGAAAGTATTTATTACACAGCACCCCTGCAACAAAGGAATTTCCTCTATCGCAAAGGACTTTCAACTGCAGGCCACGTCTTGGTTTTCACGACGCTGACAAGCTGCTGCATGCCACAACTGCTCAACGAGGCCCCTGGCTCTCCTGGCAAACAGCCTGTCATTCATTCTGCTTCCCGCCCTGACTTTGTTTGTTCATGCTGTCTGTCCTTTGTGCGTAAACAAGTGGAGCAGTTGTTGTTGGAACACCCAAACACTTTTGTTAATGCAGCTAGCTGGTTTGTCATCTGGAACATGAGTGATGTATTACATTTTGGGTGTTGAGCTGACAGGGTTCTGAGTGGGGTGTATTGATGCAGAGAATTGTCAAGGAGTTGATATTTATTCAGAACACATTTTCTCCCTGGTAATTTTTTTATTTTTTTTTTAAACTGGCCTTTGTGGGTTTCCTGTGTCACAGGTGTCATGTCCCATGTTGGCAGTTCAAGAGGAAAACATCACTGTTTGTTTCTCTCTACAGAGTTCAAAGAGGCTTTCTCGCTCTTTGACAAGGATGGTGACGGCACCATCACCACCAAAGAGCTGGGAACCGTGATGCGCTCTCTGGGCCAGAACCCCACAGAGGCTGAGCTGCAGGACATGATCAATGAGGTGGACGCTGATGGTGAGGAGCCACCTCTGACGCATCAAATCTTATGGCACTACACACGAGATTCTTTAAACCTGTTTGTTCTCTCTCCAGGTAATGGTACGATAGACTTCCCAGAGTTCCTGACCATGATGGCGAGGAAGATGAAGGACACAGACAGCGAGGAGGAGATCAGAGAAGCGTTCCGCGTCTTTGACAAGGTAACACTCCCATCTGCATTCATCCTGACAACATTTGGGTGTGGGGTAGTGCTCTTCAACTGACGTGTGCTTTGCTATAGGATGGGAACGGTTACATCAGTGCTGCTGAGCTGCGTCATGTGATGACAAACCTTGGGGAGAAGCTGACTGATGAGGAAGTTGATGAGATGATCCGAGAAGCAGACATTGATGGAGATGGCCAGGTCAATTATGAAGGTTGGTATAAAATATGAATTAAACTGATTGAAGAACCCACTTTTGGACATTGGAAGAGTAACATTGGCTTTCTATTTCTCTCCCTTGCAGAGTTCGTACAAATGATGACGGCGAAGTGAAGGCCTTGTACAGATGTTGTATAAATAACTTGCCTTTTTTTTCTGTGGAATTTATCTGTAAAATCTTAATATCCCTCTCCCTGCTGTCCAAAGGAACTGCATGTAAACTGCATAAGCTCTGAGTCCCCATGTCCCTTTCTTTTGCTGTCCTCGTGTTTTGGAGTGACGGTGTGGTTGTACAAACGGGTGCCTGTCGCAGCCCCAGGGGTTGGAGAGCGCTTAGAATCTTCACGTCATGTCGGCTCCGTTCTGGACGCGTGGCAACATTGGAGACCTGACACTTGGGGCAACTATGTTGGCATGGAAATGGCCTAGAGGAGTAGCTCTGCATGGACTACGGACAAAGTGTATATGGAAATCTCTCAGCATTGCACTACTGCAAAGAAAATAATTTTAAAAAACTACACGGGTGTATCTTCTAGGTACACTTCAACTCTTTTTGTATCTGCTGTTCTTTACTAGAAAACAACTTTGTTTTAATGTTACTATGCTTTTTAACGTTTTACTCACTACTTTTTTATGGCCTTTGGCCATGCTTCAAATAATCCATTCCAAGTTGTATATTTTTGTTTTCCAATAAAATTTACAATTTACCCAGATTTGAAAATTGTCTTTTCTCAACCGTAATGGATTGTTGCCTTTGTGTAATAGTAAACTTTTTGTATATAAAGGAGAGCTGATTGTTTTGATAAAAGACATTGCTAATTTTGCATAGGAATTTATATTTACTAAAGTGACCAGGTAAATTCCACGAGCACTGAGTATGTGCATCAGCCAATGCCTCAACATTCAGCTAACCTCTGATCAAATTTGTAGTCCATTAAAAATAAATGGACTTGATGGATCAAAGGATTGTATTTTAAATATTACTCAATTAGATAACCAATTTACTTTCCAGGTCTTGCTAAATGGATGCATTATCTGATCATATTGGCTCGGTACGAGGCAGGAACTGACTGCCTCGTGTCTTTGGTATGTCTTCATCAGGCGACGCCTGAATTGCAGGTATGCATGTCAGCACACTAAGGCTGTAAGTAGAACAGGGCTCATTTGTTAGTTAAATGTTGAATTTGTTAATTTGCAGAGATGCTAAGTTTGAAGATGAAATAAAGCTCTATTGTGGAACTTACCTATGCTTCTTGATCCTCTGTAACCCTGCATGGTGACTTGCTGAACTTCTAGCTATTAACGGTCAGTCCGGTAGTATCATACAGCACTTTGAAGAGTGGGCCTGGAAAGGTTGCTCTTTGCTAGCAAGGCAATAGGATTACTCAATAACATACTTTTGATGAACCCCCATGTATTATGGCAAATGTGTGAACTTGACACATGAAGTGCACAAAAATGCATTTGACACCTGTTTCTCACCGTGAGAGATTAGTAATATGGGGAGAACCTTTTAATGATCAAACCTTTTTTTCCTTCTCCGTAAGGTGTTGAATGTGACTCATTATACACAGTTTAATGAGATGCAAATATGTAAAAGGTCTTGTGACAGATTTGACAAGATTAAACATTGGATCATGTGTGTTCCTTTTTTAGTCTCTCACATGACATTGTGCCGATCCAGAAGATTTGGTGATCTTGCTCTCCGAGGCCAAAGTGAGTTTAGTCAGGTCAATACCCCCAAGGCCGCGGACAAATGAAGGCTCCTAAGGGGAGGACCATCAATGAACTTCATAAAAAAAGTGAAACATTAAAGTTAACCTTTTTAGACAATACTATACTAAATATAATCAAGTCACCAAATAATTGATTAAAACACACTGTTTTGCAATAGAGGTCTACATTAGCCTCAGCAGCACTCTGTAGGGTAGCGCCATAGTGTAGCCGGAGGACAGCTAGCTTCCGTCCTCCTCTGGGTACAATGACTTCAATACTAAACCTAGGAGGCTCATGGTTCTCACCCCTTCCATAGGCTTACATAGTAACTTTGACAACTTTAGGAGGACGTGGCAGCATGAGCTCTTGCAGCATGAACTGACATGTCCTTCTAATCAAAGGATCAGATAACGAATCTAGTACTGAAAGCATAAGCTACAGCTAGCTAGCACTGCAGCGCATAAAATGTAGTGAGTAGTTGACTCAAAGAGAAAGACAGTAGTTGAGCAGTTGTGAAAAATTCAAGAGAAGCGAGAGAGAGCTTGGTTGTATTTTTTTAAAACTTTCACTTAGCTAGTGAATGCAGCTATTTAGCCTACTCAAACACCTGGCTTAAACATAGTGGGATGCTGAGCTAGCTAGCTGGCTATGGATAGCCAACACTGGAACTCTTCCAGTCAAAGTCAAAGGAAGCTTTCGGTTTTATTAATTTATTGCCGTTGTAACTGATATACTGCTTTCTGACTGTACACCGTACTGGCGTGATTGTAGCGTGTTTACTAACGTGTTAGTTCTAGTATGTTGACCATGACATGACAATGATGTAGGCTGTGTGTGGCTGTTAGCGGTCATGCTATTAAAATACCAAGTATTAAGGTTTGGAAAGTTTTTTTCACCTGGTCACAGACAGCTTATGTGTTGTGCGATGAAGTCCACAATCGAAGGGAAAAGGTGAGAGGAGAGCACATAGATAGTTGCAAATTATATACTCAACGAGCAAAGTGATCATGCTGTTTTTATGTGGTTGCTATGAAAGTTTGCGTGTGATCAGCGGTGTATTCACTATGCTTGATTCTGTTCCTTGTCCCAGTCTGTATTCCCCACATGTTTTAAGATGACCACCATCATTCCTGTCCCTAAGAACTCTAAGGCTTCATGACACAATGACTACCGTCCTGTAGCGCTCACATCCGTAAGTGCTTTGAGGCTGGTTATGGCACACACCAACTCCATCATTCCAGACACCCTAAACCCACTCCAATTTGCATACCGCCCCAACAGATCCATAGACAACGCCATCTCAATTGCACTCCACACTGCCCTCAACCACCTAGATAAGAGCAATAACTCTATGAGAATGCTGTTCATTTGCTACATCTCAGCGTTCAACACCATTGTCCACTCCAAGCTTGTCACCAAGCTTAGGACCTTTGGACTGAACACTTCCCTCTACAACTTGATCCTGGACTTTCTGACGGGCCAACCCCAAGTGGTGAGGGTAGGCAACATCACCTCCGCCACACTGACCCTCAACACGGGAGCCCCATGGGGTGTGTACTTAGTCCCCTCCTGTACTCCCTGTTCACCCACGACTACAACACCATCATCCACATCGACGGGGCTGCAGTGGAGCTGGTCGAGAGCTTCAAATCAAATTTATTTATAAAGCCCTTCTTGCATCAGCTGATGTCACAAAGCGCTGTACAGAAACCCAGCCTAAAACCCCAAACAGCAAGCAATGCAGGTGTAGAAGCACGGTGGCTAGGAAAAACTCCCTAGAATGGCCAGAACCTAGTAAGAAACCTAGAGAGGAACCAGGCTATGAGGGGTGGCCAGTCCTCTTCTGGCTGTGCCGGGTGGAGATTATAACAGAACATGGCCAAGATGTTAAAATGTTCATAGATGACCAGCAGGACCAAATAATAATAATCACAGTGGTTGTCGAGGGTGCAACAGGTCAGCGCCTCAGGAGTAAATGTCAGTTGGCTTTTCATAGCCGATCATTCAGAGCATCTCTACCGCTCCTGCTGTCTCTAGAGAGTTGAAAACAGCAGGTCTGGGACAGGTAGCACGTCCGGTGAACAGGTCAAGGTTTCATAGCCGCAAGCAGAACAGTTGAAACTGGAGCAGCAGCACGGCCAGGTGGACTGGGGACAGCAAGGAGTTCCTCTGTGTCCAAATCACACACAAGTTCTGAAGTTCTACAGCTGTACCATTGAGAGCATCTTGACATGCTGCATCACTGTTTGGTATGGCAATAGCACCGCCCTCGATCGCATGACGCTACGGAGGGTGGTGCGGACTGCCGAGAACATCACTAGGGCCGAGCTCCCTGCCATCCAGGACCTCTATATCAGGTGTTGTGGAAGGAAGGCCTGGAAAATCGTCAAAGACTCCAACCACCCAAGCCATAGACTGTTCTCTCTGCTTCCGCACGGCAAGCGGTTACAGCCGTATCAAGTCTTACACCAACAAGCTCCTGAACATAAGACTGCTAAAAAGCTAACTAAATAGATACACGGACTATCTGAGTTGACCTTTGTATTTTATTCTTGATTTTGCATTGTCTCTATGTATCAGTGTTACTTGCGTCCCTCCCCTCGGCCCAGTGACAATAGTCACCTTCAAAGCATCGTTATCTTTCGCCCCACAAAAGCCGCATCAAACAGCCACGTCAAGGTCTCAGAGCGTGTGACATCACCGATTGAAACGCTACTAGCGCGCATCGCTAAATAGCTAGCAATTTCACACCGATTACATCTATACACACTCACAGGGCCCTACACGCTATGCACACTGATACTCCAACACACATACAAACACTCACTCTATAATTTGCTCACACACACATAAAAAGCACATACATTTATACTGACTCTACACACACCCACTCACATACAATCATCATATATCCTGATGCCTAGTCACCTTACCTCTATACATACAGTGGGGCAAAAAAGTATTTAGTCAGCCACCAATTGTGCAAGTTCTCTCACTTAAAAAATTGAGAGAGGCCTGTAATTTTCATCATAGGTACACTTCAACTATGACAGACAAAATGAGGGAAAAAAATCCTGAAAATCACATTGTAGGATTTTTTATGAATTTATTTGCAAATTATGGTGGAAAATAAGTATTTGGTCACATACAAACAAGCAAGATTTCTGGCTCTCACAGACCTGTAACTTCTTCTTTAAGAGGCTCCTCTGTCCTCCACTCGTTATCTGTATTAATGGCACCTGTTTGAACTTGTTATCAGTATAAAAGACACCGGTCCACAACCTCAAACAGTCACACTCCAAACTCCACTATGGCCAAGACCAAAGAGCTGTCAAAGGACACCAGAAACAAAATTGTAGACCTGCACCAGGTTGGGAAGACTGAATCTGCAATAGGTAAGCAGCTTGGTTTGAAGAAATCAACTGTGGGAGCAATTATTAGGAAATGGAAGACATACAAGACCACTGATAATCTTCCTCGATCTGGGGCTCCACGCAAGATCTCACACCGTGGGGTCAAAATGATCACAAGAACGGTGAGCAAAAATCCCAGAACCACACGGGGGGGCCTAGTGAATGACCTGCAGAGAGCTGGGACCAAAGTAACAAAGCCTACCATCAGTAACACACTACGCCGCCAGGGACTCAAATCCTGCAGTGCCAGACGTGTCCCCCTGCTTAAGCCAGTATATGTTCAGGCCCGTCTAAAGTTTGCTAGAGAGCATTTGGATGATCCAGATGAGGATTGGGAGAATGTCAGATGAAACCAAAATATAACTTTTTGGTAAAAACTCAACTCGTCGTGTTTGGAGGACAAAGAATGCTGAGTTGCATCCAAAGAACACCATACCTACTGTGAAGCATGGGGGTGGAAACATCATGCTTTGGGGCTGTTTTTCTGCAAAGGGACCAGGACGACTGATCCGTGTAAAGGAAAGAATGAATGGGGCCATGTATCGTGAGATTTTGAGTGAAAACCTCCTTCCATCAGCAAGGGCATTGAAGATGAAACGTGGCTGGGTCTTTCAGCATGACAATGATCCCAAACACACCGCCCGGGCAACAAAGGAGTGGCTTCGTAGAAGCATTTCAAGGTCCTGGAGTGGCCTAGCCAGTCTCCAGATCTCAACCCCATAGAAAATCTTTGAAAGTCCGTGTTGCCCAGCGACAGCCCCAAAACATCACTGCTCTAGAGGAGATCTGCATGGAGGAATGGGCCAAAATACCAGCAACAGTGTGTGAAAACCTTGTGAAGACTTACAGAAAACGTTTGACCTCTGTCATTGCCAACAAAGGGTATATAACAAAGTATTGAGATAAACTTTTGTTATTGACCAAATACTTATTTTCCACCATAATTTGCAAATAAATTCATAAAAAATCCTACAATGTGATTTTCTGGATTTGTTTTCCTCATTTTGTCTGTCATAGTTGAAGTGTACCTATGATGAAAATTACAGGCCTCTCATCTTTTTAAGTGAGAGAACTTGCACAATTGGTGGCTGACTAAATACTTTTTTTCCCCACTGTATCTACCTCTATTGATCCAGTATCCCTGCACATTGTAAATATAGTACTGGAACTGACCATGTATATGGTATGTTTACTTACTTAATCGTTTTCTTCTTATTTCTTATATTATTTCTTATTGTGTGTTTTTGTTCTACCTTGTTATTTTTAGTCTTACATTGCTATTGATTCATGCGTTGTTGGGGTTAGCGCTTGCAATAAAGGCCTTTCACTGTACTTGTGCATGTGACATTAAAAACATGAAACTTGAAACATGACATGAGACTCCCTTGACAAGCAGTGTAAACATGAATTCCTGGCTACTTGAAATCATATGTTCCATGTAGCTTAGCAACGGGGCAGAACATTTTGCTACTGCTCCCACAAATATCTCAGCAGGCTCTCCAGTCTAGATGATGTTTTTTACTTCTGGTTCATAGTGTGTTGCACAGCACTTACACTGCATATCACTCAGCTGTATGTGCTATGAGGCGAAGAGAGTTTGGACTAGGCCACTAGAGACAAGTGCTTATAATAAAGGGGCCCCTTACTTGAGTTATTCAACCAGGCCATAACCCTCTGAGAAGAAATCTGATATAATGTCTAATAAGAACTACTAACTTTATTTTAGTAAGGGTTTTCATACATACATTATGTGTCTATATGACCACCCAAGTTTGTTGGGTAGAAGTGTGCAATGCATGTAATAATAGCTGCATACCACTCATTCTCACTGATACTCTGTGGCTGCGTTTAGACAGGCAACCCAATTCTGATCTGTTTTTCACTAATTGGTATTTCGACCAATAACATCAGATCTTTTTCAGAGCTGATCTGATTGGTCAAAATACCAATTAGTGAAAAAGAATATCAGAATTGGGCTGCCTGTCTAAACACAGCCCTTCACACTTATTTAAAGATCCAGATGGGATTACAACTAACCTACCAAAAAGTTGCCTAAAGATGATTGCTGCCCCATAATATATTATCCTATTGTGACATGCCACTAGAAAACCATTTATGACACATTTTTACCTGGTCGTGCAGTAGGCCTGTGTGACGTTACAAAGGAAACACTGTCACAGTAACTATGACAATATTAATTTGTGTCATAATCAACATCTTCAACTTCGACCTGGGTCTCACAGTGTCAGCTGCATGTCACAGTGTCAGCTTGTTGAAAAAGTGGATTGTTGGTGGAGCTGCTACTAGTAACAGTCACGGTCTGAGTAGCTGTAACTCTATCTCTGTTGAACAAACAGCAGACGGTGAAGTGCGTACTGGGAAAACAATGACCGTAGGAAAACATATTTCCAAAGTTAGTGACATATCCCGCGATGATGCATCATGCAGGACAGAGGAGAGGGTAAGCTTGAGACTAGTCAGTGTTTTTTTTATCTTTGTAATGAAAAAAAGAGGTTTGTTGAGAGCAGAAATAGGCTGTGAAGTGTTGTGAAGGAGTTGGCAGTCATAGGATATTATGACTGTACACTGAAGTTGGATTCAGTCTCTTGGCAAAGAAATACAGTAGCTATAGGTATTCATGACTATACAGTCACTAAAATGTATAAAGAAATTAAGTTGGTATTATTTTGTCACGTATACCTCAAAATACAGTCCATAAACAAGCCTTTCGCAGGTATTACAAGCCTTTTTTACTGTTTGGTCTTTCTTGCATCTACAGGGCAATGAGAAAGGGGACCAGAGTGGCAGAGGCAGATGGTGGATGGGTACTTTGAAAGTAGGTACCTTCAGTGAGGGGAAAACAACAACAGTTGGTTTCAGTCAAGCGTCTTCACACAGTTCTAATATTAAGATTATGGAATTATGTAGAATTTATGTAATATTAAAATATTAGATAAAACTCTCTATTCAGTGCATTTAAAGGTGATGCTGTCCAAAAATGCCCTCTCAATCTCCTTTTCCTGTATATGTGGGAAATCATGTGTGCAGGAGATATAAATAATATTTGCCTCTCATTCGCATCCCTCCAGGATACGCCCATCCCTGGGAGTTACCACATCCGGGACTTCATTGAGGAGGCTGGCCTGAACCCGGTCCATAGGACGTATGGCTTTAAGGGTACGGGGAGAGACACCAAGATGCAGATGCGTAAGGGGGACTTGCTGCTGCCGGGAGCCTATTGCTTCACTGACTCCACCCAGGAGGCCCTCCGATGCCAGGCCTCCTACTCCTTTAAGAGCTGCCCCCGCCCCAAAAACTACACCCTGGGTATCCGTGACAAGGTGGGGAGAGGATGGGAAAGGGGACCAGAGGACGGGGACCAGGGGAGGGGGACCAGAGGAGGGGGACCAGGGAAGGGGGACCAGAGGAGGGGGACCAGGGGAGGTGGTGTGGGGGAAAGGTGATGGGGACGGGCGGAGAAGGGAATCAGCATTCATGTATCTTCTAATAATGCCGTTTTATTTGACATTTTAACCTAAATGTTTTATATTGTCCATCTTTGTCCAGGAAATAGACCTTTCACCATGCCACTACAGTGTGACTGAGAAACCAGTGCCCAAGACACCCTGCAAGTAAGCACCTGTCCTGCACAATCTATCATTATAATTTTTACACTTTCAAATCATCCTTTGAATCACAGCAAGCAGACTGCCTCTGATTCATCTCCTTGATATATGAATCATCCCCTTGATATCTTGTTCCTGTACAAACAACCACCTGACCTCTCCTTTCCAGTACCACACAACAGGTCTGGCCTCTTCTCTACAGCACCTATCCTCCTCTCGAACCACTCTCTCTCTTCTCTCCTTGCAGACACGTGATGTTTCGTTCGGCAGTGCAGCGTGCCAGCTTTCTGCCTGTGAGTATCTAGTCTCCACTAGCTATGACTAAGCCCCTTACGTTGCCAACAAAGGCTGCAGTCCTACGTGTTTCAGTCGGTTTGGTTATGACACCCATAACAGAGTCTGTTAGAGACCTACAGTATGTTATGGAGGTTACGGTATATTATCTCTGACCGCATTCGATGCCTATTATGGCATTGTGTTGATTGATGTTTCAAGTTCGGTTGCACTGTGTGTACTGCAGTGTGCAGCAAGTGCGTCCGCACATATTTGAGCAGTGTTGGCAGCTCTCTCGCGCTAACAGAGAAGGAAATGTGTTGGGAAATCTCAAGGGTGTCATTACTATGTAGTAGGGAGCTTTTTTCACCGCTAGTGGTGTGTCAGGACTAGTCCAAAGCAAGTTTTATTGTCAAAGGTTAAACAGTTCAACAAGTCCCGTGGCAATCATATTTGTAGCCACAGCCATTCAGACAGCTGTCTGCTTGATGAATTGAAGCAGGTTCGCCATATATCAGGGGGTCAAAGGTCACAGAGTCTTAACGTTATACACTGAAAATAGTCAGCCAGCGAATCCCTGATCAAACTCATTGAAATGAGCAAATGGATTTCGGATTGGATTTCTCTTTGCAGGCTCAAAATGTGAAATAGATGTTGTTCACATATTCACATAGAAATATCCCCAGGGTTTAAGGCATTGCAAACCCAACAAAGAGGGGGATTGGTTTTTTATTATGATTTGACTTAATTTCTTCATCCTCAGGCCTAAATGTGCCCCAGATTTGTTTGTATGCACTGTGCAGTGTCTGCGCAGATGCAACTCAGAACAAACCATGTTTGGAGCCTTTATTTCCACTTTATTTTATTTATTCCTATCTGGGATTATCTAAATAAAATCTTTATTGTTTGGCCATGGCCTCCGATGAAGTTTTGTGGTCGAAGAGAACAGCTTGGGGTATCTGCGCTATGCACACGTGGCGTATCTATGGGAATAGAGGTGTCGAGGACTTTCGCTGCGGCATGGCCTTCTGACACGCATAATTAATGAAAGGTTAAAGGTTCAGCAGACATTTGCGGCATGGGCCAGTTATCTGTGCCACACCGGGGGGAATGTGGCGCTCGCTCCGACAGCAGCAAAAAGTAGGCCAGGCGCCTTGCACAGAGGCACATCACCAGGACAGCTCATCACGGGTAGGCGAGTGTGCTTTGGTCCTCTGTGTCCTCTCTATCCTCTCTAAAAGCTCCTGTGAAATACACCTGCATTAACACCTTCATCGCAGATCAGCTCCCCTGAGGTCTGTCTGTCTGTCTGGCTGGCTGGCTGGCTGGCTGGCGAGCGGGGGTGGGGAGGGGGGGGGTCATGTGAACTTGTCCAGCGCAATCAAATGGCAAATAATGATCGCTATAGCTAGCTAGTCTGAGCTCAGGGACAAAGAAAGCCTTCTTTTTCTCTTCTCTCGTTCTTTGTGCTATGAATCACCGCATCAGGAGGGCTAGGGACGGATTACTGGCTCAGCGACATAAAAATGTTTTATGTCAGGAACGGGAAAGGCTAGGATAGGCTGTGTGTTATTTTCTGCTTGTGGCCAACAGTGTGTTAGGGGTGTGGGCAGCAGGGGAAAATGATAGCTGGAAGCCATTGAAATAAAGTAGTTTGAACCTCTTGAATTCATATAATGTATATGCCGTGGTTCAAGTATAAATAGCCATACAATATGAACTGCCTCACTGATCCAACTTCCAACTTTAGGCCTTGAATGCTTATACAATCGTGATTCGTGCCAGTAAATCATCTTCAAGACAACTATTCAACCTTGGTCCCACTAAGCAGTTTTCTTTGCCTGTGTGAGTGAGTTAGCCTATTGAAATGATGAATCAAATGGTTTCTGTTTGTGTTCAGAGAGAGGGCCCTGCTCCTGGACATTACAACATGAGGACCAGCCCGACCAAAGGAGTCACGTCCTGTTTCAGATCCACTGTGCCCCGTCTTCACAGTGTGCGCTCAGTGAGTGACACGCACACACACACCAGGGTTGGGGTCACTTATCACTTGCATTGCAAATTGCTCTTGAATTTCAATTAGCCACACCCCACAGAAAGCAGAATTAGAATTGCATTTGAATTAAAGGAAGTAGAATTTAATGAAATTACATTCAAATGGCTTATTTATTCTACACACACACACACACACACCAGGGTTGGGGTCATTTCGGAATTGCATTGCAAATTGCTCTTTAATTCCAATTCCATTCTACAATTTGAATTGGCCTCACCCCACAGGAAGCAGAATTACATTTGAATTAAAGGAAGTAGAAATTAATTAATGACATTGACAATTAAATGACATTGCTTATTTATTCTACGCATGCACACACACACACACACACACACACACACACACACAGTGTCACCTTCACCACCATTGAGAGTAGTCGCTCTCCTAAGCATAATGTCACTTCAGATAGTTAATTGAGCCCCTTACAAAAATGTAAACAGAAGCTGTACTTTGTAAAGCTTGGTATGATATGCTATTCTCTCTCCCACAGTAATGATATGTGAAGACCTAGCTAGCTGTGCTTTTTTTAGTGAATGTTTGTTGATCTTGTTTGGCAGAGGACACCAGGACCAGGGACCTATGAGCCGTCCTGGCAGATGGGTCACCGTCTGGGGACCGAGGCCAACATGGGCAGGGCCCACGGTCTCTTCTTCCGCAATGTCTTCTAGATCGTCCAACAGTGTCATCCAGCCATCCCTTATTATGACTCCCTAGTTCCCCCACTTCTACTGTCTGATAGAATGCACGTGACACTGGGTGATCATGTTGTTTATTTTCCCTCTGAATAAAGAAAAACCCTGATTTCATTGTCCAATGCACTTGACTTCATTTATTCACATCTCTTACTATTGCCAGACACATAGGCCTAGCATTATCAAATACATTTGTTTTGCCTAAGTCAATTTTAGAGACACTAACCAGGGAAACCAAACAATATTTATCTGCATTGCAACGCTGGTTGACTAAGGGCTGGATTCAATCCGTAGAAGATCAGCGTTATAGCGGGATTGAAATGTAAAGCCAGTGTTTTCACGGAGACTGCATTCACGTTAAACGATGCATATCTCGGCTCTGTCGAACATTTCCTAAAAATGTCAGATCTTCGACACTACGGATTGAATCCAGCCCTTTGTACTTGTGCCTACCCAAGTTTCTCTCCCCCTCTCTGCTGGCAGCCTGTCTGGCAGGCTGTGGTGCCTCCACACTATCTGCTGTGCTATGCACTCGTGAGTGAGGGGGGGAAATGCAGTTCAGTCATCCATCACATGCACATAGCTTAGTGTGGCATGCTGCACATTCAACATTAGCGGAGCAGCCAGTGTCACACAACGACAGGGCTATTCTTATCACTACCTATCCTTACTGTCAATGAAAAAAAACGAACACGGGATAATGTTGGACTCAGGTTACACTGACATAGACCATAGCCTTGATAGGAATCAGGCCTGTGGAAGGTAGGCCAAGTAGTTGTGTTTTTAACATTTTTTTACAATAGATAGTTTCGGTCCTGGATGCTCTGATTGTCTGAAACCACATTACATTCTCATCAGATTGTGGGAATAAACGGAGAGAAAATACTCTTCTCTCTGTGCAGCTATGAGAAGAAAAAGAAACATATTTTGAGACGTCACTATGCATCTCACTTGTTCCAATGCCCTGTATAGATGTCAGCTCATAATGTCTGCATTCTTGCAATATTCCCAAATATATCCACATATGTCATTATCTTAGCACATCAGTTTAAACCTTCCAACACTTCACGTCTTTGTCTTCAGCTAGCAACACACACGAGCGGCTCAAGTGTTACAAGAGCAGGGCTCTTATTGACGTTGTCATTATATAGGGGACTAAGGAGAACACTTTGAGGCTGACAGAAAGACATACCTATTAACATGGGCTATAAGCCCTGTCCTGTAAGTGGGTAAATCCATTTAGAATTCAATCACTTTGCGACAGCATCCCTTTTGATTTAAACAAAACTGTTGTTACATGTTTGCCAATGGAAGGAGTGGTCAGAAAGTGACTTCTTGGACCTGAATGCCAAAACATTCAGGAGATAAAAGGTCCTCAAAGTTGACCCATTTTGCACACCCCACCACACCACGAGACATCCATGTCTTCATCACTGGCAAATATAAACAGTTGAGTTTGATATAATTTAAAAGCTTACAAACATTTCTGGTGGATGCATCATCGCTGTAGGCTGTGGTCAGGTGTACACTATAGCCAGCCACCGGTAGCCTAGTGGTTAGAGAAGCGAGCCAGCAACCCTCCTATTTACCATCGCCCTTGCGCAACGCCCTAAACCCTTTACAATTGCTCCAGGGGCGCTGCACTGCGAATGACCCATTGCTTCCAGTCCCTCGGGTGTGTTTCAGGGGGGTTGGCGTATGATCATAAAGACACATTTAAGTTCTCTGCAAGTTAATGAACAATAAAGTACATCTTATTTTATAATCCCTCATCATAACAACACTCTGATCTGTAACATATGCCCCATAGTGAGGACTTAGCACAACCCTTCTTTTAGGTCCTGAGTCAATGAAAGACATTGGTTAGGCTGACCACAATCCCTAGCACCATTTATACCTGGTTCTAACATGTGTCCTGATCTTGTCCACATTCCGATTGTGCCCACATTTTCAAACATGTGTGACTTACATCATCCATCTGCTGTGTCTGCATTGTGACCAGATTTCCTGGTCCCTCCTCGTATGCACATTATTTTACAGATATTCTTGCAAAATAATATTTAATTACTTAGTTTAAAAAAAGTTTATGCCATAAGTCAATTGTGCCACCTGTCAATGATTTTAAAAGGCAATATAATGGTGATTTAAATGGTTTCACTGTCCAGATCCTTATATCCAGACACAATGGGTCTCCGACTACCTCTGGAGGTGATCAGGAAATCTGATCACAATCAGATCACAATGTGTCTTTTGATTGTCTACACCCGTCAAAAAATGTGGGCACAATCAGAATGTGAACAAGATCACTACAAAGGATGCATGCTAGAACCAGGTATAAATGGGGCTAGTGAGAAAAGGATAACATATGATTGAACCAGGATCAACCTCTCCATAAAATACAGAATAAATTACTCTCAGAGAAGGTAAAGCATGCACCTAGGCCACATTTTATTTTCTAGCAATTACGTGACTTTGTGTTATCGAAAAGCAAAGGAAAAGAGATAAGCTTGTTCAATTGATCACCTCCTTCTAAACTCCATGTAAAATCCTCTTCAGGTTTGGAGGCAGTTGGGTTGGCTGCAGGCAAGGTTTATTGCGGGACTAAGTCACTCACTTCCATTAGAAACCATCTGGTGTCAACAAGGACAACTATGCAGAACAGGCAACCCAAACATGACCTTCTGATATCTGGAATAGCTAAATTAATTCAGGATAATATTGGGAAGGCGACATGATAGTGGATGTTTTTAAAATCCTCCAATCCTTATAATTGGCAGCGTTGAACAGGAAGTGACCCGACATCAAACCGAGCAGTTCAAAGAAACTGCCATACTATTTGTGTTTTCCAATGTTTGAGGTAAGATCGTCTGTCCTGAATTGGCTTATACTGTGTCTGGAAATACAAAAACAAGCATCATCAGTCACTCCACGATCCACATCACTCTAAAGATCCACATCACTCTAAAGACTGATGAACCCACGACGCCAAACGAGCGAAAACAGCCTTTGTTTACAATGCAATGAACCAAGATGGCCGCCCCTACACAATCTACTGCTGCTTCCTCCCTTCCTTGTATTACATGACCACCTTGAAACACTCCAGCCCTCTCACGTAGCCCAATGGTAAGACATGAAGACAGAGCTGTCATGGAGTATTGTTCACTTATGTCCTCTCCGGCAGGGTCACATCCATTCCCATCGCCACCACAGTGTTGACGGCTGGCTAAAGAATTCAGAAGGCAGCATGACACCAAGGCAGATGACCAGGTATCTCTTTACCATGTAATTGACAGGTGCGATAGGCTGACATTACAGCTCTATTAAATGGCATATAAAAGTTTAATAAGGTTGAATAGGCTGCTGTTAGTGAAACAACGGGTCAGTGTTTATCCCGTAATGGCGTTGGCATGATGTCGGGCACATGGACACGGACCAAGGCTGTTTGAGGGCGATCAGGTGAGTCGGATTGGTGAAATAGAACCCGGGGGGCAAGGTTGGTGTTAGCTCTGCTGCTGTAACTCATTTACACTAACTGGCTAACCTCAAAACATTATCAAGGAGAATACGTTTCAATTGGATATCTGCCGCTTCAATGGCTGCTGCCTCATGTGTCAACATCGTTTTAGAATGTATTGTTAGGTTGCCGGTTCCTTTATTTATTGTTAAAGAGATATAACATGTAGGTTTATGTGAAAACCCACACCAATGACCTAACATAATTGCACTCCAGGCCGGAAGTTCAGATTGCCACACATTACCTATTGTTAGCACCCACTCTATTAAAAGGTCCAATGCAGCTGTTTCTATCTCAATATCATTTCTGGGTAACAATTAAGTACCTTACTGTGATTGTTTTAAATTAAAATGTTAAAAAATAGAAAAATGCTTCTTAGTGAAGAACACTTTCTCAATCAATAATTTTGCTAGGACTGTCTGGAGTGGGGAGGGGAAAACTGAAAAATATCTGTTATTGGTCTATTAACAAATTTACCACATGATGATGTTACCAGGCAGAACAAAACTCCATCCCACCACAACAGGCTGAAATTTCAGGCAGTCATTTCAAATAGCTCTTACACTACAAGGGCATATTTTTTCAACCTCATAGTGTGGAAATATATATACACTACCATTCAAAAGTTTGGGGTCACTTAGAAATGTGTTTTTGCAAGAAAAGCACATTTTTTGTCTACACTATATTTCTGATCAATTTGATGTTATTTTAATGGACAAAAAAATTGGCTTTTCTTTAAAAAACAAGGACATTTCTAAGTGACCCCAAACTTTTGAATGGTAGTCTATACATACAGTATCAGTCAAAGGTTTGGACACACCTACTCATTCATAGGTTTTTCTTTATTTTCACTATTTTCTACATTGTAGAATAATAGTGAAGACATCAAAACTATGAAATAACACAAATGGAATCATGTAGTAACCAAAAAAAAGTGTTAAACAAATCAAAATATATTTTATCTTTGAGATTATTCAAATAGCTACCTTTTGCCTCGTTGACAGCTTTGCACACTCTTGGCATTCTCTCAACCAGCTTCATGAGGTAGTCACCTGGAATGCATTTCAATTAACAGGTGTGCCTTCTTAAAAGGGAATTTGTGGAATGTCTTTCCTAAATCACAGACAGTGTCACCAGCAAAGCACCTCCCACACCATAACACCTCCTCCTCCATGCTTTATGGTGGGAAATACACATGCGGAGATCATCCATTCACCTACTCTGCGTCCCACAAAGACACGGCAGTTGGAACCAAAAATCTCAAATTTGGATTCAACAGACCAAAAGGACAGATTTCCACTGGTTTAATGTCCATTGCTCGTGTTTCTTGGCCCAAGCAAGTCCCTTCTTCTTATTGGTGTCCTTTAGTAGTGGTTTCTTTACAGCAATTCAACCATGAAAGCCTGATTCACGCAGTCTCCTCTGAACAGTTGATGCTGAGATGTCTGTTACTTGAACTCTATGAAGCATTTAATTGGGCTGCAATTTCTGAGGCTGGTAACTCTAATGAACTTATCCTCTGCAGCAGAGTTAACTCTGGGTCTTCCTTTCCTGTGGAGGTCCTCATGAGAGCCAGTTTCATCATAGCTCTTGATGGTTTTTGCGACTGCATTTGAAGAAACTTTCAAAGTTCTTGAAATTTTCCGCATTAACTAACCTTCATGTCTTAAAGTAATGATGGACTGTCATTTCTCTTTGCTTATTTGAGCTGTTCTTGCCATAATATGGACTGGGTCTTTTACCAAATAGGGCTATCTTCTGTATACCACCCCTACCTTGTCACAACACAACTGATTGGCTCAAAAAAAAGAAAGAAATTCCACAAATAAATGTTTAACATATACAGTGGGGCAAAAAAGTATTTAGTCAGCCACCAATTGTGCAAGTTCTCCAACTTAAAAAGATGAGAGAGGCCTGTAATTTTCATCATAGGTACACTTCAACTATGACAGACGAAATGAGAAAAAGAAATCCAGAAAATCACATTGTAGGATTTTTTTATTTATTTATTTGCAAATTATGGTGGAAAATAAGTATTTGGTCAATAACAAAAGTTTCTCTCAATACTTTATATACCCTTTGTTGGCAATGACAGAGGTCAAACGTTTTCTGTAAGTCTTCACAAGGTTTTCACACACTGTTGCTGGTATTTTGGCCCATTCCTCCATGCAGATCTCCTCTAGAGCAGTGATGTTTTGGGGCTGTCGCTGGGCAACACGGACTTTCAAAGATTTTCTATGGGGTTGAGATCTGGAGACTGGCTAGGCCACTCCAGGACCTTGAAATGCTTCTTACGAAGCCACTCCTTCGTTGCCCGGGCGGTGTGTTTGGGATCATTGTCATGCTGAAAGACCCAGCCACGTTTCATCTTCAATGCCCTTGCTGATGGAAGGAGGTTTTCACTCAAAATCTCACGATACATGGCCCCATTCATTCTTTCCTTTACACGGATTAGTCGTCCTGGTCCCTTTGCAGAAAAACAGCCCCAAAGCATGATGTTTCCACCCCCATGCTTCACAGTAGGTATGGTGTTCTTTGGATGCAACTCAGCATTCTTTGTCCTCCAAACACGACGAGTTGAGTTTTTACCAAAATGTTATATTTTGGTTTCATCTGACCATATGACATTCTCCCAATCCTCATCTGGATCATCCAAATGCTCTCTAGCAAACTTCAGACGGGCCTGAACATGTACTGGCTTAAGCAGGGGGACACGTCTGGCACTGCAGGATTTGAGTGTGTTACTGATGGTAGGCTTTGTTACTTTGGTCCCAGCTCTCTGCAGGTCATTCACTAGGTCCCCCCGTGTGGTTCTGGGATTTTTGCTCACCGTTCTTGTGATCATTTTGACCCCACGGGGTGAGATCTTGCGTGGAGCCCCAGATCGAGGAAGATTATCAGTGGTCTTGTATGTCTTCCATTTCCTAATAATTGCTCCCACAGTTGATTTCTTCAAACCAAGATGCTTACCTATTGCAGATTCAGTCTTCCCAACCTGGTGCAGGTCTACAATTTTGTTTCTGGTGTCCTTTGACAGCTCTTTGGTCTTGGCCATAGTGGAGTTTGGAGTGTGACTGTTTGAGGTTGTGGACAGGTGTCTTTTATACTGATAACAAGTTCAAACAGGTGCCATTAATACAGGTAACGAGTGGAGGACAGAAATCTTGCTTGTTTGTATGTGACCAAATACTTATTTTCCACCATAATTTGCAAATAAATTCATTAAAAATCCTACAATGTGATTTTCTGGATTTTTTTTCCTCGTTTTGTCTGTCATAGTTGAAGTGTACCTATGATGAAAATTACAGGCCTCTCTCATCTTTTTAAGTGAGAGAACTTGCACAATTGGTGGCTGACTAAATACTTTTTTGCCCCACTGTATACACTACTGGTCAAAAGTTTTAGAACACCTACTCATTCAAGGGTTTTTCTTTATTTTTACTATTTTCTACATTGTAGAATAATAGTGAAGACATAAAAAAACACCTGTTAATTGAAATGAATTTCATGAAGCTGGTTGAGAGAATGCCAAGAGTGTGCAAAGCTGGCATCAAATAAAATATATTTTGATTTGTTTAACAGTTTTTATGGTTACTACATGATTCCATATGTGTTATTTCATAGTTTTGATGTCTTCACTATTATTCTACAATGTAGAAAATAGTAAAAATAAAGAAAAACCCTTGAATGAGTAGGTGTTCTAAAACCTTTGACCGGTAGTATAATATAAAAATATATATAAAACACAGGCAAATCACATTTTTGACTGCACTGGGCCTTTAACTTCACTCTGCCCTACAATAACCCCCTGGATGTTGGCAGTCTCATAAGGTTGCTCTCTTTTTCTCTTGAATACCACCCCACATACAGTACTGTAAAGGGCTAATCATAAAAATCTAATTACTAGAACATTGCCGTGTTCTGGCGGCCTTTACACTTCCTAGTACTTCAAGTTCTACGGGGACAAAACTCTTGGCATGCTTCATATGAAACAGTAGTACAGTTTTTTTTAAATGTTGGTGTCATACATTTTGGTACTGTGGTACCGGTATAACATTACTTTGAAATCCAGTTGTTTCCCACTGAAACAACAGGTAGGCTGTAATAGGGCTGTAACTGGGCCCGGACACCTGACCCCCTCTCAGCCCCACAAGTAGAGCGACCAGGGTCCTGGCCGCCCAACCACCCCTGAGGGTAACCAGAGAACCCTGCCAAGGCCACCTGAAATCAGATGAAGCTGCCACACAGCAGACACAGCCAGCCACTGGGACCCACCTATACATAGGGGAGAACAAAGACCTATCAGAACTACATTGTCTCTGCAGACGCACACCTAGGTAAGTCACACACAAAGCACACATAGAATCAGATCTAAGGCTGGTATTATACTCCAAACGGTCTCCACAGCAAAACATCACTGGAGCCGCGCATTCATAAAGTTACAACCTACAACATGCACAAAAACAAGCTATGAACGTAGCCCTCTATGCGGTGTGTGGTAAAGTCACAAAGTGGTTACGGAATACGTCTAGTTTGGTATAAATTGAGCCTAAGCCACCTCTGAGGCTTCAATACAAATGACTGCTGATCATATCTGGACTGGAGAATACAGAACTCTTCTCTCTCATTTTTGCCTCCCCTAGCCTACTATACAGTACTGGGTGTGTGTAAAGTGTTTTAGAAGGCACGTAGGCTAATTATTCAGCCTGGCGATGAGCGAAACTGTCCTGAGCCCTTCATCATCTGATGTCATCCTGAGAGGCTTTGCGGCAGGCAGGCCTATTCACTAATATGTCTCCTTTTACCATAGCTGTCCTGACCGCGTCACAATATAGAACATTCCACAACCGCATGGATTAGGCCAGCGGTCTCCTTAGGGATCCCCAGCCATTCCATGTATTTGATCTATTCGAGCTAACGCACCTGATTCAACTCGTCAACTAATTATCAAGTCCTTGACTGGTGAATCAGGTCAACTAGTTCAGGGCTACAACAACATGTTGAAATATCTGGGGGTTCCCCTGAGGAGAGGTTTGGAAACCTCTGGATTAAGCCATTCATCTCCAACACACCGGCCAGACGCAGTTGTCACACACGGGCTAATGAGGGGGAGGACAGAGGGAGAGAGTGGTGGAGGTAGTAGAGGCAGGGATTAGAAGAAAATGTATCTATCATCAACTTAAAATAGGGACATGCAGGTGGCTTTTGATGTGTGAGCAAAGTAGGCCTATGCGAAACAGATAGACTTAAATACTCTTTAGTCATAACTCTATCCTGGTGTGTGAAAGGGGTTAATAAATTGTGCTTGCAGAGAAGAGACTGGGATTCTTCTTCTCAAAACAGAAATCAATGTACAACAGAGAGCAATTTGTTACAGCAGCGTCATACGCAGAGAGAGAGAGTTGACATCAAACAGACACAGTCAGGCCCAAAGAATAGCACACCAGTGGTATTATCTGCCTCTGTGTATGTGTATGTGTGTGTGTGTGTGTTGTCCAGCAGACTAGATATCTCTCTGCTTCCCCAGTTACTCAAACATGGGATGGCTGCTAGGCAACCAGGCCACATCACATCAGGCAGAGAGAGATCTGAGAGGGTGGATAGAAATGGAGAAAGAGGGAGAGAGAGATAGAGACAGAGATGGCGAGGGAGAGCAGAGAGAGAGAGATAGAGACAGAGATGGCGAGGGAGAGCAGAGAGAGAGAAAGAGAGAAAGAGAGAGAGAGAGGATAGAGAGGGTAGGGAGATAACAGAGAGAGAGAGAAGAGGGAGGGGGTTGTGAGTTGAGGCAGAAACTGTGCTGGCAGTATTACATAAGATAGCAACTCGAGTCCAACTGCCTATATTAATGTGGTTAGGCACTATGAAGTGATGAAGATTAGTCATCAGTGACGAGACAGATGAGGACACAATCCCACAGTGATTTTAAGTAATTGTTTATGAGGACAATGATGTACAAATTAGTTTAAAACAAGACGCACAATGAATCATAATATGATTAATACCATTAGATACAATCCAAGCAAATCAGTGATTTCAACACCACATAATGGATTATTTCAGTAAAACACATACACAGGCTGAAGGGTCTCGTTTAACAAGAAGAAAATGGAATAATACTTTAGAAATTATCCCTGAGAGTGGATGTATTTGGTCTGTATAACAGTGTCACCATACACATGTCTATGAATGCATGTGAGAGATTCTTATGAATGCATAGTCATAGATATATAGTGTGCTCCAAAAGTATTGGGACAGTGACACGTTTGGTTGTTTTGGCTCCAGCATTGATACAATGACTATGAGGTTAAAGTTCAGACTGTCAGCTTTAATTTGAGGGTATTTTCATCCATATCGGGTGAACTGTTTAGAAATTACAGCAGTTCTTGTACATAGTCCCCCCAAATTCCCTTACACATGTATTAAAGTAGTCAAAAGTTGAGTATTTGGACCCTATTTCCTAGCACACAATGATTACATCAAGCTTGTGTCTCTACAAACTTGTTGGATGCATTTGCTTTTTGTTTTGTTACAGATTGTTTTGTGCCCAATAGAAATTAATGGTAAATAATGTATTGTGCCATTTTGGAGTCACTTTTACTGTAAAAAAGAATATAATGTGTTTCTAAACACTTCTACATTAATGTGAATGCTACCATGATTACAGATAGTCCTGAATGAATCGTGAATAACGATGAGTGAGAAAGTTAGACGCACATTATCATACCCCCAAGACATGCTAACCTCTCACCATTACAATAACAGGGGAGGTTAGCATTTTATATCATACCCCCAAGACATGCTAACCTCTCACCATTACAATAACAGGGGAGGTTAGCATTTTATATCATACCCCAAGACATGCTAACCTCTCACCATTACAATAACAGGGAGGTTAGCATTTTATATCATACCCCAAGACATGCTAACCTCTCACCATTACAATAACAGGGGAGGTTAGCATTTTATATCATACCTCCAAGACATGCTAACCTCTCACCATTGCAAATTATTTTGTGGGGGGGGGGTATGATATTTGTGCCTCCGTAACTTTCTCACTCATCACATCATTATTCACGATTCATTCAGGACTATCCGTAATCACGGTAGCATCCACTTTAATGTAGAAGTGTTCTCATTAACAATAAAAGTGACTCCAAAATGACACAATACATTATTTACCATTATTTCTATTAGGTACAACATAATCTGAAACACAACCGAAACAAACAGCCAATGCATCCAACAAGTTTGTCACACGCTTGATGTAATCATTGTGTGCTAGGAATATGGGACCAAATACTACACTACATTAATACACATATAAGTTAACTTTTGGTCCCCTAAAATGGGGGGACTATGTACAAAACGTTCTGTAATTTCTAAACGGTTCACCCGATATGGATGAAGATACCCTCAAATTAAAGCTTATAGTCTGCACTTTAACCTCATAGTCATTTCATTTTATATCCAAAGTGCAGGAGTACAGTGCCAAAACAACAAAAAACGTGTCACTGTCCCAATACTTTTGGAGCTCACTGTAGAAATGAGGAGAGCAGAGAAAGGGAGAGGGGCGAGAGAGAAGAGAGAGAGAGAGCAAAAGAGTGAGAAAGGGCAAGAGAAGATATATTGCACTAATTTGTACGTTTAAATTATCATACGTGTGTGTGCCTGTGCATATGTGTGTATTCATAAACATGTGATACAGTAGTACCCTCGGTCTGCTCCTCACAGCTCGCGGGGTATGATGGTGAAGGGCCTGATGGGGCAGGAGGCCTCCAGCTCCAGGGCTGTGAGGAAGCAGTCTGGAGCCTGGCTGCTTCCCCGTGACTGCAGGGCCTCCCCCAGGCCGCTCCATGCCTCGTGTGACGTGCTCTGGGCCTGCACCGCGTCCCGCAGCACCTTCTCCCCCAGACCCAGACGCCCACACCGCACCAACAACTGGCCCTGAGGAGGGCAAAGCGAGGGGAAGGGGTGAAGAGCCGAAATGTGAGTCTGCGTGGGGGATAAGTCATTGAGAGATTACAGAGAGAGAGAGATCTAGCTTTGGCTTTGGATCTAGCTTTGGCAGTATCTAAACCAGATACTAAATATAGCGTGTCAGAGGGACACCAAAACAGGGAAGGGGATGTCCAGCTTTCTGAGATGATGAGATGTTGCTAGTTAAAGATCCTGTTTGTACCAACTCTATTTGTACTGGCGTGTTGGGCGATTACAGCCAAAGGCACTCCCAGAAAGGATGAGGCGTGCGTGTGATGAGGATGACTACTCCCGATGTGTTTGTATACTGTATGTGTGTGTGTGTGAGAGAGAGTGTATGTTTTTTTTTGTGTTTGGTTCAGTGAGTGTATGTTTGTGGCTGTGTGAGAGGGCAGTAGTGGTCAGTGCAGCGTGGCATGTCTCTTTGGAACTTCTCTCTGTTGAGGCACTGTGTGTCTCGAGAGTCCAGCAGCATAACGGGGTATCACGCAACCGACGTGTGTTCATGCCGTTGGCATGCCGTTGGCATGAACACACAAAACTACACACCCACACGCACGCACACGCGCACAGCCTCCAGAGCAGGGCTTGCCTGAGGTCAAACAGACGAGTCTTGTTATGCAGGCTCTGATCACAAACTCCAGATTAATTGGGCTGAAACTCAGAGAGCTGTCTCGGGGCTCTGATGCAACCTCCAAAGAGGATGTTCTGCTCCCTCTGTCTCTCAGTCCCCAAGCTACTCTCTGCTGTAACTCCATTCTATCTTCACTCCTTTTCCTACATTATATTCCCTCCATATACTGTTATTTCCTCCCTCTGCTGCTGACAAGAACAGAAGAAAAGACAGTGCAGACTCAGAGACACAGTGGAGGATATACAGTCAGGTCTGTAATTATTGGCACCATTGATAAAGATGAGCAAGAAATACTGTATATAATAAATAATACTAATACTGAGCTACAGTGTATTGTAAAGATAGGGGTCAAAATTATTGGTACCCCTGTTTTCATTACTCTTGCACCATCCATCCCCTTGTGAGGAGACCATTCCTCTATACAGAATCTTCCCAGATAATTTATACTCTTCCGTAGACAAAGGATATCAAGGGCCAAGCGAAGAAAAACGGTGATGTAGGGGAGAGTGGGGTAAGTTGAGCCATTTTTACATTCAGCATCACTTCATCAAGGGTAATATAGTATTCTTTCTAACAAATATTTCTACATATATTTCAGGATGTTGTGTATCCCTGGAAATAACCAGAATTAAAGTATACATTACAGTTTTGAAAACATAGCTTGTCCAAAAAAAAGTGGTTTATTGGCACAAATTACCCTGGGTATGGGGTAAGTTAAGCCGCCTACACATTTCTGTACTGAATTAAATATTACCACTACCTTTTTAAAACCAAATCAAATCAAATCAAATCAAATTTTATTTGTCACATACACATGGTTAGCAGATGTTAATGCGAGTGTAGCGAAATGCTTGTGCTTCTAGTTCCGACCATGCAGTAGTATCTAACAAGTAATCTAACAAATTCACAACAACTACCTTATACACACAAGAGTAAAGGAATGAATACGAGTATGTACATATAAATATATGGATGAGCGATGGCTGACCGGCATAGGCAAGATGCAGTAGATGGTATGGAGTACAGTATATACACATATATATGAGATGAGTAATGTAGGATATGTAAACATTATATAAATGGCATTGTTTAAAGTGGCTAGTGATACATTATTTCATCCAATTATAATTATTAAAGTGGCTAGAGATTTGGGTCGATGACCGAACGGCATAGGCAAGATACAGTAGATGGTTTAGAGTACAGTGTATACATTTGATATGAGTATGTCGGATACGTAAACATTATATACAAAATTGTTTAAAGTGGCTAGTGATACATTTGTTACATCCAATTCCTATGTATAAAGTGGCTAGAGATTTAAGTCAGTATGTTGGCAGCAGCCACTCAATGTTAGTGAAACCACGTCTATCTTTATTTCACTTTTTTGTCTTTATTTCACTTTTTTGTCTTTTAATAATTTTAAGCATATTTTAACACAGGCTTAACACACTGTACTTTTTTAATACTTTTAGCATAGGCCTGGCCCTGTTGTTACCTCACATTCCAGTGATGATGCCTTGCACTACACCTGGGAAGAAAACACTTACAACTTGCCATTGGCTCAACCACAGAAGCGGTAAAGAGGTCAATGGAACTCGACCCAAACGATGGAAATGCCTTGGAAACACGTGAGGGAACGATCCTGAATCTCTTCATTAACCCCCAGAAAATGTACCTACATTTAGTCTATTGTATATATGTGTATTTCACACTATGTTGAGGTAAAAATCTGAGTATAATGCTGTATGGATGTCAACCCCAATACATGTTCATGTCATCTTCACCAATCAACTGCATTACAGTTAAAAACAACTTAGACTACCACCACCGATTTCTGTATTCTAGCTATGCTACCAACTTATATGAACGGGAGTTCGCATTTAGCAGTCACTTCTTCTAAACCTAAAAAGGAATTACTTCTAAATGTTATGCAGCAAAAACAGCCAGATATACCACTTTGCCCAACTTACTCCAAGGCAAACATTTTGACTTTATGAGCCCACACAGCTACAAGGATGCACTTTCAAGCTAGGTGTAGGACTTAATATGGACATATTTTTATAGAAATGTGTGTCATTTAGCAGATGCTCTTATCCAGAGCGACTTCCAGTTAGTTAAATAAAGTCCACCTGTGTGCAATCTAAGTGTCACATGATCTGTCACATGATCTCAGCATACATACACCTGTTCTGAAAGGCCCCAGAGTCTGCAACACCACCAAGCAAGCGGCACTATGAAGACCAAGGAGTACTCCAAACAGGTCAGGGACAAAGTTGTTGAGAAGTACAGATCAGGGTTGGGCTATAAAAAAATATCTGAAACTTTGAACATCCCACGGAGCACCATTAAATCCATTATTAAAAAATGATATGTGGCACCACAGCAAACTTGCCAAGACAGGGCCGCCCACCAAAACTCACGGACCAGGCAAGGAGGGCATTAATCAGAGAGGCAACAAAGAGACCAAAGATAAACCTGAAGGAGCTGCAAAGCTCCACAGTGGTGATTGGGGTATCTGTCCATAGGACCACGTTAAGCCGTACACTCCACAGAGCTGGGCTTTACGGAAGAGTGGCCAGAAAAAAGTATTTGCTTAAAGAAGAAAATAAGCAAACGTGTTTGGTGTTCGCCAAAAGGTATGTGGGAGACTCCCCAAACATATGGAAGAAGGTACTCTGGTCAGATGAGACTAAAATTGAGCTTTTTGGCCATCAAGGAAAACACTATGTCTGGCGCAAACCCAACACACCGAGAACACCATCCCCACAGTGAAGCATGGTGGTGGCAGCATCATGCTGTGGGGATGTTTTCCATCGACAGGGACTGGGAAACTGGTCAGGATGGAATGAATGATGGATGGCGCTAAATACAAGGAAATTCTTGAGGGAAACCTGTTTCAGTCTTCCAGAGATTTGAGACTAGGGCGAAGGTTCCCCTTCCAGCAGGACAATGACCCTAAGCATACTGTTAAAGCATCCCTCGAGTGGTTTAAGGGGAAACATTTAAATGTCTTGGAATGGCCTAGAACTCAATCCAATTGAGAATCTGTGGTATGACTTAAAGATTGCTGTACACCAGCGGAACCCATCCAACTTGAAGGAGCTGGAGCAGTTTTGCCTTGAAGAATGGGCAAAAATCACAGTGGCTAGATGTGCCAAGCTGATAGAGACATATCCCAAGAGACTTGCAGCTGTAATTGCTGCTAAAGGTGGCTCTACAAACTATTGACTTTGGGGGGGGTGAATAGTTATGCACGCTCAAGTTCTGTTTTTTTGTCTTATTTCTTGTTTGTTTCACAATAAAAAATATTTTGCATCTCCAAAGTGGTAGGCATGTTGTGTAAATCAAATGATACATAAAATCAATTTTAATTCCAGGTTGTAAGGCAACAAAATAGGAAAAATGCCAAGGGGGTGAATACTTTTGCAAGCCACTGCACCATGGTAGTGAATCCAAGCTTCGGCTGGACGCCAGTGGAGTGTGTGGAGGAGCAGGGTGACATGGGAGAACTTTGGAAGGTTGAACACCAACCAGGTTGCGCCATCCTGGATACATTTCAGGGGTTTTATGGCACAAGCGGGGAGCCCAGCCAACAGCGAGTTGCAGTAATCCAGATGGGAGATGATGACAAGTGACTGGATTAGGACCTGCGCAGCTTCCTGTGTGAGGTAGGGTCGTACACTATGGATGTTGTTAGATGTTGTTTTTTATTGTTGGACATAAAAGACTAAAACACACCAGAAAATCAGCTCCATTTGATTTTAACTTTGGAAATCTATTCTGAAGTATTTCCACAAATAATAGAGAGATACACTACCGTTCAAAAGTTTGGGGAAATGTCATTTTTTTTGAAGGAGAAGCACATTTTTTGTCCATTAAAATAACATAAAATTGATCTGAAATGCAGTGTAGACATTGTTAATGTTGTAAATGACTATTGTAGCTGGAAATGGCTTCTTTTTTTATGGAATATCTACATAGGCGTACAGAGACCTGTTATCAGAAACCATCACTCCTGTGTTCCAATGGCACGTTGTGTTAGCTAATCCAGGTTTATCATTTTAAAAGGCTAATTGATCATTAGAAAACCCTTTTGCAATTATGTTAGCACAGCTGAAAACTGTTGATCTGATTAAAGAAGCAATAAAACTTATTTAGACTAGTTGAGTATCTGGAGCATCAACATTTGTGGGTTCGATTACAGGCTCAAAATGGCTAGAAACAAATAACTTTCTTCTGAAACTTGTCAGTCTATTCTTGTTCTGAGAAATGAAGGCTATTCCATGTGAGAAATTTCCAAGAAACTGAAGATCTCGTACAACGCTGTGTTCTACTCCCTTCACAGAACAGCGCAAACTGGCTCTAACCAGAATATTAAAGAGGAGTGAGTAGCCCTGTGCCACCAGATGCATTCAAACCTTGAGAGAACACATAGTCAGATGAAGAGAGATTAGCTGGAGTAGCAGTGTTCTCTGGGGTAATCCATGTCTCCGCCAGGGCCAAAAAGTCTAGGGACTGAAGGGCAGCATAGGCTCAGACAAACTCTGCATTCTTAAACTCTAATACAATTCATTAATTTGACTTGGCAAACATACATATTTTGTGCCAACTTGCTTACCACTTTTTCCATGTGGTTTCTACCTTCACAGACTCCATGAAATGATCACCTCTTCCTAAATATGTGTTCAAATTATACATTTTGTGTATGGTTTCCTAGAAACAAGGGTGGCTAAATTTACCCCTTTGGCTGAACTTCAACATCTTGAAATTCCAGGAATAAAGTAGAATTATTTTGAGAATAAAGTCTAAATTAAACTTGAAATATTTAGATTTAAATTTAATTTCTAGAATAAAGTACATTTTTTTTGGGAATAAAGCCGAAATTGTGAGAATACAATCGCGTTTATATTTCATGATTGACTTCCTGAAGAGCTTGAAGAAGACCTTGAAGAGGTTGTGCCACAGATTGCGTCTTTTTAGGAGGAACCACATGGACTTGGATGAGGTATTGGCCTTTATGAAATCAACAGTATGTGGAATACATTTTAGGAATTTAATCATTCCTCCTCATCAGACCTCACCCCTTACCTAGCCTAGTTTTAACCCTGCACTAGTCAAGTGTCACTCCTCCTTTTTCAATCCTCACTCCTCCCTTAGTAAAGTATCAACCTTGCACTTGTCAAGTGTCACCCCTCCTTCTCAACCCTCACCCCTGCATTGGTGAGGCATCAAACCTCTGCCTCACCTCTCTCATCCGTGCATCAGTCAGTTCTGCATTGCACCACATTCTTTCTTTCTAAATCACAATGACCATGTCTATTGGCCAAAAACACATGTCAATTCAAAGAGCCAGCTAGCAATTATCATTTATCATCATAATGATTCGATTATTTTCAAAAATACTAGCAACAATAGCTTAGGGAAATTATATGTTTACATACACAAACTAGAGGACTTGACTTGCAAGCGAGCTATGTTATTTTATATACAGGCTAGCTAGCACCCCAAATACATGGAGTAGGTCTAGTTACAAAGCTGGATCAATTAGTTATACCCAATTAATTTGCTTACATTTTGGAAACATGTTGAAATGGGCACGGATTGCTTTAACTGATTAAACCAACCCATGTTATTAAGCTTTGGTGGTGTACCAGAATTCTAAGACTGCAATAGGTTAGCCCAGATCCAAGAAGTGGAGTGGTTGTGTTTACATGCGACCAGTGGAGTGCGATTCCAGGCTGTATCACAACCGGCCATGATTGGGAGTCCCATAGGGCGGCGCACAATTGGCCCAGCATCGTCCGGGTTTGGCCGGAGTAGGCGGTCATTGTAAATAAGAATTTGTTCTTAACTGACTTGCCTAGTTAAATAAAGGTTAAATGAAAAAAAATCTATATAATCATTTATGGACTGCATTCTTCAATTCAAACCACAGGTTATCAATTGGGTTCATGTCTGGAGAGTAAGATGGCCATTGCAAAATGTTGACTTTGTGGTAAATGTCTTTGTGGATTTTGATGTGTGCTTGGGGTTATTGTCTTGCTGGAAGATCCACTTGCGACCAAGTGTCAGACTCCTGGCAGAAGCAACCGTCTTTTTTTGTGTGTGGAAAGAACAGCTGACTGAAGACAGGACTGCCGGGGGCATTCGTACAGTTGAGTCCATTTCTGCTGTAACATGGACTCTACAGCATGATGAAACTTTGTTGCTCCTTGCTGAAAAAAGCAAGGTGTTGTAGAAAAGGAGTCTTCGGGTTGCCTAGACAACGCACCCCTCCCTGCAGCAGCAGCACATGCAGCCAGGAGCGGAGGAGGAGAAAATGTGCATGTTAAAAAAAACTAGCTATTTGAATGGTGACCACGGTCATTTGGCTGACCAATAACAGTCATTCAACGTTTCATGACTGTCACAGCCCTAATTGTATTTATATAAATTAATATCATTTCCCAAAAATGTTCGCTTCATTAAACAGCACCCGCAAAACACCAGTTTCAACAGTGAGGAGGTGACTCAGCGATGCTGGCCTTCTAGGCAGAGTTCCTCTGTCCAGTGTCTGTGTTCTTTTCTTTTTATTGGCCAGTCTGAGATATGGCTTTTTCTTAGCAACTCTGCCTAGAAGGCCAGCATCCCGAAGTCGCCTCTTCACTGTTGACGTTGAGACTGGTGTTTTGCAGGTACTATTTAATGAAGCTGCCAGTTGAGGACTTGTGAGGCATCTGTTTCTCAAACTAGACACTAATGTACTTGTCCTCTTGCTCAGTTGTGCACCGGGGCCTCCCACTCCTCTTTCTATTCTGGTTAGAGCCAGTTTGCGCTGTTCTGTGAAGAGAGTAGTACACAGCGTTGTACGAGATCTTCAGTTTCTTGGCAATTTCTCGCATGGAATAGCCTTCATTTCTCAGAAGAAGACTAGACTGACGAGTTTCAGAAGAAAGTTATTTGTTTCTGGACATTTTGAGCCTGTAATCGAACCCAAAAATGCTGATGCTCCAGATACTCAACTAGTCTAAATACCACAGGAGTGATGGTTGCTGATAATGGACCTCTGTACGCCTATGTAGATAGTCCATTAAAAATCAGCCGTTTCCAGCTACAATAGCCATTTACAACATTAACAATGTCTACACTGTATTTCTGATCAATTTGACGTTATTTTAATGGACAACATTTTTTGCTTTTCTTTCAAAAACAAGAACATTTCTAAGTGACCCCAAACCTTTGAACGGTAGTGTACAGTATATATTTTTAAATGATACGATCTTTGATAACTAACAATCAAATAAATGCTAGAATAGAAAATTATAAAAAAACGGGTATTCAGGCCACATGTCCATTAATTTTGTTGTAATGTTTGAGCAGAGGAATTAGCCAAGCATTAGCCATGGAAAAATGCATAGAAGTGCAGGAAATTAGCTTCAAAACTTCAACCTTTTCTCTACACTGCCAAGGTACCTTTCTAGCTAATACTATGTTAGAGTTTACACTTCCTCTTCCAATGAACTGTGGGGAGGTCAAGATAATGAAACTGTCTACCAAACGTATTCATTACTTCTACTTGCCATTATCATTCACCAGATGATAAGAAAATATGTGATTATATATTTTTTGCCAACATTTGATGGGGGTCCCTGGGTCGCCGGTTTCCTGGGCGGGGGTGTCCCTGGGCAAGAAAAGTTTGAAACCCCCTGCCCTATCGCTAAAAGCCCTATCCCTGGTAGCCTTAGTTATCCCTAGTAGCCCTCTGGTAGCCCTGTCTCTATCACCGCTCTTCATCTCCCCTCCCTGTCCCTCTGCCTGCCCGCATGACCGTAGTCTCGCCCGCCAGACTCAGAGTGCATCAGAAGGAGACTAACCTGCCCGTGACCTGACACACACCCAGGGCGGGCCACCGATATGAGACGCCTTGTGTCAACAGTCAATAATACACAAGTGAATCCAATCTCTCAAATGCATACCCATTCAGATAAAGAGAGAGAGAAAGGGATGGGAGAGGGGAGAGGGAAAGATAGGGAGGGGAAACAAACAGAGAGAAAGAGAGAGAGAATGAAAGACAGAGAGAAAGAGGTGAACACATGCACACATGCGAACAAGCCAACTCCCTTCCTCCTATATTCATTTCTAGCTGGTTATCGGAGGTCTTGCTCAATAGAATATATTTGCCTGGTTGCTAGGCAATCCCATAAAGCGCCAAAGAAGGAGCGAAGTGTTATAAATAATGTATTTGCATGATCAAATCAGCTGCCAGCCACCCCCATACAGAGAGAGTAGAGAGCTAGAGAGGAAGAAAAAGAGTGAGGAAAGCGAGAGAGGGCCATTTGATCACTGGAGCACAGTGAATTCCAATAGATTAAAGTCATTGTCCTTGCCAGTATGTTTGTACACGAGTGTCTGAATCTTGTCTGCGAATATGTGTGTGTCTGCGTATATGTGTGTGAGTAGAAGAGAATAGAGAAAGAGACAGAGAGAGTGTGAGGAGGAAGAGAGGCTGGTTCAGTGAGAAGAGGCCTATGTGTAGCCAACTGACTCACAGCAAAGCAGCAGGCCGAGCAGAGGTGCTGGGATGTGGAGGATGTTGAGAATCATTTACCAGCAGAGTCAGGAAGAAGGCAGGGCAGGGAAGGCCACGGCTCAGCTCAGATCCACTGGCTTCCCAACCCAGCCATCACTACCCATCCGAAAAATACACCCATCCAACTAGCGCTGGGGATGAGTCACACCACACTGCCTTTCATAATGTATCACACACACACACTTTACACGTCACATACATTACATGGACACATCCTACACACATTTAGTCACGCACGCACACACGCACACACACACACACGAGAACACGAGAACATGAGGACACGAGAAAGTGTGATCCACTCTCATACCGCTATTGGGTTTCAAAATATCTGTTCCTTGACTCATACTCCCCTTCTCATGTTCCTGTGGCTAGTGGTGAGAGAACAGATATAGGACCGACAAACACTGTTCTTCTCATCACTGTAAGGTCCTGTGCTGGTTATAAATACTGCATAGACCTAGTGAATATAATAAAAGCACTGTCTGGTTAAACCTCTTCCTTGGTGTGAGACTGTAACCCGCTGGTTATGTTGAACACAGATTACATCATCACTGTATAACACTGTTTTATGGGGGAGTTGAGGGAGTATATTTTTGGGTACTAACACCCAGAAAGACGGAGGGAATGAGCTGTTGCTAGGCAGCGAGCGGAAGAGAAGAGGAGCGAGTCTGGAGAACATCCTCTAACAGTGTTGAGATAGCTACATTGCTAATTACCGTAGCTCGTTAAACCAAGTTATTATTCACTTGCTTGTAAAATAAGCTCATAAAACAAAGAACAGGACCATGTTAAAATGGCCTCCGGGGTTAAGGGATAGGAGGTTCGGATGAACACCTAAACCCTCATTACAGAAAATAGGTACAGGCAGAGAGAGGAGCAACTGCAGTATTGGTGCTGGATTGGTAATACTTGGATTGGAGCAAACAGCATTGGACATACTCCACATAATATGCTGTTTTGCTTACACACAAGCACAGGCGCACACATACACACACACAGTGACACATCTGTCGTAAGAGAGGTCCAGAGTGGGCCAGTGCCAGCTGGCTGTGTTTCAGCTCCTCATCACCCCAGAGATTGGTACTCCCTCAGGCCAAATATGGAAGAGAGAAGCACCCTCTATTACCCTGTGGGGACTGTGTACTCCAACACATACACACATGCGTCGGACACACAAGCGCACACACACACAAGCGCACACAAGCGCACACACACACACACACACACACCAGAGCGAGAGAGAGCCCTTATGTGATCACACTGCAGCCACTGTTTTAAGTCAGAGAAGCATTTACGGCATCACAACCAATGTATGGTCACTATGGAGCCGGCACGTGGGGTAATGGGAGAGTCGAATGTCAGGGATCACATTCTCTAGTTCTCTAGTCTTTCACCATGACAACAGAGAGGGGTCAGAGCTGCTCTGGTTAATCCACTGGATCAGCACAGATGAGAGAGGGAGAGAAAAAATAAAGTAGAGGGGGGGTGAGAGAGAGACCAGCAGAGAGTAGGAGTTAGAAAGAGATCAGGAGATGAGGTAGGTCTGGGATTCTTTACGATTGGACCATTTCTTACAGAGCGCTATGGCTCACAGGTAAGCTTGATGATGGTAATCTGCCATTACTGATGATAACAGGTCTGTTAATGTGACCCAGGCCTTTGTGTGTGTGACTCTCATCTGGACTGTATGTGTGTGTGTGTGTGTGTGTGTCTCATCAAACATGTGTGTGTATGCTTGTGTCTCTCTCTCTCTCTCACCAGGTGCAGCAGTATGCGGTGTCCGTTTGGGTGGATGGCCAGGGCTTCGTCATAGAAGCTCTTGGCCTCGTCCTGGTTCCCTTTGAGCTCGGCCAGCCGGGCCCTCAGCAGCAGCACAGAGTGGGAGTTGGGAAAGAGCACCGCTGCCTCCTGGACACAGAACTGGGCCTCCTTCACACGTCCCTCTGCCATGAACAACTCTCCTACGGGAGAGAGACGAGGGGATGAGAGAGAGACAGATAGAAAGAGAGGGGTTGGGGGGCATGAGCACCGGATGGGACAGTAGCAGTACAGTATGTGCAGATAGTCAGGCTAACGTGCCACATCACCAACTGCATGGCCACCGTTGTTCGACATAAATTATTCTTGTTTCATTTCTCTTTATTTTTCCAGGTAAGTTTATTGAGAACTTATACTCATTTACAATATTTACTACTGCAGCGATTCCATGCCAGCGAGAGCGGAAAATATTTTGCGCATCTCAGATTGTTCTGGCAATTCTTCCATAGGAACTTCATTGGGAGGAAGGATGTTTAACGTTCTTTTTACATCCGTATCACAAACCATTTTTGAGAAAATCATGATAAAATGTGCCATTTTAGGCTCATTTTAGACCCATACATGCCTCCTGTAAGACATAATGATCTGTGAACCGTACATGAAACAGACAACATCTTGGTGTCATTATATTCCTTATTGTGTTCTCTAACATATGGAGTATGTCTAGATTCTGAAATACACATTAACATTAATTTATTCAATATAAAACAAGCATTAATATTAATATCTCAAAACGACTATTTTTGATTTAGTTAATTTTTTTTTACATATTGTTTGTAACAATATACTTTTTAAACACGTGACATTTTCTGTTCCTGTTAATGATAAAACCCATAATACACATAGAAATGTACATTATAGGTCATTAATCATTCACAGACTTCCTTTAGGATTGCACATACAGCAAGTCAACAGCAGAGGGAGTTCCCTTTTGAATCCATTTTCCCATTCAGTGTGTTGGTGGTACTCATAACATGTATCATACCTTCGGAATTAGCAGAGACTACTCTGGAAATGTGATGTACTTGTACAGTTCCAAACAATATGTATTAGAATGAACAACATTAAAAAGTGGCATTTTGGGATGTTAATATTTTTAACGTTGAATAAATGAATGTGAAATTGTACAGTGCCTTTATAAAGTATTCACACCACATTACTTTTTCCACATTTTGTTGTGTTACAAAGTGGCATTGAAATTTATTTAATTGTCATTTTTTTGTCAACGATCTACACAAAATACTCTCTATTGTCAAAGTGGAAGAAAATATCATTTTAAATTATTTTAGAATTTAAGTTTACAAAAATAACATTGTTTCTACAATTTAGAAAATCGCTACATTGAGACCAAGAGACCAAAATATTTTTTTCAATTTCAACTTATTTTAGAAGAAATTGGGAATTATATACAGTGCCTTCAGAAAGTATTCACACCCCTTGACCTATTCCACATGTTGTTGTGTTACAGCCTGAATTGAAAATGGATAAAACCTTATTTTTTTTTTACATACAATACACACCATAACATGTTTTAGAAATATTAGGCATGTCTGTATCAGCTTGGCACATCTGGATTTGGGGATTTTCTCCTATTTTCCGTGCAGATTTTCTCAAGCACTGCTAAGTTAGATGGAGAGCGGCGGTGAACAGCAATCTTCAAGTCTTTCCACAGATTTTCAATGAGATTCAAGTCTGGGGTTTGGCTCGGCAACTTAAGGACTTATTGTTCTGAAGCCATTCCAGCATTGCTTTGGCTGTATGCTTGGGGACATTGTCCTGTTGGAACGTAAATCTTCGCCCCCAGTATAAGGTCGTTTGCACTCTGAAGCAGGTTCTCATCAAGGATTTTCCTGTATTTGGCTCCGTTCATTGTTACCTCTATCCTTACCAGTCTCCCAGTCCCTGCCACTGAAAAGCATCCCCATAGCATGATGCTGCATCGACCATGCTTCACAGTAGAGATTGTGTTAGACGAGCGATGAGCTGTGCTGGTTTTCTCCAGACATAGCGCTTTGCATTCAGGTCAAAGACTTCCATTTTTGTCTCATCAGACCACAGAATATTTTACCTTAGGCTCTCAGAGTCTTTCATATGCCTTTTTCACAGGTGTGCTGTCATGTGCCTTTTTCTCAGGAGTGGCTTCCATCTGCCCACTCTCCCATAATGTCCAGATTGTTGAAGTGGTGTAGAGACTGTTGTCCTTCTGGCAGGTTTTCCCCATCTCATCGAAAGGAACTCTGTAGTTCTGTCAGAGTGGTCATTGGATTCTTGGTCACCTCCCTGACCAAGTTCCTTCTTGCCCGGTTGTTCAGTTTGGTCAAACGGCTAGCTCCAGGCAGAGTCTGGGTAGTTCCATATTTTTTCAATTTCTCAATGATGAGACCACTGTTCTCTTGGAAACTTTCAACACCTTGCAAATGGTTTTATACCCTTCCCCAGACATATGCCTCATCACAATTCTTCCTCTGAGATCTATGGACAGTTCCTTGGACTTCATGGTATAGTTTCTGCTCTGACATGTACTGTCAACTGTGGGACCTTACACTGCTCTTGCCATGACATAGACTGACCAGGTGAATCCAGGTGAAAGCTATGATCCCTTATTAAAGTCACTTGTTAAATCCACTTCAAATCAGTGTAGATGAAGGGGAGGAGACAGGTTAAAGAGTGATTTTTAAGCCTTGAAACAATTGAGACATGGATTATGAGTGTGTCAAGAACTGCAACTCTGCTGGGTTTTTCATGCTCAACAGTTTCCCATGTGTATCAAGAATGGGCCACCACCCAAAGGACATCCAGTGAATGTGACACAACTGTAGAGGGATTGTGAAGTCAACATGGGCCAGCATCCCTGTGAACGCTTTCGACACCTTGTAGAGTCCATGCCCCAACGAATTGAGGCTGTTCTGAGGGCAAAAGTGGGTGCAACTCAATATTAGGAAAGTGTTCCTAATGTTTTGTACACTCAGTGTAGACAGGTGTGTTTCTTTCTAAATCATGTCTAAAAAATGGGTGAGAAGCATACAGGTGTCATTCCTAACTCAGTTGCCAGAGAGGATAGAAACAGCTCAGGGGATTTCACCATGAGGCCAATGGTGATTTTAAAACAGTTACTGAGTTCAATAGCTGTGATAGGAGAAAACTGAGGATGGTAAACAACATCATAATTACTCCTTAATACTAACCTAATTGACACAGTGAAAAGATAAAATATATTCCAAAGCATGCATCCTGTCTGCAACAAGACACTCAAGTAATACAGCAAATAAATTGTCAAAGCAATTCACTTTTTGTCCTGAATACAATGTGTTATGTTTGGGGCAAATCCAATACAACACATTACTAACTACCACTCTTCATATTTTGAAGTGGAGGTTGCATCATGTTATGGATATGCTTGTAATAGTTAAGGACTAGAGAGTTTTTCAGGATAAAAAGAAACGGAATGAGGAAAAATCCTAGAGGAAAACCTGCTTCAATCTGCTTTCGTCCAGACACTGGGAGATGAGTTCACCGTTAACCCAAAACACAAGGCCAAATCTACACTGGAGTTGCTTACCAAGAACACAGTGACTGTTCCTGAGTGGCCAAGTTAGTTTTTACTTAAATCTACATGAAAATCTATTGCAAGGCCTGAAAATGGTTTTCTAGCAATGACCAACAATCAATTTGACAGAGCTTGAAGAATTTTGAAAATAATAATGGGCAAATGTTGCATTATCCAGATGTGGAGTGCTCTTAGAGACTTACCTAGAAAGACTCACAGCTGTAATCACTGCCAAATGTGCTTCTACAAAGTGTTGACTCAAGGGTGTGAATACTTATGTAAATGAGATTATTCTGTATAAAATTTTCAATACATCGCAAAAATTTCTAAAAACATGTTTTCACCATCATTATGGGGTATTGTGTGTAGATGGGTGACAAAAAAAATATTTAATCCATTTTGAATTCAGGATGTAACACAACAAAATGTGGAATAAGTCGAGGGGTATGAATACTTTCCAAAGGCACTGTATGTGCGCTAGCCCAGTAAAGTGTGTGTGTCTGTGCATGCATACCCATGTGTGTATGCGTCTGTGTGTGTGAGAGACAGACTGAATAAATGTTTGTTTATCTGTTTTTTTGAAGTGGGCACAGATGGGAGCTAGATGGGAGCTTTGTGTGCACGCTATTATACACTCATATAACATTAGTCAGAAAGATAAAAAAGGCTATTTAGGATCCCTATTTTAATTTTGGGAAAGAATAGTTATTCGAAGCATTATCCCCTGTTATATAAACTATTTTTCATATTCCTCACCTGGACTCTAACCAAAATGAAGAACACCAATAATATGAACGAATCATTCATAGTGGCTGTGTGTGTGTGCGCACGCATACACACGTGCCCGTTTGTGTGCCTGTGCGTGTGTGTGTGTATGTAGCCAGTATGGAGCTAGGTCATGCTGATTGTTTCCTGTGTCCTTCCCTGAGGAGAGGAGCAGTGTTGTGTGTGTGTTTGTGCTGCCTGACGATTTGAGCAATCATGATGCAAGATTTTGGGCAGGAAGTCACAGTAAGTGGAGGCTTCTCATAGGAGGAAGGCAACTCAGTAAATTCAATTAAAAAAAAAAAATCTATTATCCTTTTTAGGTAAAACTATCCTAAATATAGTCACGTCACCAAATAACTGATTAAAACACTGTTTTGCAATGAAGGTCTACAGTAGCCTCAACGGCACCCTCTAGGTTAGCACCATGGTTCTCACCCCATCTCAAAGACTTAGACAACTATGGCGACTTCCGGAGGACGTCCACCCACCTAACAGAGCTCTTGCAGTATGAACTAAAATCTTGTCCATCCAATCAAAGGATCAGATAATGAATCTAGTACTGAAAGCAAAAGCTACAGCTAGGTAGCAGTGCATAAAGTGTAGTGAGTAGTTGACTCGGAGGAAGACCAAGCAGCAGCAGAGAGAGCTAGCTATATTTGTAGTATGTTTCTTCTTCTTAGTTTACCTGTCACTTAGCTAATACAGAGAAGAATGCTATTTATGTTAGCTAGCTGGCTATCTAACACTGCAACTCTTCCAAGTCAAGGTAAGCTTTCTGTTTTATTAGTTTATTGCTACCGGGGGCCCGCCAGTGTAACTGCTAAACTGCACACTGTCTGTACTGCGTGATTGTACACATGGATTGGTTTGTGGGTTTACTAATGCGTTAGTTCTACGTAGTTTGTTGACTATAACGTTAATATGGTAACAACAATGTAGCGGTTAGCAGTTATGTATTTTTTTATTTTACCTTTATTTAACTAGGCAAGTCAGTTAAGAACAAATTCTTATTTACAATGACGGCCTAGGAACAGTGGGTTAACTGCCTTGTTCAGGGGCAGAACGACAGATTTGTACCTTGTCAGCTCGGGGGATTCGATCTTGCTTTCGGTTACTAGTCCAACGCTCTAACCACTAGGCTAACTGCCGCCCCATGTGGCTGCTATGAAAGTGAACTGTGTGTGCGGGTGATCAGGGGGGGTATTCATTCATTCTGCCGATTCTGTTGCAAAACGTTTATTAAACGGAAGCAAACGGAACAAAAAATGGGGAGGGACCTACCTGAATATGTCTAATAACTGTTTGGACTAATGACACACCGCAGATCAGCTAGAAGGAGGCAAGAGTGTGTAAGAATGTGTCACTGCGTCACCTTGATTACTCCAATTCACCTACGACACCAACTGCCACTGGATACAGTATATGTGTATCTGATGTGATGTAATCTAGAGAGTTCAGTGGGTTTTGCAGTGAAAAAATGTAAAGGCAGTCTAAAGGTTCAAATCCTACACAGTGGACTCAACCCTAACTCATCCAATGTTATAATGGTGGCCTTTCTCTCAACTCAGATCACAATTATAGGGTAGGATACACACCCCCTGCCCTCTAGCTAACTCCAGTGGAGTGTACACTAGTACCTCCAGCACTAGAGTGTACACTCCGGTGGTAGAGTCTACACTCCCTCCTGTAGCTAATTTCAGTGGGTAAGAATCACTTGTCCTAGCCGACTCCAGTGTACACTAGAGTGTAGTAGACTAGATAGTAGTGTAGTCCCCCTCCCTCCTGTACCTGCTTGCAGCCAGATGCGCTCCAGGGTGGACCAGATGTAGGCGGGACCCTGTTTGTGGGCAGAGCTGATGGCTGACACCTCTGACATGGCCTGCTCCAGACGAGACGCAGCGAGGGACGGCCCACTCTGAGAACCTGACCCAGAGAGAGCTGACAATCAGCACACATACAACATTATACACTATCATACACAGTAAACCTGATCCAGGAAGAGCTGATCCTCATTCAGTACACATACACACAGAGCCTGATCCAGAAAAAGTGGAGACTCAGCACACATACTGAAAATATGAATGATGCTACGATATATGTATCCTCATTCACACTCAATCTGGTCCGGGAACAGTTCTCATTCTCAACCAGTACACATACACGAAAACCCCTAATTTACAAACAGCAGATCATGTTTGCAAAATAGCTTTCATTCTCAATGAGACAAGGTTAAATAAACATCAATACACTCCCAAGAGGCTGTGTACAGTACACACACCAGTCTCAGTGTCCTGGAAGTCTGGCAGGGTGAGGTGGAGACCGCTGGGTTTGCGACTGAGTGGAAGTGGCTCTGGTGGGTGGATACTGCTGCTGTCATCCCCCTCACTGCAACACCACATGACAGCTAATCAATACACAGCATCTTATAAAGCTCCCGCTGAGCACACAGCAGCAGCCATTATACAGACATGCACCCATAGTGCAGTAGACACATGCACACACAGTCAGTCATGCATGCATGTACAAAACACAAGCACATACATGCATGCACAAACCCACACATGAAATACAAGCACGTTATACACTAGGCCAGGGACAATACAAGTATCACAATATTCTTTCCATGGCAATTATGAAAACACGAAGCAGACTTAACTCTTTGGTCCTTTAAAAACCTGCTGTATATATAATATTTGGTGCTGTAGCTTGGAAAATAAATAAACGTGACTCTGGATGACAACATAACAATGTTTGTTTGCAACATTATGGCTGTTTTCCTAATGAAGTCAAATCCGCTTCGTATTTTGTTTCCTTGCCACGATACTAAGGAGCGTTACGATACTGCTTTCGTCCCTATTATACACACAAGACACAGACACCCACACACATGCATGCACGGAATGGACGTACCCACATGTAACAAACACAATATTTACACAAACAGAGACAGACAGGCATAAATATTCACGTACCTGGTGCGTGTGAAGTCATAGCGCCTCTGCCATAGCTGCAGCATGTCTTGGCAGGTCTGGAGTGCTACACCTGGCCCATGTAGAGCCTCCTCCAGCTTCACCTTAGTGAACAGCAGGCTGAGTGACAAGGAGGACATTAACACAACAATACAACATACATCAATTAGTACACCATTAGCACTTAACACATTGATATACACATTTGTGTGCTGTACCATACGCTAAAAAGGTTGGAACCAATATTATTTTCCAATCGGTTTCGTTCTGAACAGAACCATCATTTGTTTTTGTTCCGTTCCACTGTTCCGACTTGCAAAATAAAGTTCTGAACCGGTTGGAACCCCAAAAAAGTACAGGTTTATATTGTTCCTTTTTAAACTTCTGAAATCAATTTGAAATATTATATTTTTTTTACATTTAGCTCGCCATTAAATTACTTCACCAATCAGTGCGGATAGAGCAGCTTGCTATGGAACGAGCAAGCAATAGCTGTTTACATGCGCGATGGACAGACAAGGCTTGGCCGAAGCCCTGGGCATCTTGTTATGACATGCATTATCTGAATTAGGCCCACAGAATTATATCTACGGAGGACCGGCTTTTATGGAGGAACTTTGAATGTCTTTGAACGTCAGAGATTTGGTTGGACCAGAGCTAGCTAGCTAGCTAACAAGCTTGTGTGTGCAGAGCGGCACCAGAATAAAAAATAAGTATGACTTTTTTGTAGTTAATAAATCCAATGTGAAACATGATAACGATAGTATCTGCAGTGGTTTAAAGTACTTAAGTAAAAATACTTGAAAGTACTACTTAAGTCGTTTTTTGGGGTATCTGTACTTTACTATTTATATTTTTGACAACTTTTACTTTTATGTCACTACATTCCTAAAGAAAATATTGTACTTTTTACTCCATACATTTTCCCTGTCAACCAAAAGTACTTGTTACACTTTGAATGCTTAGCAGGACAGGAAAATTGTCAAATTCATGCACTTATCAAGAGAACATGTGGTCATCCCTACTGCCTCTGGCCTGGTGGACTCACTAAACACATGCATCTTTTGTAAATAATGTCTGAGTGTTGGAGTGTGCCCCTGGCTATCCGTAAATAAAAAATAAAAATAAAAAAATGGTGATGTCTGTATGACAATTAGGTACTTTTTCCACCACTGAGAATCTGTAACTAGCATTGAAAAAATGTATCCATGAATTCTTCTCTAATTAAAAATCTCTCCCTAATTTCTGAATCACGTTTGTAAGGTCAGTAGGCTACAGCTATGCTTCAGAGGGGGAGGGGCAGGTTGCCTACACACACACACACACACTGGTAAAGATTTTCAGCTGGCAGTCAGACACTGGAATACGTTTCTGAGTGACAGAGTGAGGGCTTTGCATAAACGGATATGCACATAACTAGTAGTATTGAATAGAAAACACTCTGAAGTTTCTAAAACTGTTAAAATAATGTCTGTGAGTATAACAGAACTGATTTGGAAGGCAAAACCCCGAGAAAAATGTGATTCTGTGAAGTGACACTTTTCCCATTGACTTGCTATTGAAAAGAGGGGGATCCAGCTCCCAGATTGCAGTACCTTTGGCTTCCACTAGATGTCAACAGTCTTTAGACAAGGTTTCAGGCTTTTATCTTGAATAACCAAGGAGTAAGAGATGTTCTTTCTGAGGTCTCGTGAAGTGTCCTGTTATGGTTTACGCGCGTGACAGTGAGCGCGCTCTTAGCGATTTTCCTTTTCTATTCAACAGGCTATATTCCGTCTGAAATTGTATAGTTTATATTCATATTAGGGTATCTGAGTATTGATTAGAAAGGCTGTTTGACTTGTTTCGATGAACTTTACCGGTACTTTTGGGATATTGTTTGTCTGCATGGATGAACGCCTTTGAGCAGGTGGATTACTAAACAAAACGCGCCCAACAAACGGAGCTTTATGGATATAAAGAGGGACTTTATCGAACAAAAGGACAATTTATTGTGTAGCTGGGACCCTTGGGATTGCCATCAGATGAAGATCTTCAAAGGTAAGCGATTTATTTTATCGCTATTTCTGAGTTTTGTGACACCCCGTGCTGGTTATGTTATTATGCTAATTAAATATGTGTGCAGGGCGCTGTCCTCAGACAATCAAATGCTATGCTTTCGCCGTAAAGCCTTTGTGAAATCTGACAATGCTGTAAGATTACCATGATTCTAAGCTTTTGAAGAGCGTGCAACACTTGTATTTTCATGAATGTTTTATATTACTACTTTTGTATTTTGAATTTGGCGCTCTGCATTTTTCCGGATTTTGTCGCAAGTGGGGCGCTGTCGGCCCACCTGCGCTGTCGCCCCACTGCTCCCTAAGTTAACTGGTTCGCTTGCTTTTAAAATAACACTTCTGTCCCGGAACAGTATAGATCACTTTCATTCCCAGATCAGATTATTTTTGCTATTTTCCAGTTTTCGGTTCTAATTCCTGAACCGGTTCGAACCCCCGCACTCAACACATCCGCAAACACACACAACCACCCTATGATATAGGCTCAATGTTGACACAACATTGCTGTGTTTGCTAGGTCAGCACATACTGTTGACACATCAACCAGGACCTGATAATACTATCATATAGGATAATTATGTTTATCAATGTATGTTTATAGAGCTTTGGTCCTCTGTTCTCCAACAGATGGGTGAGGAGGAAGACTTGTTTCAATGGCCAATGTCCACCAATAGACAAATAGACTGGACAAATACAGATGCTCACCCAGCTTTTCCAATGGCTACACACACACATACAGTGGGGGCTAGTCATCTGCTCTGTGTGTGATAGAGGGAGAGAGGTTGAGTATGTAATGGGAAAAGAAAGAGAGAGAGACAGAGAGAGAGTCAGGGCCCTCTTTCAACCGTGTGAGAGAGCGAGAGACGCCTGTCTGCCTCTGCTTGCTGTCTTTCTGCTTGCCTAACTGCCTGCCTGTCTCCCTCTCTACCTATCTGCTTGCCTGTCTGTCTCCATTCCGGCCTATCTTTCTGTTCCCCTGCCTGCCTGCTCCCCCAACTGAAGCCTCTTCCAATTATCCCTCCCTCTCCTCATCTCTGGCTGCCAGACAGCACTAGCGATCAATAGCGCAGGGAGACGGCCTTCGTCGGGGGAAAAACTACCGGTGAAACGTGGCTCGTTACTTGGTCACGGGTGGGCGGACGGGCTGGGGGGATGGAGGGTTTGATGGGGGGAGGGGGGAGAGATGCCTACTGGATCATCTGACATGAGGATGACAACTGTTGCTGAGGGACGTGATGTTAAGGATACGCCTGTCAGCGGGGCCAGTTGGGGCTGAGGGTTTCGTATTAGCCCCCGTGCCGAGCAGAGTTTAGTAGTGGAGTGATACGCCGTGTGTTAGTGGGCTTCCTCCTGGGTGTGTGTGCAAGCAAGCAAGCAAGCACACACACACACACACACACACACACACACACACACACACACACACACACACACACACACACACACACACACACACACACACACACACACACACACACACACACACACACACACACACACACACACACACACACACAGTAACATCCTGCAAGATGAATGGAGAATCAAAGGCTGGGATTAATCATTCTCTTTAGAACAAACTGCGAGACTACTCTCGCTCTCTCTCCTCCCTTCCCCCTCTCCCTTTCCACAGCTCTCTCACTGTGCTTGGAAATGCACGCCTGTTTACTGGCTGATTGAAATTTCAAACATAGACAGAAAGATAAAAAAAAGACTGGGGAAAGACGGCTAAAAAAAAAGTAACGTTTCCCACCATTAAAAAATGCAACAGGCTATTACTGCATTTTAAAGGTAAAAGCTCAATAAAATGTCTCAAATATAAGAAAAATGTCTACACATGTCAACTGTTTCACCCAATTGTTGTCTGCTATTAAATGTACTGTGGCAGCATGTGGCTTGAATAGACGTTTGTGTTTAGAGGCTACCTACGGACGTGGCGTGCGAGACGTGAGAAATGAATCGAGATCTGCGTGTTTACACTATAGTAATAAGTGTATATGCACATATTATTTTAATGTACATGTATCGTAGTGTAAATGCTGTCTATTAGGAGAAAAAGAAAGACAGAAACGGAGAGAGAAACCACAAGGATTCAGTGTCTGTGCTACAGTGGTGCAGAGATTCTATGACTAGCGCCACCTCGCATGCACACGCGTGCACAAACCCCCACACAACCTACTCAAACCAAATCATCTTCAGCATAATTATACACACATACAGTGCTTTCGGAAAGTATTCAGATTCCTTGACTTTTTTTTACATTTTGTTACGTTACAGCCTTATTCTAAAATTGATTACATTTGTCTTCACACAACAGCCCATAATGACAAAGCGAAAAAACAGGTTTTTAGATTTTTTTGCAAATTTATAAAAAATGAAAAACAAAAATAACTTATTTACATAAGAATTCAGACCCTTTGCTATGAGACTTTAAATTGAGCTCAGGTGCAGCCTGTTTCCATTGATCATCCTTGAGACGTTTCTGCAACATGATTGGAGTCTACGTGTGGTAAATTCAATTGATTGGACATGATTTGGAAAGGCACGCGCCTGTCTATATAAGGTCCCACAGTTGACAGCGCACGTCAGAGCAAAAACCAAGCCACGGGCAAAACAAGCCAAGCCATGAGCAAAAACCAAGCCATGAGGTAGAAGGAATTGTCTGTAGAGCTCCGAGAGAAGTTTAGAACCACCAAGACCCTTCCTAGAGCTGGCCGCCCAGCCAAACTGAGCAATCGGGGGAGAAAGGCCTCTTCTTGGGTGACCAAGAACCCGATGGTTATTCCGACAGAGCTCCAGAGTTCCTCTGTGGAGATAGGAGAACCATCCCTACTGTGAAGCGTGGTGGCATCATCATGCTGTGAGGGTGTTTTTCACCGGCAGGAACTGGGAGACTAGTCAGGATCGAGGGAAAGATGAATGGAGCAAAGTACAGAGATCTTTGATGAAAACCTGCTCCAGAGTGCTCAGGACCTCGAACTGGGGCGAAGGTTCACCTTCCAACAGGACAACGACCCTAAACACGCAGCCAAGACAATGCAGGAGTGGCTTCGGGATAAGTCTCTGAATGTCCTTGAGTAGCTCAGCCAGAGCCCGGACTTGAAACCGATCGAACATCTCTGGAGAGACCTGAAAATAGCTGTGCAGCAACGCTCCCCATCCAACCTGACAGAGTTTGAGAGGATCTCAAATCATCAAATCAAAGTTTGTCACGTGCGCCAAATACAACAGGTGTATTACAGTGAAATGCTTACTTACAGGCTCTAACCAATCTGCAGAGAAGAATGGGAGAAACTCCCCAAATACAGGTGTACCAAGCTTGTAGCGTCATACCCAAGAAGACTCGAGGCTGTAATCACTGCCAAAGGTGCTTCAACAAAGTACTGAGTAAAGGGTCTGAATACTTACAGTTAAAGTCGGAAGTTTACATGCACTTAGGTTGGAGTCATTAAAACTTGTTTTTCAGCCACTCCACAAATTTCTTGTTAACAAACTATAGTTTTGGCAAGTCGGTTAGGACATCTACACAAGTAATTTTTCCAACAATTGTTTACAGACAGATGATTTCACTTATAATTCACTGTATCACAATTCCAGTGGGTCAGAAGTTTACATACACTAAGTTGACTGTGCCTTTACACAGCTTGGATTCCAGAAAATTATGGAAAAAGGGGGAGGCTTGCAAGCTGAAGAACACCATCCCAACCGTGAAGCACGGGGGTGGCAGCATCATGTTGTGGTCAGGTTTGCTGCAAGAGGGACTGGTGCACTTCACAAAAAATGGCATCACGAGGAAGGAAAAGTATGTGGATATATTGAAGCAACATCTCAAGACATCAGTCAGGAAGTTAAAGCTTGGTCACAAATGGGTCTTCCAAATGGACAATGACCCAAGCATACTTCCAAAGTTGTGGCAAAATGGCTTAAAACCTGTTAGGGAGCGGTAGCAGTGTTCAGAGTTTTGGAGAGTCTGACATGCCCAAAGTAAAATGCCTGGTACTCAGGTCCAGAAACTAGGATATGCACATAAATAGTAGTATTGGATAGAAAACACTCTGCAGTTTCTAAAACTGTTAAAGTAATGTCTGTGAGTATAACAGAACTGAATTGGCAGGCGAAAACCCCAGGAAAATCCATCAGAGAAAATGTGATTCTGTGAGCTGGCTCATTTTCCAATGAGTTGCAGCTGGAAATGCTTAAATCCAGCTCCCAGGTTGCAGTACCTATGGCTTCCACTAGATGTCAACAGTCTTTAGACAAGGTTTCATGCGTTTACGTTGAAAAATAGGGGAGTAGTAGAAGATTATCCAAGGAGAGTGAGGAAGTAACTTCTGTCTGTGGCGCGCGGGACCGGGAGCGTGCACCTTGGTTTTTTCCTTTACTATTGCCCAAAATATTATCCGTGTGAAATATAATCGTTAATATACATAATAGTGTACCTAAGGATTGATTAGAAACGTTGTTTGATTTGTTTGGACAAAGTTGATGAGTATATTTTTTGTCTTGTATAATGGACGAGTGGACGGTGGATTTTCTGAGCAGGACGCGCAAACCAAAAGGAGCTTTATGGATATAAAGAGGGACTTTTTCGAACAAAAGGAACATTGATTGTCTTGCTTGGACACTTCGGATTACCATCAGCAGAAGATCTTCAAAGGTAAGCGATTTATTTTAGCTCTTTTTATGTGTTTTGTGACACCCGAGCTGGTTGTATTATTATGCTAATGGAGGAAGTACACGTGGCGCTGTCCTCAGACAATCAAATGTTATGCTTTCGCCGTAAAGCCTTTTTGAAATCTGACAACGCTGTGAGATTGCCAAGATTCTAAGCGTTTGAAGAGTGTGCAACACTTGTATTTTCATGAATGTTTTATATTACTATATTTGTAATTTGAATTTGGCGCCCTACATTTTTCCGGATGTTGTCAAGGATGGGGCGCTAGCGCCCCACTGCTCCTTAATTATCCCCAAGTGGTTGGACAACAAAGTCAAGGTATTGGAGTGGCCATCACAAAGCCCTGACCTCAATCCTATAGAAAATGTGTGGGCAGAACTGAAAAAGTGTGTGCGAGCAAGGAGGCCTACAAACCTGACTCAGTTACACCAGCTCTGTCAGGAGGAATAGGACAAAATTCACCCAACTTATTGTGGGAAGCTTGTGGAAGGCTACCCGAAACGTTTGACCCAAGTTAAACAATTTAAAGGTAATGCTACCAAATACTAATTGAGTGTATGTAAACTTCTGACCCACTGGGAATGTGATGAAAGAAATAAAAGCTCTCTACTATTATTCTGACATTTCACATTCTTAAAATAAAGTAGTGATCCTGACTGACCTAAGACAGGGAATTTTTACTCTGATTAAATGTCAGGAATTGTGAAAAACTGAGTTTAAATATATTTGGCTAAGGTGTATGTAAACTTCCGACTTCAAATGTATGTAAATGTGATATTTCAGTTAAATTTTATTTAATAAATTTGCACCAAGAAAAAACACCTGTTTTTGCTTCGTCATTATGTGGTATTGAGGAAAAACAACAATTTAATCAATTTTAGAATAAGGCTGTAACGTAACAAAATGGAAAAAGTCAAGGGGTCAGAATACTTTCCGAATGCACTGTATGTGTCCCTGAAAATACCCATTCTCTATTTCTCCATAACAACTGAGTGGAAAAACAACTGATGTTGACTGCTCCCTCCACCGATATGACCTCATGGTTACCGGGGTGATGGGCATTCCTGGTGCAGGGAGGGCTGTGATTGGCTGAGCCTGGCAAAGAGCTCTTAAATGGGTCAATGCAGTCAAGTGTCTCTATGGAGAAGATGTGTGTGTGTTTGGGAGTGTGTGTGTGTGTTTGGGAGTGTGTGTGTGTGCATATGTATATGAGGGAGAGAGATTGCTACAATATACGCTTTAGATCATACAGTATACAGCCACAAATATAATACCCAATGCATGTTTGATTTTCTCTGTCCTTCTCTGACTCCACTTCTCCCTTTCTCTTCATCCCACTCATGTATCTCTTATCTATTTTCGCTGTATCCCTCTCTGCCTCTTCTTGAGATCATAGAGACCAACACTGACCCCAAATGGTTGTCCAGTGAAGAACACGTGTACTAGATGGTTATTGCAGACGCTCAGGTGAGGTGGTACTGCAACATACTATAAATGGCACGTGGCTATCAAATATCTATATTCTTCAAATAGAAAGAGGCAACACTGAGGGTCAATTGCATGGCGACATGAGTATAACGCAGTGCGACAGTGTATGTTTACTACTGCATGATATTTTCTGCTTCTCAAATGGAGAGGGAGTACTGCAACACCAACCTACATGGTAAAGTCAGAGCGGCAGTGTGAAAAGGGTAAAGGTGTGTGAGGGTAGTCTCTGCAGCGCAGATGCCCGGTCTGGCACGTCTAAATAAAGCCTTCAGTGTGTGTGTCCGTGTCCGTCCGTGGTAAGACACCCTATCCCCACAGAAAGGTCTGGGGCTGGGCCTCCAGAGCACCCGTATGGGTGACACACACCGGAGCTAGTCTCACTCTCACAGACACACAGACAGACACACACACACACACACACACAAAGACACACACACACACACACACACACACACAGACACTTTTTTGCATAATACAGGAAAGAGTGGGGTCCTACTTGAAGTTCTCGGGGTGTTGACCGAGGGCTAGTGTGAGGGTTTCGAGGGCGTGTTGGTGGTGTTTCTGGGCGCTGAGCAGCAGGGTCAGCAGGTGGAGGGAGTGCAGGTCGTCCCCACGCAGAGACAGCGCCACCTGCAGGGGATCCATGGCAGCTGCCACCTGCACACACACACACCCACAGTGAAGAACAGAAACCCAAGGACTAGAGAGGCATAAGATCCTGGATGGAGAACCACTAAATCAAATCAAATTTTATTTGTCACATACACATGGTTAGCAGATGTTAATGCGAGTGTAGCGAAATGCTTGTGCTTCTAGTTCCGACCATGCAGTAGTATCTAACAAGTAATCTAACAATTTCACAACAACTACCTTATACACACAAGAGTAAAGGAATGAATACGAGTATGTACATATAAATATATGGATGAGCGATGGCTGACCGGCATAGGCAAGATGCAGTAGATGGTATGGAGTACAGTATATACACATATATATATATATGAGATGAGTAATGTAGGATATGTAAACATTATATAAATGGCATTGTTTAAAGTGGCTAGTGATACATTATTTCATCCAATTATAATTATTAAAGTGGCTAGAGATTTGGGTCGATGGCCGAACGGCATAGGCAAGATTCAGTAGATGGTTTAGAGTACAGTGTATACATTTGATATGAGTATGTCGGATACGTAAACATTATATACAAAATTGTTTAAAGTGGCTAGTGATACATTGTTACATCCAATTCCTATGTTTAAAGTGGCTAGAGATTTAAGTCAGTATGTTGGCAGCAGCCACTCAATGTTAGTGACGGCTGTTTAACAGTCTGATGGCCTTGAGGTAGAAGCCGTAATGGTGAGTGCGTGTGTGGCCGTGCTGACTGACCTGCCGTACAAGAGCCAGCTGGAGCGACAGGTAGAGGGCGATCTTAGCATCATTGGGGTCCAGTGCATAGGCTCTGCAGAAGAGAGAGGTCACACTCACTGACAATGCAGAATAAACACACAAACTGTAGTGCACGCTAACTATAGAAACAAACACATGGCTTAAGACCAACGTAGACCGACAGAGAGAGGTTGGCAATTGGTACATACTTTTGCAGATTTTGCAGTGCTCGTCTGTTGAGCCCATCCCGCTGAGCTTTCAGAGTGGCTGGAGAGAGATTAGGTACAGAGGGACAAATCCATTAGCGGAAAACAAGACATTTTAGGCGACATTTTCTAATAGTAGATTATAATGAGGTGCACAGTATTTTTTCGCACAGTTCTACTGTCTTTTGCACCATTGAGTCTTTGTGAGTAACACCTCAGATTCCTCCATACACAATTTACCTCTGAATTAGATACTTCAAAGAAAGTGATGGGGAAGGGAAATTAGGAAGGAAAACTATGGATCGTCAGGACAGGCGAGTTCAGTGGGTTCTGTAAGTGGCGGTTTCTCACTGTATCTGGACAAGGGACTCTGTTCGTTACAGGAAACCTATCCTGCCTCTACAGCAGCTCACAGTGATGTCTCTTACCGTCAGAGGCCTGCAGACTGCAGCACAGCCCTACAGTCAGGTACGCACGGGGCAGAAACTCTGCAGCCTCCTCTCCCATGGACACCACACTCTGAGACAGGGCCTCTGCCTCCTCCAGCTATCGCACACAGAGAGAACAGTCAGACGCAGTATGGGTCTCTAGAAGTACAGGATCTAGTCTGCTGAAGTACTTACTATGTAACCAACTGTGAGCTCAAGGGTTTAAAGGCATGTTCAGTTTGTCTTGTTTAGTGAGCTTTTGTATTTGTATAGTATAGAGAGTTCGTATCCGAAGGGCTGTATCGTAGGCAGAGTGACATTGTGGGAAGAATGACATTGAATAGTGTTAAAAGGCAGTGTGCGGTTAGTGTGAGGAGGACTCTGTAGATTCAGGTGAAGAACAGCGCACTATAGAGTTGTGAGCGAAAAATGACGTATTTACCCGATTTGTTTGATATTAACAGTTAGCAATTAATGCTTAACAAATGAGTCCCCCCGCAAACAGCGCCAGACTGCAGTCAGAGTGTGGCTGAGCAGGGCTGAGCTGGGCTGAGCTAAAAGTGTGTCACTCAGTGTAAAGTATGGGGAGGGGGTCGGTGACATGCCTTTGAAACGGTGCCAGCAGAACAACAGGACAGCTGCTTAGACTACCCCCCCCCTCTCTTACTCCTGTACCATAAGCCCTTCACTCTCTCCTCTCCCTCCTCCTCTCTCTCTACCCTCTCTTTCTCCGAACACAGATGCCCTCAACAAAGTTCCATAAAACATTTTGAGAGAAAGGTTCAGTGCCATTATCCTCGCAGGGTGAGCTTCTGAAAGGTATTGAAAACAGGGGTGTAGAATCATTTTGAACCCTATCTCTTTGTGGAATAATAATAATACTTGTTAAACAAAATCTCTTTCTCTGAGCAATACTATATTAGTATAAAGGCATTACATTTCCCAATATTATCTATTTTATACAGTCCTTCTTGCTCATCTTTATCGAGGGTCGTCAATCATCTTGGACCCCACTGTATGTATATATTGGTCACTCCACTCCAACCAACTAGGAGTCAAAGGTCCTCGAATCACTCCCAAAAGTCCCAGACTCCCAGACTTTCCATTGCGAATGTGTGGTTCCATGGTTGGTTATTGGGTCCAGATGTATTGTCATTCGCTGCTCTATGGTGCCATAGTGTCCTATTGTGATTAAGGCTGTAAGCGCCTTAGTCTCTCTAGACACCCCTGATCTCTAGCTCCTCTGTTGTACTGACAGATGTGCCATGCCATCACGCGTCTCCTAATCCTACACTACCCCCTCCTGGATCAACGGGACAGCCAGTACTGGGCTGGCTACCACAGTGGAGGGGTGGGAGGGCGTTGTTAGTGTGGAGTGTCGCTGTGTAATAAAGGGTGCAGCTATTCTGGATGGTGACAGACTTCCTGTATGGATGGTATGCATGGTATGTAGTGTAAACGTATCGTGAACTAGAAAAAGTGTGTGAGTGTGTGTCATTCACCCAGTGCAGCTGTCCGATGCAGACTTTGGCGGCCAACATGGGCAGTGAGGGGTCCTCGGGTCTCATCCTGGCACACTCCTTGAGCACAGACACGGCGCCCACACCCTGTAAAACACAGACACACACACACTCTCATACTGTAGTCTAGTGATATAACAGGAGTATAGATCACACACACATTTACTATCCATATAGAGTAACTCAGATAAGACTCATATAGGCCATTCATCGATGCACTACAAACACTATCACACACACACACGGCTGGCCCTAAATAGAAGCGGATCTGACGACACTGAGGCGCCCCCCCCCCCATCCTTATAGGGAGCAGCCTATTTCCAGAATTCTCCATTGATCTCCAGAGTCACCTCGTCCTGAAGGCAGCCAGGCAAAGGAGAAGATCAATTCTCCTGTTTCACTCAGAGGATTCCAGAACGTTCTATCTGTGTCACACTACTCATCATCACCCGATGAGCGCTCGCTCAGTCATGCTATCGCACATGCACCCTCACAGCAACATTTAGAAGATGAGTGATCCTATATGCTTGCGAGCAGGTAGTGGTGCCAGATTAAAGTAGGATAGAAAGTGTGTGTGTGCGTGTGTGCGTGGTGGGGAATGTGTGAAAAGATACGAAGATGAGCTCACCTTCCCACACGCCATGAGTGACAAGCCCAACTGGTGCCAGAGGTGGAACTCATTAAACGAGAACTTCATGGCCCGCTCCAGACACTGGAGAACACAGACGCGCACGCACACAGACACGCACGCACACATGCATTTCAGCTTGCAGGGCAGACATATCAACACGCGGTTGAGGGTTTGAGGTTAATTTAAAGAGCTCTAACTAGCAGCCCACACCGTGACACCTACGAGAGGGAGGATGTTAGCCAGGCAGACATACATAACCAGCGTCTAATGTTAGCTAGCCTAGTGGCGCCCTGCGTGGCCCCACACGTGAGAGGGTTCACCTGTTTGCCAGTGCTCACTCTCATTCACCTGGAGAAAAAGGCTGCCAACCTGAATGTAAATAGAGAGAAGACTGGGTAAGCCAGAGAGACAGAGAGAATAATTGAGAGAGAGAGAGAGAGAGAGAGAGAGAGAGAGAGAGAGAGAGAGAGAGAGAGATAAAGAGAGAGAGGGGAGAAAGACAGAAAAGGATACAAAGAAAGACACAGAGAAAGAGAGAACACAAAACTCTGCTTGAAAGTATATGACACAACGGGGGGCATTACAAAGTTGTCAGGCAAGGCTTTCCCTTCACACAGTGTAGCTAGTTCTGTTGAAGTATCTCCTACCCTCCCTTTAGCCTCCAGTGTTTTCGAGGCAGGCTCACCTCAGACAGCATGGCATACTGCCCCCTCCTGGCCATGCCGATGCTCAGCAGGTCGTAGACAGAGGTGGCGTCCTGCAGACTGGTCTCCCGCGCCTCCTTGTGGTCGGGTGCTCGGCTGATGACTGCGTCTCCGCTGGCCTATAGGGGGAGATTACAGATTTAGGATCAGATTCAACACAGGGCTGTTGCAATAGCAGGTCCTACGAAGTGCCTTTAATCTGCTGGTGTCCTTTCCTTGACCTTGACGGGACAAGTGAAAGCTAGCCTTACACCTGTCAACCCTTTTTTTTAAATCGATGTAGAATCTACATACATTGTCGATAAAGGATGGGGGCACACAAATATTCCACAAGAATGTTCAATCAACAAATGTCAAAGTAAGGGGGGCGGTCTCACCATGGATTCTGTGATGAGCAGCAGGAGGACGGCCTCCTCGACCACGTCCTGGGGACAGAAGACACTGCGAGGAGACACAGGAAATAGGAGCAGGAAGTGACGAGTAACGCAACAGCCCCACTCCGTGGCTAGATCGCGGGGAGTGTCCTGTTTCCACTTCACCTGCTGGTGGTGTAACACGACCCTCTGACCACCCCTACAGTATCACAGCACGCGGCTCTCTCGGGTGTCTGTCACACGCACGTGCACAAAATGTGTAAGCACACGTTTGACCCCTTCCTTGATCCCTTGCTTTTTTTTTTGATCTGGCACTTTCCCCGTTCCTCCCACCCATCGGTTTCACCATCTCACTCTCTCTCACCTTCGATCTTGACTGCCCTCTGGCTGATCCCCTGATGTACCGACTAAAGACACAATTACAAGACACTACCAGGGCACTTCTAAAGAAGGAACCCGTGACGACGAATCGGGCATACAACAACAGCACTTTATTTCCCCTGAGTGCATTCTCCATTCCTGTTCTTGTGTTCTCACTCATGCATGTTTTTTTTTGCCTTTATTTTACTAGGCAAGTCAGTTAAGAACAAATTCTTATTTTCAATGACGGCCTAGGAACAGTGGGTTAACTGCCTTGTCAGCTCGGGGGAACTGAACTTGCAACCTTTCGGTTACTAGTCCAACACTCTAACCACTAGGCTACCCTGCCGTTCTCACTCATGCATTTGATATCCTCGGAGGATAGCGCATACCAATAAGATCATATTTTAGATATGCTGGAACAGCCAAAGCTAAGTCCCTGACAAAGCCTCGAAAACGCGACAAAGGAAACATGAGTCCACAGAGTTCCTAGCCAATAGGAGTCAGACTGTGGTGAGATCAAGTTATGTTCCATGTGTGGGTTTTTTTGTACGACCGGAATAGTGGACGTCTGGGCCTCTAGGGAGGTCTGTCTTATCGACGCTCTGGGACTATTTAAGGTTCAACGGTGCGGTAGGGTCACACACAACTCACTGTATGGGAATGTGAGCTGATCTCTCAAGCCCGTTGTCAAGCTACATTATCAGGGGATTGAGTAATATCAGTGGAGTAACGGAATTACACATGAATGGAAAAGAAAGAGGGGCGAGAAATGGAGGGAAAAGAGAGGAAGGAAAAGGAGAAGAGATGAGAGCTACAGACCTGTCGGTACTGTAGCGCTGAGGTGGTTTGGAAGAGGGGTAGATGGCATCCTTTGGGCCGGCGTGCCCTTCTCTCTGCAGCCAGGCGGAGGGTGGGAGGGACATGGGGGCCCAGTAGCTGTCCTCACTCACCGAGCTCAGCAACACCTCAGCCAGCTTCCGCGCTGCAGCCTGAGACACATTAATTAACATGCCATGTAATGCCGTAGAATATAACTAGGATATAACTAGGGCCAGGACTGTTTCCTGACTTAGTCAAGTCGCGTTGTCAGGAAAACCTACAGGCTGTAAAGATGAAATACATATAGACAGTCAGTGATTCATCCTGCTAACTAGGTGACAATGTGAGCCCTCCTCACCTTCCTGAAGCTCTGGGAGCCTCGAGACTCCACCACCCCGAGGACCCTGCGCAGCTGGTGGGCTCCCTGGGCCAGGTGACTGACAGACAGGCAGACAAAACAGACGGAGACATGCAGACAGGCAAACAGACGGACAGACAGACAGGGTGTTCAGTGCTGCTCCATCTATGTATAAATGAGTGGAGCACTGGAGCTGAATCGTGCCACTACAAACAAGGACTCTGTCCTATCTGAGGTGCAATACTGAAACCTACTGGTCAAAAACAAAAGTGCCACTTGCTGTTGCTGAAATCACAACGCACTGCTCCAGACAGGAAGAGGCCAAGCTTCCACCATCTTTGACTAGATCATTTACTCACCCCCTATGCAGCAGACACAGGTATGCACTCTGCAGCGCCGCCTGCTGGAAGAAGCCCAGGTCAATGTCCAGTGGTGGAGTGGCCAAACTGGTTTTCGCTGCTTTAGAACTAGGGGTGACCACCATCTGCCAGCACAGTAACAACTTCAGTTGGTAAACACGTACACCAAGTAGTTTTGTGCTGCTTTGTATCATGAAATAGCATGTATAGTCTGCATTGGGGGTAAAAAAAAGAACAAGCAAAAACACACAGACACACACACCTTATCGAGCTCTTGCAGGTAAACGAGAGCGGTGTCACAGGCCCTCAGGTAACAGGACAGACATTCCTCCTCTCTCTCAGACAGTCGGACACGGGAGGCAGCTGATACTGCCTGGTGGTCCAGGGATAGACCTGAGAGAGAGAGAGAGAAATACAGAGGGATAAAGAAAGAAAGAAAGACATTTGACACAGAAAACAAATAACACTGTTGCTTAGAAAACAAATAGCACTGTTGCTTGTTGGAAGACGCCAGCTTGTTTTGTATGGATAATGTGTCATTTCGAGACAATGAGTGTATGGGAGGATGAGTATGCTTGGGACAGATGGCTGGGGGGTATGGTTATTAGTATAAATAAATAAATAAATAGAGTGAGTGAGAGGAGACCTCCAGGATTGCAGGCAGGCAGGGACACGGCCAGACAACAGCCTTAATCAAATAAGGAGCAGCTGCCAATAGACAAGACCTCATCTAACAAATATTCCTATCTCATATATATAACGGAAACCTTGGAAGGATGTTGAGAAACTATGCAATGTCAAACCCTTTACATAGCTGAGTGATTCCCATCAGATCCTTCTCTTTAAGCATATTGGCTTGACTCTAGTATCATTCTACTAACATTATGGTTTATTCAATGATAAACATCAGCAGGGCTGCTTCATGAATTCTTCCCTTCAATCTAAGCAGCAGACACTGTGATGACGTCAATGTGTCAATGACCAGGAAGCTGTGACTGTTTGAATGTAATGCATCTCATGATGATGATGAGCGATGCTTCTCAAACACAATTATCCAGACATGGACCAGCAGTGTGTTGTGTGTGACAATGGACAAAGCCCTCTTGTTTCACTGTGTGTCTGTGTGTGTGCGTGCGCGTGTTCATGTGGAAACTCTGCCTAACAGAACTCATAGTTCCAGTCCAACTATATATAGATGGTTCCCTAGAGACAGCTTTACTGCACTACTTGGGACTCAATTCTGAATAGGTTCCCATTTTATTTGTAATCACTTCCAAGAGAACTCTAAAACCAGGAAGTGATTTGGGTTGAAGAACGAACAGACACAAAGACACACACATAACAATACCTTTGACAAGTGAACCAATGCCTAGCAATGTGTCAAGTCAAATTCCCTCCCTCATGTAAATGAACACATGGTCAATACTTCCTTTCTTTCACAGCCTAAAAGAGAAAACTCACCAGACCGATTGTCGGCCTGTACAGTAAGGGGCCGTTAATTTGCCATTCGTTCGCTTGCTGACGGTTCGGTCTGTTATAGGGTCCTCCTGCCGGCACTCTGTTCAGAGGTGCTAAGTTCTCTCGGCCGGTAAGCACTCGACAATCTTACTGGTCTGTTCGTGCCTTTGGAGTAAAGATTTCACTACATTCATATAAACATACCTGAGATACTGATCTCTCTAATCAAGCAAATGTTTTCCAGGCATATTTCTTTCTAAGGATTGTATTCAGACATCCTAGAAAGACCAACTTCTAAACCCATACAAGGTTATAGTCATCACAGGCCTATAATAACTCCTACGGGGATTAGGAAATAGATCATTAAGTACATTTATGCACAGTGCTCTTCAACTTTAGTGTTTTTCAGGGAAACGTGCTAGTCTGCAGGCTTTGGCTGTCTCTTTGTCTAATTCATCGGAACAGAGAGTAATGCCAGTATGCAAATCATATTTGAGATCCATGTAATCATTACACTGTACAGACGGAGACTAAAACCAGAGGATACCTGATTGAAATCATCATCATTTGTAGCTCTGGGCTTGTAATTATAAAGCGTCTCATAGTAGGTGTGTTGATCTAGGATCAGTTTTGCTATTTAGATTATAATGATGCTTTACGAAAACACTTTGAGAAAATGGGCCCTGGTCCTTCCTTTGCTTTGTGCATTGAATGTCCATCTTAGTATAGGTCATGGATGGATAACTGGCAGCCTGCAGGCCGCACAATTTTGAAGGCCCTCGGATCAATTGGCTGACAGCTGTGGTATATCAGACCGTATACCACGGGCATGACAAAACATTTATTCTTACTGGTCTAATTTAAGTTGGTAACCAGCTTATAATAGCAATAAGGCACCTCAGGGTGTGGTATATGGCCAATATACCATGGCTAAGGGCTGTGGACAGCCCTTAGTCAGTGCATTGGCCATATACCACACCCCCTTGGGCATTACTGCTTAAGTAATAATGATGAGTTTTTTGTGGCCCCCATCCCCATCAAAGTTGCCCATCCCTGATATAGGTCATATTCAGGTCAACATTTCAGGTAACACAGAATGTTCAGTCTGTATTCTAAAAAAATTCCATAACTAAATACCACACAGATTAAACATTATGTGTTTTCCATATATCATACCGCCCAGTATTTGCTTATGAAAGGATTGGTACCTTTGATGACAAAGGCCTCTGCGAGCAGACGCAGGTGGTAGACGGGCTGCTCGTCCCCAGTCAGCTCGTCTATGCCCACCCTTGCACACATGCCCTGGGCGTCACGGTAATCGCCCTGGACATAGTGTATTTTGGCCATCAGGAGAAGAGCCTCGTTCAGGTGCCTGGGCTGTGTGGGGACACACAGAGAGGCTAAGTGAAGGGGGACACAGAGGAAACAGGTACATACTGTATACAGTGCATTCGGAAAGTATTCAGAACCTTTCCCTTTTTACACATTTTGTTACATTACAGCCTTATTCTAAAATTGATTAAAAAATAATAATAATCCTTGTCAATCTACAACCAATACCCTATAACGACAAAGCAAAAACAGGTTTCGATTTTTTTGGGGCTCATTTATAAAAGATACACATTAGAAATACCTTATTTACATAAGTATTCAGACCTTTTGCTATGAGACTCGAAATTGAGCTCAAGTGCATCCTGTTTCAATTGATCGTCTTCACCTGTGGTAAATTCAATTGATTGGACATGATTTGGAAAGACACACACCTGTCTATATTAGGTCCCGCAGTTGACAGTGCATGTCAGAGCAAAAATCAAGCCATGAGGTCGAAGGAATTGTCCATAGTGCTCCGAGAGAGGATTGTGTCGAGGCTCAGATCTGGGGAAGGGTACCAAAACATTTCTGTAGCATTGAAGGTCCCCAAGAACACAGTGGCCTCCATCATTCTTAAAAGGCAGAAGTTTGGAACCACCAAGACTCTTCCTAGAGCTGGCTGCCCGGCCAAATGGAGCATTCAGGGGAGAAGGGCCTTGGTCAGGGAGGTGACCAAGAACCCGATGGTCACTCTGACAGAGCTCCAGAGTTCCTCTGTGGAGATGGGAGAACTGTCCAGAAGGACAACCATCTCTGCAGCACTCCACTAATCAGCCCTTTATGGTAGAGTGGCCAGACGGAAGCCACTCCTCAGTAAAAGGCGCATGACAGCCCGGTTGGAGTTTGCCAAAAGGCACCTAAAAATAGCTGTGCAGCATCGCTCCCCATCCAATTTGACAGAGGTTGAGAGGATCTGCAGAGAAGAATGGAAGAAACTCCCCAAATACAGGTGTGCCAAGCTTGTAGTGTCATACCCAAGAAGACACAAGGCTGTAAATGTTGTCAAATGTGCTTTAATAAAGTACTGGGTAAAGGGTCTGAATACTTATGTAAATGTATTATTTCAGTATTTCTAAAAAACTGTTAATGCTTTGTCATTATGGGCTATTGTGTGTAAATTGATGAGGGGAAAAAAAAACAATTTAATCCATTTTAGAATAAGATCATAACGTAACAAAATGTGGAAAAGGTCAAGGAGTCTGAATAATTTCCGAATGCGCTGTATAAAGAATAGACTGATTGGAAAGTTGGTGAGACAAGTTAACGACATAGAAAGCTAAGTAGAATAGGAGGAAGTAAGATGTAGAGGGAGGTGACACAGAGGGGAGATGCTCGGACTGACCCCCAGGAGCCCCCTGCTCAGGATGGAATTGAGGTAGCCCTTTGACCGGGACAGTTTGGGCTGGTTGATATCTGTCAAAGGCGTAGCATTGCGTAACAGACTCAGGTTGTCCTGTAGACACTCCTCCAGCAGGGCCTCTGCCAATAACAGCGTCCCGTAGTCATCTGGAGGAGGGCACAGGGAAATAGGACAGAATTCAGAATAGTGAAGGGGTTGGTGGGTTGAGTGCAGAGTGGGAGTCCAGAGTCAGGGGTCAGCTGCTTTGGGACACAAAATAAACCCAGCCCAATCCATCATAGCATAATGTCCCACAAGCCCCTGAGAGAATGGAGAAAAAAAACCCGGGGAGCCTAAAACGGAAGTCACTGGATGGCAATAAAAGCATACACATTCTGGATTAGAGCCTTCCTGTTTGGTCCAGCTCTCACTCCTCTCCCGTCACTGGTGGTGTGTTCTGACGCCAAGTCTGTGACTGGAGTTTATGTCCTGGCATCTCTGACATACTGTAGCACCTCATGCTTATGAGACTGGCCCAGTCAAGGCTTGTCACTGAAAGGGAGGATAGGGTCTGGAGAATGTTTAATGTGATGTACAGGGTTCGGGTTTAACTGATTACATGTAAATCAGTTACATATAATCTGATTACAAAAAACAGTAACTGTAATCAGTTACGTTACCAGCAAACATATTGTAATTAGATGACAGATACTAACGTATGATTACTTATTGGATTACTTTTAAATTTACAAATGATGTTAGTGAAAAAATACATTGACACCTTTCTGTTTTCTCAATGACATTCAATTCAGCATTGAAAAAAGGCCAAATTTTAAGTTTGTTCCACCTGAGCGAATCTGACCACAAGTCAGAGACCACTATGACGACACACCAAATGTGCTTGATGGATAATTTTTGTCTTCTAATGCTTCTTAAGGGGAAAGTAATCCAAAAGTAACAGAAAATTATCAGATTACGTTACTGAGGTTGGGTGATCCAAAAGTTATGTTACTGATTGCAATTTTGGACAGGTAACTAGTAACGGATTACATTTAGAAAGTAACCGACCCAACCCTCGTGATGTACAGTATTTATTTTGTATTTGTATTTAACCTTTATTTAACTAGGCAAGTCAGTTAAGAACAAATTCTTATTTTCAATGACGGCCTACTAAATAAAGAATATGGTGTCATAATGCATAAAACAAATAATTCTGCTCTATAAAGCATTAACTACAATATAGCAGCAATGTGGAATGTTCATGTGGTGAATAACTTGTATGAATTCTTCAGGAGAATAACAAATCCTCTACAAGGCATCTGAATAAAGCTACATTATTTTCAACACACTGTTCTGAACTCAAAATTTCCTGGTCAGAGACTAATCGTGATTTCACCCTTGTCTTGAATTGCAACTTGTAGTCGGCGCCGACAGATATGGCAGCTCTGCTTCTATCGCCTAAGCAACTTTGCAGTATTTTGTGTTTTTGTGTGTTATTTCTTACATTATTAGCCCAGATTTTTGGTGGGGCCATCACTAGCCGCCTTCCACCCGATTACGCAACCCTGCACCTTAGAGGCTGCTGCCCTATATACATAAACTTGGAATCACTGGCCACTTTAATAATGGAACACTAGTCACTTTAATAATATTTACATACTGCTTTACTCATCTCAAATGTATATACTGTATTTTCTATTCAACTGTATTTTAGTCAATGCCACTGACATTGCTTAAGCTAATATTTATATATTTCTAAATTCCATTCTTTTACTTTTAGATTTGTGTGTATTGTTGTGAATTGTTAGATACTACTGCACTGTTGGAGCTAGGAACACAAGCATTTCGCTACACCCACAATAACACCTGCTAAGTATGTGAACAATAAATGTTGATTTGAATTGAACAACTAGGGACAGTGTTGTTACAAAATCAAGAATGGCACAACTATGGGCAAACTGTCAACATTAAGACAGACTTTAACAGCAGACCAGCTAAGGATGACTTGAATTCTACACACTCTAGCATAACACATTTAGCAGTTCTGTACACCTGCAGGCATGGTGAAAACAGTCTCAGGTGGGTAGTGGGCATTCCATCCGGCTGATCAAATGACATATAAGATTTGGTTATTAACACAATAACAGTGACACGCAGCAAGGTTGTGAGCCATGTCACCTTACCCCGTGTTTACTTTAACTACATGAGGTGAGGGGAGTAGCTACATTTGGCTACCCACTTCAGACTGAGTACACAGTAGATTTGAGTATATAGACTGCACTCCTGGTGAATGTGCTTGAGTGGTGTGTTATAATACATGGAAAATAATAAAAAATGACAGTGATAATCAGTTAATACATGTTCATTACAATATGTTGTGTTTTAAACATTGTCCATTGAGAGGTGTAAGGTGATTATGTAGTTGTTCGACTGGAAGCTACTGCAGTTTGGGCATAACTAAAGCTGTTAGTTTTCATTGTTTGCAGAGTAGGCGCATGACATTGAGTTTACTTGCGGAGTACAAAGTCCAACTCATGCGGAACTATTGCCATCCCTGTCTTACACAGAAAAAAGAAACCTATACTAGAATCCGACAGGTAGTTTTCACTCACCATCTTCGTGAAATCGGGCGGCCACGAGTTGCTCTAGGATAGTGGGTATCTTGTCCCACTGACACTCTGCTCTGTAGCGGTCGATCTCCGCTTCCAGACGGTATTGCGAGAAAGAGACCCTGTTGGATGCCATGCCCGCTCTAGATCCCGATCTGTCTCGGTGACCGTACTCCCCTGATACCCGGGGAGTAACTACGGACTGATAAACAAATCATGAATAAAGTGTAATGCCATCTATGAGCATGTGCGGCTGCCCGAACGTCCCTCCTCATTAACATTTTTGGGTGGACATGTCAAAATATGATGTAATCACCCTTTCTTATTAAATACCAATCAGTCAATGTGGACTAGCAAACACAATGAAAAAAAGCGATACTGTTAAATAGTTGTATACAAACTCAGAGGCTACTGTAGGACAGGTGTTTCAGTTTGAGGATGAGACTGGGAGACTTGCGTGTACCCATTGTGTGAGGGCTTTAAAAACTTTTGTACATTCAGATGTTCATTTTTCATAATAACTATTTAACGAAGTAGCTTATCATTGCTTTATAGCCAGTCAATATATAAAGACTCCTTGTAGTCGACTCTACCCTATTATGCTTGTATTTAGTTGGCATACAATAGGCCTTACACACCTCAAATATTTTAGTAAAAAAACAATGCTTGTAGAAGTTTTTTTTTTTCTTTACGCTTCATTGTAATACGGTAGAGGCAACACATTAGCTAGCCTATAGGCTGCTGTAAACGGTTTGCTTTGAAGTGCCTTTTGTCCTAGATAGCAGTCCTAGATTTCCCTTCAAAAGCTTTCCCTAACTAGATCAATTCCTGGGGTTAGTGCTAATAGCCTACTAGAGTGCAGAGGGTATATATAAAACAGTCAAGTTCAAACTGTGGATCTAAGAGACACACAGGTGGCAAGTTATCACTCAGGATTTTACCGTAGAGTATGTCCAATCCCTCAATAAATCCTAAATAGGCTACTGTATTTAGAAGGTCAATTGTCAACTATTCCCATTGCCCGACTTTCAGGTTATGTGGCTAAAGGTAGCTAGGCCTCCACCTGCCATATGGTCTGCTCAGACAATTCAGCATTGTAGGGTAACGCGTGACTAGGAGGGTCACAGCTGTTGAAACCACATTGGTAAAGAATGGAACACTTTACATGTTAAAAAACGGAATAAAAACGTGTATACATTTAATTGGCGAGTGCCTTATTTGGGAGAAAGGGGCGGGGCATCATCTTAACGACCAGTTGTCAAGACTACAACACCTGATTTAATATACCTTGACATGACGGGAGAACACGTTTTAGCTGCCAGTTTCCCAGGACGGTTGTTAAATCGGTATTTCACAAAAACATTGGAAAACGACAGCTCGAGCACTTGACTAGCTCCACAGCAAACTAATGTTTAGGTCAAAGTGACCTACGACTACAAGCTATTACAGGACACGTTTCTGTAGCTAATCCAACCTCACATCTTCGGACAATAGATTTGGTGGCTTCATTTTCCCTATGAAAGGTTGACATTTGCGTGTCAGATGTGTTTACTTATCAAATTAAGCGAAATACCCAGTTAACAACCACGTTCCTGTTTTGTACAGGTGTCTGGGGTTTGGCAACCGCACGCCTTCAAATCTCTGACGCGAAATGCCGATATCCAATCACAATTTAGCTGTCGTGTCCGCGAGTTGAAAGGTGACTACGGCTCACAGCAATGCCCAAAAAGGTTGAAGAAAATACAAATAGTTCATTTACAAGCGAGCTATTCCAAGTCTGTTTGTCAACTGGTGAGTATGCATTTTAATCATTCATGTCGCTGCAGATCCATTACAATGTGCTTGTGATCACCATATGAATGATCTTGCTAAACTAACTGGTGTCCTTGAAAACCAACTAGGCGCAAGTATAATTAACTTTAGCCAGCCATTTGTCTTATCAACAACATCACTAGCTAGATTGTATTCTGAACTGTACATAGAAGAACACATCACTGAAAACAATGAGGCTATTATTGCCTGAAAATAATGCAATTCCATTTGATCAATCTTCTGATTCTTCTGCCATGTGTTTCCAAAAGTTAACATATGGTTTCATAGATGGATCACCTATTTCTAGTGAAAGCTCTTGCCATTCAGTGACGAGTGACACTGGCTGTTCTGTGCCTTCACCTTGCTTGCAACCATTGTTCATGTTATTCAGCTTTGATTCATTTTGTTGTTCAATTATGTCCCTTGCTCACTCTCTCTGTGTCTGTATCTGTGTAGTTACGGTACAGCCCAGAATGGTGTTAAGAGTAAGTGTCAGGAGGAGCGTGGTGTGGGGCTGGCTACTCCTGGTCTCCTGCTTTCTGCTGTCTGTTCGTTCACATGAGCAGGCAGCCCACGAACACCCACAGGAGAGTCATCGTCCTAACATGCACCTGGACAAGAACATGGTCCATGACAGAGAGTGAGTAAAGGGTTGTGTTCATTAGGATACTCCGCTCCTAAATGCTTTGCAACAGAAGAAAAAGCAAACGTTTCTTATTGGACAAGTACAGATGGTACTCCTATCTATCTAGCTATCTAAATAGTTTGCTCTATTCCAAGCTTTACCTATCTTTTGTCTGACAGTTTGTGCATGGTTAATGCACTGAGCAGTGTCTCTCCTATGTCCTCTAAGACACATCATGGAGCATCTGGAAGGTGTGATTGACAAGCCGGAGTCGGACATGTCACCGCAGGAGCTGCAGTTGCACTACTTTAAGATGCATGACTATGATGGCAACAACTTACTGGATGGGCTGGAGTTGGCCACAGCCATCACTCATGTGCACAAAGAGGTATGTGTGAAAGGAAAAACATAATATAAATATTATCAGCCAATGATGCCACATACTGTATGTACTTTATTCATCTATACACACATGCACTTGCATGTTTCCACATTTTCTGCAGGAAAAAGGAGAGGATAGCCAGCCTATGAAAGAGGAGGACCTCACAAGCCTTATAGATGATGTTCTGAGGGACAATGACAAAAACAACGACGGGTACATAGACTACGCCGAGTTTGCCAGGTCCCTGGAGTAGAGGAGAGACGGTGCCTAACTACTGGGGTCTGGCTCAGTGCACTGCACACAACCACACCACTTTCTACACCACACCACTTTTAATTTACCTGAGCCAGTGTGCATGTCTCACACTCTCTGTGGGGCTATCACTATCCTTCATCCATCCAGACAGTATATATACACCAGAGGTGGGCAAACTTCTTGGCTTGAGGGCCACATCGGGATTTCTGAAATTCAACGGAGGGTCGCACAGATTTGTTTTGACCGATTTGTTTGTCAAAATCTATTTGCGGGTCAGAAAAAAAGGACAGTAATTTGAAAATATATAGGTCCATTATCATTTCTACATAATTTCTATCTAGTTTTAGACGTTCAAGTTTGACCTGGAGTTTTTAATCCCTCTCCCCCAAAACAAAATAAGTGTTTTACTCAAACATCCTGCGGGCCGGATTGAAAGGTTTGCCCAGCCCTGATATATATATATATATATATACAGTAGATTATTCAATTATTACTGTAATTATTAAACTGCCAAATATGTCTACTGTATGCTAGCAACTAATCTAGTTCAGTCATGTTGGAATTAAATTCTTGAGCAGGTATTTACCTAAGCGCTGCTTTGCTGTATAAAATCCAGGATTATGGACCAAAGGTTTTGATATTTATGCATCCAATCAAGTTAGGCCATTAATGACAACTGCCTGTGGTCCTTAACTTTAAGAGTGGCCTTTACTATTACTGCACTATTCGTGTACTATTACTCATAGTGGGAATGTTACAGCCCGGATGCAGTATACTGTACCACAGAGTATGGCAAAGCAGGTTTGGAGGATTTGTCTGACGCTCCGAAACATGCCATGAACAGGGCTGCTTTCAGTTGGAACAAAATGGAAGACAATGTTTAGAAATGGAGGCGGCAATACCTGGGCTAGTCCTACAAGTATGCTCATTCTTGTTTTCAAAAACGCTTTCTCCCATTTGGTCGTACTGAACGTGACTCAGGTAACATAAAAGCCACACTTGGTACAGGTCTGGTTCTGGTCAAACACAGGCAATCACAAATAATTTGTCTGCTGATCCACACATACTGTACATCCCTTACGTAGTCTGTTACCCACCTACCTGAACGCACAATTCCGCTCACAGCAGGGCTGGTACTTGAGATGAACAGAATCTGAATTTAATACAGGAGATGTGTTGTGCTGCGCATTGTCCTTTCTTCATCACTGGATTCACTTGACTTATAGCACACTGAGACCTCTGGGTGATAGCAATGCTCAAGGGTTAACTTAATTGGACAGATGTGCTATAAGTAGAATGCAGGGTTATGTTGCTATAAATGTTAGTGGCCTATTGAAGTAATGATGTTACATTATGTGTAGGTACACCACACTTGATTCTTTCCAAATGAGCTCCTTTGCTGTCAAAACAGTTACAGATCATTAGGTTATCAGGTCATTATGCTATAAGGCCCAGGTCTATATTCAACCCATTTTATAATACTTCTAAATGTATACTAAAACTTGATTTGTTACAAAAGAGTTCTAATTTCATAATTCAGTGACGGTTGTTCAGTGAATACAGGTTATTTGAATAGAAATGTGTTATTAAAAGCTATAAAATGACAGATTAGTAGACACATGCAACTGTGTTGTCTTTGTAATATGCTGCAATAAACAAATATGAAGGTCTTCTCTGTTGATGTAGTTTTATGTTGAATATGTCTCAGTGGCATTCACATACTCTAGCCTTTTGGAGTGCATGTTAGTGCAGATCTGTCTGAGGTGTAGGTTATGATAATTAGCAGATACCCATAGACTTCCAGTCATTGCGCTAATGCTAGTTAGCAACTTCCTTCAAACCTCATGCAGAGATAAATGGTTCATCTGATTCTGGGGAAGTAGATAAAGAGCCTCAATGCCAAAATCCTGAAGTATCCCTTTAAGTCAAAACTGTAATTCGACGACTCATGAACATACTCTGACTCCTTGGTAAGCAACTCCAGTGTAGATTTGGCCTTGTGTATTAGGTTATTGTCCTGCTGAAAGGGGAATTCATCTCTCATTGTCTGGAAAGCAGAATGAACCAGATTTTCCTCTTAGGATATGGCTTGTGCTTACCTCCATTCCATTTATTTTTCATTCTGGAAAAACTATACACTATCAAAATAAAGAAAGTGGCACACTACATATATACTCTCCCAACAGTTTAATGGGTATTTACCAACGTTTCAGCATCACTGTGCCTTCCTCAGGGTAATGTCATAAATATTTGAACCAGGTTATATAGACAAACAGTGCAATTAGTGTAATCAATGACAGTAGTGAGGGGTGTGTCATTGATAAAGTTAATTACAATTAATTAGTGACACTGTTAAAAAAGATTATATAGTATATGGCATATTAGATATATTATTCTATTGTTATCATATAGAAACATAATGGTATATTGTACATCATATTGGCATTAACATACATTGTTTCATTCAATTTCACAATTTTGTATTCCATTTTTGTTACATATCTTAATGGTTCAACCTTGATATATAACAAACATCATCAACAGGGGGAACATATTGGATATATACTTAATAATCTGTACAAATAATTATTTTAAATATATAAGACTTGTTCATGATGGAAAAACATTTAATAAGAAGGGCCTGAGATCAAAATCAATATTCAGACCATTAGGGGTCAGTGTTTTTAGATAGAATATCCAGTAGGCCTCTCTTTGTAGGAGTAGGATCTCAATGTTACCTCCTCTTCTCGGTAGAGCAACATGCTCAATGCCTGTGTATCTCAAGGTTGAACCATTAAGATATGTAACAAAAATGGAATACAAAATTGTGAAATTGAATGAAACAATGTATGTTAATGCCAATATGATGTGCAATTTTCCAATATGTTTCTATATGATAACAATATAATAATATATCTAATAAGCCATATACTATATAATCTTTTTTAACAGTGTCACTAATTAATTGTAATTAACTTTATCAATACGACACACCCCTCACTACTGTCATTGATTACACTAATTGCACTGTTTGTCTATATAACCTGGTTCAAATATTTATGACATTACCCTGAGGAAGGCACAGTGATGCTGAAACGTTGGTAAATACCCATTAAACTGTTGGGAGAGTATATATGTAGTGTGCCACTTCCTTTATTTTGATAGTGTATAGTTTATTCGCCGTTAGTCAGCACCTCCACACAAACTTTGTTCTGGGTGTGCGCCAGCTCATGTAATTTTATCATTCTGGAAAAACTCCACAGCCCATAATGATTACAAGCATACCCATAATATGATGCAGCCACCACTATGCTTGAAAATATGGCGAGTGGTACTCCATAATATATGGTATTGGATTTGCCCCAAACATAACACTGTATTCAGGACAACGAGTCCATGCAACTCATTATGTGACTTGTTAAGCACATTCTTACTCCTGAATTTATTTAGGCTTGCCATAACAGAGGTTGAATGCTTATTGACTCAAAACATTTCAGCTTTTCATTTTTAACAAATTTGTCAGAATATCTAAAAACATAATTCCACTTTAACATTATGGGGTATTGTGTGAAGGCCAGTGACCAAAAAAATCTCAATTGAATCCGTTTTAAATTCAGGCTGTAACACAACAACGTGGAAAAGTCGAGGGGTGTGAACACTTTCTGAAGGCACTGTATGAAATGGATGACGTTGTACACAATTGTGGGGACCCATTTTGACTTGGGAACGCTACTTTCAAATCTACTGGCTGAAATTATACAAAACCTTTCTAGCATCACTTTAACATTTAAACAAACAAATCACTCCCAATACACACTACTTTATTTACTGTGAAAATACAAAAGGCATTGTTAGGAGAAAGCTGTATAGTGTATATTTCAGACAATCTATATGGATAATTCAAGATGACCTACAAATGTCTTTCTCTCAGTTAGGCTACCCTGAACTTTCAATCTGCTGGTCACAGAAAATATGCAATGTGTGCAATGCCAGGTACTCAAGGGGTGAAAGAGTTAAGTCGTTCTCACTGTTCTCTAAATTATTCACGTTCTTTAGTTACTAGCTATCACTGCATAGATACAAAGAGCTGTATTTTGTAATCTAATCTAAGGTGCAATGAATAACTGTTAGTTCTTCGAAACACAGCCTATAAGAGCTTGTCTGCCTCCCGACGTAGAAGCTACTCTTTCTTTAGTTCCAGTGAGAGCCAGGGTCTAGAGCAGGCATGGAGGTCAGGGAGAACACAGGTGTGGCCAGGTTGCTGGGTGGGGCTCCAATGTTCCGTAGCGTGCTGTACCACTCCTCGTGCTGGCGGGGGGGTTGTGGCTCTGGTGGGACTGTGGGGCAGGAACACTGGCTGGCTGAGCCTGGGTGGTGGGAGTGGGAGTAACCGCCTGAGGGCAGCATAGAGGGGAACCGGGGGATATGGTGAGCCAGGGAGTGAGGGTAGTACTGACGTGTCAACCCTGTGGACTGAACACACATGCTGCCCAACAGTGCCCCGTGTCCTGGCATCATGCCCATTGGCAAGAGCTTCTGAGACGCACGCTCCTGCCTGCGGTATTTGGCACGGCGATTTTGGAACCACACCTGTCAAATACAATACGAAATCAGTCTTAACTGGGTTGAATTTGAGATTTAACCATTTTATAGGACAATGGATAATAAGCATGTCATGGCCTTTCATTTGTAAATGAAAACTGTTTGAGTTAGACATCGCAAGTATGATCAACTTTTCTACCCAGGATCAAACATTTATGAAATCCCTGTGTACTGATAAACAGGCCCAAGCCCACTGACCTGTATGCGTGCCTCATTGAGTTTGGTGAGCCGCGCAAGTTCCTCACGGCAGTAGATGTCGGGGTAGTGGTTCTGTCCAAACGCCATCTCCAGCTGGTCCAGCTGCTGGTGACTGAAGGTGGTGCGATGGCGCCTGCGCGCTGGGGATGGGTAGGCTCTCCCACGCCTGCTGAGGCCTAGGGCCATACTGTCAAATGGGCCGTTTCTGGCTGGGCTGCCCACATCTGTAGGCGGGATAAGAATAGGTTGAGTGGGTGAGGACTTTGAATTAAACAGTGAATTCTGTCCGAGTTTCTTGATTATACTCTCTAGTTCACGTTTCATGAGGTAGGCTGGCCAGGCCTTTAGACCTACTTGTGTTTCACTTTCACCACATAGGAAGTCGCCCTAATTTGTAAGGACACATTTCACTGATGAATGTCCTTTAAAAAATAGGGATTACGTGACTTTACCTTTCCCATCAACCTCGAGCAACCTAATAGCCACGAGGCTTTGCTGACCAAATTCAATCTCGTGAGAAAGAGATACCAGAGACATGGGGATTTGACCAAGATTAAGTTAACAATAGCTAACAGTGACTAATTTGTAAAATTGGTTGACATAGTTGGCTGGCTGTTCACATTACGCTGGATGGCGAACAGACATAATGAACAGGGAACTGGCCAAAATAGTATTTTATATTTTACATTTTTGTTTGTTTGTTATTCTTTCAATAATTTTCTTCAAAGTCTAGAAATATAAAGGACTTTTTTCAGTCCATTTTCATATAAATATTTGAATGAAAACAATTAACTAATACTACTCCATCAATTCATGATATTTACACTTAAATCATGCAGATATAAATGAAAGGCCTACAACCATGTATAATTTGCTATTAATCACGTATTTTCAGCATACAATTTTGACTGATACAATAGAATTTTGACAGAAAATACAATTGTGACTAACCTGCGCTGGAGCTGACGATGGTAATATCAGAGTACATCTCTGCACGCTGCTGTTGCCTCGTGTCACCGTCCACGGGTGACTTAACCTGGGCCATCTTCACAGGTGTGGTCTGTGATGCTACAGTGAGGAACGCTAGCATACATTGAGCTACCTGTTGCTTTTCCCACCGTGTCTAGCCGTGACATCACATGCCATTCCCACCCACCTCTACATTTACCTGGCTATGGCTTTACTCAAGTGTCTTCTCAGGTCACGTAAGGTCACAAAAGGTCATGGGCTACAGAACTTACTCAAGGCAGATGGAAAGTGGCAAAATGCTCACTGAGTCACAAGAATTCAAGCATTATGTTTGTCTATGGGATTGATTCCATTGAAAATGATGTTAATTGAAAACGTCTATCAAGTATTCTAATTTATCATGTTTATTCTTGATATGAAATCAAACATAATACCATAATCTACCTTGGATTTAAATAAAGGACGTGTGCATTCATTCACTTCTTAACAATATTACTGAAGTGCAATAGGACATATAAAACAAACTGACTGACATTTTCTGAGTGAAATTGCAATTGTGCCTATGTCCACTAGGTGGCAACACAACCTTCACCGTCTGTCCATGAGAGTGTGCTGGGGAGACTGCTCTTTGGTACAGATTAGTCTCCCTCCCCAGCACACTCTCCTGTCCTCTCTCATCCTGACTTATTAGGCTGTAGGTAAAAAATTACAGTTTCATAGCTACGTCTCCGTCTTTCTTTCAACATGTTATCTCAAAAGACCCTACTCCCTTCCGTTTGTTTTATTTGGTTCAACTCAAATGTTTTCTCATGGGAATTGAGCTGGTATGACAGTGTTGGCAGTCATTCCCATGATGCTAAACTCAGCACAGGCCAGTGCAGAAGAATGGCCTTTTCACATGAGTGGACACTGGGCAGAGTCCCAAATATACCCAAGTCATGACAAGGGAGCATGTAGGCCGATTCAGAAACTCTTAAGGGGCAAGCAATGTCAATTTATCCTCAGTGAAAAGAATTATACTTTACTACTATATGGGATGAGCCATCACAAGAGCTGTACAGGTGTGTGTGTGTAGTGTATGTGTGTCTGGGTGTCTGTGTGTCTCTGTGTGTACACGTGCAAGAGAGTCTTCAAGTAGCACATCCCCATTTAACCTGCTTGTGTAATGGTGCCATCGTTGGACATTTGATCTCACCTCCATATGATGTAGTCATCCTCGTCAAAGCACTTATCAATAAGCGTCAGGAACATTACATCTAAGGAAGCAACATGTAAGAGTGTAGTAGGGACTGGGGATTGTTTGTATTTCCAGAAAGAAGGGTAACACTTCATAGCCTGCAGGAATAATGCATTATGCTGCAGTTATAATGCATTGTACAACTTGCAATAAGCATACATGACCCCCTGTGAGGTTTTATACACTGCTCATGATACCTGGATTATCAAACCCACTGAATACCTGATCAGCTTTCGCATGGAAAAGCTGTTGTTGAATTGCCCCAAAAAAGTCCCTTGACAAAGTCCCTTTCCTTGTTCAAATGTCTCTAATTTGAGGCCTAATTTGATTCCTTGTGATATATTGTCTCTGAAGGCATAGTGATGCCTGAGCCTCCTCTCACCATCACGTCTGTCTGTGCCAACTCCTCTACAGATCCCACATTGATCTTTCCTGTTCCCAACCACTGGCCTAAACAACTGACTTAGCCAGAAATCCCAGCACACTCAATTTGTCTATGTTTCCGTCCGTCCGCCCACCCACCTGCCCCTCAATCCGTCTCTCTCTCTCTCTCTCTCTCTCTCTCTCTCTCTCTCTCTCTCTCTCTCTCTCTCTCTCTGTCTCTCTGTCTGTCTGTCTAAGAATGGTATAGCGGCAGTGGATGGAAAGTTTCTCTGTATTGGCGTGTTGACTGGAAGTCCTTCACCTGACCAGGCTAGGTGATGGACTCTAGAGTCCCCCAGAGAGACAACTACGCCAAAGCGCTGCTGGATCTATCTGGACTCCTTCAGCTGGAGAAGAACTCAGTGGATAAACTAAACACACTGTAGGTAACAGAAGAAAAAAAGAATTAGAGAAAGGACAGGAGAGAGACTGGTGGAGATTTTTTTTTTCCGGTATTTTTTCACCAGGTATTGGGCATGGTTTTTAATGACTTAAATTTGTTTTATCACATCACTGTTGGGAAAAGGAGTGAATAGAAAAGTATGTGGGTGGCGTGTTTCTGTCTGAAACAGATATGGTCAAAATGTATTTTATGGGGAAGTACTGGTATTTTTGTAACATTATCTGTTTGTCTTTGTGATGCTTATTTAAAGATTGTGAGATGGTCATGCGTTGGATGCGTGGCCAAGCACGCATCCAACTCAATCATCAAGTTTGCTGACGACACTACAGTGGTAGGCTTGATTACCAACAACGACGAGACGGCCTACAGAGAGGAGGTGAGGGCCCTCGGAGTGTGGTGTCAGGAAAATAACCTCTCACTCAATGTCAGCAAAACAAAGGAGATGATCGTGGACTTCAGGAAACAGGAGAGGGAGCACCCCCCTATCCACATCGAGGGGACAGTAGTGGAGAAGGTGGAAAGTTTTAAGTTCCTCGGCGTACACATCACGGACAAACTGAATTGGTCCACCCACACAGACAGCGTGGTGAAGAAGGCGCAACAGCGCCTCTTCAACCTCAGGAGGCTGAAGAAATTGGCTTGTCACCAAAATCACTCACAAACTTTTACAGATGCACAATCGAGAGCATCCTGTCGGGCTGTATCACCGCCTGGTACGGCAACTGCTCCGCCCACAACCGTAAGGCTCTCCAGAGGGTAGTGAGGACTGCACAGCGCATCACCGGGTAAACTACCTGACCTCCAGGACACCTACACCACCCGATGTCACAGAAAGGCCAAAAAGATCATCAAGGACAACAACCACCCGAGCCACTGCCTGTTCACCCCGCTATCATCCAGAAGGCGAGGTCAGTACAGGTGCATCAAAGCTGGGACCGAGAGACTAAAAACAGCTTCTACCTCAAGGCCATCAGACTGTTAAACAGCCATCACTAACATTGAGTGGCTGCTGCCAACATACTGACTTAAATCTCTAGCCACTTTAAACATAGGAATTGGATGTAACAAATGTATCACTAGCCACTTTAAACAATTTTGTATATAATGTTTACGTATCCGACACACTCATATCAAATGTATACACTGTACTCTAAACCATCTACTGTATCTTGCCTATGCCGTTCGGCCATCGACCCAAATCTCTAGCCACTTTAATAATTATAATTGGATGAAATAATGTATCACTAGCCACTTTAAACAATGCCATTTATATAATGTTTACATATCCTACATTACTCATCTCATATATATGTGTATATACTGTACTCCATACCATCTACTGCATCTTGCCTATGCCGGTCAGCCATCGCTCATCCATATATTTATATGTACATACTCGTATTCATTCCTTTACTCTTGTGTGTATAAGGTAGTTGTTGTGAAATTGTTAGATTACTTGTTAGATACTACTGCATGGTCAGAACTAGAAGCACAAGCATTTCGCTACACTCGCATTAACATCTGCTAACCATGTGTATGTGACAAATACAATTTGATTTGATTTTGATTTGATTTGATGCTAAATAGGTTGTGACTGGGTGCACAGGTCAGCTGATGTGATGTGTCTTGGGATGCCTCTCAGGGTCTGGGCAACTGAACAATCTTCACCCATAGCGCAAAGTAGCAACAATATCCCAAGGAATTTCCAATAAGTTGTGGAATCCTGAGTTGGACCCAGATACCACTGGGACGAGGAGATGAAGCTTCTACCTGCCTGTTGTGTGGTTGTCCAGTATGGACTCACAGAGGAAATTCTTCCCTCACAGTTTCCTGGGACTGAACTGGGGGTGACCTGGCTGGTAGAATCGCAGGCCCGATGGAAGGAATGTAACCCAACTCCCCACTATCCTGCCTGCTCTTGTGTGTGCGCGTGCATGCGCGCGTGTGTGTTTACCCATATGTGTGTGCATACCCGTGTGGGTGTGTGTGTGCACGGCCGGCCCTAGCCTTTTGGGGGCCCTAAGCGATATTTAGTTGGGGAGCCCCCCCACCTCGTGGGCAAAACATTTTAGTGGCCCCCCTCTTGACGGTGGAGAGAACATTTTAAGTTAAAAAGTAAATTTCCTGAAATACTACACATTTGCTAGTTAGGAAATGTTGCAGTTTTAAAGCAAGCTTTCTGCAATTCTACACATTTTGCTACAGGGCAGAGAGAGGTTTAGCAATTTTATAAAAAATGTCATGCAATTCTACTCATTTTGCCATGGGGCAGAGAGAATAACTGCAGTTTTAAAGCTAATTTCCTGCAATTCTACCCATTTTGCCAAAACTTACGCCTTGTTAATGGAAAACTCCACTCAAAACTCCACTCAAAAATCTTTTTTTTTTTTTTCATTATTCCACTGTTGATACAGTCCCAAAATATTTTGCATGTCAGCAGTCACCTTTTCAAGATAATGGACTGTCAAGAAGCTTAGTGTCACTTGCCACATCATCATGATGATGGAAAATGAAAGATATACAAAATATAGTTTTTTTGTCTGAGTGAAAGTGACTTACAAAATAAATGTGGGGCCCCCTGGAGGTCAGGGCCCCTGGGCACATGCCCTGCGTGTCCGGTCGATATTCGGCCATGATTACTACAAATTTAGATAGCTGGCTAGACTAACTTACCAATCTAAAAATGTATAGCTGACATGACTAATTGAGTGACTGTGAGTACTGTATATATGACAGAGAAGAGAAAGAGAAATCAAAGGAAAGAGAGAGAACACTCCACTACAGTGCTATGCATATTCATCTTTTAACAGTCAGTCACTCGTGCTGTTTTTAACATTCATTCGGTAGTTTATGAAGGCATCTTTGTCTTTTCACACCCATGGAGTAAAATGGGGACTCAAAGTCTTCTGGGGCTCTCTGGTGGGTCACAAGTCACGTAGTCACATTGTTGAGGGGACATTCTTAACCCAGATCCCCAGGGGTGGTTTACTTTACACATCCCACTGGGCACAGACGTCAGTTCAATGTCTAGTTTTGATTTAAGTTTGGTTGAGGTGTCAACTAATGTGAATAAAACAATATTTAAAAAAATAATTACCATGTCATTGGATTTAGGTTAAAAGTTAAATACCCCTTTTTGCAAATCCAATTAGTTTTCCAGGTTGATTCAACGTCATCACATATATTTTTGGGGGGTTGAAATTACAGTTGAAGTCGGAAGTTTACATACACTTAGGTTGGAGTCATTAAAACTCGTTTTTCAACCACTCCACAAATTTCTTGTTAACAAACTATAGTTTTGGCAAGTCGGTTAGGACATCTACTTTGTGCATGACACAAGTAATTTTTCCAACAATTATTTACAGACAGATTATTTCACTTATAATTCACTGTATCACAATTCCAGTGGGTCAGAAGTTTACATACACTAAGTTGACTGTGCCTTTAAACAGCTTGGAAAATTCCAGAAAATTATGTCATGGCTTTAGAAGCGTCCGATAGGCTAATTGATATAATTTGAGTCAATTGGAGGTGTACCTGTGGATGTATTTCAAGGCCTACCTACAAACTCAGTGCCTCTTTGCTTGACATCATGGGAAAATAAAAAGAAATCAGCCAAGACCTCAGAAAAAATTTGTAGACCTCCACAAGTCCGGTTCATCATTGGGAGCAATTTCCAAACGCCTGAAGGTACCACGTTCATCTGTACAAACAATAGTACGCAAGTATAAACACCATGGGACCACGGCAGCCGTCATACCGCTCAGGAAGGAGATAAGTTCTGTCTCCTAGAGATGAACGTACTTTGGTGTCGAAAATTGCAAATCAATCCCAGAACAACAGCAAAGGACCTTGTGAAGATGCTGGAGGAAACAGGTACAAAATTATCTATATCCACAGTAAAACAAGTCCTATATTGACATAACCTGAAAGGCCGTACAGCAAGGCAGAAGCCACTGCTCCAAAACCACCATAAAAAAGCCAGACTACGGTTTGCAACTGCACATGGGGACAAAGATCGTACTTTTTGGAGAAATGTCCTCTGGTCTGATGAAACACAAATAGAACTGTTTGGCCATAATGACCATCGTTATGTTTGGAGGAAAAAGGGGGAGGCTCACAAGTCGGAGAACACCATCCCAACCGTGAAGCACGGGGGTGGCAGCATCATGTTGTGGGGGTGCTTTGCTGCAGGAGGGACTGGTGCACTTCACAAATTAGATGGCATCATGAGGCAGGAACATTATGTGTATATATTGAAGCTACATCTCAAGACATCAGTCAGGAAGTTAAAACTTGGTCGCAAATGGGTCTTCCAAATGGACAATGACCCCAAGCATACTTCCAAAGTTGTGGCAAAATGGCTTAAGGACAACAAAGTCAAGGTATTGGAGTAGCCATCACAAATCCCTGACCTCAATCCTATAGAAAATTTGTGGGCAGAACTGAAAAAGCGTGTGCGAGCAAGGAGGCCTACAAACCTGACTCAGTTACACCAGCTCTGTTAGGAGGAATGGGCCAAAATTCACCCAACTTATTGTGGGAAGCTTGTGGAAGGCTACCTGAAATGTTTGACCCAAGTTAAACAATTTAAAGGCAATGCTAAGAAATAAAAGCTGAAATAAATCATTCTCTCTACTATTATTCTGACATTTCACATTCTTAAAATAAAGTGGTAATCCTAACTGACCTAAAACAGGGAATTTTTACTAGGATTAAATGTCAAGGACTGTGAAACTGACTTTAAATGTGTTTGGCTAAGGTGTATGTAAACTTCCGACTTCAACTGCACATGTAGCAATGTTGATTCAGCCAGTTTTGTCCCAGTGGGATAGGCCTACTAGGCCAGGGGTTTTCAAACTTTCTTTCCCAGGGACCCACGCCCAGGCAAACTGGCGACCCATCATATGTTCGCAACAAAAAAATCACATCTTGTCTTATCATCCGGTGAATGATAATGACAAGTAGAAGTAACAAACATTTTAAAATAAATTGAATTAGTAAACGATTTCATTATTTTGTACACATTTTGCCATTTTGAAGATAATTTCCAACAATTCTACACAGTTTGCCATTGAGCTGAGAGACAATTTTGCAGTTTTAAAGCTAATTTCCTGCAATGCTATGTATTTTTGGATAATGCTGTGTTCCTCTGCTCAAACATTATAACAAAATCAATGGACATTTTCTTCTATTCTCCCTGACTGTCTAGATTTTATTTGATTGTTACTTCTCAAAGATGGTATTATTTATATATATAGTTCAATATCTTTTATGAATGCTTTGGTCTGATTTTGGTCATTTAAGTAAACTCTGAAACAGTTTTTCTATCATGAAAATTATCACTTAGATGGCCCACATAAGAATGTTCTATAGCCTACAGAAAAAAACCTGTAATTAGCTCAAAATGACTAATTTCCTTCATATTATAGACATTTTTGCAATGAAGCCATTTATCTACTTCCCCAGAGTCGGATGAACATGCTAACTGTTCCTGTAGACTTCCAGTCATTGTGCTAACGCTAGTTAGCATTGATGCAGAGACATAAAATGCAAACATTTTGTGGACCCCCTGTGGTACCTCTAGAGGCCACGGACCCATGTTTGAAAACCCCTGTATTAGGCCTAATTAGCAGATACCATGGTTATGAACTCAAACAATTAGTGCTCTCTCTGTTAAAGGGGAACTTCACCCAAAACACTTCTGGTCCCTTTATAACACTTGCCTGGCTGTTTGTCAGTACCCCAGACAGATTTTAGGCCCATTGTTTGATTATTTATATACCTGTATTTGTATATAAAAACGCTGAATTTCCTAAATGACCTAAACTGCATTAAAAACTGTGTATTTATTGTTACATAAACAACGATAGGTGTCTCGGAATTAAATTGCCCAATAACTGTGTTTAATGTAAAAAGATTTTTTTTTTAAAACAAAGACCTACTTCGTGCTAGTAAGGTCTTCCACATAGTCTGTAATCCGGTAGATACTCTTCTTCGTGGTTCTAAAATGGATCATTACAAAAGGCGGGATGAAGGAGGTTCTTACTATTGGTTTTCAAGAAAGGAAATCTGAACGAAAGGAAGTCAACAAAGAGATGGTAGCTAGGCTAGGGGTTAGTAATCTCTGAAGTAAAGTGAACTAAGGCGAATAACGTTAGTATTCGAGTAACTGTTAGCTGAGTGACGCTGGCCAAAATGAAGTGCATTGTACCCTGGTGCAATAATGTTCCGGTCAGATACAAACACACCACACATTTCCACTCTTTTCCTTGAATACATTATTTGTTTGCCATTCCCTGAACTAGTTTGTGGTGTTTTTATCTTAGCTACTACTGTAACGATAATGTTATCCTGGCCTACAGACTGTTTGTGATGCAATTTCCCTTTTCATTATAACGTCACTGATAAGAAATTGTGTATTATTTTCTACTAGGCATCACAGATTTCTGTAGTGCTATTGATTGCATACAATTACTTGCCCTAGTTAAGGTCCATGAGTAGGACATAGCCCTAGCCATCGCTCCTGTCTCTCTCTAGCTCGCAATTGGAACAACTCAGCCTCAGTATAATCTGGCTCAAACCAATATGGCACAGCACTACCATTCTGAAAATAAGGCAGGTCTCCCTTTTCCTCTTTGTTTTTCGATCTGACGTTCTTTACTCTAATTATTATTGTTTACATCCTTCATCCACGCCCACCTTGGAAGGACCCGACCTAGGTCCCTACTCGCGACGCGCATTCCTCTGCTTCCTGGATTTCATTACGAAAAGAACAAAATACATTGGTAAAAATGTGCCTACTGAAATAAGTTAGCTCAAAACTTGGGCAGGGAAAGTCATTAGAAGGACTATTGCCGTCATTGGAGGTCAGAGCGGTGTGTTTGGGAGGTATTTATGATGGACTTTAACGTTGCATGGCGTTTCTATGGGGAAGGCAGGGGTAGAATCAGCTTATTACCTACATCTAAATACTCAAAGAATGGACCTAAAAACTACCTGGGGTACTGACAAACGACCAGGAAAGTGTTAGAAAGGGCCCAGAAGTGTTTTTGGGTGAACTTCCCCTTTAAGTTTGCATGAACATTTGATATACTGTGTGGCATGGCCCAGTGAAAATGACCCCCCAGTGGAGAACATATGACTATTATTGGGCTGTCTGGTTTACTGGTGTATTACGCCCGCATAACTTTTAACGGGGGCAGTAAGGGCCATGTGTACAGACAGGCAGACAGACAGAGCCCTACACTGGTCTGGTTCAGAAACATCCCATAATGCCATGTATAGATCTGAAATTATTGGATAGGTTTATGCAATAGCCTATGGAAACAATTTCAACTAATCTCAGAAGCCAGGTAAGGTGGACCTACAACCATATTGCTTATTCCTATCCAATCGTTTCAGATCTAGACAAGTGCTTAAGGTGAGGGGCCTATAGGGGTTGTTTCTGGCTGGGGCCTGTGTCTCCCTCAGTGAGGGGTATCAGAGTGCCTTCAGTGAGTGACTGGGAGGAATGCAGGTGGCTCTGGGAGCCAATAAACCGGGCTGCAGGAAAGAGGACACCACCAGGGGAGTCTGGACAGGAGAGGCATCCAGACAACAGCTCTGTAAATCCTCCAGCCCTGTAGCCCTGTCCTGCCAACAGCTGAGCCTCAAAACCCCAGCACCGGCAGGCCGCCACACGCCACTCTCCCATAGCGCCTTTCATTTTCTTCCCTTTTTTTGTTCTCCATCTTTTTCTCATTTACCCCCATTCCTCACTAACGCTATCCAGCTAATTCTCATTGAAAACAACAGGAACGAGATTCTAAGTAGTTATTTGAACAGCTCAGAGGTATGTGTCTTAACACCTCAGCGCCGGTGGCCATGGTTACAGCACCTGTTCTAACGGAACACTTTAGAGCAGCTTTCTCCCATCTCCATACCATGCTCAGTCATCCAATGGCCACCAAGCATCCAGAGTATTGATGCTTCATCCAAATCTCCCACCATGGTATGACCCAACGGCCTATGTGACAAGACCCCCATTTCTCATCGAGATGGAGTACACACGTGCACTCATGGACACTCTTCTTCACACGTGCACTCATGGACACTCTTCTTCACACGAGCACACATTTGCACATGTATCTGCCAGCGTGCATGACCACTCGTTCTATTTCACAACCATTACAATGCAGATTATACAGGTTGCCTTCTATGCACACATCACGGGGCAACTTGACAGTGTCAGCACGTGTTTCGCTTTATTCAGATATTCTATTCCCTCGGACACGGACACAAAAGTTTCACAGAAATCAAGCCTATACTGTATGGACTGTCTAAACATGGTTCTGTCCTGAATCGTGAAGATATCTGGGTAGGTTTGTTGGGTTTGAATGAAGTCATTTGACAAGAATGGGCAATATCTATTCCTTAATAGCTGATGCATTGGGATCTGTAAATAAGTTGCTACTTTCAGAATGTAGCCTAAAGCATGCGTGCTACTCCTCCCACCAGACAGGCAGAATAACACATCACACACAACATTGAGTATATAATGTTAGATACAGTATATAATATGATGTTGTGCAATGTTTCATCTTGCTGTGAGTTGTTTGAAGGAAGGGCAGAGACAGTCATACTTTTTAGAAAATGCAGATATATCACTATGAGGATAAATTGCACATCCCAACTGTACATTATATCACAGTTAACTATTTTAACTGACAAGCAAACCTCCTATAGTGAGAGAATGTGTGTGTGGTGTGTGTGTGTGCGTGCACGTGTGTGTATGTGTATGTCAGCGTGCATGCGTGCACGTGAGTCCATCTGGAGCCAGACTCTCCTCTCGTGGCCTCGTGTCAGTCAGTCGATTAATGAGCAAAAGCTGCAGGTAACTGACAAAATAAAGGAAACACTTGAGCAAATTAGGGATACAAAGTATATTGAAAGCAGGTGCTTCCACACAGGTGTGGTTCCAGAGTTAATTAAGCAATTAACATCCCATCATGCTTAGGGTCATGTATAAAAATGCCCAGTTGCCCATTATTTTGGCTACCATGGCTAGATGATCTCAGTGACTTTGAAAGAGGGGTCTCAAAGGAGCACAGGGGGTTTAAAGGGAGTGTGTGTGTGCATGTCTCAGTCACCAGATGTCAACCCAATTGAACACTTATGGGAGATTCTGGAGCGGCGCCTGAGACAGCGTTTTCCAACACCATCAACAACACCAAATGATGGAATTTCTTGTGCAAGAATGAGTTCAAGACACTTGTAGAACTTTATGTTGGTGTTTCCTTTATTTTGGCAGTTACCTGTAGCAGAATTTGTGGAGATTTCCCACCATGCCGACCCCCACACCCTAACAGCTGGACTGGGGACAATAACTCACTGTAACGCCCAGGCCTGGGTTTACAGGCTGGAGCGTTTTGGGTTCATTTTGGTTTAGGGGTTTTCACAGTTCTATGGTGTCTAGTTCTATGTTGATTAATGGTTCCCAATTAGAGGCAGCTGAGTCTCGGTTGTCTCTAATTGGGAACCATTTATATGTTTGGAATTGCACCTTAGTTTCGTGGGTTATTGTATGTTCATGTCATGTTTATGTTAGGCTTTTCGTGTTCGGTCGGGTCCTTGTCTAGTTAGGTTTCTACAGTCATGTCTAGTTAGGTTTCTCCGTGTTTCACTTTAGATTTCGCCATTCATGTTTAGGTTTAGAGTTCTGTGTTCGTGTTTTAGGATTTAGCGTTAGGGCTCACGTCTGCTTCTTCGTTTATTGTTTTGTTTTCGTTCTGTCCCGTGTGTTATAATTAAATCATGTATTCTGGCTACATCGCTGCGTCTTGGTCTGTCCGTCCGAAGATAATCATGACAGAATAACCCCACCAAACAAAGACCAAGCAGCTTGAGAGACCCGGGAGCTTAGGTCTTGGGAGAAGGAGCTATTCTATGGGAGTGCTTGGGACCAGCCTGGGGAGTATCGTCGACCCAGAGAGAACTGGAAGCAGCGGCATGAGCGGCGCAGGTGTGAGGATCGGATGGGAGCATGGGATCCGGTGAGTGGCAGGTTTCTCGAACCTCGCCGGCCTAGGAAGCCCGTGAAGGCAGTCCCAAGAAACTTTTGGGGGCACACGAGGAGGTTGGCCGGGTTCAGGAGGGCCTCCTGAGCCAACTCCTCGTGCCTTGTGGAGAGAGCGTTGGGGAGAACGTCGCACCGAGGGGACACCGTGCTATGCTGTATTGGCGCACGGTTTCCCTATACGGAGTCAGAGGCCGGTGCGAGAGATTCCGCCTCCACTCATCAGTCGGGTAAACGGCGTTCAGCCAGGAAGAGTGGTGCCTGCTCTGCGCGCTAAGTCTCCGGTGCGCCTCCTGGGACCCGGATATCTTGCTCCAGTTCCGTGTGCGGTGTCTCCGGTACGTGTCCGCAGCCCAGTGCGAGATCCCAGCGCCACTCATTGGTCGGGCCGAGGTCTGTGTGCTACCTGGGAGAGTGGTGCCAGCTCTGCGAGCCAGACCTCCAGTGCGCCTTTGGGTCCATGTTATCCTGTGGTCTCTACGGGCAGAATCTCCGGCATGGATCCACAGCCCAGTCCGAGATTCCAGCTCCACTCACCCATGAGGCCAGGGTTAGTGAGCTAGCTGGAGGTATGGTGTCGGCTCTCCAGATCAGGTTCCCGGTCCGGTGGATGTTTCTACACGCCCAGTCCCGGTTCCACGCCTCCGAGATCCCTGTTCCACGCCTCCGAGATCCCTGTTCCACGCTCCGAGATCCCTGTTCCACGCCCAAGATCCCTGTTCCACGTTCCAAGATCCCTGTTCCACGCTCCAAGATCCCTGTTCCACGCTCCAAGATCCCTGTTCCACGCCCAAGATCCCTGTTCCACGCTCCGAGATCCCTGTTCCACGCCCGAGATCCCTGTTCCACGTTCCAAGATCCCTGTTCCACGCTCCAAGATCCCTGTTCCACGCTCCAAGATCCCTGTTCCACGCCCAAGATTCCAGTTCCGTGTTCCAAGATCCCAGTCCGTGTAGTGGTTTCCTACACGCCCAGTCCCTGTTCCACGCACCCAGCTCCTCGGCGCGCTCGAGAGTCCAGCACGTCCTGCTCCGCCTCGCACTAGCTCCGTGCGGCGCCCGAGAGTCCAGCACGTCCTGCTCCGGCCCGCGCGCAGCTCCTCGTGCGCTCCGAGAGTCCAGCACGCCCTGTTCGACCCGCGCACCCAGCTCCGCAAGGCGCTCCGAGAGTCCAGCACGCCCTGTTCCGGCCCGGCACAGACCCAGCTCGCGGCGCCCCGAGTCCAGCACGCGTCCTGTTCGGTCCCGCGCACTCCAGCTCCCCCGCGGCGCTCAGAGAGCCCAGTTCGGCCTGTTCCCGCCTCCGCGACCAGAGTGCGCGTCCGAGCCCAGTTCGGCCTGTTCCCGCTCGCACCAGAGTGCGCGGCGTCCGAAGCCCAGTTCGCCTGTTCCCGCCTCCCCGCACTAGAGTGCGCCTCGAGCCCAGTTCGCCTGTTCCCGCTCCCCGCACCAGAGTGCGCGTCCCCGAGCCCAGTTCGGCCTGTTCCCGCCCCGCACCAGAGTCCCAGGAGCATCACGAGTCCAGTACTGCCAGTTCCTGCTCCACGCACCAGAGTTCCAGTGAGCATCACGGGTCCGGTAGGGCCAGGTCCTGCTCCATGCACCAGAGTTACCATGAGCATCGTGGGTCCGGTAGGGCCAGCTTTGCTCCACGCACCAGAGTTCCTAGAAAGGGTCCGGGCCTCCGGTGCGTGACATCAGACCAGCACGGCCAGCACCGGAGCCCCACCTGGGACAAAAGGAACCCACCAAGACCCCACAGACTTTTTCGGCGTCCGAGTCCGCGCCTTTGGGAGATTGTAACGCCCAGGCCTGGGTTTACAGGCTGGAGCGTTTTGGGTTCATTTTGGTTTAGGGGTTTTCTGGTTCTATGGTGTCTAGTTCTATGTTGGATTAATGGTTCCCAATTAGAGGCAGCTGAGTCTCGTTGTCTCTAATTGGGAACCATTATATGTTTGGAATTGCACCTTAGTTTCGTGGGTTATTGTATGTTCAATGTCATGTTTATGTTAGGCTTTTCGTGTTCGGTCGGGTCCTTGTCTAGTTAGGTTTCTACAGTCATGTCTAGTTAGGTTTCTCCGTGTTTCACTTAGATTTCGCCATTCATGTTTAGGTTTAGAGTTCTGTGTTCGTGTTTTAGGATTTAGCGTTAGGGCTCACGTCTGCTTCTTTTTTCGTTTATTGTTTTGTTTTCGTTCTGTCCCGTGTGTTATAATTAAATCATGTATTCTGGCTACATCGCTGCGTCTTGGTCTGTCCGTCCGGAAGATAATCATGACACTCACAGCTGGGAGGCGAAGAGTAATGTGTCAACACAGCTTAACACCAGACACAACATAGAGACCAGGAACATAAAAAAAAAACAGAATGAAAATGTATAGGCCTACAGTTCATGCCCTGGAGTAGCGAGTATTGTATTGAGTTTGACAGGAAATTTGTGGGCATGTTATGGGTATTCAGAGGGGTTATGTTAGAAAAGCTGTACTGTATGTGAATGGGAACATTGCAGCCATTTATAGACTGTATGCAACCATCTGTAACAAGGACTGTTAATAAATTAGCCATGTGACCCACTTGAGCCCAGAAAAGCAGTCGCCCTGTCATACATTTTTATAATAAAGGGATATCTAGAACTTAAAAGGAGAACCATTTGAATAACATTTTTGGTTCCAGGTAGAACTCTTTAGGTTCCAAGTAGAACCCTTTGGAGTTCCATATAGAACCATTTCCACAGAGGGGAACCCCAAAACGGTTATCCTACGGGGACAGCGGAATAACTCTTTTGGAACCCTTTTTTCTAATAGTGTACACAGATGACCAGAGAGTTCCGAGTGTAAGTACATGTCCATATTTCATACTATGAGCTTTTTCCTTTTTCGTAATATTTAAAAATGTTCACATTAGGTGTTGCCAGAGCAGACTTCTCTCAGAGCTGCCTGGGATGTGTGTCCTCCACAGAGTTTATTTCCTTCTCGTCTCTCTCATTTTCTATCTGGCTCAGTCTCAGTCTCTTAGTCCCCCTCCTCTCTCTGTTTCTCTTGCTGTCTCCCCCTGACTCCTTGCCTGGCTACCCAACCACATTGATCCGGCCAAACGCCAAGCCACGCCCTGTGTAGCGAACGATAGAGCAGAGAAGAATTCCATTTGAGTTGTCGGGCATCCAGTTCCTCTCCTCTCTCTTTGTCTCCCCCGACTCTCTCTCTCTTTCTCTCTCCCCTGTCTCTCTCCTCTGTCTCCCCTGACTCTCTCTCTCTCCCCCTAACCCCCAGTCTCTTTCCTCTCTCTCACTGTCTCCCGCTGACCCCCAGTCTCTCTCCTCTCTCTCCCCTGACTCTCTCTCTGTCTCCCGCTGACCCCCAATCTCTCTCCTCTCTCTCCCCTGACTCTCTCTCTCTCCCTGACCCCGAGTCTCTCTCCTCTCTCTCCCCTGACTCTCTCTCTGTCTCCACCTGACTCGCAGTCCCAGTCCCTCTCCCCCTGATTTTCTCTCTCTCTCTCTCTCTCTCTCTCTCTCTCTCTCTCTCTCTCTCTCTCTCTCTCTCTCTCTCTCTCTCTCTCTCTCTCTCTCTCTCTCTCTTTCCCTCTCTTCCTGACTCTCAGTCCCTCTCCTCTCTCTATCCCTGACTTTCTCTCTGTCCACCCCTGACTCCCAGATGACCCTGGACCTGCAGGTCTGGAGCCAGGCCGCCGTGGACCTGGGCCCCACTGAGGCCATGATGTCACCCCAAATGGAGAACAGGCAGCGCTGGAAAAGCAATGTAAAAAAAGCAGTCCAGTGGAATAATTATATGAGAGAGTGAATCAGTAAATAGCTTTTGGTTTGGGAAACTCAGCAAGAAAACGAGCTTTGCCATATGCTAAATGAAAACAGGATTAGAAAAAAAAAGTTTCTAGTGGGGACTAGTTTTTTTTTAAGAGCAAAGCCTGTCACACTATGTCATGGTCAACTGGGAAAATATCCATCCATTTCCTTCCTCTTTTCTTTAACTTCTCCACCCCCCTTCATCAACCACCCCGCATCTCCTTCTCTCTCTCTCTCTCTCTCTCTCTCTCTCTCTCTCTCTCTCTCTCTCTCTCTCTCTCTCTCTCTCCCTCTCCTTCTTGAGACCAGTTGGCTGGCATGCTCGCAGTTCTTTCCTCACACTTTTAATGGATATCTTCCCAATCAGGTTTTTATTGCACCACATTGCGTGAGCCGGAGGAGTGTGCCGTTCTTAGCTCCATGCCGTTCTGAGTGCCAGGGTGCCTTTGCTTGCTAAGGGGGAAGGGGAGGGGGAGTGGGATGGGATACGTACCAACATTACAGTTCTGGAGGATTTGTTTGATTTATTTTCTTCTCAACAATACTGAAGTCAGAACACTTGTGGAACCATTGAGAGAAAAAAAACAGAACAAATAAAGCCAGTCACAATAACACAGACTGATTAAGTATTTTATTTCCCCTGTCAGGTGATTGGTAATCTCTCGTGGAACACACGCACATGTCATAACCGGTATCGTAGTCTCTGCGATGCCACAACTAACGACAAAGTTTGTTCCGGTGCGCAGATTTTTTGTCACTGATCACTTGGACGAATCCCGATTTTGCAGGTGTTCGCATCTTTCAAATTCTGGAAGGGGAAATTTGGCCCCTTAGATTTACTCGTAATTTACAAAGAGAGGGAGTGGAGCTACCGCCCTGCTTCTGCTCCTCTTTCTAGAGGTTGCGTTTCCACTGCTTAGACGTTGCCAGATCTTACAAAACATGGATAGGTATTTTACCTATCAGTTTACCACATCATATGTTATAGCAATCTGTCAGTCGATGACACAGTCGAGGACATGAAACGCACCCATTGGTTGATGCATGTAACATCTAAGCAGTGGATAACAACCAGAATCTTTCGTACACGTCTCCCCCAGAATTGAATCGAGCATCTGACGCAATTATGTTCGATTTTAGTTCTGGGTTTTGGAGATAAGGTGATTGGTAGCACCATGGCTTCCTTTAATGGGATTCCTCACTACGATATTCCCCACACTCTGGTTTTCTTTGTATGCAATCCAGCTGTTCTACGTGAAGGCTTTCTTCTCACCTCTCTCCCCTGTTCTCTATCCTTTTCACCAAACTCCCGGCCAGGCTTTCCTCTGAAATAAGGCCAGTGGGAGGTTTGTGGTTTAATTGCAATAATATTTGCTGTACTCCGCAGCCTCCCCAGTCCTATTCTCTGGCATTATTTTTAGCTTGTGCACAGACCTCTGTCATTTCCTGTTTGAGGTTCCGGCCCTGCACACTCGGTTCAGCCCACAAGTATACTCACAGCCTCTGAGCTGAGGCTTTGACGCTAACACCATTCTCGACACCAAACATTATTTTTATTGTCACATACACTGGATAGGTGCAGTGAAACGTGTTGTTTTACCGGGTCAGCCATAGCAGTACAGCTCCCCTGGAGCAAATTTGGGTTAAGCGCCTGGCTCAAGGGCTATATCAACACATTTTTCACCTTGTCGGCTCGGGTATTCAAACCAGCAACCTTTCGGTTACTGGCCCAACTCTCTAACCACTAGGCTACCTGCCATCCTAAATACCATCTTTGATCCTTCACCACCAAAACACCATATTTCACCAGGAAAATATTAGCAAGACACCACCTATCCCATTCCATTTAATTAGCAATGATCCATCATTGGTTCATTTGGAGAGTGAGAAGCATAGGGAATAAGTCTCTTCTTTCTGTCTCTTTTCATTTTCCGGCTCCTCTTTCACCATTCCAGTAACAGAGGAATCTTTACGGACAGAGCAATTCCTCAACTTCTGGCTCTGTTCCATGTAAAGATATAAGCCCAACTCCCTGTGTGCTAAATCATTGGGCAACATGAACATTGTGGTCCTAAATAACAACAGCACAACACATTTATTAGCGTTTTGTAACAACTTATTTAGTACTACACAAACAAGCATGGAGCCTAATATAAGGTTATGTCGATAAGCCAATGTGACATGGGGCATGACGACTTAATGGATGTTTAAGTGGTTAGGGTGTGTTCTGCTTTGCTTATGAATGTGTTTTTATGTCCTTATTTACTGGTGGACCTCTTAAGGGGTTACATATCATACTCAAACAACCACATTTGAAAGGAGCTTAAACTCCCATGAAAAGTGTTGAAATGGTGGCAAATCCTGTAATGACAGCTGCGTGAGTCACAGGACTGCCCTGGGAGGTTGGATGGGGAGAGGAGGAGAGATGCTGGGGTCAAGCCCCGGCCCCCCTCACTGCCCTGGGCTGGAGAACAGAAGATGAAAAGGCTCATGGCCACTCTGTGGTTTCCCTCTCTGATTCATCCTTCTGGAAACAGGCTGTGGGAAAGGAAACTTCAGAGAGCCTTTTCTCTCTCTCCTTAGTCTCATTCAGACTCTACCTGCCATCCCTGTCTGCCTGCAGTGAATGCAGGAAACTACACCCCCTGGCTTCATCTTATGGTTTCCATTATTCTTTTGAATTTGTAGAATGGAATGTGTTGTTTGAGTGTTCACACAGCCAATCATCCACAAATCTGGGCAGCTCCACCACAAGGCTCACACTGCTCCACCACATAGCCCATGTGGTAGTTCCACCACACAACCCACTGCTCCACCACAAAGCGCATTTAGCTCCATCTCAGGGCCCACACTGCTCCACTGCAGGAAATGAAAGAGAGATGAAATATAATGGTGGTATGTTAAGTCTGCAACACAAGAGAGGGAGCGAGGAGTATCGAATTCGTCTGAGGTTTATAAACCCCATGCATAGAGTGAGATCCTGATACCAGTATTCCAAGTGAGAACACACCGGGGCCTTCAAGAGGCAGGGAAGCTCGGGGTAAGAGTTAGCAGAGCTCCTGGGCTTAGAGTTTACAGGAAGGCCAGCCAAGCAACAATGATACATTAGGCTGCACTTGGAGAGAGGGAGAGGCAGAAAAAAGACAGTGACAAAAATGTAAAAGAGAGCAAAAAGGAGAGCTGGCGATAACTGTGGTGGGATAACTGAACCCTGCAATTAGTATGCGTTTTAAATCCAATCAAATGTTATTTTTCACATTTGCCGAATACAACAGGTGTAGACCTTACAGTGAAAACGCTTACTTACAAGCCCTTAACCAACAATGCAGTTTTAAGAAAATACCAAAAAATTATTATAAAAAAAAAAGGTAAGAGATAAGAATAACAAATAATTAAAGAGCAGCAGTAAATAACAATAGTGGGTCAATATACATGGGGTACCGGTGTCGAGGTAATTGAGGTAATATGTACATGTAGGTAGAGTTATTAAAGTGACTATACATAAATAATAACAGAGATTAGCAGCAGCGCAGAAGGGGGGGGCAATGCAAATAGACTGGGTAGCCATTTGATAAGCTGTTCAGGAGTCTTATGGCTTGGTGGTAGAAGCTACTTAGGAGCCTCTTGGACCTAGACTTGGCGCTCCGGTACCGCTTGTTGTGTGGTAGCAGAGAGAACAGTCTATGACTAGGGTGGCTGGAGTCTTTGACAATTGTTAGGGCCTTCCTCTGACACCGCCTGGTATAGAGGTCCTGGATGGCAGGAAGCTTTGCCCCAGTGATGTACTGGGCTGTACGCACTACCCTCTGTAGTGCCTTGCGGTCGGAGGCCGAGCAGTTGCCATACCAGGCAGTTGCCATACCAGGCAGGATGCTCTTGATGGTACAGCTGTAAAACCTTTTGAGGATCTGAGGACCCATGCCAAATCTTTTCAGTCTCCTGAGGGGGAATAGGTTTTGTCGTCCCCTCTTTACTACTGGCTTGCTGTGCTTGGACCGTGTTAGTTGTTGGTGATGTGGACACCAAGGAACTTGAAGCTCTCAACCTGCTCCACTACAGCCCCGTCGATGAGAACGGGGGCGTGCTCAGTCCTCATTTTCCTGTAGTCCACAATCATCTCCTTTGTCTTGATCACGTTGAGGGAGAGGCTGTTGTCCTTGCACAACACGGTCAGGTCTCTGACCTCCCTATAGGCCATCTCATCGTTGTCAGTGATCAGGCCTACTACTGTTGTGTCATCAGCAAACTTAATGATGGTGTTGGAGTCGTGCCTGCCTGTGCAGTCATGAGTGAACAGGGAGTACAGGAGGGGACTGAGAAAGCACCCCTGAGGGGCCCCCGTGTTGAGGATCAGCGTGGTGTGGTTACCTACTCTTACCACCTGGGGACAGCCCTTCAGGAAGTCCAAGATCCAGTTGCAGAGGGAGGCGTTTAGTCGCAGGGCACTATGGTGTTGAACGCTGAGCTGTAGTCAATGAGCTGAGCTGTAGCATTCTCACATAGGTGTTCCTTTTGTCCAGGTGGGAAAGGGCAGTGTGAGGTGCAATAGAGATTCATGCATCATCTGCGGATCTGTTGGTGCGGTATGCAAATTGGAGTGGGTCTAGGGTTTCTGGGAGAATGGTGTTGATGTGAGCCATGACCAGCCTTTCAAAGCATGTCATGGCTACAGACATGAGTGCTACGGGTCAGTAGTCATTTAGGCAGGTTACCTTAGTGTTCTTGGGCACAGGGACTATGATGGTCTGTTTGAAATATGTTGGTATTACAGACTCAGACAGGGAGAGGTTGAAAATGTCAGTGAAGACACTTGCCAGTTGGTCAACGCATGCTCGGAGTACACTTCTTGGTAATCCATCTGGCCCTGAGGCCTTGTGAATGTTGACCGGTTTGAAGGTCTTACTCACATCGGCTGCGGAGAGCGTGATCACACAGTCGTCCGGAATAGCCGATGCTCTCATGCATGTTTCAGTGCTACTTACATCAAAGCGAGCATAGAAGTTATTTAGCTTGTCTGGTCACTGGGCAGCTGCCTCCCCCTTGTAGTCTGCAACAGTTCGCAAGCCCTGCCACATCCGACGAGCGGCGGAGCCGGTGTAGTACGATTCGATCTTAGTCCTGTATTGACGCTTTGCCTGTTTGATGGTTCGTCGGAGGGCATAGCGTGATTTCTTATAAGCTTCTGGGTTAGAATCCCACTCCTTGAAAGCGGCAGCTCTACCCTTTAGCTCAGTGCGAATGTTGCCTGCAATCCATGGCTTCTGGTCGGGGTATGTACAGTGGGGCAAAAAAGTATTTAGTCAGCCACCAATTGTGCAAGTTCTCCAACTTAAAAAGATGAGAGAGGCCTGTAATTTTCATCATAGGTACACTTCAACTATGACAGACGAAATGAGAAAAAAGAAATCCAGAAAATCACATTGTAGGATTTTTAATTTATTTATTTGCAAATTATGGTGGAAAATAAGTATTTGGTCAATAACAAAAGTTTATCTCAATACTTGTTATATACCCTTTGTTGGCAATGACAGAGGTCAAACGTTTTCTGTGAGTCTTCACAAGGTTTTCACACACTGTTGCTGGTATTTTGGCCCATTCCTCCATGCAGATCTCCTCTAGAGCAGTGATGTTTTGGGGCTGTCGCTGGGCAACACGGACTTTCAACTCCCAAAGATTTTCTATGGGGTTGAGATCTGGAGACTGGCTAGGCCACTCCAGGACCTTGAAATGCTTCTTACGAAGCCACTCCTTCGTTGCCCGGGCGGTGTGTTTGGGATCATTGTCATGCTGAAAGACCCAGCCACGTTTCATCTTCAATGCCCTTGCTGATGGAAGGAGGTTTTCACTCAAAATCTCACGATACATGGCCCCATTCATTCTTTCCTTTACACGGATCAGTCGTCCTGGTCACTTTGCAGAAAAACAGCCCCAAAGCATGATGTTTCCACCCCCATGCTTCACAGTAGGTATGGTGTTCTTTGGATGCAACTCAGCATTCTTTGTCCTCCAAACACGACAAGTTGAGTTTTTACCAAAAAGTTCTATTTTGGTTTCATCTGACCATATGACATTCTCCCAATCCTCATCTGGATCATCCAAATGCTCTCTAGCAAACTTTAGACGGGCCTGAACATGTACTGGCTTAAGCAGGGGGACACGTCTGGCACTGCAGGATTTGAGTCCCTGGCGGCGTAGTGTGTTACTGATGGTAGGCTTTGTTACTTTGGTCCCAGCTCTCTGCAGGTCATTCACTAGGTCCCCGTGTGGTTCTGGGATTTTTGCTCACCGTTCTTGTGATCATTTTGACCCCACGGGTGAGATCTTGCGTGGAGCCCCAGTTCGAGGAAGATTATCAGTGGTCTTGTATGTCTTCCATTTCCTAATAATTGCTCCCACAGTTGATTTCTTCAAACCAAGCTGCTTACCTATTGCAGATTCAGTCTTCCCAACCTGGTGCAGGTCTACAATTTTGTTTCTGGTGTCCTTTGACAGCTCTTTGGTCTTGGCCATAGTGGAGTTTGGAGTGTGACTGTTTGAGGTTGTGGACAGGTGTCTTTTATACTGATAACAAGTTCAAACAGGTGCCATTAATACAGTTAACGAGTGGAGGACAGAGGAGCCTCTTAAAGAAGAAGTTACAGGTCTGTGAGAGCCAGAAATCTTGCTTGTTTGTATGTGACTAAATACTTATTTTCCACCATAATTTGCAAATAAATTCATTAAAAATCCTACAATGTGATTTTCTGGATTTTTGTTCCTCATTTTGTCTGTCATAGTTGAAGTGTACCTATGATGAAAATTACAGGCCTCTCTCATCTTTTTAAGTGAGAGAACTTGCACAATTGGTGGCTGACTAAATACTTTTTTTCCCCACTGTACGTACAGTCACTGTGGGGACGACGTCCTCGATGCACTTATTGATAAAGCCAGTGACTGATGTGGTGTACTCCTCAATGGCATCGGAAAAAATCTTGGAACATATTCCAGTCTGTGCTAGCAAAACAGTCCTGTAGCTTAGCATCTGCTTCATCTGACCACTTTTTTTTATTGACCGAGTCACTGGTGCTTCCTGCTTTAATTTTTGCTTTTAAGCAGGAATCAGGAGGATAGAATTATGGTCATATTTGCCAAATGGAGGGCGAGAAGAGCTTTGTACGCATCTCTGTGTGTTGAGTAAAGGTGGTGTAGAATTCTTTTCCCTCTGGTTGCTCATTTAACATGCTGATAGAAATGAGGTAAAACTGATTTAAGTTTCCCCTGCATTAAAGTCCCCAACCACTAGGAGCGCCGCCTCTGGATGAGCGTTTTCCTGTTTGCTTCTGGCCGTATGCAGCTCATTGAGCGCGGTTTTAGTGCCAGCATCGGTCGGCGGTGGTATGTAGACAGCTACGAAAAATACTGATGAAAACTCTCTAGGTAGATAGAGTATCTCATGATAAGCTGTAGACCACACTATCTCAGGCAAGCAAAACCTGCACTAGCTGTTGTTTACATATATGCATAGGCCCCCACCCCTTGTCTTACCAGAGGCTGCTGTTCTGTCATGCCGATGGAGTGTATAACCTGCCAGCTGTATGTTCTTAATGTCGTCGTTCAGCCACAACTCTGTAAAACATAAGATATTACCGTTTTTAATGTCCCGTTGGTAGGATATACGCGCTTTCAGTTCGTCCCATTTATTTTCCAGCGATTGAACGTTAGCTAGCAGGACAGAGGGCAAGGGCAGATTAGCCACTCGTCCGTCGCCTGATCCTCACAAGGCACCCTGATCTTTTGCCTCGAAATCTCGGTTTCCTTCTCCAGCGAATCACGTGGATCTGGGCCTGGTCGGGTGTCTGTAGTATATCCCTCCTGTCTGACTCATTGAAGAAGAACTCTTTGTCCAGTTTGAGGTGAGTAAATCTCAGTTCTGATGTCCAGAAGCTCGTTTCGGTCATAAGAGACGGTAGCAGCAACATTATGTACAAAACAAGTTACGAACAATGCGAAAAAACAAACAAAATAGCCTGGTTGGTCAAGAGCCGATAAGACGGGAGCCCTCCCCTCTGGCCCCATCACAGATTTTCTATTCATATTATAAGTTATGTATGTAATATTCGGCTAGTGAGCAGCAAATAGTTAAGGAAAGATATGGAGGTACAGTGGACAGATATTTATTTATTTTATTTAACTAGGCAAGTCAGTTGACGGCCCACCCCGAGGAATTAACGGAAGGACATGCCCACTAACATTTTCCAGTGTATCTGCCAGAAGGAGGAGGTCAGTCCAAATGCTCACTGTTAACATGCGGTCTGTCTTTTCTTGGGAAGACAGGGGAGGGAGAGGGGGAGGGGTGTTGATGATGAAGATGGAAGGGGGAAATGTGGGAAAGAGGTGAGGAAGGAGCTAGCTGGATGTTCACTCACTGACTTGGCAGAGGGAGCGAGGGGTAGAGAATCAGATTTTGGTTCCCAAATATTGGACAGGTGGGAACTTTTTTACTGGGGCGGGTGTGAGGAGGTTGGGGATCACTTTGCTCTCAAGAACCCAAGGTGGCATTCTGCCTTATCCCTAAGGGTCCTCAGCCATAAGTATCACCCACAGCTGGGACCATGTGAACTATAACCTTGACGCTCGGTTTTGATGATTAGAAACGTTAATAATGCTTGCTTACAATACAGTTTTGGATACATAAAGCCTTCTACTTTCACATCACATACAAATAATTCCACAAATGCAAAATATACACTTACTGTACACTGTTTTAAACACTTTTACAACACTTTTATGGCATCAATCAATCAAATGTATTTATAAAGTCCTTTTTACATCAGCAGATGTAGAAACCCAGCCTAAAATCCCAAAGAGCAAGCAATGCAGCTGTAGAAGCATGGTGGCTATGAAAAACTCCCTAAAAAGGCAGGAACCTAGGAAGAAACCTAGAGAAGAACCAGTCTTTGAGGAGTGGCCAGTCCTCTTCTGGCTGTGCCAGGTGGAGATTATAAGAGTCATTTCATGCGGTACACATGGTTGTTCGGGGCGTGCTACATAGCTAATCAGAAAAGGTGGTCGCCTCTGTCTGCAGCCTGTCTTCCGTAAACAAGTGATGGAACATGGAAATACTGTATGGCCGTGTGGGAACCCTAACCCTGACCATATGATGATGTGTGTAGTAATTGAACCTTTTTTTATTTTTTAAAATTATTTCTCGATGATACGAAAGCTAAGGTCCTTGTGTTTCCAAAAGTGTACTGCAAGCGATGTGCTTAAACGTTCAGACTGAGCGTCAGGGCTCTTAACAAACCCCCCTGTGAATAGCTAGCGTCTATGAATAGGCTAGGGATCACTAAGCGAAGTTATTACATACAGTATCTCGATTTACTAAAGAATGGTTAAAAAGATAAAGAGCATTAGAATTCAATTAGGGGAAAATCAAGATAGTACTCAAAGCTAAGTACCAAAGAAAGACAAAGTTGTTGAATATCTTTCACCACTAACACTTTTCGAATTACATTTGGATGTGTAGGCTTCTATCCCTGTAGTCCCTGCACAGTCTTCTTTCTCCAGATGACGGTGCGATTCAATAGGTCTGTTGTTCTTGGCTCAGGCCGCAGGGCTTTAGGTTGGCTCAGAGAGGAGAGGCACAGCTTCTGGCCCTGCCCCCTCAGCCCAGCCACTGGGAGGAGGTGATCTCTGGAGGAGGTCTAAATTACTGTCTGGGGATTTATTTCTGGTATGAAATATGGATGGGAGCCTATGTGCATGTGTGTGTGTGCGGCTGGATGAAGTCAGCGGGAGGTCACAGCTCACTTTGCCGCCACAGACTTGGCGTCAGTCCATCGCTGGAGACACATTCACGCAGCAGCAGCTCTCTCCCTTTTCCCTACTGTTCTTTCCTTCCTAGTACTGTAGGCCTGGTTGCGTGTAGACGACATGTGAGAGCCACGTGGTGTGTATCTCTGTTGAGTGCTGGGCTTGTGAAGAAATGTGGAGCTGTGAGCTTGACAAGTGAAATACGTTTTAAACGTAAGTGGTTCAGGAGCGAGTGAGGAGTCAGAACAACAAGCAGGTGTTTGATTATGACATCTATTTGGCATTAATGGAAGCACAGTTAATCTCTCAGAATCAGATATCTCAGTGCCATTCTACAAAGTTGATAGGAATGTGTACTTAGAAAGACACTAGAGCATGGCTCTCTAACACTGTTTTCTGGAGAGCTACCCTCCTGTAAGTTAGGAGTAAAAACCTACAAGTCATATGCTACATAAAACATATGGGTCCTTTTCTAACAGTGAAATGCTTCCTTATGGGTCTTTTTTCCCCAACAATGCAGAGTTAAATATATAATTTTTTATATATACAGTACCAGTCAGAGGTTTGGACACACTTACTCATTCAAGGGTTTTTCTTTATGTTTACTATTTTCTACATTGTAGAATAATAGTGAAGACATCAACATTATGAAAGAACACATATGGAATCATGTAGTAACCAAAAAAGTGTAATACAAATCAAAATATATGTTATATTTGAGATTATTCAAAGTAGCCACCCTTTGCTTTGATGACAGCTTTGCACACTCTTGGCATTTTCTCAACCAGCTTCATGAGGTAGTCACCTGGAATGCATTTCAATTAGCAGGTGTGCCTTGTTAAAAGTTAATTTGTGACCAAGTTACAGTTACAGTTTTGACTTAAATTGGCTTGCTAATCCATGGCAAGACTTGAAAATGGATGTCTATCAATGATCAACAATTGACTTGACAGAGCTTGAATAATTTTTTAAAGAATAATGCAAATACTGTACAATCCAGGTGTGCAAAGCTCTTAGAGACTTACCCAGAAAGACTCACATCTGTAATCGGTGCCAAAGGTGATTCTAGCATGTATTGACTCAGGGATGTTATGTGAATACTTATGTAAATGAGATATTTCTTTATTTTAATTTTCAATAAATATGCTAACATTTCTAAAAACATGTTTTCACTTTGTCATCATTGGGTATTGTGTGTAAATAAAAAAAGATATTTAATCCATTTTGAATTCAGGCTGTAATAACAAAATGTGGAATAAGACAAGGGGTATGAATATTTTCTGAAGGCACTGTAGGTAGGGGTAAAGTGACTAGGCAACAGGATAGATAGACAGCAGCAGCATATGGGGTGAGTGTGTGTTTGTGAGTTTGTGTATGGCATCAGAAGGCAAATATTATGTGTGTGTGGGTGTATGAAGTGTGTGTTTGTTTGTTGGTTGGGGTGTCAATGTCAGTATGTGTGAGTGTGTGTGTGGGTAGAGTCCAGTGTGTGTGTGTGTGTGTGTGTGTCAGTGTAAGTATGTGTGAGTGTGTGGGTAGAGTCCAGTGTGTGTGGGTAGAGTCCAGTGTGTGTGGGTAGAGTCCAGTGTGTGTGGATAGAGTCCAGTGTGTGTGGGTAGAGTCCAGTGTGTGTGGGTAGAGTCCAGTGTGTGTGGATAGAGTCCAGTGTGTGTGGGTAGAGTCCAGTGTGTGTGGGTAGAGTCCAGTGTGTGTGGGTAGAGTCCAGTGTGTGTGGATAGAGTCCAGTGTGTGTGGGTAGAGTCCAGTGTGTGTGGGTAGAGTCCAGTGTGTGTGGATAGAGTCCAGTGTGTGTGGGTAGAGTCCTGTGTGTGTGGATAGAGTCCAGTGTGTGTGGGTAGAGTCCAGTGTGTGTGGGTAGAGTCCAGTGTGTGTGGATAGAGTCCAGTGTGTGTGGGTAGAGTCAGTGTGTGTGGGTAGAGTCCAGTGTGTGTGGGTAGAGTCCAGTGTGTGTGGATAGAGTCCAGTGTGTGTGGGTAGAGTCCAGTGTGTGTGGATAGAGTCCAGTGTGTGTGGGTAGAGTCCAGTGTGTGTGGGTAGAGTCCAGTGTGTGTGGGTAGAGTCCAGTGTGTGTGGATAGAGTCCAGTGTGTGTGGGTAGAGTCAGTGTGTGTGGGTAGAGTCCAGTGTGTGTGGGTAGAGTCCAGTGTGTGTGGGTAGAGTCCAGTGTGTGTGGGTAGAGTCCAGTGTGTGTGGGTAGAGTCCAGTGTGTGTGTGGATAGAGTCCAGTGTGTGTGGGTAGAGTCCAGTGTGTGTGGGTAGAGTCCAGTGTGTGTGGGTAGAGTCCAGTGTGTGTGGGTAGAGTCCAGTGTGTGTGGGTAGAGTCCAGTGTGTGTGGGTAGAGTCCAGTGTGTGTGGGTAGAGTCCAGTGTGTGTGGATAGAGTCCAGTGTGTGTGGGTAGAGTCCAGTGTGTGTGGGTAGAGTCCAGTGTGTGTGGATAGAGTCCAGTGTGTGTGGGTAGAGTCCAGTGTGTGTGGGTAGAGTCCAGTGTGTGTGGGTAGAGTCCAGTGTGTGTGGGTAGAGTCAGTGCAAGAGAGTGCAAAAAAGGGTCAATGCAGGTAGTCCGGGTAGCCATTTTAGTAGCTATTTAGCAGTCTTGTTTAGCAGACTTATGGCTTGGGGGTAGAAGCTGCTCAGGGTTGGTTCTAGACTTGGTGTACTGGTAGCGCTTGCCATGCAGTAGCAGAGAGAACAGTCTATGACGGATGGGGCAACACTAAACAATACATGAATTGCCCACAAACTGTTAGGGCCTGCATCAAGCTGTCCCAACAGCTGTCCCATCAAGCTGTCCCAATTTCCTTTCAGCACCATGGATTGAATCCTTACCACCGCTAGGGCTGTTACGGAGACCGTATAACCGCCACACCGGCAGTCACGAGTCATGAGTTTAGTCACGGTAACTAGGCTTCTCCAAGCTCTGATGCTGCTGATGGTCATTTGTAGCCTACCAAACTTGCTAACTGCCTGTTACTCAGCACTCTGTTGTCCCTCTAATCACTCTGACATCAATGCAAATGTAATCGAAAATCTAATCAAACATTTCATGAGCTCATGTTGTGCAACAATTCTATAGGCTATGTAATTGCATGAGAAAACAGAGTTGATGGCCTCTATTAAAAATAGGATGATCCCATCAGCTTTCTATAGACTAGGCCTACTACTATTTATCTCTCAACTTTCCTAATATTAAGCACATTGCTTCGCTTTACAACAGGAGTGTAGCCTACCTGGCAGGCATGAAAATTACAACAACATGGTGACAATATTATCCTATCACCTGTGAATTATATATTAATTATATATGATCACTTGTGAATTATATATCATCACTTGTGAATGATGTATTATCACTTGTGAATGATGCCCAGCTTGTGTGCAGTAAGGCAAGAAACAGCTCATTCATTTTTTTTTGCTACTTTTTCAAATCATAGTCCCACACCTAATGTGGTCTTGCCCATAGGCCTATATGTTTTGATAAGGTTTGTATCACAACTAAAGTGGCCAAATAATTTAAGATTAAGCACATGAATCTGCTTTACAACCGGTGTAGAACATAACTGGCATACATAGGCGGTGTTTGAGTTTCGAGTTTGGGGAAGATAATTTTCACCATAAAAATGCACCTTTATAATAAAGCATTACATGCATAATCGCATATGTGGTCACTTTTGAGAATGGTGTTTTCCCACTAATTGATCGAATTTTAGAACATTCGCACTTATATCCTACTGCCGTGTGCACATTGCTGCGCTTATGTGAAGAAATCGGGTCGGCAGCCTAGTGGTTAGAGCGTTGGATTAGTAACCAAAAGGTTGCAAGATCAAATCCCCAAGAAAATCTGTTGCTCTGACCCTGAACAAGGCATTTAACCCACTGTTCCTAGGCCGTCATTGAAAAATAATTTGTTCTTAACTGACTTGCCTAGTTAAATAAAGGTAAAATAAAAAAATTGCCTAATAGTGTATCAATATTTTAAGCTAAACATTCTGATCTGTTGTATCAGCCTCATTGCTTTAAAAAAATATTTGATGCTAGAGGTATAAATTTGGGATCAATCGCATCCCGCAACTGTCCCAGACTGTACTAATATTTATGTCTCACATAGAAGGACAAGGTGACCAATAGAATAGGTCAACTTTTGTACTATGGGGGATAGTAGATTGACATAGGCTAGTGCTTTTGCTGTTCGTTATGCCTACTCATCTTGTTGGCTGACGAAAAGTAAATGTGGACAGTTACATTTGTCATTTAGCAGACACTCTTATCCATAACAACTTCCAGGAGCAATTAGGGTTAAGTGCCTTGCTCAAGGACACATCAGCAGATTCTTCACCTAGTTGGCTTGGGGATTTGAACCAGCGAACTTCTAACCACTAGACTACCTGCCACCCCAGTTCTTCTAACATCTTCATTCCTCAAGGCCTACCTGGCCTGATGACTCCTTGATGTCTCAAGTCCACCTGGCCGTGCTGCTTCTCCAGTTTCAACTGTTCTGCCTGTTTTATGAACATTTTAAAATCTTGTCCATGTTCTGTTATAATCTGCACCCGGCACAGCCAGAAGAGGACTGGCCACCCCTCACAGCCTGGTTCCTCTCTAGGTTTCTTCCTAGGTTTTGGCCTTTCTAGGGAGTTTTTCCTAGCCACCGTGCTTTTACACCTGCATTGCTTGCTGTTTGGGGTTTTAGGCTGGGTTTATGTACAGCACTCTGTGACATCAGCTGATGTAAGGGGGGCTTTATAAATACATTTTATTTGATTTGATGTACCTCGGAATTTGATAAGAAGGTCGAGCGCAGTTCCGTCCCCGATGTGTCTGTCTTCATTTGGGGCCTACTTCAGAGCTGAGATAGGTGTCTGTGAGAAGAACCAGATCACGTGACACCATTGGCTAATAAGAATTGAAATATCTGAGAGAGCCATGTGAGTGAGAGGTGCTTCAGAACACGCAGCCAGGAGAAGGGAATTATAATTATTCAGCCCAAAGAGCACAATGGCCACCGGCCGCAAAAGGTGTGGATTTTTTTAAGGGACATTACGGTCACACTAGGGCGATACCGCCGGGAAATTCGAGGCATTATCAAGTGCTTGTCAAATTTTGAATGAGAGACTGATGAAGTGTGTGCAGCCTGTGCAAGAAACAAAGCAGAGCTCATGCCTTTCATGCTACTTCAAGTCATCATTAGAGTTGCATCATGCAGCCTTAGAATGTATTAAAAATCAAAGCATATAGCCAAACGTTGGTATCACAACTAAAGTTACACCTCTTTCTTTGTTAATTGCTCAACACAGAATAGCCGCATGTGCGCACTCCCTCAGAAATTGTTTGGAGAAAACATCCTTTCTATTTTATTCAGCTATGCACAATTGTATTCTTCATACTATAAAATAATGCCACGGAATTCTAAGCAAATCTTGTCTGCTAAATGAACTAGTGTAGCCCACAGCCATATGGCACAGCCAGATCAGGGCCTAACATAAGGACAACTCAGAGTATGCTATTCTGTTCTTCTGAAATAGACTACATTTTCTTCATATCATGTTTCTTTAGACCTGTCTAAAATAAATCATGGATTTATTGTGATGGTGTCGGCTATATTAAATGGATTTATTAGACTTTTTAAAATGTAGATGTTCCAAAGGTCTGCATCAGTGGCAAAGGTCTGCACGTGTGGAAGCCAGGAGATGCTAAATGTGTTTATGTTAATGGTCAATTACCGTGAGACCGGCAGTTATTTGCTTGACAATCACTGGCTGAAAAATGTGACTCATTTCAGGAAATTGTTAAATTACGAGCCAATGGAAAAAGACAGGAACTTTCCCGCTAGCCATGATTTGCTAAGATAACGGATGACCTGGACATGCCATGTACAGTAGCATGCTTCAGGTCAGTATAACATGAGCTGGTCAGTACGTGTAGGTAATCCTTTGTAATGCTGCTTTTTTAAAAGATATCCCGTAGTTGAAGTGCTCTCCACTTTCTGGAGGACCGATGCAGTTTTTTTTCTTAATTTAATTGTTTTTCTTTAACCTTTATTTAACAAGGCAAGTCAGTTAAGAACAAATTCTTGTTTACAATGACGGCCTACCCAGGCCAAACCTTAACCCGGACGTCGCTGGGCCAATTGTGCGCCGCCCTATGGGACTCCCAATCACGGCCGGTTGTGATATAGCCTGGGTATGTAGTGACGCCTCTAGCACTGAGATGCAGTGCCTTAGACCACTGTCATTCAATTTTAATTTCTCTACCATAAGCCGCCTCCAACATTGTTTTAGAAATGTGGCAGTACATTCAACCATTCTCACAACCACAGACCACGTATAACCACACCAGCCCAGGACCTCCACATACGGCTTCTTCACTTGCGGGATCGACTGAGACCAGCCACTCGGACAGCTGATGAAACTGTGGGTTTGCACAACCAAAGAATTTCTGCACAAGTTGCCTCGACATAACACAGCTTTTTGTGTCACCTGCTGGTGTCTTCCGAAAGATGGGCACTGCAGACAGTGTGCAGAAATTGCAGAGGAGGCTCATTGGTACTGTTCCAGACAACTGCTGAAGTGTGGTGGGCTTTTTATGCTGTTCCAGCTGCAAGGGCACCCAAGTGGGTCCAACACTTTCAGCAGTGGAGGACGAGCAACCTATGGCCGAAGGAGCGACTGCAGAGGAACCTCAAAAGTCGGACGCAATGTGCCCTGATAAAGAGCTCCTGAACTGTCTAGAAAGTTTGTTTTTCTCTCTGCCCTACACCATCGAATCTCCCTCCCTTCGCCCAAGCTATGTTGCGCTATGCTGCCTGTCTGAACTGCCTCAACTCATATCTGACTACAGACTTCATCACTCTCCATCTTATTATTATCATCTGAAGTTGTGGAAGCCATCGCCCAAGAATCTATAAGAGTACGTTGCATTTTGTTTTTTTGTTTTAAAGAGACTTTGAGACTCTGTGTGTAATGAAAAGATCTATATAAAATACATATATTTTATTATTATAATAGTGCAGCTCAATTATATTAGAAGCTACTAGATATTTGGGAAATAGACCACCTCTGGCAGTGTCTACACTTGACACTTACATGCATGCAGCTTCTGCTATCAGAATACAATGAATACGGAAATTATTCATACCCCTTGACTTTTTCCACATTTTGTTATGTTATTCTTATTCTAAAATGTATTAAATAAAACAATTTCCTCATCAATCTATACACAATACCCCGTAATGACCAAGTGAAAACAGGTTTTTAGATTTTATTAGCAAATGTATAAAATAAAAAAACCACAAGTATTCAGACCCTTTGCTAGGAGCATATACAGTGGGGAAAAAAAGTATTTAGTCAGCCACCAATTGTGCAAGTTCTCTCACTTAAAAAGATGAGAGAGGCCTGTAATTCTCATCATAGGTACACTTCAACTATGACAGACAAAATGAGGAAAAAAAATCCAGAAAATCACATTGTAGGATTTTTATGAATTTATTTGCAAATTATGGTGGAAAATAAGTATTTGGTCAATAACAAAAGTTTATCTCAATACTTTGTTATATACCCTTTGTTGGCAATGACAGAGGTCAAACGTTTTCTGTAAGTCTTCACAAGGTTTTCACACACTGTTGCTGGTATTTTGGCCCATTCCTCCATGCAGATCTCCTCTAGAGCAGTGATGTTTTGGGGCTGTCGCTGGGCAACACGGACTTTCAAAGATTTTCTATGGGGTTGAGATCTGGAGACTGGCTAGGCCACTCCAGGACCTTGAAATGCTTCTTACGAAGCCACTCCTTTGTTGCCCGGGCGGTGTGTTTGGGATCATTGTCATGCTGAAAGACTCCAGCCACGTTTCATCTTCAATGCCCTTGCTGATGAAAGGAGGTTTTCACTCAAAATCTCACGATACATGGCCCCATTCATTCTTTCCTTTACACGGATCAGTCGCCCTGGTCCCTTTGCAGAAAAACAGCCCCAAAGCATGATGTTTCCACCCCATGCTTCACAGTAGGTATGGTGTTCTTTGGATGCAACTCAGCATTCTTTGTCCTCCAAACACGATTTAGTTGAGTTTTTACCAAAAAGTTATATTTTGGTTTCATCTGACATTCTCCCAATCCTCATCTGGATCATCCAAATGCTCTCTAGCAAACTTTAGACGGCCTGAACATGTACTGGCTTAAGCAGGGGGACACGTCTGGCACTGCAGGATTTGAGTCCCTGGCGGCGTAGTGTGTTACTGATGGTAGGCTTTGTTACTTTGGTCCCAGCTCTCTGCAGGTCATTCACTAGGTCCCCGTGTGGTTCTGGGATTTTTGCTCACCGTTCTTGTGATCATTTTGACCCCACGGGGTGAGATCTTGCGTGGAGCCCCAGATCGAGGAAGATTATCAGTGGTCTTGTATGTCTTCCATTTCCTAATAATTGCTCCCACAGTTGATTTCTTCAAACCAAGCTGCTTACCTATTGCAGATTCAGTCTTCCCAACCTGGTGCAGGTCTACAATTTTGTTTCTGGTGTCCTTTGACAGCTCTTTGGTCTTGGCCATAGTGGAGTTTGGAGTGTGACTGTTTGAGGTTGTGGACAGGTGTCTTTTATACTGATAACAAGTTCAAACAGGTGGCATTAATACAGGTAATGAGTGGAGGACAGAGGAGCCTCTTAAAGAAGAAGTTACAGGTCTGTGAGAGCCAGAAATCTTGCTTGTTTGTATGTGACCAAATACTTATTTTCCACCATAATTTGCAAATAAATTCATTAAAAATCCTACAATGTGATTTTCTGGATTTGTTTTCCTTATTTTGTCTGTCATAGTTGAAGTGTACCTATGATGAAAATTACAGGCCTCTCTCATCTTTTTTAAGTGAGAGAACTTGCACAATTGGTGGCTGACTAAATACTTTTTTTCCCCACTGTAAATTGAGCTCAGTTGCATGCTGTTTCCATTGATCATCCTTGAGATGTTTCTACAACTTGATTGGAGTCCACCTGTGGTAAATTCAATTGATTGGACATGATTTGGAAAGGCACACACCTGTCTATATAAGGTCCCACAGTTGACAGTTCATGTCAGAGCAAAAACCAAGCCAAGAGGTCGAAGGAATTGTCCTTAGAGCTCCGAGACAGGCTTGTGTCAAGGCACAGATCTGGGGAAGGGTACCAAAACATTTATTCAGCATTAAAGGTCCCCAAGAACACAGTGGCCTCCATTATTCTTAAAGTGAAGAAGTTTGGTCAAGATGGTGGACTGAACACAGCAGTGTAGATCACCTCATGATAAAAACGTAATATTAAATATCGGTAAGTTAGACTAAATATTAGCACTTCACAAACTGGTGAGTAATAACCTTCAATCTGGATAACAACACAAATCAAATCATAAGACTAGAGAAAAATGTATGGACAAATATTACGAAAACATCACCCAAACATGATGAAGAGCAAAACAGGGGAACCTATCTCAAAACGAAAATGTGACTCTTCTACAGACACAGACAATTTAATCTTTTCACCATCGGGAATGGCAAAGATCGAAACTGATATGTTAAAATCAATAAATGACAAACTGGGCATACTTAAACTAGTATGTAAGGATAGAAAAGAGTTGAAGGCAATTCTCGAGATGAGTAACGGAAAAGCTGCGATATTGGAGAAAGATACAAACAAGCTAAAAGAGACGTTGATAATGAACATAAAAAGGAGAACATCTTTCTGAGAAAAGCCTTACTTGACATACAGACTAGATCCATGAGAGAAAATCTGGTACTTCCAGGTATCCAAGAGAAAGAAGGCGAAGTTCCTGAATGTGTAGTTAGGGAGCTCCTCCTCACAGCGCTTCAGATCCCATGCAAAGCTGTCGACAAAATCCAACTCGAACGTGTACACTGTTTCGGACAGAGGGTAGAGGTATGAACGCCCAATCGTTGCCAAATGTACTTTTTTTTAAGATAAAATCGTTAAAAGTCTGGGTAAAAGACTTGCTGGCACAAAAATAGGCATGAATGATCAGTTCCCGAAGGAAATTGCAGAAAGTTCTGTATCCAATCTTCAAGGAAAATAGATTGAAAGGGAAACTAGTAGCTCTCGTAGTCAGTAAACTGTATATTGATAGCCAAGTGTGCAGAGACACAAAGACTTCTCCATGGCTATTCTAAAAATTACAAAGTTCTCATAGAGGGGGAAATAATGGAACATACAATAATAGCCATGGTAGGGATTGTAATAATACAAAAAAAATATAGAAAAGCAATCTTCAAATGTAACTAATTGGAACACAAAAGTACTAATTCAACATGGTGGAGATAAAAACTCAGCAGACAGAAGGCACAGTTTGTGGGTATGTGTGGATGTATTGTGATGGAAGGAGTTGTGTGTGTTTTTGGTGTTTGGGAAAGTTTGGCGTTAAGTGAGTGAGAAAGGAAATGGTTGCATATCCCAGAACCAATGTATGTCTGTGAGCAGGGGTTGTGAGGGAGGTTTCAATTTTGTGCAGATGAGGGATATACACTTTATAATGAATTTTACATCTAATTAATTAATTTATTGTCCTATCATGGTGGAACTGCATTTTAAAATAAATTATACATTAATGTATTTATTTATGGTCCTATCTTGATGGAACGGTCCACAACCCTATACCCTAGAGACCCACCTAAACAACCCAGATACTGAAGAGAAGTCCCTATCTGTTTTATGTGCCTGCTGTAAGCTGCCTATATGTGGTCAGAGACCTACTAGAGCAGCACCGCCCCCTCAAGATTCTGAGCCTGCTTGTCAGGGTTGGTCCTACAAAGCCAAAGCCCCCTGATGGGAGAGCATAATATGCAAGGAAATTCTCAAAGCTGCTAATGAGAACCTTGACGGCCATGTACCTAGCCGGTTTGGATTCCGATGGGGTGCCCCCACCCAGGCAGTGGCAGTGCTGGCAACACTAGCTGCAGTAACCCATGGGGAGTGGGGTCACACTCGGATATTCAGAGAGGGGGCATATTATTGTGGCACTGGTGGCACAAAATCATCAAAGGTCTGACTGCACGGAGATGCTTGGGAATATGGTCACAACAGGGGACCACGTGTGGGTGTTTCAGGGGAAGGGGGTATATCTGATCTCCATCACCTAGGATGTGACAATGGTTAATCAAATCTCCCCCTTTTTGCAGGCCTTCTCATACAGCTGCAACTGTATATGCATTTGTAAATCAATACCTTTCTTGAGTTGGGCGAGTGTATGGTTGTTTGTGGGGGAAAAGGGTTGAATGTGTATTAGTATATGAGTGTTTGTGTGTGTGTGTGTATGTGTGTGTATGTATCCCACAACTGTTGCGAGGGAGTAAAATATGTTAGGGACAATATAGGATGAATAACAATAATTGTTTGCTAAAATAATAATTGCTTGCCAAAATGTAATTTTTGTAATGGCAATACTGGTAAGAGGTAACAATCCTTCACATAAACTGCCTACATTACTACAAATATGAATAGCTAATTATGGAAATTAAGATAAACAGGATTTTTTTAAATATATATATATATTTTTTTAATAGCTATATACAGTGGGGAGAACAAGTATTTGATACACTGCCGATTTTGCAGGTTTTCCCACTTACAAAGCATGTAGAAGTCTGTAATTTTTATCATAGGTACTCTTCAACTGTGAGTGAAGGAATCTAAAACCAAAATCCAGAAAATCATTGTATGATTTTTAAGTAATTAATTTGCATTTTATTGCATGACATAAGTATTTGATACATCAGAAAAGCAGAACTTAATATTTGGTACAGAAACCTTTGTTTGCAATTACAGAGATCATACGTTTCCTGTAGTTCTTGACCAGGTTTGCACACAGTGCAGCAGGGATTTTGGCCCACTCCTCCATACAGACCTTCTCCAGATCCTTCAGGTTTCGGGGCTGTCGCTGGGCAATACGGACTTTCAGCTCCCTCCAAATATTTTCTATTGGGTTCAGGTCTGGAGACTGGCTAGACCACTCCAGGACCTTGAGATGCTTCTTACAGAGCCACTCCTTAGTTGCCCTGGCTGTGTGTTTCGGGTCGTTGTCATGCTGGAAGACCCAGCCACGACCCATCTTCAATGCTCTTACTGAGGGAAGGAGGTTGTTGGCCAAGATCTCGCGATACATGGCCCCATCCATCCTCCCCTCAATACGGTGCAGTCGTCCTGTCCCCTTTGCAGAAAAGCATCCCCAAAGAATGATGTTTCCACCTCCATGCTTCACGGTTGGGATGGTGTTCTTGGGGTTGTACTCATCCTTCTTCTTCCTCCAAACATGGCGAGTGGAGTTTAGACCAAAAATCTCTATTTTTGTCTCATCAGACCACATGACCTTCTCCCATTCCTCCTCTGGATCATCCAGATGGTCATTGGCAAACTTCAGACGGGCCTGGACATGCGCTGGCTTGAGCAGGGGGACCTTGCGTGCACTGCAGGATTTTAATCCATGACGGCGTAGTGTGTTACTAATGGTTTTCTTTGAGACTGTGGTCCCAGCTCTCTTCAGGTCATTGACCAGGTCCTGCCGTGTAGTTCTGGGCTGATCCCTCACCTTCCTCATGATCATTGATGCCCCACGAGATGAGATCTTGCATGGTGCCCCAGACCGAGGGAGATTGACCGTCATCTTGAACTTCTTCCATTTTCTAATAATTGCGCCAACAGTTGTTGCCTTCTCACCAAGCTGCTTTCTCACCAAGCTGCACCAAGCTGCTTGATTGAGTGTGTGGACAGGTGTCTTTTATACAGGTAACGAGTTCAAACTGGTGCAGTTAATACAGGTAATGAGTGGAGAACAGGAGGGCTTCTTAAAGAAAAACGAACAGGTCTGTGAGAGCCAGAATTCTTACTGGTTGGTAGGTGATCAAATACTTATGTCATGCAATAAAATGCAAATGAATTACTTAAAAATCATACAATGTGATTTTCTGGATTTTGGTTTTAGATTCCGTCTCTCACAGTTGAAGTGTACCTATGATAAAAATTACAGACCTCTACATGCTTTGTAAGTAGGGAAACCTGCAAAATCGTCAGTGTATCAAATACTTGTTCTCCCCACTGTATATAATACAAATCAAGGTGAGGGCGATGGAAATGCTTTTGGCGGTTGATCTGCTTCTGTTCTGTGGGTGGCAATGTGTGCTCTTTTCGAAAGGTGGGTCCCGTTCTCTCCGGGGCCATGGGATACGGTGGGGTCGGGGGTGGTCTGCCGGTCATTGGTATGACAACCCAACTTGGGATGGGGAGGGGTTTTAGCGGGTGGAGAGTGGGGACCAATTGGAAGTTTACTTAGAAGCAATGCAAATACCATGGTACAGCAATAAAGACACTCAATCATCATGTTATTTTTTAATGGTACATTTACAAACATATATTATGATAAATATAATTGAAACTTGTCTCATTATGGTAATTGCTGAAATAAGTATAGCCAGTTATAATTATAATGGCTTAGCAGATAAGAAAATACGATCAGTATTTACTTGGCTAAAAGAGAAGGAATATAATATCTATTGTTTACAGGAAACTCATTCAACACTTTTAGATGACGTTTTGTGGAAAAAGGACTGGGGGGCGAAATATATTTCTCCCATGGGCAAAGAAATTCAAAAGGGCAATGACATTAATTAACATTCATTTTGATCCAAATGTGCAAATTGTCCAAACAGATCGTCAAGGTAGATGGATTATTTTAAATATGTGATTGGACAATAAACAGATATGGCTTATTAACCTATACGGTCCAAATAATGATCCAAGCTTCTTTGAAAATATATATAAGAATTGATCAACTCTACAAGCAACACTAGACTCTATTATTATGGTGGGGGATTTTAATACGGTTTTAAATACCTCTATGGACCTGAAAGGAAATCACACTACAAACTATCACCCTCAGGCACTTAAGGAAATCCTGAATGTCATGGATATATTGGAATTAGTGGATATATGGAGGTTTAAATACCCTGACCTAGTGAGATATACTGTACATGGCGGAGGCTTAATCAAGCTAGTCGTCTTGATTACCTTCTTATGTCATTCTCTCTGGCACCAAAAGTTTAAAAAGTGTTGATAGGGGACAGAATGCGGTCGGACCACCACATAATTGGCATACAGTCGTGGCCAAAAGTTTTGAGAATGACACAAATATACATTTTCAAAGTCTGCTGCCTCAGTTTGTATGATGCCAATTTGCATATACTCCAGAATGTCATAAAGAGTGATCAGATGAATTGCAATTCATTGCAAAGTCCCTCTTTGCCATGCAAATGAACTGAATCCCAAAAACACATTTCCACTGCATTTCAGCCCTGCCACAAAAGGACCAGCTGACATCATGTCAGTGATTCTCTCGTTAACACAGGTGTGAGTGTTGATGAGGACAAGGCTGGATATCACTCTGTCATGCTGATTGAGTTTGAATAACAGACTGGAAGCTTCAAAAGGAGGGTGGTGCTTGGAATCATTGTTCTTCCTCTGTCAAACATGGTTACCTGCAAGGAAACACGTGCCGTCATCATTGCTTTGCACAAAAAGGGCTTCACAGGCAAGGATGTTGCTCCCAGTAAGATTTCACCTAAATCAACCATTTATCGGATCATCAAGAACTTCAAGGAGAGCGGTTAAATTGTTGTGAAGAAGGCTTCAGGGCGCCCAAGAAAGTCCAGCAAGCACCAGGACCGTCTTCTAAAGTTGATTCAGCTGCGGGATCGGGGCACCAGCAGTACAGAGCTTGCTCAGGAATGGCAGCAGGCAGGTGTGAGTGCATCTGCACGCACAGTGAGGAGAAGACTTTTGGATCGGCCTGGTGTCAAGAAGGGCAGCAAAGAAGCCACTTCTCTCCAGGAAAAACATCAGGGACAGACTGATATTCTGCAAAAGGTACAGGGATTGCTGAAGACTGGGGTAAAGTAATTTTCTCTGATGAATCCCCTTTCCGATTGTTTGGGGCATCCGGAAAAAAGCGCTACCATCAGTCCTGTGTCATGCCAACAGTAAAGCATCCTGAGACCATTCATGTGTGGGGTTGCTTCTCAGCCAAGGGAGTGGGCTCACTCACAATTTTGCCTAAGAACACAGCCATGAATAAAGAATGGTACCAACACATCCTCCGAGAGCAACTTCTCCCAACCATCCAGGAACAGTTTGGTGATGAACAATGCCTTTTCCAGCATGATGGAGCACCTTGCCATAAGGCAAAAGTGATAACTAAGTGGCTCGGGGAACAAAACATTGATATTTTGGGTCCATGGCCAGAAACTCCCAGACCTTAATCCCATTGAGAACTTGTGGTCAATCCTCAAGAGGCGGGTGGACAAACAAAACCCCACAAATTCTGACAAACTCCAAGCATTGATTATGCAAGAATGGGCTGCCATTAGTCAGGATGTGGCCCAGAAGTTAATTGACAGCATGCCAGGGCGGATTGCAGAGGTCTTGAAAAAGAAGGGTCAACACTGCAAATATTGACTCTTTGCACTTATGAAATGCTTGTAATTATACTTCAGTATTCCATAGTAACATCTGACATAAATATCTAGACACTGAAGCAGCAAACTTTGTGGAAATTAATATTTGTGTCATTTTCAAAACTTTTGGCCACGACTGTATATTTTACTCTTACAGAATTTCCACGTGGGCGAGGATATTGGAAATGTAATCAAAGCCTATTGGATGATAACTTGTTTTTAACTAGGACAGAATAATTTATAACAGACTTTTTCAGACATAACATAGGTACAGCAGATCCCCTTATTGTATGGGACACTTTTAAATGCAATTCAGTACTCATCTATAAAACAAAAGCAATTTAGTTCAAAATAGTCTATATTAACAAAGGAAATTTAAGGACTACAGATAGACAGATAGATAGCAATAGAAACTGTGCCATAGAGGCTCAGAGTAAGAAGAAAAACTAAAAGAAATGGAGGAACTTATTCAAGAAAGATCCAGTGTAATTTTGGGAAAAATGCACCAAATTATTTTTAAGTCTTCAACATAGAAATGCTACCAAACATTTTTTACTGAAACTTGTTGCAAATGATGGAGTCACTCATGATTCACCGAACAATATTTTGAAAGAGGAAGTACTTTAAGCATATGTTTTCGTATATCAAACTTTTTTTTATATACTCAGAGGACCATTATTAGCATGTTTTAACCACTCCAATTAAATGGTAGATTATCGGACAATCAACAAGAAGGTCTGATTTCATTATTACTCAAACAGGATCCAAGTGATATAAAGATCCAGTCCATTAAAAAAATTGGAGGCCTCTTACACTTCAGTGTTGTGATGCAAAAATTCTAGCTAAATGCTTTGTGCATAGAATTAAAAAGGTTTTGTCAGATATTATTAATCCTAATCAGACAGGTTTTTTACATGGACGATACATTGGAGATAATATAAGATAAGTACTGGAAACAATATAACCCTATTAAATATCTGGGAAACCAGGCCTGGTTTTCATAGCTGACTTTGAAAAGGCTTTTTATGAAGTACGACTGGAGTTTATATATAAATGCCTCAAATGTTTCAATTTTGGAGAATCTCTTATAAAATGGGTTAAAGTTATGTATAGTAACCATATGGGTAAAATAGTAAATAATGGCTACGTCTCAAAGTTTTAAACTGTCAAGAGGAGTAAAACAAGTTTGTCCACTATTGACATATCTATTTATTATTGCCATCGAAATGTTAGCTGTTAAAATTAGATCCAACAATATTATTAAGGGATTATAAATCCGTGTCTTAAAAACAAAGGTGTCATTGTACGCTGATGATTCATGTTTTCTTTTAAATCCACAACTAGAATCCCTCCACAGCCTCATAGAGGATCTAGATACTTTTTCTAACTTCTCTGGATTAAAACCAAATTATGATAAATGTACTATAATACATATTGGATCACAAAAAATTCAACTTTTACATTACCATGTAGTTTACCAAAAAAATGGTCTGACAGGGATGTGGACATACTCGGTATACATATCCCGAAAGAAAGAAACTCTCACTCCAATAAATGTTAATAGAAAGTTAGCAAAAATAGATAAGATCTTGCTACCATGGAAAGGAAAAATCACCCTGATTAACTCTTTAGTGATATCACAGTTTACCTATTTGCTTACGGTTTTGCCTACACATAGCGACCTGCTTTTTAAATTATATGAGCAAAAAACATTACATTTTATTTGGAATGGCAAGCCAAACAAAATTAAAAGGGCCCATTTATATAATGAATATGAATTCGGAGGGCAGAAATGATTAAATATTAAAGCATTAGACCTCTCACTAAAGGCATCAGTCATACAAAAGTTAAACTTAAATCTGAAATGGTTCTTTAGTAAATTAGTAAGAATGTCTCACCCCATGTTCAAGATTGGCCTTTTTCCCTTTATTCAGATTGCAACACTTTCTCCAAAATAACGTTATTTTTTAAACAAGCAATAGAAAGTTGTTTGCAATTTCAGTTTAATCCACCGGAAGACAGAACAAATAATACAACAAATATTGTGGTTCAACTCAAATACTAATTGATAAAAAAAACATACTTTTTTAATAACATTTTTTTAAATATATAATCTTTGTAAATTATATCAGAAATAGGACTGGTGGAGTTATGTCACACATGCAGCTAACACAGACATGGAAATGTCTGCTCTAATCAAAATTACAACCAACTAATTGCAGCATTACCACAAAAATGGAAGAGGCAAGCGAAAGACCAAAATTGGTAGCTTGTTTTTGGTCACAGGTCCAGGAATGGCTGAAGAATTGCAACATTTACCTAGAGCTAACACTGCAGATAGCAATACTGGGTGATTTGAAAAGTCATAGTCAATCCATCAATAATATAATAATTATTTTAGCAAAAAAAAAGATCTTTAATTTACAATCTGTAGAAACTATGAGAATAGAAAGGTTCAGTACTTTTGTGAAGCATCACAGCACAGTTGAAAAATATATGGCAAATAGAAATCCAATATGGATGGTGTTAAGAGACAGATGGGAGGGGTTGAATGGAGCTGAAGGGTGGGACTAATAACAACAAGATAACACATGTAAAACATAGAGGGTCTGTAAAATGTATATAGGTTCAGAACTTTTGTGAAATATAACAGTTACAAATATATGGCAAATAGAAATCAAACCGATCAGAAATAGAAGAAGGCCAGGACTAAAAACAAACAAAATATAACTATTGTAAAATAGTTTGTGTCTTAAAAAATGTATATAGTACAGTTGAAGTCGGAAGTTTACATACACTTATGTTGGGAGTCATTAAAACAAATTTTTCAACAACTCCACAAATTTCTTGTTAACAAACTATAGTTTTTGCAAGTCGGTTAGGACATCTACTTTGTGCATGACACAAGTAATTTTTCCAACAATTGTTTACAGACAGATTATTTCACTTATAATTCACTGTATCACAATTCCAGTGGGTCAGAAGTTTACATACATTAAGTTGACTGTGCCTTTAAACAGCTTGGAAAATTCCAGAAAATGATGTCATGGCTTTAGAAGCTTCTGATAGGCTAATTGACATAATTTGAGTCAATTGGAGGTGTACCTGTGGATGTACTTCAAGGCCCACCTTCAAACTCAGTGCTCTTTGCTTGACATCATGGGAAAATAAAAAGAAATCAGCCAAGACCTCAGATTTTTTTTTTTAGAATTTTAGAATATGGCATGTAACAACATTTTGAATGTAACAACATTTTGAAAAAAGTAAAGGGGCATGAATACTTTCCGAATGCCCTGTACGAAGCTCTACGGGTCTAGACGCACAAAAGTTGCTTTGCGGTCTGATTGTGTTCAGATCTGTCTGACCACTTCAGGTGGTGGATGCATTGTGTGCGGATTTCTCCTCAGTCTGGACGCAATCAGGCTACCAAAAGCGCATACAGTGGGCGACGTCATCAGCACTCCTCCCACAAGTCTCCAGAAAACGTGTGTTTTGGAACTGAGGCAATTTTTTTATTAGGATGTTGGAGGAAATATGATCCAATCATGTGGGGATCGTGTTTGCTGGCCTCAAATGCTAGCCAGCTAGCTAATACTTAGAACAAATATTTGTTGTTTTGGCTAGAGTTATGCTAACTAATTTGCGATCCCTTTTGCTTGCTAGCTTGCTGGCTACCTAGAGGTTAGCTGGTTATTTAGCTACAGTAGTTAGCTACTGCCACCAGTTGTTATTGACATCGTATTTTGCCTATTCCGCCTCTTGTAGAATGCATACTGGCATTTGAATACGGCTTGGGAACGGACACAATGTGGACATGGTGGACACATTTAAATGTAACTGTAGACGCATGACGTGTTTGGAGTTCCATGATCAGAACTCCATTATCAGAATAGAAAAGCTGCATGAACTGTCAAGTCTAGACACGGCCTCTGATGCACTGTGGCATTTACAAAATGGCTGCTCCAATGATTTGAGCCAGTACACTTTTCCTTGATGGTGCTTCCAACAATAACTGCTTATTCCAGCTCAATGTGCTCAAGAGAGATGCATGTGTATATTGTGGAGGCTAACACTAAGACTCTCTACTGATGAGGTGTGTCCGGTTGAACCGAGTCAGAGCCCAGCAGGTAGAGTTCTTGTGGGTTTGGCCCAGAGCTCACCGCTAGAATCCCCACCTCGTTCAAGTGGTGTCTTGGTCCAGCTCAGGATTCCACAACTTATTGGAAATTCCCTGAGCGCCTTGGGGTATTTGTGGCTGAAGGCTGAAGCTTTTAAGGGCCTGAGGCGGGTTTACAAGTGAACTTGATGTTGGCATTGGTAGTGTTTGCATTGGTAGTGCAGCACATTTGTTGGGGATCTGCCTGCAGAAAGGTGCTTGCTCAGAATCACTGATCTAAAATTCACCTTACATGCCAAATAACTACTCATTATGTGATCAAGTTGAGAAAATCTGTGTAGCACCTTGCTCAGGTTTATCTCCTCAAACATGCTGAGTGTTGAGAGGGATTGTGAGCTTTGTGCATGTTCAGGTGTTTATTATGTATTGAGCTCTGTTGAGGTTTTTCAACAGGTTCAAGCTTTTGAGTCAAACCCTGCAAGCCTAAAGATCACTTCCTGTCATCCTGTGCTTGCTTGTCCCCCTCTCTCCCTCTGGGCGAGCTTCAATTATTTATACTTCTCGCCTAGCTAACTTGAAACCGATAACCCACATGCTATTTATACTTCATTTCAAGGAACAAATACTAAACTCTAGGGTCGTGCTTGCGTCTCCAGTCAGCTACTGGTAGGCCCTGGTGGGAAAGGAGGATGAGGAGTGGGGAGGCTTGCCCTAGGTGGGCCGGACCAGACAAGAGCAGCAGCCAGGCCTGAGCTGGGAGGAAGGGGTGGGACAAAGGATAGAATGCAGAGAGGGGGGCAATACATGCAGTGCTCTCCGAGCTAAACAAAGTGGGCTGGCTCCAGATACTCCTACTGATCCCTGTGTCCCCAGCTCACTAGGCTTACTCATATCCAACCGACTCCACAAACTAAATCCTGCCTGGGTCGTCACGCTCATTTAAGTTTGAAGGTAAACTTTACTAGACTACTTTAAAAGGTTAGGAAACAAACACATTTTGAAATTTTAGTGTATTATCCCTTTCATTTATGGTCGAGACAACGATGAAAGGTAAGAAAATGCGGCACAGTGAGAAAGAGAGAATGAGAGATCTGAAATCAAACACGGCCCAATGTAGATTACACTTAACAGTTTTATTTGGAATATTAAGACAATGAAGCATAAGCCAAGCACCAAGAGTGACAGCTACAAGTGTCGCATCATACGGCTCTTTAAAATGAACAGGTTATAATGGAAAGAAACAAATGTCTGAATGGTGAAGCAAATACACAGAATAACAAAGACACTGAAATGTGAACATTTACACTCTCCAAATCCTTCCTGACAACAGTAAAAAAAAAAAATATAATAATGGAACGGCGATATTCGTCTGACCAGAGTTTTTTTTAAAGTCTGTGGCAGTGCCTGCGGCCCCAGATTTGAAAGGGCTCTTGTGATTGGTCAGAATGAATAAGGCAGTCTGGGAACACAATGGTGCTGTAGAATGACAACCATTAGTCCCCATCATTGTCAAGTCCTGTTGCCACGGCACCCACATCCACACAGCAACCGATGTGCACATACAGCATTAAAGTGACAGAGGATTGCGACCATTGTTACAGTACACTCCATTGCATATAAGGGAGAAGAATAATGAAAAACAGTCATACATTTGTACTTTTTATTCCTCGTTTGCATATAGCATTTTTACCCAGCTTTCCAAAAAATAGGGGAAAGATGAGAATAAAAAGTTTTTATTTTTCCTCTAAGAGCTGAAACCTTGATCCAGGCCAGGGGTCGTGATGTGGTCAAACAGGGTTGGCTGGTGATATGACCTGCCTGTCTCTGATTTATAACAAGAAGGTTGAGAAGAGATCCTGGAACTAGCCTAACGGTGGGCCTGCCTGAGAATAGGTGGACAAGAGGCATTGTTCATGGGGGGGGGGGATACCCCTCACAGCAGACTCCACATCCCCTCCACACCAGACCCCCTCTATGTGGTCCATACATACACACACACACACACACGTATGCAACTCAACAGAACATAAATCTGTCCTCCAACATTGCTTGTGATGTATGAACACAAATGAAATACTCCATACTCACACCCACACAAACACGCGCACATACAATTAAAGTGCCATTACTTCAACAAATCCTTAGACCTCTCCCCCCCGAACCCCATTCCCACAGCAGGAAACCGGGCCTTCAATGGTACATTGTGTGACTAAGGCGCTACTCTCTTTTAATGCTAACTTTAGCCTAGCTCCCAAACAGGGCTGGGGCGGCCGCAGCACGTGGAGGGGGAAGCCGCCACCAGCACAAACAACAGCCCCTAAGTCCCCTCCACATATCCCAGCAGCATGTTGAGGATGTGGTCAGAGAAAGAGAGAGGGGCAGAGGGAGAAAAGAAACCATCTCCCTCACTAAGTCACACAGCACCCATTAGGAAACACAGTGGCCCTTTCAGCGCACGGTAAATGTAGTTCCAGGCGAGGTACATTTAGCCAGTGATTAGTACCAGTACGCCATAGCCGTAGCATGATAGACAGGTGGCAAAGAGTAGGTGTGTGTGCGCGCGTGGGTAAGAGCCTGTGTGTGTGCGCAGGAGAGTGAATTTTTAACAGATATCCCATACAAGATGTCAGGGTGATAGAGAGATGTGGATATAGAACATACAAGTGCACATGCAAGTGACTTATACGTCAACCTATTTCTGTTCTACAAACAGTCCTCCACAGCCCCTCATAGATCATACAAATGGGTGATTTTCACATGCAAATCTCCAAGCTTTCTGAAAACAAAGTAAGTTCTGTCTGAATGGGTTTAGGACACAGAAGAGAGGGAGGGATATGAAAAATAGCATTTAGTTGATTTAACTACCACCCACACGCCTCAATTATACCATTTACCCTTGAATATGAAACACTTTCCTGCCCTTGCGCCTCCAAACCATAACACATACCCACACATCACATTACCTTTCATTAGCACACTGTGATAGTAGCACAAAGAGCTTGGCAGAGGCCAGAGAAGTTGCAAAACTGAGGTGTGAGGTGATGGGGGCTCGTCTCTGTTTCTACCTGGTAACATCGCCTGCCCTGTAGGCTTAAAATGTTTCTTCAGTTTTGTTCAGTTTTGAAATAAAATTCAGTATGGTGATTTTAAAGAGCCCTAGAGACATCGTGGCGAGCAATACTACTAAAAACAATACAGGTTGTGTGCAACACCGTTGAATAACAGAGCTTTGGTCACAGACACTCAGAGATGGTCATGAATAAGCTAATCATATGCATTCATTGCATTTTCATTCATGATCCTCCCCCTCTGATAACACACACACACACAACACGTGTTGGGTAGTTAAAATCAACATCTTCCCTGCCATTCAGAGAGACAGGATTCGAGTTACCTATCCAGCCAGGATAAAAATCACTGATATCACACCGATAATTTGTAAGAATAATATTTGTATACATTTGCAGATAGTATTTCCATATACAGGTATACAGGTTAATTTCTTATCTTTTTCAAGTGTTACATAGATTTTACAGACTCGTGCCTGTGTCGCTATAGGTGTGCAGTTCTAAAACATGTCCAGTGTAGAAGCCCTCCGGGACCTGACGCTGCCTTGCCCAACCTACCCAGCCACCTATAAAACCCAATGACTTTTAGAAGTGAAGCCAATAAATGATTCTAGACAGCAGTGGCGGCTGTTGGAAGGAGCTATAGGAGGACGGGCTCATTGTAATTGCTGGAATGGAATAAATGGAACGGTATCAAACACCTCAAAGATACGGGAACCATGTCTGACTCTACTTATTCCATCCCAGCCCTTACAATGAACCCGGCCTCCTATAGCTCCTCCCAACAGCCGCCACTGCTAGACAATGGAGTAGTGTATTCACTTCTAGCTAGCTAACATTGACAATATTTTCTTGGTGAAATGTAAATGTAAATATAATATATATATATATATATATATATATTGAATGTGCACCAATGAACAGAGAGCAAGCTCGGAGCTTGTGCTTCATCCCCTGCTCATCATTCCTTTTCCTCCTCCTCATCCTCCATTTAAGGGCTACATGAGTGGGAAGTGCTGCTGGAGTATTCTATGCACCAGGCTCAAAGAGTTTAAAGTAGATCAGGAGGCTCTATGAAAGGCACATAGGTCACGCTTGTTGTATCCGTCTTCCTGATGCAAGCTCTCACAATATGCAGGGTTATTATGGGCATGGCTAGCAGCAGGGACAATGCGCATATCAAATGTAGCTCCTTCGGGTACCAATACCATAAAGCGGGACTGTGGCTGTAATGTGTAAAGCGGAGTCGAGTTAACTGTAAAATGTCAAATGGTATGTGGAGGGTGCAGACATGAATTATATTAACCCCGAGCAGCATGGAGGATGCCACAGAGAGAGATAAGTGACACCATGAAGGCAGAACACAGGTCCAGAAACAAACCAGACCCTGAGACAATAACCAGTGTGTGTGTCTTCAAAAACTGCACGCACAGTTAAAGTTCCTGTTCTGTAGCCAGTTTGAGCCACTGGCAGACTGGTGTGAGAAAACCACCACCAGGACAAATATCATTAGTATTGTTCCATTTGAAGAACCGTACAACTGTGCCAACACAGTGGTGGGAGACAACGATTATGCTTAGAGAAATGACAGTGAGGATATCTAAAAGCCAAGGACTCGCAGTGACCACACACACACTCCTGTGTATGCCTCGCTCCCTACAGGTGTACGGAAGCAGGATGTTGTAGCAGCACCTTTGTTGGACCTGGCCGCGTTCCACATTGCCCTTGGGGCGAAGACCTACTGGACAGCACCCTTAAACAGCACCTTATTTCAGACATAGGCCTACTCAATGATGCTTGATGATGGCTGGGTGTGTGTCTGTACGACACTGTCCACCAAGCGCTCCCCATAATAAAGCCACTGTCAACCCCACACCTCAAGCCTCACGATGCCCGCCAGGCAATCTTCTAGTCGCTTGATCAAGCAACAGGAAAAAAAGGAAGGATAGAAAGTATGAGTGAACTGTACAACATAGCTAGCTAACTATGTGGGCCTAGATAGAGACGGGGGAGGGGGTGAGGGGGCCATGCAGGCAGCTCATGCTGTGGGATCAGGCAGACACTTGACAGAATGAAAGAGGAGAGAGGGAGACCCAAGCACGAAGGCTTGTGCTCTCCCTTTCAGAATCTGTTCCAATACTAAAAATGTGCTTGCCAGACAGCATTAAACTGAATATAATACATATGTATTCCATGTGATGTAAGTAGTAATAAGTAAAACATTAGAATGAATCTTGGATAGATCACTTTACCTAACTCCTCCCCTCCAGTTACCCCTCCCCGCCTGACTGAAAAGTGCCATGTTCAGTATTACCTCTCCTGATTGGCTAGGAGTTTTTCCTGTTTTGACTAAACCCGCGGCGGCACGCACAGGCCGCCAGAGCCCCGCCACTATTTGAACTTGAGTGGCGGCTCCCTCTCCAGCCAGCGCACGCGCACTTTCTGTTTGTAGTGATACTCCTTGAGGAAGTCCTGCAGGGCTGGGGGCAGTGGCAGGGCGCCGATGCCGTCGTACGTGGTCCGGGGGCAGATGGCGGCGCGTGCTAGGTGCTGCAAGCCAAAAGGGAAGGCCCGGTGGAGTGGCGCCGTGAGCAGCGGCTCAAAGAACATGCAGGCGCTGGGGTCCTTGTAGTGCTCCAGTAGGCCTGTGACGGTGGATGAGTGGAACACGCAGGGGTCGTGGGCGTCGAAGCTGAAGTTGTGGTTCCACTGCTCGATGCGGGCGTGCAGCGAGCGGTTGTAGCGGCGAAAGCTGACCGAGAACAGGTAGTCCTCCTGGGCTGAGTCGCGCAGCAGGAAGGTGCCCTCGGGCCGGCCATCCAGCAGCGCCTCTGCCTCGTAGCGGTCCATCACGCCCCAGTAGCAGGGCAGTGCAGTGATCTGCAGCAGGTCCGGTACCAGGCAATGGATGTAGTCGATCTGGGTGTGCACCTTCCATGGACCAGGCTGGTTCCGGCTCAGATTGCCATCCCCGGATGCGTGCCGCTGCTTGGGCCTCAGGGCCTGCAGGCATAGGGTAGTTGAGTCCTCCTCCGAGTCACAGTCAGCCAACTGGGCTGTAGCCCCCCCGAGCACCTGCACCGATACCCCCCCTCCTGAGCAGCAGGCCGCGGCGCCCCGGGCCTCCCCAGAGGCCTCTGCAATGCCGGGGGCCATCTTTGGTCCCAGTTTGTACAGAGAGGAGCCCTGCGCCAAGGCCTCCAGGGTGTGGATCTGGGCGTTGGGTGGGGGGTCCACTCCCTCTTCAATGCTGAGCCTGCGGCGTTCGCGCAGACGCTCCTCCTCGTCCTCGGGGGAGGGGTGGGCGGTGTCGAAGGCGTCAAGCAGAGCCGTGGAGGAATGCGGGCTGACAGGCGCCGTGTGCTGCTTGATCAGGTGCCACTTGTTGGCCAAGTCCGAGCCCTGGGGGAAGGGACAGGTCTCCAGCATCAGCTCTGTCAGGTGGATCTTGCGCTTGGAGATGGTGGGGGTCTTGGAAGAGCGCGAGCGGCGGCGGGGGGGCAGGGGGAGACACAGGCCCACTGTATCGCTAAGCCGCTGGCGCAGGGAACGGGCGCTCAGACTGCGCCCCCCGGCCCCAGAGTCCCCCAGTTCCTGGATGGAGCTGACCCCGTAGCGACGCTCCCTCCGGCCAGCGGCCCCACGCGCGCGCCCTGACCGCCTGTCTGTATCCATGGAGCTCTGAGTCTTAGTGGAACATGAGTGTTTTTTCTTGCCCCCCCAAGGTGCATGGCGTGAGTATGAGTCTCTCCGGGCCATAGGGACTCCTCCACGACCCCCCCTCGCATCCTCACCATCTTTGCTGTCTATGGTGATCTCCACTATCTGGGGGATGTCCGACACACAGTTGTGACGTCGTCCTCCAGTAACCATGGGGAGCGGCAAGAGGCTTCGGGACAGGCTAGAGGCCTGAGAAGCCTGGGCCTCGCCTGAATTGCCTCCCCGTCCCAGGTCCACCACACAGTGCATACCGTCCACCTCCACCACACTGTTCTCTGTACTGGGTCCCGCACCGTCGCTGTGGAAGAGGGTCTGGCATCGGCTCCTCAGGTTGCTCCACATCTTGCCCACTTTCTCCATGGATAGGAGACCAAGACCTGCCAGACAAATGGACACATCAGATTAGACCGGTTGTAGGGTACAGGAATCTCACACAATCTATGGCCTACATTACTATACAATTGCAGAATTTAACATAAAAAAATACATATATTTTTGTTAGGCCTAAACAATAGCTAGGTTTCCATCCAATTGGCGACAGATTTCCATGCGAATATTCTGGAATCCGCATTAAGAAAATATGCACAAAATAAATTCACACCAGTGATATGTTTTCACCAAATGGACTTGTTGCAGATAAAAATCAGTGCGTGATGACGTAGCGCACACAACATTACATTTTTCGCTTAAGTTTCCATTTACCATAACAAAGTTCAATCTGTTTCCACCGCATTTTCAACTCTAATAATAGTTTTGTCACAAAAACGGTTGCGTTAAATAGCAAATGTGCCTACTCTGGTCTTGGCACCTGCGCTCTAGCCAACAGCTCACAGATACAGTGCGGGTAGGCTATGCGGGTTATCTAGTCTACATGATTATTATTATGGATAAGAGCGTGACATTTTTTGGCAAAACGGCAGTCAAGCATCATGTCACCAGAATAAGACCTTGGATATTTATTGGAAAGCAACATCAAGCTCATCAACGTGCACTTTCACCACCCTGTGAAGTTCATCATAACTTATTTCATCTGTAGTCTAATAAACTGCATGATTTCCCGAGTCGTACTGGACCACACACCATATCATCACGACTCCAAATTTACTTCAATATGATGGTTATTTTATCAATATTTGAGCATAAAGGCATTTCTACCTCCATTTCCCACATAATTAATTTTAGACACAAAAACATCCCACCATGTCAAACGAACAAAACTATCTGTCGGTCTCTATAAAATTACACTGAAACTTAATGTTCCGTCACAGCTGTCGTGATTATTTGTTATTTGTTATTGTTATACTATATGACTTTACTTGAATAAAAACTGTGGATGGAAACGTGGTTACCGTAGCAATTCTGAAAATTCATATGGTAGTGATCCTAGAGACAAAATTTGGGTGTGGGGGAAATTGGGTGATATTTTGCACGTGGGATTCTTGCACAGGTATTTCTTGTGTGTAAGAGAAAGAGGGCTAGTTGGAGTAGTAAAGTGAGTGAGGAGTTGCCGGGCAGACGTGCAGGGACACAAGGTCACGGCTGTAAACTAACACAGGGATCTGCCTGCACCCAGCTGATCTGCTGGTATGTACCGTATTACAACGTTCATCTGGACCTGACCAAAAACAACAGTGTAGACAGCCAGCACAAACACGCACACACAAACACGAAATTCATCAGTGTGCATGGACAATACTAGGTTCTTGAGAGCAGTGACCCCAAACTGCCTTCAAAATGGTTTGCCTCTCCAAGATCATGTTTAGGCTAATAGAATCAACTCGTGGCAGGCAGCTCTCTTCCCTCCTTACCAAAGATAATGAATCTCTAACACTGCATTTCCTTCCAATTTGACCGCATTGATTATTGACTTTAAACCTTTAGTAATATAATAAGGAGGTCAGAGACCTGGCCGTGTGGTGCCAGGACAACAACCTCTCCCTCAACGTGATCAACACAAAGGAGATTATTGTGGACTACAGGAAGAGGACGACTGAGCACGCCCCCATTCTCATCGACAGGGCTGTAGTGGAGCAGGTTGAGAGCTTCAAGTTCCTTGGCGTCCACATCACCAACAACTAACATGGCCCAAGCACACCATGACAGTCGTGAAGAGGGCACGACAAAACCTATTCCCCCTCAGGAGACTGAACAAATTTGGCATGGGTCCTCAGATGCTCAGAAGGTTTTACAGCTGTACCATCGAGAGCATCCTGATGGGTTGCCTGGTATGGCAACGGCTCGGCCTACGACCGCAAGGCACTACAGAGGGTAATGCGTACGGCCCAGTACATCACCGGGGCCAAGCTTCCTGCCATCCAGGACCTCTATACCAGGCGGTGTCAGAGGAAGGCCCTAAAAATTGTCAAAGACTCCAGCTACCCTAGTCATCGACTGTTCTCTCTGCTACCGCACGGCAAGTGGTACCGGAGCGCCAAGTCTAGGTCCAAGAGGCTTCTAAACAGCTTCTACCGCCAAGCCATAAGACTCCTGAACAGCTAATCAAATGGCTACCCAGACTATTTGCATGCTCTACTAACTGACGTACAAAAGGACCACTAGTAGTGGATCTCCAAACTGCCGTGGTGTACTCCCAGTTTCCCTCCCACCCTCTCACATTTGCAGAGATACTATTGTGGTCCTGTGTAGCTTTGTTGGTAGGGCATAGTGTCTGTAACGCCAGGGTAGTGGGTTCGATTCCCGGGACCACCTAAACGTAAAATGTATGCACGCATGACTAAGTCGCTTTGGATAAAAGTGTCTGCTAAATGGCATTTATTATTATTATATATTATTGCCCCAGTTACATAACATAGTTGCCCGAGTTAGCCTAGATGAACCAAGCAGAGCAGGCTCTACAGTCTGCACTAGCTTCACCAACTAGGCCTAGCTTTCTACAGTGAAACACATAGACAGAGTAAAACTTCTGTTTCAATAGAGATACAGGGATTTTGCAGTCAGCTGCAACGGCGTTAAGATGCCAGAGGAATCAGGCCCGGACTCGGCACATGACTGATTACGTTGATTTATCATGGCCTATCCCCCCTGGCCTAGAGCAGCCTATGACTATTGCTAATACTACTCATGACATCCAGACAGAGCTAGAACCACATGATTGCTCTTAACAGACTTTTAAATGCATTTTTACCAAGGACTTTTTTTCTTAAAATGTTGCCTTAATTCAACCAGGTAAATCACTGACAACATATGCTCTTTTACAATAATGACCTGACCAAGATGGAGCACAATTAGGGGAATGATGTGTCCAATTTTCCTAAGTCAAGTGGTCATGACAAAATGACTGCTTAGCGTCATGTATTCTAAAAGACAGAGAGGCACGAGATATGACTAGTATGTCATGTTTGGTAGAAGACTCAGCAAACATAACTCTTGTGATATATGCATTTGATAGAAGTAGTAGTGGGCACAAATACCGGTATCCATAACACATCACGATGTTGATCGCTATCCCCCCTCTTATTGCCAAAATAATTGTTGCATTCGACAAAACAAAAACATTCAAGCCAGTCTGAAATATCACCTGCTACAGACCTGCATAGACTGTGGTAGAAATTAATATAAGATGGGTGTAGGCCTATAAAAATCAAGACATTAAAACGTAATTCAATAATATTCAAAAATGTATTGAACTTATTAAAAAATGGATTCATTCTGTCTGGCAGAATTATATCATGATTATTTGTATCAATCCAGTGGCTATTCATTTTGCAAAAATCTGCAATCACATGAGCGCTCCAGAAACACCGCTAACCAAACAACGGTCTCTGGCTGGTGCTCACTTGCATTAAAAGGTAGGCCTAACTACACCCCACATTTTTCTGATACCACAAAAGTGGTCTCCTGATGTGATTTAAGCAGTTGTTGATTTAGAACACTGTGGTTTTTCTATAAAAAAAAGGTGACATTTGGAAAAATGGAATGAGGCAGAAAATAACAGATTTTATAGGGCCCCTACAAATTAGGGATAGGCATTTGACATTTTTGACTGTTCGAGTGCTCAGCTTTTTCAAGTACTCAAATATGTTTTTATTTTATTTTTAACCCGTTTCAGAGAGCTGGGCGTATGACGGATGTCACTACTTCACAGGAGAGGCATTTGAAAGTTAAAAACCCCTGTTTATGTGCTGTAATAACAAACGTGTTTGTAATCTGTAAATATAAATAAAATATGAAATCACAAACCACGATTGGTTGAGATAATGAGGGGCCGGGACATTCACGAGAAAGAGCATCCATTCTGTCATGCAAGGCTTCTCGGTCAAATGGCACCTCCTGCTCTCTGCTACTGCGGATATTTGAAAGATCCATTGGATTTACTCGTATTTTCATAATGGACAACATGCAAAGTGTAGCTACAGCTTTCAATATCAGTGTTGTCCGGAATACAGCTGCTGGTATCGACACAGCTGTCTTCTGTGGAAAAAGCAGTCTGGACTGGTTGAAGCAGAGTGGGAAGGATTATGTTGAAAGTGTTTCAGTCTGCTGTGAATCATCAGAGTCCATACACAGGTAAGAGTCTACAGTTAAAATGCCAAGGTAGCTACATGTGCATACGTTATTCTCTCAACTGTATCGAAAAGTAGTTTGCATTGCTAACTATTGTTAGCTAGCTAGCAGTTGCATACAGGTAACGTTATAGCCAGCTAGCTAGCGGAGCTGGCCAGTTCCATTCTTCTGATTGCTGATGTGCTAAACTAAGCCATGCCAAACTTTTTCATGTATGCCAGTTTGTCATGTTTAACTAGCTTGCTACAGAAAATTGACACTGTGGTGAAAATGCTATCCGATTAGAAAGCTAACGAAACCCCATGTTAAGTGATAGGGGCACATGCTAAGTTGGCTAGCCACAATGAAGTGATAGCCAAATATCTAGATATTGGTTTATAGATTATAGGTTGTTTTTACATGTTCAACTAGCTTACTAGCTAGATGAATACCATTTACATCTAACCAACTGGTAATTGTGAGGCTAAATGTTTGCTAAATCTAGCTAGTTATCTTATAGTTTCTACATTGCCATTGTTGGGCTGGAAGCAGGTTGTGTGTACAGGGCATTTTAGTACAGCTGTAACAGTCAATAACCTATAGGATATTAATTCATGTTTTAACATATTTTTATGGAATTTGTCTTTCAGGATAAACCTGTTCAACACCAGTACAAGGAGATGATCGATGGTGAACAAGCAACACTTCAGGTATTTTGTACTTTGAGCTTATTGCTTGAACTTGGGGGTCAATGAATGTTATGGCAGGTATGCAAGGCTTTAATGTCTTGTCTATTTTTGGCTGCTTTACCCCTTTACAGCTACAATTGTCTGGAGCCTGGTGTTGTGGCCAAGGAGCTTTCCCTCAGATGGAACCAAGTTTCAGTTGCTGTGCAATGTTGACGTTCTTCCTCCCATAGATGTGAAAGCAGAGATGTGAAAGCATCCCCCGGACTGTACACAACCGGCAAACATATTTTTGAGAAGATCAGGACTTTTGCAATGAAAAGGACATGGACATTACATGTCTTGATCCAAAGGGTAGGACAGAAATATGCTCTCAGGCTAGATTCCTTTGTTCATATTATATCACTGAAGGGATCTAATGATATAGGTCTAGATAGTGTTTTTCCTAATTGTAGGCTACTACTTTTATAAATTGAAGAAAATAAAGTATTTTAATGTTAATCTTTTTTGTTGTTTTTAAGCATTACCTTACTGTTTTAGCACATGACCACAGTCACAAATTGTTTACATCCCTATTAGTGAGAATTTCTCATTTGCCAAGATAATCCATCCACCTGACAGGTGTGGCATATCAAGAAGCTGATTAAACAATGATCATTACACAGGTGCACCTTGTGCTGGCGACAATAAAAGGCCACAAATGTGAACAACAATGCCACAGATGTCTCAAGTTTTGAGGGAGTGTGCAATTGGCATGCTGACTGCAGGAATGTCCACCAGTGAATGTTAATTTCTCTACCATAAGCCGCATCCAATGTAATTTTATAGAATTTGGCAGTAAGTCTAACCAGCCTCACAATCGCCGACCACATGTAACCACGCCAGCCCAGGACCTCCACATCCGGCTTCTTAGACCAGCTACCCGGATAGCTGATGAAACTGTGGGTTTGCACAACCAAAGAATTTCTGCACAAATTGTCAGAAACCGTCTCAGGGAAGTTAATCTGTGTGTGTGCTCATCGTCCTCACCAGGGTCAAGACCTGACTGACTTCCGTTGGCAAATGCTCACCTTCGATGGCCACTGACACACTGGAGAAGTGTGCTCTTCAACTGTACCAGGTTTGCTGATGACAATGTCGTGAACAGAGTGCCCCATGGTGGCGGTGGGGTTATGGTATGGGCAGGCATAAGCTACAGCCAATGAACACAATTGCATTTTATCGTTGGGAATTTGAATGCACAGAGATATCCATGTCACAAGGACCTGTACACAATTCCTGGAAGCTGAAAATGTCCCAGTTTTTCCATGGCTTGCATACTCACCAGACATATCACCCATTGAGCACGTTTGGGATGCTCTGGATCGATGTGTACGACAGCCTGTTCCAGTTCCCACCAATATCCAGCAACTTCACACTGCCATTGAAGAGGAGTGGGACAAAATTCCACAGGCCACAATCAACAGCCTGATCAACTCTATGCAAAAGAGATGTGTCGCGCTGCATGAGGCAAATGGTGGTCACACCAGAACCTGACTGGTTTTCTGATCCACTCCCTACCTTTTTTTAAAGATGTATCTGTGACCAACAGATGCATATCTGTATTCCCAGTCATGTGAAATCCTTAGATTAGGGCCTAATGAATTTATTTCAAATGACTGATTTTCCTTGTATGAACTGTAACTCAGTAAAATCTTAAATTGTTTCATGTTGCGTATATATTTTTGTTCAGTATAATAAACTGGCCACTGAGTGTATATGTATATTCAGTCAATAAAAAAAGCAAGAGCCATTTTATTGAAACCGTAATATAAACTGATTATATTATATTGTGGAACACAATCTTCAAAAAGGCAGTAACCTCAGCAGTGACGCCTGCTTGTAGAAGTCTATTGCTGTACAATGGCATAGCCTTGTTTTGTTAATTTACCAGACAAGATGCTCTTATTTCCCAAGCATTTATCAGTCAAGACACCTATTTTATATATAAAAAAAACAATGTAATATAACAGAATAAAATAACAGAATATTTTTTCTAATGAAAGAAAAGTTGCCAGTGTGAAGTTATGCGCATCTCATGCCTGGAACAGTTATTTTCACTTGAAAACGGGGCTCAATTTGGTGAGTTGAAAGACAATGTTTTCAGGGTTACAAACCAAAATCTGTCTTTTCGATATACAGACATTCAATTTAATTTATTCTGCCTGTTCTTTTGAATTTTCAAAATGGAAGAATAATTCCACACTAAACACTGCATAGTGATGAATTACGGCCACGACATTGTTTGGTGAGTAGGCACACTGTCTTCATCAAACCAATGTTTTTGTATATTTTCAGTGTGGAACCTGTCTGTTATTGGTCGACTGGTCAATTGTTTGGTCGATAGGCTGTTGGTTGACTACGATTCTTTAGTTGAGCAGTAGCACATTTGAGTTTATGGTACACTAGACACCTGTCTTATTCACGCCCATCTCAGTGAACTAATCCATTGCGGAGGACACGGGGATGGCATAATCCAAGAAGGAGAGTGGCTAAGATGCGCTCTCTCCCGCCAATTTGTTCACATTCATTGTTTCATAACTTAATTGTGTGAATTGTTTGCGCTTGATTGTTAGTTTATCAATACCATACCCACTTACATGTATCACCAGTAGTACATTTACCGTTAATTCCTATATAAAAAAAAATTGCCCCAATTTCAATCTGGTCGAGTCAAGCGACCGCCATAACCTGACCCACCAAACTGCGCTTAACAAATCAAATCAAATCAAATTTTATTTGTCACATACACATGGTTAGCAGATGTTAATGCGAGTGTAGCGAAATGCTTGTGCTTCTAGTTCCGACCATGCAGTAGTATCTAACAAGTAATCTAACAAATTCACAACAACTACCTTATACACACAAGAGTAAAGGAATGAATACGAGTATGTACATATAAATATATGGATGAGCGATGGCTGACCGGCATAGGCAAGATGCAGTAGATGGTATGGAGTACAGTATATACACATATATATGAGATGAGTAATGTAGGATATGTAAACATTATATAAATGGCATTGTTTAAAGTGGCTAGTGATACATTATTTCATCCAATTCTAATTATTAAAGTGGCTAGAGATTTGGGTCGATGACCGAGCAGCATAGGCAAGATACAGTAGATGGTTTAGAGTACAGTGTATACATTTGATATGAGTATGTCGGATACGTAAACATTATATACAAAATTGTTTAAAGTGGCTAGTGATACATTTGTTACATCCAATTCCTATGTATAAAGTGGCTAGAGATTTAAGTCAGTATGTTGGCAGCAGCCACTCAATGTTAGTGATGGCTGTTTAACAGTCTGATGGCCTTGAGGTAGAAGCTGTTTTTCAGTCTCTCGGTCCCAGCTTTGATGCACCTGTACTGACCTCGCCTTCTGGATGATAGCGGGGTGAACAGGCAGTGGCTCGGGTGGTTGTTGTCCTTGATGATCTTTTGGCCTTTCTGTGACATCGGGTGGTGTAGGTGTCCTGGAGGGCAGGTAGTTTAACCCGGTGATGCGTTGTGCAGTCCTCACTACCCTCTGGAGAGCCTTACGGTTGTGGGCGGAGCAGTTGCCGTACCAGGCGGTGATACAGCCCGACAGGATGCTCTCGATTGTGCATCTGTAAAAGTTTGTGAGTGATTTTGGTGACAAGCCAAATTTCTTCAGCCTCCTGAGGTTGAAGAGGCGCTGTTGCGCCTTCTTTACCACGCTGTCTGTGTGGGTGGACCAATTCAGTTTGTCCGTGATGTGTACGCCGAGGAACTTAAAACTTTCCACCTTCTCCACTACTGTCCCCTCGATGTGGATAGGGTGCTCCCTCTCCTGTTTCCTGAAGTCCACGATCATCTCCTTTGTTTTGTTGACATTGAGTGAGAGGTTATTTTCCTGACACCACACTCCGAGGGCCCTCACCTCCTCTCTGTAGGCCGTCTCGTCGTTGTTGGTAATCAAGCCTACCACTGTAGTGTCGTCAGCAAACTTGATGATTGAGTTGGATGCGTGCTTGGCCACGCAGTCATGGGTAAACAGGGAGTACAGGAGAGGGCTGAGAACGCACCCTTGTGGGGCCCCAGTGTTGAGGATCAGCGGGGTGGAGATGTTGTTTCCTACCCTCACCACCTGGGACCGGCCCGTCAGGAAGTCCAGGACCCAGTTGCACAGGGCTGGAGTCGAGACCCAGGGTCTCGAGCTTAATGACGAGCTTGGAGGGAACTATGGTGTTAAATGCTGAGCTGTAGTCGATGAACAGCATTCTTACATAAGTATTCCTCTTGTCCAGATGGGTTAGGGCAGTATGCAGTGTGATTGCGATTGCGTCGTCTGTGGACCTATTGGGACGGTAAGCAAATTGGAGTGGGTCCAGGGTGTCTGGCAGGATGGAGGTGATATGATCCTTGACTAATCTCTCAAAGCACTTCATGATGACGGAAGTGAGTGCTGGGGCGATAGTCATTTAGCTCAGTCACCTTAGCTTTCTTGGGAACAGGAACAATGGTGGCCCTCTTGAAGCATGTGGGAACAGCAGACTGGGATAGGGACTGATTGAATATGTCCGTAAACACACCAGCCAGCTGGTCTGGCATGCTCTGAGGACACGACCAGGGATGCCATCTGGGCCGGCAGCCTTGCGAGGGTTAACACATTTAAATGTTTTTCTCACATTGGCTGCGGTGAAGGTGAGCCCGCAGGTTTTGGTAGCGGGCCGTGTCGGTGGCACTGTATTGTCCTCAAAGCGAGCAAAGAAGTTGTTTAGTTTGTCTGGGAGCAGGACGTCATGGTCCGCGACGGGCTGGTTTTCTTTTGTAGTCCGTGATTGACTGTAGACCCTGCCACATTCCTCTTGTGTCTGAGCCATTGAATTGTGACTCTACTTTGTCTCTATATTGACGCTTAGCTTGTTTGATTGCCTTGCGGAGGAGTAGCTGCACTGTTTGTATTCAGTCATGTTTCCGGTAGCCTTTACCTGGTTAAAAGCAGTGGTTCGCGCTTTCAGTTTTATGCGCGAATGCTGCCATCAATCCATGGTTTCTGGTTGGGGAAGGTTTTGATATTTGCTATGGGTACAACATCACCAATGCATTTGCTAATAAACTCGCTCACCGAATCAGCGTATACATCAATGTTGTTGTCAGATGCTATCCGAACATATCCCAGTCCACGTGCTCGAAGCAATCTTGCAGCATGGAATCAGATTGGTCGGACCAGCGTTGAACAGACCTGAGAACGGGCGTTTCCTGTTTTAGTTTCTGTTTGTAGGCTGGGAGCAACAAAATGGAGTCATGGTCAGACTTGCGAAAGGAGGGCGGAGAATAGCCTTGTATGCATCACGGAAGTTGGAATAACAGTGGTCCAGGATTTTACCAGCCCGGGTGGCACATTCGATATGCTGGTAAAATTTCGGGAGCCTTGTTCTTAAATTAGCCGTATTAAAATCCCCAGCCACAATAAATGCAGCCTCAGGATATGTGGTTTCCAGTTTACATAGAGTCCGATGAATTTCTTTCAGTGCCGTCGATGTGTCAGCTTGAGGGGGGATGTACACGGCTGTGATTATAATCGAGGAGAATTCTCTTGGTAGATAATGCGGTCTGCATTTGATTGTAAGGAATTCTATGTCAGGTGAACAAAAGGACTTGAGTTCCTGTATGTTGTTATGATCACACCACGTCTCGTTAATCATAAGACACACACCCCGCCCTTCTTCTTACCAGAGAGATGTTTGTTTCTGTCAGCGATGTGTGGAGAAACCAGGTGGCTGTACCGACTCTGATAACGTGTCCTGAGTGAGCCATGTTTCCGTGAAGCAAAGAACGTTGCAGTCTCGAATGTCTCTCTGAAAGGCAACCCTCGATCGGATTTCGTCTACTTTGTTGTCAAGAGACTGTACATTGGCGATTAAAATACTCGGGAGAGGTGCACGATCGCGCCGTCGACGTAGCTTGACCAAAAGACCGGCGCGTTTCCCTCTTCTCCGGCGCCGCTGTTGTTTTGAGTAGCCACGTGCTATCCAGTCTGTTGTTGTGTTTGGGTTAACGAAAGGAGAATCCTCTTTGGGAAAGTCGTATTCCTGGTCGTAATGTTGGTAAGTTGACGTTGCTCTTATATCCAATAGTTCCTCCCGGTTGTATGTAATAAAACTTAATATTTTCCGGGGTAACAATGTAAGAAGTAATACATAAAAAAACAAAATACTGCATGGTTTCCTGAGAACGTGAAGCGAGGCTGCCATCTCTGTCGGCGCAATTTTCAGATTATTTTCAATTAACACCCACCCGCCCGCTTAACCCAGAAGCCAGCCACACCAATGTGTCGGAGGAATCACTGTTCACCTGACGACCGAGGTCAGCCTGCAGGCGCCCGGCTCCCACAAGGAGTCGATAGAGCACTATGAGCTCTGATCCAGTGGAAACTTCATAAAATAGGCCTACCTGATTACTTCTTATTCCTTGCACAAATAGCCTACAACTGTTTCTGTCCAGAGCTCACTGGCCCGGGAAACTTGGAGGTCAGACCAAAGTTAATAGTTGACACAATATTTCAAGTTGGTTGCAGACAGGCCATGCGTAGCCAATGTGATTTATAGGATATTTGTTTTTATCAGGATATTTTCTACCTGCAGGCTGCAATGTTATTATTTGTTGGTTTTATGTAGGCTATTTTTTACATAGTTGGACATGGAAGTTACTTTTTAGGTTTATATCATTTTCATTAAGATTTGGATAGAATTTTGATTTAACCACATGACAGTTGAGATACGAAGACGTTATTATAAATTAAATTAAAATGTTCCACAAAAAAGTGCATTTGAAAACCATAACTGGCACGCAGAGCGGTAGAAATGGTAAGATACATTGGCATTCCACATGAGAAAGGTTGCTGACTCCTCGTGTAGCCTATTACCGGCAACTTCAGGAGAGTAATGGCAGAATCTGCAAAAGCCAGCAGGAGTGGGAGGATGGTCGGGTCAGGTTCTGTTTTTTTCCTTCTGGTTATCTTGATCTCTGGCTCCCTCGAGTCATGTGTGTCTTATTTAATCAAGCAGTGTCCTTAAAGCATACGACAAGCTCAATACCATATAGTTGATTTTATTAAAAACACACTTGAACTCCATGAAGCATTTATTTGGGCTGCAATTTCTGAGGCTGGTAACTCTAATGAACTTATCCTCTGCAGCAGAGGTAACTCTGGGCCTTCCTTTCCTGTGGCGGTCCTCATGAGAGCCAGTTTCATCATAGCGCTTGATGGTTTTTGAGACTGCACTTGAAGAAACGTTCAAAGTTCTTGACATTTTCTGGATTGACTGACCTTCATGTCTTAAAGTAATGATGTTGTTTCTCTTTGCTAATGTGAGCTGTTCTTGCCATAATATGAATTTGGTCTTTTACCAAATGGGGCCATCTTCTGTATGCCACCCCTACCATGTCACAACACAACTGATTGGCTCAAACACATTGAGGAAAGAAATTCCACAAATTAACTTTTAACAAGGCACACCTGTTAATTGAAATGCATTCCAGGTGACTACCTAATGAAGCTGGTTGAAAGAATGCCAAGAGTGTGCAAAGCTGTCATCAAGACAAAGGGTGGTTACTTTAACTATATTTTGATTTGTTTAACACTTTTTGGGTTACTACATGATTCCATATGTGTTATTTCATATTTTTTATGTCTCCACTATTATTCTACAATGTAGAAAATAGACAAAAATAAAGAAAAACCCTTGAATGAGTAAGTGTGTCCAAACTTTTGACTGGTACTGTATATGGAAAAATACACTTTAAAATGGACGACTTTTGGTCAACCAATATTTTTTGGGGTCGGGGACAGCCCTCCTAACCAATTCTAAATGGCACTAGCAGTTCGCAAAGTAGCTTAAGTGGAAAATCGATGGGATGCAATTATTCCAAAACTGCAGCTTGTTGGAACACATATTTTCCTACTTCAATCAACAGTCCATTTGTGATGAAACTAGTCGCAGGCACCCGGACCGCCACAAGGAGTCGTTAGTGCGCAATGAGCCAAGTAAAGCCCCACCGGCCACACCCTCCCCTAACCCGGACCACGCTGGGCCAATTGTGCGCCGTCCTATGGGACTCCCAGCCACGGCCGGTTGTGGCACAGTCCGGGAATTAACTCGGTTCTGTACCAACGCCTCTAGCAATGCGATGCAGTGCCTTAGAATGCTGCGCCACTCGGCAGGGCCAGTTAGATACGTTTTTATAGGTGTTTATTTCTGTAGGCATAAGGGGTGCTTGTGTGCGCACTCAGCACGTGTGTGTGGAGGGGGCGGTCGGAATGCAATTGAGTGAATGAGACACAGAGGGGAAAGGGACTTTAGAGAGTGTGATGCTTGGCTTGGTTTATTTTCTGTTGTGCCCCGGAAATGCACATGTAGAAATGGAACACTCGAGTCAAAGCATATTAAAGTGGTCTTCAAGATTAAATTGAACTTGCCGGCAAGCCACAAAACACATTCCATCAAATAGTTTCACAGTATTTGAAAAAAAATGTGATCTCTGGTTAAAGATCGAGCTTTGACGTCCGTTCGAGTACTCCATTACTCATGCCCATCCCTACTACTACTGATGATCACACAAATAGACACCCGTCACTAAGTGGGGGGAGAGAATCAACAGTGAACAGTGTGTAATGATCATAGGCCTAACTCATAAGGTTGCTCATGGCAGGCTAAATAGTGAGTGGGAGGGTGGTACGAGGGAGTTTCAAACAGGACGTTCCTCCTTAAACTGTAGCTGTAAACAGCCAAGTTTGGAGCAGGGGGCCCGGGTGTGACATCACTCATTCTTTCATTGTAATTTATCTAGTGTTACAGTCAGTCCCGTCCCCGACTAAGTCGTGGTTAAGAGTGCGAGTGGGGGTGTATTGTGTGTTGGGTTGGAGGTGTTCCCTCTATTCTCTCAAGGGGTGGTGCCACTTCCCCTCTTTCCACAAGAACTTACTGACTTTACACGGTATCTCCCTTCCCTCCTTCAAGACATGGACCTTGAGGCCCCATTCACCCTCAACCATTCTAACTTAGTGGTCAAAAGCTTTAGTTATGATAACAGGCATTTGCAATTACGGTAACCTCTCCATTATCGGTTCTCACAAGCCTTACCGAAAAACTCACTAGCCTATAAATAAAAAGTGTACAATTCATTAAAAAAAAATAACAATCCAGCTTTAAAAGACTTGATTATAAGGACATAATCTAAGATTCAAACAGCAAGGCCATTCACTTACACGCTAGGTTCAGAAATGCACAGAAATTACCTCACAGTAATATCAGAGAGATGGCCTCTACTACTGCCATCAACAGTCCAACGCAAAGCAATCTACAAAGTTAAGAATCATCCCACTCAAAGCAAGACTAACTAAGAACATACGTGCATGTGTAACCTTTTGTGTGCGCTAATCTGTGCAGAGTACTGGGTTTGCATGTGTGGGCCTAGTTCAATTCCATACACAGACTGATTGGGAACAGTTGGGCCTTTCACAAACAAACAAGGTTGTGGTAAGAAAAGAACTGCCCAGTCTACTGGACAATGCAGCTTTCAGCAAAGGCACTTAATAGGAGAAAGGTACACACCCTCCTTTTCCTTTTGTCTTTCCCTCCAAATGGACTGGTTGGTAATGTGAAGCAACATCAAAACTTTCTAAGGGGGGCCATGTTTTTCCATGTGGGTTGGCGGATTTTTGTCCTTACGAAGTCTAATCCCGTCCACGTAAAAACAAACAAAGGTTAGTTTACAAGACGAGAGTCATTTCAGGGTTTACATTCCAACATTATTATATATTCTTTTTAAATCGTGCCCAAGAATAGCTAACCCAATGTGGTGTTTTACACAGAAATAAATATTGTGATTGTGTGAATTTTGGTATCTGCAAGCACTGCCCGGCACATAACCTTTAAATCACAATCAAATGTAGGCAAAGTTTTTCAAAACATCAGAAGGACATTAGCCTGTCCACTCATCCAACATATCAGAGGTGTAACATGTAATGAGTGTTCCAGAACGATATAAAGGCGGTGGGAACTAGGAAATAAGATGAGGCCTAGGCTCCATACACTGCCACCATACTGTAAATGTGGTAGAATAGTTTTACAGGCCTAAGAGTAGTATGGCCTTTATCTGCTTAATGCTCCTACACAGGGTAGCCTATATGCTACTGTCGTTAGGCTAACACAGAGCGAGTGACCAGGGAAAAACGACGAGCGCTGCCAGTGTGTGTTATGGGGTCAGTTAGCTAATCTGCATCTATCCCGTGTCCTCATTAGCATGGCTCCATTCTGATTAGGCATCAAAGAGACTCGGGTGAGCATTCCAAATGCACCACCCAAAATAATACAGCGTGTGTGGCTAGTATAAAAAGATCACTAGTGGTAGTCCTAGGCCTATATGCACACCTCCCTGTGTACCGTGCCTGTGCTGCATCTCAGTGCAAATCAATGCCAAGCTAACAAGATACAAGCCTAAGTTGCGCAAGACAGAGATGAGAAGGGGAGAGAGGGTTGCAGAGAGAAACCTATTGAGAGAGGTGACGACAAAACACAATCAACACCACAACAATCACCCTTTAACACAACTAAAACTGCAGCCATCTGCAATTCCAGCTTTTCTAAATGACTGAGCAATCCAATTTCACATAATACACACCAATAACAGCCCACAGAGCACCATTATGGATGGGTCATGCAACTTCAGATAGAGCAGGGCAATTCCACGGTAAACGGAATTGTGCTGAGACTCAGATTCTTCACTTAACATGTATGCCAAAAAACCCTGACTGATTTCAGTTTTACAAACCATACAACTCTATGCACAATGACAACTTTAAACAATTTACACTGAAAATTGTACAAAAATAAATGTATTGGAAGAACTGTGCAGATGCAAAGTTTGGTTACAGAATTTCAGTAAAATCTCCCTCAGTTTTTATGTGTCCACGTTTTCCAAAAACTCTTAAATAACTGCTCCGAATTAAGATTCTATGATGTCTGCTGAAAGAATGGGGTGTCAGCTATAACATGACACATTCAAATTCCTGTTAAGGTTCTACCTTGAAGACTGACGCAGGCTGCTAATACATACAGGAATTGGGGGTGGGAATGTTGTGGTGATTTCCACATGTAGCAGGAAAACAACAATTATAACCACGGATGCGTCAATACCTTCAGGCTATGCTCAAACCCTACACCCCAACCCGAACAGTCCCCAGATCTCTTGGCCCTCCCACCCTCACAGGAGGGCAGCTCTTGCTCAGCCCAGTCCAAGCTCTTCTCTGTCCTAGCACCCCAATGGTGGAATCAGCTTCCCCCTGAAGCTAGGACAGCAGAGTCCCTGCCCATCTTCCAAAAACCAGCCCCCCCCTTGTTTTCGCTGTGAAATGTGTTTTGTGTGAACCGCGATGGTTTATGAATTTATGCTAATGAAAAATATTGGAGGTGCTACCCTCAAACAATCAAATGTAGTGCTTTAAGTAAAGCCTTTTTGAAATCTGACAACGCTGTGATATTGCCAAGAAGCAGAGCTTTTGATGACTATGCAACACTTGTATATTGATGAATGTTTAATAATTCAACTAATTCAGCCCCAGTAGTTAATAGGAGCATACTGGGCTTAATTTAATTGGACCAAGTTATTTATGCGGAAAAAAGACAGAATAGCAATGTCTACCCATAAAATAATTGGTAAATATGCACTATAGACTACAATATTATGCAAAGTTAGTATTGGTTATATTGAACAATATTGTTTTATTGTCATTTACATTCTGTATAGAGGGAGTGCTTTTTGTGCTAGGTGTACCCTTTAAGGCCACCTGAGATCAATGTTAAATTTACAAAAATGGCATTAAACACCAAGATAATGGAATTCATTGCCTTTGACAATCAACCGTTCTCTGTCGTGGGTGATGTTGGCTTTCGCCGACTGGTCAAGCACCAGTACACACTACCAAGTAGGCGCTATTTTTCAGATGTTTCCCTACCGGAGTAACACAGTATTGTTGAAACGCACATCTATGAGCATCTTGCTATGGGCGTCACTGCTATTAGCTTCACGACTGACATTTGGAGCAGCGATGTCAGCCCCATGAGCATGCAGAGTCGGACAGCACAGTGGGTTGACAAGGATTTCGTACTGAGGAAAGCCTTATTGCATGCTCAAGAATGTGCTGGTACTCATACCACCGCTGCTGCCATTTCAATGGCATTTGAGAACATGTTTGAAACATGAACACTATGAGAAATAAGCTCAACTGCGTCTGCAGCAGACGTGATACCCTGTCATGGCATTGAAACGCCTGCTCAACAAAAATGCCAACACAGACCATCGGGTTAACTTGGGAAAGTACTCTACTAGAGGCTGTGAACAAGTGATTCGTGGCATTCTCTGAGCCTCTACTGTGTCGCCACCATGCTCGATGCTAGGTAAAAGGACCGCTAATTCGATGCAGACAAGAAACAGGGTTAACGTGAAAAGTTACAGACCCAGCTGGAAACGGACACAGTGACAGTGCGCACAGAGGAAGAGAGGCCACGGACAGACAGAGCTGAAATTTCACTACTTGACATGTATGATCAAATCCTGGTTGAGACTGAACAAATGAACAACGAAACAGCACAGCAAGTAAGTGAAAGAAATAGGTTTTGATTATGTTTTACTGGTAATGGGGACACGTAAATGCCAACAAAACCTTTTTGGTCAGTGTGTGTGTGTTTCAACTATGTAACTGTATTAGAAGGCTTAAAAAGGCCTCTAAAATTGTAAATATCCGTATCGGCTTTTTTGGCAAGGAAAATATCTTATACCGGACAAAAATGTAATATCGGTGCATCCCTAGTAACTCCACAAAAAAACAAAAATTTAACATTTTTCCATGACCTCAAAAATGGTCTCATGAACTGATTTACACATTGTTGTGGACTTAAAACATCCAATATATATATATATATATATATATATATATATATATATATATTTTATAATAAATTATTACATAAAATAGTGTGATTTTGAGAGCGAAAAACAAAAACCTGGGTAAATCAAACCTTAAATCACTTTTTTTTTGCCATGGTATTTTTTATTAACTTTTTCACCTTTATTTAACCAGGTAGGCCAGTTGAGAAGTATCAACATAAGAATGAGTATGAGTTTTTGTCACAACCCGGCTCGTGGGAAGTGACAAAGAGCTATTATAGGACCACAAATAATAATAATCAATAATTTCTCTCTTTATTTACCCATCTTACATATAAAACATTATTTATCCATCAAAAATGGTGAATAACTCACCACAGGTTAATGAGAAAGGTGTGCTTGAAAGGATGCACATAACTCTGCAATGTTGGACTGTATCGGAGAGTCCCAGTCTTAAATAATTTTCCACACATAGTCTGTGCCTGTATTTAGTTGATGCTTTTGAGGGCTGAGAATCCACTCTCACATAGGTACGTGGTTGCAAAGGGCCTCAGTGTTTTAACAGCGCGATTTGCCAAGGCAAGAAGCTCTGAACGCAGCCCTATACAGAAATCTGGCAGTGGCTTCTGATTAAATTCAATTTTCACAGAATCGTTTGTTGCAATTTCGATGAGGCTCTCTTGTTCAGATATTGGTAAGTGGACTGGAGGCAGGGCATGAAAGGGATAAAGAATCCAGTTGTTTGTGTCGTCCATTTTGAGAAAGTACCTGCGTAATTGCGAAGTACCAGCTCACTCAGGTGCTTCGCTATATCACATTTTACATTGTCCGTAAGCTTGAGTTCATTTGCACACAAAAAAAACATACAATGATGGAATGACCTGAGTGTTGTCCTTGTTAACTTCTTAGCGATCAGCACACGAGGTGACCGTTTGAGAGCCTGGCGTGCCCAAAGTAAAATGGCTCCCATTCAGGCCCAGAAAATAGGATATGCACATATTTAGTACCATTGGATAGGAAACACTCTGAATTTTCTAAAAGTGTTAACCATTTGTCTGCGAGTAAAACAGAACGGATATGGCAGGCGAAACCCAGAGGAATTTCTGTCCTGGAAAAAGTGGTTTTGACAGAGTGCCTCATTTGGAACCCCTCCCTTATGAAAATGCCCATATAAGGGCATATGAATGCAGTACCTATCGCTTCCTCTGGATGTCAACTGTCTCGAGACAGTGTTCAGATTTTTTTGGGATGCTATTAGAGCAGAGAAGAAGAGGAATCAGGAAGTGTCCCCTTGGATGTCAATAGGAGAGGACGCGCGCTCCCGAGAAGGCACGCTCTGTGTTTTTTTCCGTTCTTATAGCCCAGTTTATATTCCGGTTGATTTATTATAGTAAATATACATAAGTGTTCCTAAGGATACATTTAAAATGATTTTTGATTGTTCTTGGACAAGTTTATAGGTATAAGTTGAACGAGTTCTCTTCACGTTTCAATGGAGGAGTGGAGGCTGTAGTTTCTGATTATAGCGCGCGAACCAAACAGAGATTTATGGATATAATACATTACTTTTTCTAACAAAAGAACCATGGATTGTCTTCGTTGGACACTTGGGAAGCCATCAGCAGAAGTTCTGAAATGTGTTATGTGTGAACTGTGAAGGCTAATGAATTCATGGTAATGGGAAAAATAGTGAAGGTGCTACCCTCAAACAATCAAATGTGGTGCTTTCGCCGTAAAGCCTTTTTGAAATCTGACAACGCTGTGATATTGCCAAGTAACAGAGCTTTTGATGAGTATGAAACACTTGTATATTGGTGCATGTTTAATAATTCAACTTTTGGATTTTGAATTTGGCGCCTTACATTTCACCTGGTAGTGTCGGGAGCAGCCCACTAGCACCCCAGCAATCCCTGAGAGGTTAACTTATTTGGCCATGTTTTAGATTTGGTTAATTAAGAAATGCTAGAGGCCATGGCTGAATTCAAACATGAGTTGGTTTCGGGGTATGGTTTGATATGGGTGTCTCGTGTGTGTTCGCAGGTTGGAAGAGTTAGCCAAATTATTTCGCCAATTAGCTTCAGCCAGCTGGTGTGTGACCGTGGCAAAGATGGTTTGACTTTGGATAGCGTATCTCCGGGGCTAGTTTTCATGTTGCACACTTTTAAGATTTAATTAAATGATTTCAATATTTGTCTATGAATTTCTACCATTCATAGTTGGTTTGATTTTAAGTCATTGAAATGTGGAGCTATTGGAATTTTAACATATTGTCCCATGTACATTGTGTATTGTACAGAGGGTCCCTAACCCTAGCCCCATAGGGATATCCAAAGTCACATTTACTACGGGCATTACGATTGTGTCACGTGAAGCTACACTCCAAATTGAGGATTATAAATTGATGAGACATTCTCAGAGGGGCTGTAGTGGAGTGGCTTGAGAGCTTCAAGTTCCTCTGTGTCCACATCACAGGAGGCTGAAAAGATTTGGCATGGGCCCTCAGATCCTCAAAAAGCTATACAGCTGTACCAGAGAGCATCTTGACTGGCTGCATCACCTCTTGGTATGGCAACTACTTGGCATCCGACCGCAAGGCGCGACAGAGAACAGTAATCACCATAAAGAGTTTGAGGAGCTCAAGGCATGAATCATGCATGCTCCAGTCCTGAGGTTCTATGATGAAAAGCACAAAACCAAAATCTCAGCAGATGCCTCTAAAGCAGGTTTAAAGTGCCTTGCAAAAGTATTCATCCCCTAGGAGTTTTTCCTATTTTGTTGCATTACAACCTGTAATTTAAATAGATTTTATTATTTGGATTTCATGTAATGGACATACACAAAATAGTCCAAATTGGTGAAGTGAAAAAAACAACTTGTTTAAAAAATGTCTCTAAAATAAAAAAACGGAAAAGTGGTGCGTGTATATGTATTCACCCCCTTTGCTATGAAGGCCCTAAATAAGATCTGGCGCAACCAATTACCTTCAGAAGTCATATAATTAGTTAAATAAAGTTCACCTGTGTGCAATCTAAGTGTCACATGATCTGTCACATGATCTCAGTATATACACACACACCTGTTCTGAAAGGCGCCATAGTCTGCAACACCACTAAGCAAGGGGCACCATGAAGACCAAGGAGTACTCCAAACAGGTCAGGGACAAAGTTGTTGAGAAGTACAGATCAGGGTTGGGTTATAAAAAAATATCAGAAACTTTGAACATTCCACAGAGCACCATTAAATCCATTATAAAAAATTGAAAGAATATGGCACCACAACAAACATGCAAAGAGAGGGCCACCCACCAATACTCACAGACCAGGCAAGGAGTGCATTAATCAGAGGCAACAAGACCAAAGATATCCCTGAAGGAGCTGCAAAGCTCCAGAGCGGAGATTGGAGTATCTGTCCTTAAGACCACTAAGCCGTACACTCCACAGAGCTGGGATTTACAGAAGAGTGGCCAGAAAAAAAGCCATTGCTTAAAGAAAAAAAATAAGCAAACACTTTTGGTGTTCGCCAAAAGGCATGTGGGAGACTCCCCAAACATATGGAAGAAGGTACTCTGGTCAGCTTTTTGACCGTCAAGGAAAACGCTATGTCTGGCACAAACCCAACACCTCTCATCACCCGGAGAATACCATCGGTGGTGGCAGCATCATGCTGTGGAGATGTTTTTCATTGGCAGGTACTGGGAAACTGGTCAGAATTGAAGGAATGATGGAATGCCGCTAAATACAGGGAAATTCTTGAGGGAAACCTGTTTCAGTCATCCAGAGATTTGAGATTGGGACGGAGGTTCACCTTCCAGCAGGACAATGACACTAAGCATACTGCTAAAGCAACACTTGAGTGGTTTAAGGGGAAACATTTAAATGTCTTGGAATGGCCTAATCAAAGCCCAGAACTATGACTTAAAGATTGCTGTACACCAGCAGAACCCATCCAACTTGAAGGAGCTGGAGCAGTTTTGCCTTGAAGAATGGGCAAAAATCCCAGTGGCTAGATGTGCCAAGCTTATAGAGACATACCCCAAGAGACTTGTAGCTGTAATTGCTGCAAAGGGTGGCTCTACAAAGTATTGACTTTGCGGGGGTGAATAGTTATGCACGCTCAAGTTCTGTTTTTTTGTCTTCTTTCTTGTTTGTTTCACAATATAAAATGTTTTGCATCTTCAAAGTGGTAGGCATGTTGTGTAAATCAAATGATACAAACCCTCCAAAAAATCAATTTTAATTCCAGGTTGTAAGGCAACGAAATATGAAAAATGTGAAGGGGCTGAATACTTTCACAAAGCCACTGTACCTACGGCCCAATACATCACTAGAGCCGAGTTCCCTGCCATGGAAGTCCCCAAAAAAACACTGTTCTCTCTGCTACTGCACGGAAAGTGCTACCAATGCACCAACTCTGTAACCAACAAGACCCTGAACAGCTTCTACCCACAAGCCTTCTAAACAGCTAATCAAATGGCTACCTAGAGTACCTGCATTTACCCTTTTTTGCACTAACTCTATGCAAACATACTGGACTCTACCCACACACATACTTACAATGACACCAGGGTTACCGTTAGCCGGTAACAGCCGGCTTTTGGCCAATCAAAGAAATGAAAAGCCGATAAATGAAATTGGCACCGGCCAATTGTCCAGGAGGGAAAGAAAAGCAATCTTCCCATTCGCCATTCAAGTGCATAGGCAACTAGGCAGGCTTCAGAACGTATGAGGCATGTCTTACCTTGCTTACCCTAGCCAAAATAAAACCAAACGTGCAGGCAATTATTTTATGCCATTGAAATCAGTAGCCTTTTTCCCTCATGTTCTCTCATGTTCTATTAGTTTCAAATCAACTTTCTTTCATTTGACCAGTAGCCAAAGGCACAATGTTAGTCATATTAGCAACCCTTTCTAATTGTTGCATATTAGATCTCCCCTCTTCCAAAATTTCTAAAATATATTTTCATGGTCTGTCAACATGAAACCGCTCATGTTGTTTTCCCACTAATCATTTTATGGAACGAACATTTGCGCATAGCCTACTGCCTTGTGCGCCTTGCTGCACTAAATGTGACCAAATAGTTTAACAACACTTTGTATTTAACATTCGATTGCATGAGCCTCATTGCTTTTAATGTTTTTGGACGTAGCCCAGGCCTATCGGTTGTATAAATTTAGGATCTATCATCCCACAACAGTCCCAGAGTCTTTTTGGAAGTGGTTACTTCTTTCTCGCACAGAACGACAAACTGACCAATAGAATAGGTCAACTTTCTACTATGGAGGACAGTAGATCAACATAGGTTAGTGATTTTGCTATTCGTTACTCCTTTTGTTGGCTGAGGAAAAGTAAATGTGGACAGTTAACATAAGCACCATAAAAATTCACCTTTATAATAAAGCATTCCATGCATCCTTACATTTGCAGACGTACAGTGCATTTGGAAAGAACTCAGGCCCCTTTCCTTTTTCCATTTAATCCGTTTTAGAATAAGGCTGTAGAGTAACAGAATCTGGAGAAAGTGAAGGGATATGAATACTTTCTGAATGCACTGTGTGTGTGTATATACACAGTACCAGTCAAAAGTTTGGACAAACCTACTCATTCAAGGGTTTTTTCTTCATTCTTACAATTTTCTACATTGTAGATTAAGAGTGTAGACAAACTATGAAATAACACATATGGGAAAGGGGGATACCTAGTCAGGTGAACAACTGAATGCCTTCAACTGAATCATGTAGTCATGTACCAAAAAAGTATTAAACAAATCAACATTTATTTTATATTTCAGATTCTTCAAAGTAGCCACCCTTTGCAATGATGACAGCTTTGCACACTCTTGGCATTCTCTCAACCAGCTTCATGAGCTAGTCACCTGGAATGCATTTCAATTAACAGGTGTGCCTTGTTGGAAGTTAATTTGTGGAATTTCTTTCCTTCTTAATGCGTTTGAGCCAATCAGTTGTGTTGTGACAAGGTAGGGGTGGTATACAGAAGATAGCCCTATTTGGTAAAAAAAAAACAAGTCCATATTATGGCAAGAACAGCTTAAATAAGAAAAGAGAAACGACAGTCCATCATTACTTTAAAACATGAAGATCAGTAAATGCGGAAAATTTCATGCCTCTCATTAGGACTGCAGGAAAGGAAGACCCAGAATCGCAGAGGATAAGTTCATTTAAGATAACTGCACCTCAGATCACAGCCCAAATAAATGCTTCACAGAGTTCAAGTAACAGACACATCTCAACATCAACTGTTCAGAGGAGACTGCCTTAAATCAGGCATTCATGGTCAAATTGTTGCAAATAAACCACTACTAAAAGGACACTAATATGAACAGACTTGCTTGGGCCAAGAAACATGAGCAATGGACATTAGACCAGTGGAAATCTGTCCTTTGCTGTGATGACACACCGCTGTGTCTTTGTGAGATGCAGAGTAGGTGAACGGGTGATCTCCGCATGTGTGGTTCCCACTGTGAAGCATGAATGAGGTGGTGTGATGGTGTGGGAGTGCTTTGCTGGTGACACTGTCAGTGATTTATTTAGAATTCAAGGCACACTTAACCAGCATGGCTATCACAGCATTCTGCAGCGATATGCCATCCCATCTGGTTTGTGCTTAGTGGGACTATGATTTGTTTTTCAACAGGACAAATGACCCAACACACCTCCAGGCTGTGTAAGGGCTATTTGACCAAGGAGAGTGATCCTGAGGTATTTGACCAAGGAGAATGATCCTGAGGTCTCCTAGCCTCCTGAGGTTGAAAAGGCGCTATTGCGCCTTCACCACACTGTCTGTTTGGGTGGACCATTTCAGATTGTCAGTGATGTGTACGCTGAGGAACTTGGGAGCTTTTCACTTCCACTGCGGCCCCGTCAATGTGGATGGGGGCGTGCTCCGTCTGCTGAAGTCCACGACCAGCTCTTTCGTTTTGATGACATTGAGGGAGAGGAAGTCCAGGACCCAGTTGCACATGGCAGGGTTCAGACCCGAGCTTGGAGGGTACTATGGTATTGAAGGCTGAGCTGTAGTCAATGAACAGCATTCTTACAAAAGGTATTCCTCTTGCCCAGATGGGATTGTGCAGTGTGATGGCGATTGCATCGTCTGTGGATCTATTGGGGCGGTATGCAAATTGAAGTGGGTCTAGGGTGTCAGGTAAGGTGGAGGTGATACGATCCTTAACTAGCCTCTCAAAGCACTTCATGATGACAGGAGTGCGTGCTACGAGGCGATAGTCATTTAGTTCAGTTACCTTTGCTTTCTTGGGTTCAGGAACAATGGTGGACATCTTGAAGCAAGTGGGGACAGCAGACTGGGATAGGGAGAGATTGAATATGTCCGTAAACACTCCAGCCAGCTGGTCTGTGCATGCTCTAAGGACACGGCTAGGGATGCCTTGCAAGGGTTAACATGCTTAAATGTCTTACTCATGTTGGCCACGGAGAACGAGAGCCCACTGTCCTCGGGAGTGTCCCGCGTCGGTGGCACTGTGTCATCCTCAAAGTGGCGAAGGAGGCATTTAGCTTGTCCGGAAGCAAGACGTCCGCGACGTGGCTGCTTTTCCCTTTGTAATCCGTGATTGTCTGGTGTCCCTGCCACACTCCTGTTTCCACAAATCGAGGCCAAAGACAGCATCGCTAAGGTTGGTCTAAAATTCACTGTGCTACACCAAACAGTACCTATCCTGTAACTCCTAGTAATGGATACCAAAAATATTTGGTTAAATCACATTACCTGGTGTAACAATCTGTAGCTAAGAGAACTGGTGTTCAGCAGATGATGGGAGAGGTTGCCCTGATGAAATTGCCATTCCAAAGAAACATAAAGTAAATTCAGGGAATACTTGTAATGCTGTGGGAGGAGTGTTGTAATAATCAAATTGCCATTCAGCACCTCATGAGTCATCTGCTTGAAATCCAGCATAATGTCTAATCCCTCAACAAGGATCCAGTTCTGCTACAATGACACAGGCAGGCAAAGGAATCCACTCCAGGAAGAAACCCAGGCACTACACGGTTTTGTCTGTTAGACAAAGACCAAAAACGATGATATTCCATTGTACAGTTTGAACAACAGTTAAACCGTGCCAGCATAACATCAACATTAGGGTAGACTAGTTGAACATGCATACACGTGTACAGGCACAGAGATTACATGTACAACAATATCTAGCCTAATTGAAAGAAATATGGCATAACCCTCAACCTTTGCACAGTGACCAGACCGTATAAATGAGCCTAGGTAGGTAGGTAGATAGGTAGGCAGACAGTATCTACCTACAGCCATGTCTATCAGGCATGCTTAGGCAAATATCTTTATAGTAAAAAAAGCTTCAGTTTTATAGATTTACAACAGTAAATTGTTGTATTATTGTTTCTCCTCACTGTTTGGTAGTAAATGTATGATATATTCGCATTTACATCTGTTTGTAATGCCATCTTGCATCATGCCTATAATTTTGTGAGATTGAAATGCATCCAAGGTCATAACCAATGTCAATCATGTTAAGTAGCTAGCTAGTAATTTATTTACAGTTGCTGATGTTACACGTTTGCTAACAAGTTACAAATGGGAGGCGTGGCGCATAACAAGTTAGCAGGCGCGAGGCTACCTAGCTAGTCAACTCCAGTCATGCGCTAACATTTGCTGGTAAACCTAGCTTTAGGTGGCTGGTTGTAACTTTATAGCTTGCTGTTTAGTAGCTAGCCATATCTACGACTAAAAGGAGAAGAGGTTTTACATATCGAGATACAAAAGATCTCCGATTGTAAAACCTCATTTTTTTTTTTTGTCATAGATATGGATACCGGTAGTTGTTTAGCAAGCTAACTTAGCTAGCTAGCTACCTAGATAGCTAGCCAAGTTACAATTATTTGCTATTTCCCCCCACTGTAACACAGTAGTATATTAGCCAGCAATACACAATATGGATTTAAGTAGATAAACTAAAGGAAAAAAATAACTTACTTAACTAGGTACCGTATTTGTCATCTGCCTTCTTGGTGCTAGCATCGGCTGTAGCTGAGCTTCAAACATGAACAAAGAGTTGGATTTAGCTTCGAATCCTCTTCGCTATATTCCTGTTGAAACATGTATGGTTGAATGTCACCATGTAGCTAATAGATACTCCATCGTCAAATTAGTGTTGATGAGAGGAATTACTTGAAGCCACCTCCTTTGTAAAAAAAAAAAAAGCCTGCCTTGAGGGAGGGATGGGGGGCCAGGGCACAAAGCACCGCCCAACACAAGTTGTAGTCTTTCATAGACAGGACAAAATGTGTGACCTGCTTGTATATTTACTAATAAATCCACAGATAGGAACATCGCTGAACGACGTCCGATGGCGAACAAGGACAACCATATTTACATACACAAAAAAAGTATATATAAAATGGGCAAAATGTTGCAAATGTGTAAATCTCTTAAGAGACTTACCCATAAAGACTCACAGCCGTAATCGCCGCCAAGGAGGATTCTACAAAGTATTGACACAGGAGTGTGAATTTAAACATGTTTCACTTTGTCAATATGGGCTATTGTGTGTAGATGGGTGAGATTTCTTTTTATTTAATCAATTTTGAATTCAGGCTGTAACAACAAAATGTGGAATAAGTCAAGGGGTATGAATACTTTCTGAAGGCACTGTATATGTACAGTACATAGCTACCCCTGCACATCGATTCGTACTGGTACTCCCTGTATAGAGCAATGTTATCTTCTACTCCCCAGAAAACACATGCACGTTTTGTAATGTTAAAACAATAATATATGCCATTTAGCAGATGCTTTTATCCAAAGCGAGTTACAGTCATGCATGCATATATTTTTGCCTATGGGTGGCTCTGGGAATCGGACCATACAGGACATTTATTGAATGGTTTTGAAATTGATTGAAAGTGATTTCAAAGAACAACACAGAACATGGACAGACAGTGAATATCAGAGTGTGTTCTATACCTGTTCCAGCAGGCAAGGTCTACATCTTTCTCTCTTGTTTGAACCTATGCTGTACACCACCCCACTTTCACCACTGTAGCATTGAGATTCTCTCTTCCAGAGCTGACACAAACACATTTGGGGCGGGGGGGAACTACTCCCAAATGCTCTGTGATGACCACCTGCCAATGTCTCTGGTAAGAATAGCCATTCTGACAGCTAATGCCAACATCTACCAGCATTTGGCTGGTAATTTCCCCACCCAGGATGCCACATAGGCTGTTTTCTAAGTCGTTTTTTTAGGGGCAGCTGATCTTTAAAGATGTGACAATAAAACATGTTTTATTTAATGTTTAAAGGCACCCTATCTGACCACGTTGTCTTGAACACGAGTCCCACAAGGTTGTGTCATGTCACCTCTCCTGTTCTCCATATACACTAATGAAATGGCATGCAACAACAGCGACCTCATCAAATATGCGGACGACATGGCTCTGGTTGCTTGCTTGGAGGGCAAGTCTAGCTCAAGCTACTCCCAGTTCATTGACTGCCTTGTGAAGGGGATTGACAATAGCTTCCTTGACCTCAATGTCACCAAGACTAAAGAACTGTGGCTTGGAGGGTAAGCTGGGGAACAACGTAAGTCCCTCTTTCAAGCATGTCACCATGAAAGGCTGGGACGTGGAACAAGTCAGATTTTAAATACTTGGGGACAATTTAAGACCACAAACTTAACTTCCAGGAAAACAATTACCTCATTACAAAAAGGCAAGTCAGTGTCTCTTCCTACTTAGGAAGCTAATAAGTTAATGCAAGCAAACACACTGATCATGGTGTACACCTGATAGTGTTCTCATTTTCAACATCTCTTCCTGGAATTGTACTTTCTCAGTCAGGAACAGGAGTAAACTAGCACAATTTGTCAATCAGGCCAGCAAAACAGTGGGCATGAAAGAGACAACTCCAAGAAGTGTACACAGAACATCACAAGGAAAGCCCTCCAGGTCTTCGACAACACCCACCCACTGCACGCATCCTTCCAAATGCAGTGAGAATCCTAAATAAGACTATGATGCTGACATGTACATGTTTAGTGTGTGTAATGTGTATGTTTAATATCTGCTTTGACCCTTTTACTGTAAGCCAGATCGCCTAAGACACATTTCCATTCTGTGCAAACTTAACTGGCAATCAAGTTCTCGATCTTAAATAATATGCCTACATAGCCTTCGGATAGGCTAGCCCTACAATAATCAGACGGTGGAAGACATACTGGGACACAGATATGGACACAATTACAGTAGGCTACTTTCTTGAATTCATTATTGTGATATAAACATGAAGTGAAACACTTCATAATAGCATTAATTAGGATATGGTGCTTGCACAGAACGACATCAGCTATAACGTTATTATAACTTGGACCATTCACTGCATTGGTGAGGTAGGCTACAGCGTAACAAACTTTAGCCTAATTTACAACATCATAATTGCTGAATATTTTCTAGGTTGTGAGATTAGTATTTGACATGCTAATATTTAGGCAATCACAAACTAATAGTTTAGCATTGCATGCGAGATAGATGAGATAGGGCCATTTAAACCGATGTAGCAGTGCCAAATCAAGGCCTTTATCATCGGTCAGACAGCACTGGTTAACTCTGTTTAACTATCTACAGTAGCTAGTTAGCTACTGCTACCACTGGACGTTGACAATAGTTGGCATTACACCATGACCTGGCTGTAAGTAAGGATCTGTCTAATGCGATATGTTTTTGACATGATGTAGGAGTTGTGATAATACACCTCGGTTGATCAATGGCAACGTTACGCAAGAGAAAGAAACTTCACCGACAGATCACCACCTTCCTCCAAAAAAATGGCTGCATTTCGCAAATAACGGTGTCTAGCTAACGTTAACTAGCTGGATGCTAACGGGAGCTTCAACATCGAGTTGGTCTGCTAGCTAACTAGCTAGCTAGGATGAACAAATCTCATACCGAATTACACAGACAGACGTATGCAATACAGTTATTTAGCGACATAAAGGAGGTCAATGACATGTATTCCGTAATTAGACACGGTTATTAATATTCTCAACTTACCCTTTTGTCTTTTATGAACACTACTCAACAGTTCTCTTTGTCTGCAAAAAATGGCTATCAAGATAAGTCAGGCACATATCCCCCTTGAAGCTCCACGGTGTCGAACGAAACACAAAAACGTACGCGGGCGCTTTTCAATGTCATTCTGAATGGTCTTTCTAATACATAAGACGATGGATATGTTAATTAAAAACTCTAAAATGATCCATAAAAGTCCGAAACCCTGTTCTGTCTCTTGGCCGACACTTCTCTTCGGCCGTGGTGGTCGTTCCTGTTCCTGACAGCCAATACGGTCGCTAAGCAAAGCCGAGAAAAGAAGGGGCGTTCGGCGTTGATTGCAGGCGGGTAGAGAATGGCAACATGGAACTCCAATGGGGAAAGCAGGACGAGAGCGTCGCCTCTGTCGGTGGATACTGCAGGGAAAGTCCATGCCTGTGGCCCAGCATGACAGGCACTGCATCTCGCCAATGACAGCGGAGTAGAAAATCAAGTAGTGGCCTGTTGGCATTTACTTGGAAACGTGGAGAGGCTGCTGTGGGCCCCGGGTGTCTCGGTTGATTCGTGTCAATTTGCTCGAGACAAACAACAGGTTATACTGGAGGGGCCTTGGTCCGAGAAGTTCCTCGTGATAATTTCAGCAGCTAATGAGAGACTGGGATGCTCTCTGCCTGAAAGGTTATTATGTTGGCTGTTTTCTAAGTTGTTTTTTTTAGGGGCAGTTCGACCTGCCAAATCCTGAATTATTTAATTTACTTTGTACCAATGCATTCAACAATGGGATATGTTATTTCACTTTGATTTGATTGATGTAGGCCTATAGAAATTCAATATTCTTACGTCCTATATTACTGGTGACTTTAGTTGACTGATTCAGGGCTCCAGTCTGCGACCATGGCGGCAGATAAAACCATGATTTGTTCAAACAGTAAAGTGCATTATCCTCATGATTCCTGTAATGAAAGTGTCTGCCCAGCCGCTGTGCCTGTTTCACACTGTTTTACAATCAATATACTTTTGGTCATGTAGTATATGTGGACACCTGCTCATCGAACATCTCATTCCAAAATCATGGGCATTAATTTGGAGTTGGTCCCGCCTTTGCTGCTATAACAGCCTCCACTCTTCTGGAAAGGCTTTACACTAGATGTTGGAACATTGTTGCAGGGACTTGATTCCATTCAGCCACAAGAGCATTAGGGAGGTCGGGCACTGATGTTGGGCGATTAGGCCTGGCTTGCAGTCGGTGTTCCAATTCGTCCTAAGGGTGTTCGATGAAGGTGGGGCCGCCATCTCCAAAGTTCACTCAAAAAGGAAATAGGTCTGAACTTTGTTTGCTTTTGTTTTAATTATTTACATATTGTTAATTATCATTAAAACTTCCATTGGTTGAAAGCTATTGCTCAGTTATCACTTGGCTCATGTAAATTATGTTGTTGCCCCATTAAACATCTAAAGGCCAACATTCCCATAGTGTTCACATTTCTCTCATGTAAATGTTGTATATACATACATTTTTTTAATAAACAATTTATTTGGGAAATATCCAGTCCTTGCTCTTTTCTTCATTAGCATGCTGATGATTTTAAGTTGTATTGGATTTATTTTTATCTGTTAAGACATTGAATAGTGTTCACTGTGAGAAGAAAGTTTAATTCATTTGTGATTTGGTTTATGTAGATACATTTCAATGTTGTTAAAACACAGTAACCAAAAACCAGATCTAATTTTCAGCAAAAAGTAGAATGTTCGCTTCAAGTTCCCAGAATTGTTTGCCAGTAGTTCACAAGTTGCCACAACAGTTAGCCACAAAACTAATTTGCATGTGAAAATATGAGCTTGCAGCAAATTGGCCAAAGGTTTGCCACAACTGTTTGCCAGAAGCCAGTTTTTTCAGCAAAGGCAGTTTTACACTTACAGTAGCTAGCAAGATAATTAACTAAACTGCAATTATCATTAACCATTATCTAGCTAGCTACAGTAGCTAAATATCTGTCAGATGTAAAACAAGCAGGACCGTGTCATGTGTCAGAAGCAATGCATGTTAACTATCTTGTTAGCTTGATAACTTATTATTAAGCAATAGAGTGGATACTTAATTAATAGGATTGTCAAACAAATTCTCGACATCATCCATCTTTGAAGCAGTTTGTTGAGACCTTATTTTGCAAAAAATCACAGGCATCTAAGCTAGCAGCTATCTAACTACAGTCAAAAAGGAGGAGCATGATGTCATGATTGAATAAATCACCTATGTGAAGTTAGCCACAATACGGATTAGCCACAATAGTGGAATTTTCTTTTCACCTTAACAATTGTTAGTGAGATGAGACGTGGTGCCATTATATACAGTGTACAAAACATTAAGAACACCTTGCTAATATTAAGTTGTGCACCCCTTTGGGGATGACCAAATGCAATAAAGTTTTGTATAAACTCATTTTCATTTTGTTAATTACAAAAAAATTACTTTCATAGAATGTTTCACATTGGTCTTCACACAAAATTTTACAGTAACTTAAACACAAAGACAACACTTAGAGCTTATGATTAAAAATGTCTAAAGTCAATGCAATTCTTGTGGCTATAGTGAATACATTTTTATTCATGTTATGTATCAACTAAAATTTATCCTAGACAAAATTTAAGAATGGGACAAGTAGACAAATGTAATATAAGTCAGTGATTGCATCAGTAGCAGTTTGTATGAATTTGAATGGTTACATACAATACATGTTGACAGAATTGCTGAGAGAGAGAGAGAGAGAGAGAGAGAGAGAGAGAGAGAGAGAGAGAGAGACTTGCTCTACTCCCAGGTAAGGCCCTTGCTTCCAGTACCACTGAAAGCCACAATATTCAGCCAGGCAACTTGAAGATGAGATGACAATGTATTATGTACCTTTCGTCACCAAAGCCATGTTAACATTTACTGCACGTTGCTGAACAATTCAACACTTTTTTGTTAGTGTCATCGATATATGGAAATTCACAAACAATATTCAGTTCATAAGCATTGACTTAATACCTCTAGGGCAGAGGTAGGCAACCCTGGTCTTTGAGTGCCCCAGGCACTACATGTTTTTGATTTAACCGACCTGGAAGACCAGGTGTGTTGAATTTAGGCGTTGGTCAGGGCTGCGTTCAGTACATAAAAATGTGATAGCACGTTAAATTGAACGGAAGTGGTGCTGTACTAAACAACCAGTTGAAAAACGGGTAAGGGTTAGGTTGTGGGTTTAAAATGCACCGCTGCCCTTTAAATACGCCACTTGTTGCTTCAAGCCGCACACCCACTGAACGGAGCAAACATCTGTCTGTTCAAAAACGTTCTGGGAAAACATGTTGTTCAGTACAAACCCGTTCCGCAACGTAGCAAACATTCAAGCAAACTGAACACACCCCCTGGTCTAGAGCCTAGTTGGAGCAAAGTCCTGCGGGACTCCAGGAACAGGGTTGTCCACCGCAGGACCTTAGAACAGGGGTAAAGCGATTGCTGTGCAATGTATTGGGCAACAGCTTTCTTCCAGGGCCCATATTTACAAAGCTTCTCTGAGTAGGGATAGTGATCTAGGATAACCTCCCCCTTGTCAATGTAACTGTACTCTGTGTGAAAGCCACAGTATTACTTGTTACTTTTATTTCTTATTTGTACTGTTTTGCTGGTTAGTGGCTCGTAAGTAAGCATTTCACTAAGGTCTACACCTGTTGTATTCTGCGCAGTGACTAATACAATTTGATTTTGAAGGCATAACTTATCCTTAAATCAGTACTCCTACTCAGAGATTCTTTGTGAATATGGGCCCTGGCCTGTCAGCATTCTGGCTTGTCAGTAATGCCACTCCACCTGAAATGCAATAAAAACATGAAGAATTGGCTAACATGTCAGTAATTTAGCTAACTAGCTAATGGAACATGTAAATGTGCACAAGCCTAATGAGCCAAATTATATGAAAACAGCCTATTTGCAGTGAAATTAGGAGGGACATTTTTCTTGCCAACTTTCAGTCACCAATACATCGAACAGGCAGGTGAACAAAGTAGTTTGACAAAAACTGTTGTCAGTAACTAACTGTAGCTAATATTTTTAAAATATAGATAGTTATTTTCTATAGTCCACTTAGCCAGCTAAAGTGAACTCTGATGGTGGGAGTTAGCTAGCTTTACCCCAGCATTTTCAAGATAGCTGGCAAGTTAATGGCATTTTCTTTATCAATCAGATGAATAGCTAGCAAATATATGAATTCACCTATATATGTGTCCCTTGTAGCAGCAAGCTAACCCAAGTTTTCGATACATGCCTCCACACGGAAAAGCAGTTAAATTAATCTAGAGTGCCGTTGTTTCCAGCAGCGGCCAGCACTGCCAGAGTAACCTATGTGAAGCTAGCCACAATAACGTTAGCCACAATAGTGGAATTTGCGGTTCGACTTCAAAATAAAAGTCCTTCATTAAAACTGATGCAAACGGATACAAATACTGGAATCATGGCATATTTGGACTAGATAGTGCTTAACGCGTTTGAAATGTTTTTATATAAATTCAACAAAAGACAATAATTTGTTAATTTGACAAAAAATGACAAATCAGTTGAAATCGCACTATGGATGTATTTGGTATTTGCTATATTATTAGGATTTCCATTAGCTATTGCAAAAGCAGCAGCAACTTTTCCTGGGGTCCACACAAAACATGAAACATGACAAAACACAGAATATCAATTGACAAGAACAGCTCAAGGACAGAACTACATATACATTTTTTAAAGGCACACGTAGCCTACATATCAATGCATACACACAAACTATAGGTCAAATAGGGGAGAGTTGTTGTGCCGTGAGGTGTTGCTTTATCTGTTTTTTTAAACCAGGTTTGCTGTTTATTTGAGCAATATGAGATGGAAGGATGTTCCATGCAATAAGGGCTCTATATAATACAGTACGCTTTCTTGAATTTGTTCTGGATTTGGGGCTGTGAAAAGACCCCTGGTGGCATGTCTGGTGGGGTAAGTGTGTGTGTCAGAGCTGTGTGTAAGTTGACTATGCAAACAATTTGGGATTTGGTCAAACACTATTTTTTTCCAACAGTTTGCTAAGTGCTGGCAGCAGGCTTATAGGTATGCTGTTAGAACCAGTAAACGCCGCTTTACCACTCTTGGGTAGCGGGATTACTTTTGCTTCCCTCCAGGCCTGAGGACAAAGACTTTCCTCTTGGCTCAGATTCAAAATATGACAGATAGGAGTGGCTACCATCCTCAGTAGCTTTCCATCTAAGTTGTCAATGCCAATGTCATTATTGATCGATAACAATAATTTTTCCACTTCTCCCAAAAATAACTTTACAAAATTCAAACTTGCAATGTTTTTCTTTCATTAATAGTTTTTTTTTTTACGCATGAATACAATTGCCCACTGTTTGTTGGCATTTCCTGCCTAAGTTTGCCCACTTTGCCAATAATCATTAAAATATTTGGCATTATCAAATGGTTTTGTGATGAATAACACAGAACCCAAACCGTCTGCGCGCATGCGCCATCGTACATAAATTTATTTTGTCCCCCCACACCAAACGCAATCACCACACGCAGGTTAAAATACCAAAACAAACTCTGAACAAATTATATTAATTTTGGGACAGGTCAAAAAGCATTTAAACATTTATGGCAATTTAGCTAGCTAGCTTGCACTTGCTAGCTAATTTGTCCTATTTAGCTAGCTTGCTGTTGCTAGCTAATTTGTCCTGGGATGTAAACATTGAGTTGTTATTTTACCTGAAATGCACAAGGTCCTCTACTCCGCCAAATAATCCATACATAAAACGGTCAACCGAATCGTTTCTAGTCATCTCTCCTCCTTCCAGGCTTTTTCTTCTCTTGACTTTATATTGCGATTGGCAACTCATAAATTAGGTGCATTACCACCACTGACCTCGTTCGTCTTTCAGTCACCCACGTGGGTATAACCAATGAGGAAATGGCACGTGGGTACCTGCATCTATAAACCAATGAGGAGATGGGAGAGGCAGGACTTGCAGGCAGCGCAATCTGCGTCACAAAAAGAACTGACTTCTATTTTAGCCCTTGGCAATGCAGACTCTCGTTGACGTGCGCGAGCAGTGTGGGTGCAATAATTTAATAATATGGATTTCTAAATTTATTTTGTAACGCGAGCGGTGTAGTCAGGGTATAAGCCATCTGATTTGATGAAAGATGGAGTTGAATTTGTCTTTCTGCCCATAATTTCATTTAAAGTAGTACAATGTTTTTTTCCATCATTCTTTATATCATTAATCTTGGCTTCATAATACAGTTTCTTCTTCTTTTTTGTTAAATTTAGTCACATAATTTTTCAATTTGCAGTAAGTCAGCCAGTCAGATGTGCAGCCAGACTTATTAGCCACTCATTTTGCCCCATCTCTTTCAAACATACAGTTTTTCAATTCCTCATCAATTCACGGAGCCTAAACAGTTCTAACAGTTTCTTAACAGGTGCATGTTTATCAATAATTGGAAGAAGCAATTTCATAAAATAATAAAGTGCAGCGTCTGGATGCTCCTCATTAATCACATCAGATCAACAAATATTTCTTTACATCAGCCACATAAGAGTCACAGCAAAATATTTTGTATGATCTCCAATACACTATTTTAGCCCCAGCTGTTGGAACTTTAGCTTTCCTGGATATAGTCACTATATTGTGATCACTGCATCCAATGGGTACGGATACATCCAATGGGTACATTTCTGCAGCATTGAAGGTCCCCAAATCCAAGATAGGTAGCCAATCAGTCTGTCCGTTTGTATGTGTGATCCTTGAGATCAGAGTTTGCTTTAATGACCCTGATCCTGTTTATAGAAGCAAATATTTTATGTGAAGTTGGACGCTGTATATAACAACTATTATTTTTAGATCTCAGTCTCTATTTTACATATTTTTTTTTTCTACACCTTTCTGGAGTTGGAGCTCGCCGAGTTAGGAGCGTCTGTCTGCGCGCAAGGCAAGCCTCTGACCGACGGGCCACTGCACACACTCCTACAGTTTTTCATCATTCGCGCCACCTCCAGAAAGAGAAAAGACAGGGAAGAAATCATAATTTACTTACCTATAGGCTGCAATAGTGTACATATTTATTTCGTTTACATTCTATCGTTTTCATGGAATTTTAGTAGAAATGAAATATTATTTATTTATAATTTATTAGATTGCATTTTCCGGAATATTTTTATCTGCTCCGTGTATTCTCAAATTGAAAAAAGTGAGGGAGCGCTGCTCCACTGCGCTATGGCAGCACTACATCCCTGGTATCAGCCTACTCAGTGACCCCCACAGAACATAACTGTGAAGTGTACACAAATATTAGCGTTGTAGCTCTTATTGCAGGACTTTGACAGTGGAAAATCACCTCACTATTCAACCTATTGACTGTGAAATGAAACCACTGTGAAATGAGCCACATTAGCTGACCAGTCATGTCAAAGTCCTGCAATAAGAGCTACGACCTTAATATTTTTGTAAACTCTTCACAGTTGTGTTCTGTGGGTGTCACTAAGTAGGCTGTCAGCTGATAATTTCGGTCTGTATTTTTGTATTTTCTTGCTCATTTATTGAATTATGTGTGGATTTATTTAGATATTTACGTGTGGATTTATTTATTTAGAATTATGGCAGGGTTGGTCCTCCATATACATTATGCATACATAGCTTAACAATATAATGATTATTTGCATCAATCCAGTGGGTATTTGTTTTGCAAACTCTAACATCACATGTGCGCTACAAAACAACACCGTCTAGGTATGCACATAGAGATCCTATTAATTTAATTCTATGGGTGTGAACTTGAATTCAAAATTATTATACTTTTTGCAGACCTCAAATTTTCTCCTGATGTGGTTTAAGCATTGTTGTGGATGTAGAACATCCACTGTTGATGTTCATCTACCAAAAAAGTGTGAGGAAAAAAACTAAATAGAATTTATAGGGCCCTAGAGTTCCCATTTCTCAGGTGGTGAATTAACACTAATTGAATTAGGCCTATATGTCATCTTAGTGCACATAAAGATTAAGTTAAATCTCTACTGAACCCCAACAAATCTGGAGGCCGATTTTGATGGTAAAATATAACAATAATAGCCTAATTGTCAACCCAAAATTAATGACAGTCACATGATTAGGTTGCATATCACAATCTCTTGAATCTTGCAATCCTGCTTGGACATGTTGGATGTAACTTATTTATTGAATACCATCTCAGTATTCTAAATTACACTTCTTATTAAGCATTGGGAATTACTTTACATGTATAATATTTTTGGGTGTGACCAAATTGTGGGCTGGTGCCACCAACTGAAACAGTTAGTGGCATCAGTGTCAACAGGGGAACTGGTTAGTCTGGGGGCCTGCTGATTTAAATAGCCTACTAATATGAAATCACATTGTCCACTCAATCAATTCATTTTTTTCAGTTTAACTGTTGGCATTGAGATGTAGTAAAGCTGTAATGAGACGCAATAAGACCTTTGTTGAGAATTCCCACTGCTAATGGTGTGTCCTGGTGGGCCCACGCACTCCATCACACATATCTACTTGGAGAGAGACTGAGAAGGCACTGACCTGAGCAGGCAAAAGGACTGCCAACCTGCCCTATAGCAACCAATCAGTGGCCTGGAGAGGTCATGCTAGTTTGAGGAGCAAGTTCATGGCCCGCTAGTCTCTCATTACCATCTCACTCCACCCATCCCCCGAAGGTGCCGGAGAGACTACAGACTAGCGGGTCACTGATGTAAGTGAATCACAGACCAGCTCAACTGGAGAACCGCTGCCTGTGGACACTTCAATAATACAGTGAGGGAAAAAAGTATTTGATCCCCTGCTGATTTTGTATGTTTGCCCACTGACAAAGAAATGATCAGTCTATAATTTTAATGGTAGGTTTATTTGAACAGCGAGAGACAGAATAACAACAAAAAAATCCAGAAAAACGCATGTGAAATTTTTTATAAATTGATTTGCATTTTAATGAGTAAATAAGTATTTGGCCCCCTCTCAATCAGAAAGATTTCTGGCTCCCAGGTGTCTTTTATACAGGTAACGAGCTGAGATTAGGAGCACACTCTTAAAGGGAGTGCTCCTAATCTCAGTTTGTTACCTGTATAAAAGACACCTGTCCACAGAGGCAATCAATCAATCAGATTCCAAACTCTCCACCATGGCCAAGACCAAAGAGCTCTCCAAGGATGTCAGGGACAAGATTGTAGACCTACACAAGGTTGGAATGGGCTACAAGACCATCGCCAAGCAGCTTGGTGAGAAGGTGACAACAGTTGGTGTGATTATTCGCAAATGGAAGAAACAAAAAATAACTGTCAATCTCCCTCGGCCTGAGGCTCCATGCAAGATCAATGATCATGAGAACGGTGAGGAATCAGCCCAGAACTACACGGGAGGATCTTGTCAATGATCTCAAGGCAGCTGGGACCATAGTCACCAAGAAAACAATTGGTAACACACTACGCCGTGAAGGAGCGCCCACAAGGTCCCCCTGCTCAAGAAAGCACATATACATGCCCGTCTGAAGTTTGCCGATGAACATCTGAATGATTCAGAGGACAACTGTCTGAAAGTGTTGTGGTCAGATGAGACCAAAATGGAGCTCTTTGGCATCAACTCAACTCGCCGTGTTTGGAGGAGGAGGAATGCTGCCTATGACCCCAAGAACACCATCCCCCCTGTCAAAAATGGAGGGGGAAACATTATGCTTTGGGGGTGTTTTTCTGCTAAGGGGACAGGACAACTTCACCGCATCAAAGGGACGATGGACGGGGCCATGTACCGTCAAATCTTGGGTGAGAACCTCCTTCCCTCAGCCAGGGCATTGAAAATGGGTCGTGGATGGGTATTCCAGCATGACAATGACCCAAAACACACGGCCAAGGCAACAAAGGTGTGGCTCAAGAAGAAGCACATTAAGGTCCTGGAGTGGCCTAGCCAGTCTCCAGACCTTAATCCCATAGAACATCTGTGGAGGGAGCTGAAGGTTCGAGTTGCCAAACGTCAGCCTTGAAACCTTAATGACTTGGAGAAGATCTGCAAAGAGGAGTGGGACAAAATCCCTCCTGAGACGTGTGCAAACCTGGTGGCCAACTACAAGAAACGTCTGTCCTCTGTGATTGCCAACAAGGGTTTTGCCACCAAGTACTAAGTCATGTTTTGCAGAGGGGTCAAATACTTATTTCCCTCATTAAAATGCAAATCAATTCATAAAATGTTTCACGTGTTTTTCTGGATTTTTGTTGTTGTCATTCTGTCTCTCACTGTTCAAATAAACCTACCATTAAATTTATAGACTGATAATTTCTTTGTCAGTGGGCAAACATACAAAATCAGCAGAGGATCAAATACTTTTTTCCCTCACTGTATATTAATTTCAAAACCATAGACTATTTTTTTCTCTGTGTGCAATGTTGACAACCACTAAAAATGACATTCTGTGAGAAAGGGGCGAAATGTAGGATGTGATGAGGATGGGATGAAAACATGAAGTAAGAGTGAACAGCCCCAGCTATCCCCATATGGCCATATAGTATATTTAAATCTAGCCTACACAGTACACACTAATAAATCTGATCACAATGGTCTCAGAGGAGCATTCATACCCACTCACCTACAGGGGATGTCATCTGTTGGAGTCAGAGTATCAGTGGCCGTGTGATAGGACACAATTGGCATGTTCGACGTTGCAGCCAACTTTAAAGGTGAGCCAAGACTGACTGATCTGCAAATCCCCTTGCATCATAAATAACTAGTCAATATTAAGTCAGTCACAATTTACTCATGATACATCATGGTTTTGATGCTCTTGAACACGGTCACTGTGAGCAACAGGAAGTGCTGTGAGTAATGTGGTAGGAATTGCTGTCATGCCTTGTCCATAGACTGCTTACAGGGTAAGGACACCAATATCTAATTGTAGAATTTGGGTGAAGCTTTGCCAACCACTTTTTGGGTTACTACATGATTCCAGATGTGTTATTTCATAGTGTTGATGTCTTCACTATTATTCTACAATGTAGAAATTATTAAAAAATAAAAACCCTTGAATGAGTAGGTGTGTCCAAACTTTTGACTGGTACTGTAAGAGGAAGAACATTCAGTGATTTGCAAGAATTCTGAGGCCTTATGCATTCTTAGTAGGCTTAATGTAAACAATCAGATAACTGCAGTAGATTGATGTATTGTGCAATGAGGTACAGAATACAATGTGATGGTGTAATAGGTGTCTGAATGAGATACTATATTTAGAAGACCGTACATTACATTATTTGAACCTCTAAAGCAGGCCGATGCAGTAGATATCTTTCAAAGGTTTTCATGGCATATTTGACAGAAATTGCAGTACAACTTTTAGGTCCTAGTTACTTTTTTTTCACATAACCTGCTTGAAGCAATCAAGAAGGTTCTTAGATCTGTTTTAGACTATTTATTTATGATTAATGTTGTGTATTTGCCAGATTTGCTTTAAAGTTTGTTGGCTAATATAGATGTCAGACCTTGTTACATTTGAATGTAGATGTGCATCAAGTGCTTAAAATCAAGGACTGGCACTCCTAATTGAATTGGGCACACCGATTTTGAAAGTCCCCTCCAGTAAACCAGAATAGTTCGACTGGTTTGGAAGTCAAGGGCTGCCAAGTTAGTGATCATTCCTTTTTAGATGGGGTATGTTAGTCGCCTGACAACTCACACTAAGTTATTCTGCTGCTCTGTTGTTCGCTAAATACTTTAGTCTGAGACTGCCATCATTGAAGTCGTTTTTGGTGACCAGGGGCATGAGGGGCGTTGTACAAAACAAAGTCTAACCAACCAGAGTATCAATGCCAATTACTAATTTTCAAACCACTGCTTTACCAATGTGTGTTCTGGTTCTGGCCCAACCCATCGGTTTCTGGACCAATCAGATAACCCCGAATGTGTTCACATTTTATGACAGGTCCGGGAGGTACTTAGATCCAGGCTCATTGCGGAGAAGAAACTAACGTCCATGTGTGGCGTAGCGTTTGGCCGTAAGGAGTCTGGGTAACCAGACAAGTAAGTTAGCCTGGTCCCAGATCTGCATGTGTTATAGCCAACTCCTCTGACTATCAGTGTCATGCCACTGTACATGTAGGGATGAGTATCTTGAATGGCGTAAAGCATTGTTTGGCTACAATAAAGTTCTGTAAAGTTCTGGCTCAGCAGATTTAGTTAGATGGGAATTCAATCAAGAGTCATAACTCTTCAGCTCTGATTAGAAGGGAGTTGGAAGACTTTCAACCACAAAACTAGTCTATACGCAATCATGGTATATTCTTTAAGTACCAATAAAACTCATTTGCGTAGATAACCATGGTTTTATATACTTGTGTTTGGCCATGAATATGTGAGATTGGTTTGCTTTATGTGCTTTTTTAATCGTAATGAAAAAAGGAAATGATGCCATCTAGAGGGGTTAAGGCAGAAAGTGTATTAGCTATATTGCTACAGTATCACAGAGACAGTGAGAAGGGTCATCTAGGCAAAAATCACCAGCAATGAGTCATTTGTGAAGACGTGAATGCACATAGATTACTGATAAAATATGTGGGCATGTTTACTGAACCAGTGAACCAGCAATAGTGAGATACAATGCAAGACCTGCATCATAAAATGATGTGCATTCAAGCAATTAACCTTGTTAGCCGTCAGTCTCCTTTCTCCTTGCTGTGTATTGTCAGAGAGTTTTCGGTTCATCCCATCAATGATAGTTCATTCCCCACCACCAACCTTAATACTGTAGATTGCGTTACTGGTCCCACTTGTATGTAATGTATAAAGGCTTGCCAAATGTAAAATAAAACCCTATGTCAATTTCCCCCCAAAAGCTGTGCTTTACAAAGTGTGAAAGAGTTCTGGCCTGGAACAGGGCAGGTGTATCTGTCAAAATCAAATCAAAGTTTATTGGTCACCTACACAGATTTTCTGATATCACAGGTGCAGCGAAATGCTTATGTTTCTAGCGCCAACAGTGCAGTAATATCTAGCAGTACAATAACAATACACACATAATAAAAAAAGTAATTAAGAAATATCAGAGCGAGCAATATCAGAACGAGCAATATAAATATATACTGTATAAATGTATGGACAGTATATCAATCGAAAAGCTGCTTACAGCAGTAGTTGTATACAGTTGAAGTCGGAAGTTCACATACACCTTAGCCAAATACATTTAAATTCCTGACAATTAATCCTAGTAAAAATTCCCTGTTTTAGGTCAGTTAGCATCACCACTTTATTTTAAGAATGTGAAATGTCAGAATAATAGAAGAGAGAATGATTTATTTCAGCTTTTATTTCTTTCATCACATCCCCAGTGGGTCAGAAGTTTACATACACTCAATTAGTATTTGGTAGCATTGGTCCCATGGTGTTTATACTTGCGTACTATTGTTTGTACAGATGAACATGGTACCTTCAGGCGTTTGGAAATTGCTCCCATAGATCAACCAGACTTGTGGAGGTCTTTTCTGAGGTCTTGGCTGATTTCCTTTGATTTTCCGTGGGTAAAACAGTATGTAAACATTATTAAAAGTGACCAGTGTTCAATAACTACAGTGCATTCGGAAAGTATTCAGAACCCTTGACTTTTTCCCCAAAAATTTACGTTACAGCCTTATTCTAAAATGTTTGAAATTGTTTTTTCCCCCTCAATCTACACACAATACCCCATAATGACAAAGCATAAACTGTTTTTGAATTCTTGGCCAATTTATAAAAAACACTTAAATATCACAATTGACTTTTTTAAGCACCTTTGGCAACGATTACAGCCTCCAGTCTTCATGGATATGACGCTACAAGCTTGGCACACCTGTATTTGGAGAGTTTCTCCATGCATGCCGAGGAACTTTAAGCTTTTGACCCACTCCACTGTAGCCCAGACGATGTGGATGGGGGTGTGCTCTCTCTGCGGTCTCCTGTAGTCCACGATCATCTCCTTTGTTTTGTTGACAGTGAGGGAGAGGTTATTTTCCTGGCACCACTCTGCCAGGGCTCTCACCTCCTCTCTGTAGGCTGTCTCACCGTTGTTGGTAATCAGGCCTACCACTGTTGTTTCATCAGCAAACTTGAATAGCCACGCAGTCATGGGTGAACAGGGAGTCCTTACCACGGGTGCTTCCTTTTGGCGGGGAGGAGCAGGATGGAGGTGTGATCTGATTTGCCGAAGGGAGGGGGGGGGACCTTGTAGCCTTCCCAGAAGGGATAGTAACAATGGTCAAGCGTGTTCTCTCCACGTATAGCACGTGTTGGTAGAATTTCTGGAGCGTTTTCCTTAGATTTCCTTACGCTACAATAAATGCGGTCTCAGGATATGCAGTTTCCAAAGTCCAGTGTAGTTCCTTGAGAGCCGTCGCTGTGTCGGCTTAGGAGGGAATATGCATGGCAGTGACAATCACAGAAGAAAATCATCTTGGGATCTAGTGCAGTCTGCATTTGATGGTGCGGTATTCCAGATCGGGAGAACAAAAGGACTTGAGTTCCTGTACGTTACCACAATCCCACCATGAGTAGTTTATCATGAGACACACCCCTCCGCCTTTGTTTTTCCCGGAGAGTTCTTTCTTCCTGTCTTTGCGATGAACAGAGAACCCCGTATGGACGGGGACAATATATCCGGAGAGACATGATTCCATAAAACAGAGTATGTTACAGTCCCTTATGTATCTCTGAAAGGAGATCCTCGCCCAGAGCTTATCTACTTTATTGTCCAGAAACTGAGCATTAGCGAGTAATATACTCGGAAGCGGTGGATGGTTTGCTCGCCACCTGAGCCTGACTAGAACCCCACCTCTAAATTAGATTTATTCTAATGTATGTTTTAGCGTGATATTTCAAATGCCTGTATCGCAAGAATCAATGTATTTTGTTTTCCGCTTTCATGAGCGTTTATGTCTGCTTGTTCTCATGTTGTATTTTTAGTCTCGTCTCCTTCTCTCCTTCTGTGCTGTGTGCACCTTCCCATTTACAGTGCCTTCCGAAAGTATTAACACCCCTTGACTTTTTCACATTATGTTGTGTTAGCTTCAGCAAGCACCCTAATAACTATTGGTAGGAACCAATAGTGTCACGATCGCTGACAGAAGTGGACCAAGGCGCAGCATGCATGGTTGAGTTAATCATATTTTAATTATAGAACTCACCAAAACAACAGAAAGTACAACGACCGTAACACAACGTGTAGCGCAACACAGCAACTAACACAATGAACATAAATATCCCACAACACAGGTGAGGGACTGAACAACCTAAATAGGATTCCCAATTAGAGACAACGACTAACAGCTGCCTCTAATTGGGAACACAAACCAAACCAACATAGAAATACAACAACATAGAGCAAACAAACCCCTGATCACGTCCTGACCAAAACCACCATAAAGCAGCCAAAAGGGCTATCTATGGCCAGGACGTGACGGTACCCCCCACCCAAAGGTGCGGACTCCGACCGCGCCCAAAAGTCACTGGGGGGGGGGGGGTCTCTCAGGTGGGTCTTCGCCTTTGGCGGCGGCTCTGGTGCGGGCTATACCAGCCCGAGAAGACGCACTAGAGGCCCGGTACGTGGAGCAGGAACAGTACGTGCCCGGCTGGGACGACACCCTAGAGGCCTGGTGCATGAAGCAGGAACAATACGTACCAGGCTGGCACGACATCCTAGAGGCCTGGTGCGTAAAGCAAGAACAGTACGTACCAGGCTGGGACGACATCATAGAGACCTGGTGCGTGGAACAGGAACAGTCGGTGCCAGGCTGGGACGACACCCTAGAGGCCTGGTGTGTGAAGCAGGAACATTACGTGCCAGGCTGGGACGACACCCTAAAGGCCTGGTGCGTGGAAAAGGACCAAGCAGCGTGGCCAGAAGGAGAAGGAGTTCTTGACCGTGGCGGCGATCAAGGCGGATTGGGAGGCCCTGCCTTGGCGGGAGTTCCTGGGGGGTTCGCGGCCACAGCAGCCCCAAGATTTTTTTTGGGGGGGGCACATGGTGCCGGCTCCACGCACCAGGTCCCCTGTGTACCTTCAGAGCCCAGCACGTGCGCGGAGCAGGAACAGGACGTGCTGGACTCGAGATGCGCACAGGGGGCCTGATGCGTGGAGCAGGGACAGGACGTGCCGGGCTTTCGATGCGCACAGGGGACCTGATGCGTGGAGCAGGGACATGACGTGCCGGGCTCTCGATGCGCACAGGGGACTTGATGCGTGGAGCAGGGACATGACCGCGACCAAAAGTCAATGGGGGGGTTTCTCAGGTGGGGGGACTGAACAACCTAAATAGGATTCCCAATTAGAGACGACTAACAGCTGCCTCTAATTGTACGTGCCAGGACCCAAACCAAACCAACATAGAAATACAACAACATAGAGCAAACAACATAAATAATGTATCGTGTCATTTTGTATAATTTTTTCAAAATAAGAATATAATATGATTACAGATAACCATGAATGAGTCATGAATAGTGACGAGTGAGAAAGTTACAGAAGCATAAATATCATACCCCCAAAACATTTACAGTAAAAGTTACTCCAAAATGACACAATACATTATTTTTCATTCATTTCTATTGGGCACAACATAATCCAAAAACACAACCAAAACAAAGTGCAAATACATTCAACAAATGTGTAAAGTCACAAGCTTGATGTAGTCATTGCCTGCTAGGAATATGGGACCAAATACTAGACTATTGACTAAATGTAATACATATTTATTAGGATAGTGAAGCTAAAACATTTAATTTGTCTCTATACTCCAGCATTTTGGATTTGAGATCAAATGTTTTATATGAGGCGACAGTACAGCATGTCACCTTTTATTTGAAGTTATTTTCATACATATCTGTTTTACCGTTTAGAAATTAATTCACTTTATGTATCTAATCCCCCATTTTGAAGGTGTCATAAGTATTCAGACCAATTCACTTATAGTGTAAGAGAGTGTATGTGAAAATGGCGAGTTTGTATGTTTTGTAGTCAAAAAGATAGCGGAAGATTTCCGATGACATCCTCTGGTATGTATCATGTGATTTTAACCGATTATGAGTAGGCATGCCTGATTATAGTTGGTTAAAATCACATGATTACACACCAGATGACCTCATCGGAAACACTTGTCTTCCACGATCTTTTCAATTAAAATGTTTAACCACCATTAATACATTATGACTTAAGCTTATAGATGATTTGTGAAGCATTTATGTTGTGCTTATGAAGACAAAGTATGCTATATAAAGCCTTTATAAGTTGTAATTCATTTAAAGTGGAACCAAATTATTTCCTTTTGCCACTGGATGGCAGGCACACCAAGTACATGTGATCATGCAGAGTCCGTTTTGGAACTCACTTTATGCAAAATTAGTTGTGCATGTGGAGATTAGTTGTGCATATGAACATTAGTTGTGCATGTGCAACACGCTGGCAATTGGGCTGTCATGTGACATCAACGATCCTCCGGCAAGTCATTCACATAGTCACATTATGAAGAAAGTTAAAGGTTGATGAGATTGTTCTGTGGATTTAATCTCTAATATTACTTATTTCACTCTGTGATATCCACTTGGGTTTTTACAGATAATGTGACTGCTTGCCAGTCAAATAGACTATAGCAACCTGATTTTAAACTGGTCGTAGGTCTGAGAACCAATGTCAAAACAGTGAATATGTACCGTCCGTCCTTGAATAGTTAATGTATGGGATGTTCTTGGATGTTTATCAAATGGCATACCACAGTTGTTCTGCACGGATCATGAGTTGCGAATCATAGATTTGATTATTATCTAATCTATCTTAAAGTAACATGTTATGCTCACCAAGGCTGTTAAGTTAACTCTAAGTTTCATGTATTTGTCCGCTACGTCACATCACTATGAGCTATTGTTCACTTCATAATATTCTCTCTCTTTGTGTGGGTCTGGTCTTACATTGCATCCAGAGGACACAACTTTTCAGAAGTATTCAGACCCCTTGACTTTTCCACATTTTGTTACGTTACAGCCTTATTCAAAAATGGATTAAATACATTTTAAAAATCCTCAGCAATTTACACACACTACCCCAAAATAACAAAATGAAAAACAGTTTAGAAGTTTTTGCAAATTTATCCAAAATAAAAAAAACATACCTTATTTACATAAGTATTCAGACCCTTTGCTATGAGACTCAAAATTGAGCTCAGGTGCATCCTGTTTTCTTGATGTTTCTACAACTTGATTGGAGTCCACCTGTGGTAAATTCAATTGATTGGACATGATTTGGAAAGGCACACACCTATTTATCTAAGGTCCCACAGTTGACTGTGCATGTCAGAGCAAAAACCAAGCCATGAGGTCAAAGGAATTGTCCGTAGATTTCTGAGACAGGATTGTGTCGAGGCACAGATCTGGGGAAGGGTACCAAAACATTTCTGCAGCATTGAAGATCCCCAAGAACACAGTGGCCTCCGTCATTCTTAAATGGAAGATGTTTGGAACTACCAAGACTCTTCCTAGAGCTGGCAGCCCATCCGAAGCTGAGCAATCGGGGGAGAAGGGCCTTGGTCAAGGAGGTGACCAAGAACCCAATGGTCACTCTGACAGAGCTCCAGAGTTCCTCTGTGGAAATGGGAGAACCTTCCAGAAGGACAACCATCTCTGCAGCACTTCACCAATCAGGCCTTTAAGGTAGAGTGGCCAGACGGAAGCCACTCCTCAGTTAAAGGCACATGATAGCCCGCATGGAGTTTGCCAAAAGGCACCTAAAGGACCATGAGAAACAAGATATTCTGGTCTGATGAAACCAAGATTGCAAATTTATTACAAATAAAAAACAGTTCAAACATTTCTAATAACATGTTTTCACTTTGTCTTTATGGTGTATTGTGTGTAGATGGAGGAAGAAAATGTTTTCTTTAATCCATTTTAGAATAAGGCTGTAACGTAACAAAATGTGGAAAAAGTCAAGTGGTCTGAATACTTTCCGAATGCACTGCACAACACACACCTTTTTAAAATATATACCCCTCCCCTAATTGGAGTAAACTAATGAACAACACTTCAGCTTCTACTTCTAGATTATACATACTATATAAATGACGTACACAATCTATTTTACAGTAGTTATCTTTCGTTTGGTTTTACTCCTATCCTTCAGCTACCCTCAACCCCTCCCATCCCTCTCTTAACACCATCCATACTGGATTTCTATTTGCCATATATTTTTCAACTGTGCTGCAATGTTTAACTGCTTTGTGATATACCCCCAGGAATTTGTCTGGTCTATTTATACAATAGTGTTTAAGATATCTTTACTCCACTGACACAGGGTGTTGCCGTTAGTTTAACTGATGTTGCGCAAGAGAAGAGTCTAACTTTTTGATGGAAGGTTAAATGTATCTTTGATCCGTCACACAGCAGTTCCTCTGCCTGAGATGGAGTCTTGAATTGATCTTGTGGTCTTGGGTCTTGAGACCACAAAAATACTCATCTGGGTTGGGTCTTAGGGCCTAACCCAATGTCTTGTATCTGGAGTTTGTGGACTGTTCTTGAATCTATTCCCTCAGCTTAAAAATGTAGCAGCTGGCCAGCGTGTGCGTAAATCTAGTCTTGGTTTCCGTGATGAACATTTCTGCAAATCAACATGACGAGAGCTTGGTACTGTAAGGTTCTATCTGCATTTTTTATTATTGACATAGCCTTGTTCTGTTCAATGTTCTCCAATTTATGTTGTTAAGTTCAAAAGAATACAAGAAAAACATTGCTACACCACTCAAACCAATGAGGGTTCAGAATTATAAAGCCAATTATCTCCGAATCATCTTTTTTCAGATAGAACCTTGTCTCAAGCTCTCAATGATTGATTTAGCTTTGAAGCTGCCCTTAAAGAAAGGATCTGGTTCAGCTTTCTGTGATCTTTTCTGGTCATTCTGTATATTTCAGACTTTGAAGCAGTTAATGACATATAGGGCCAGGAGTTTTTCCTGAGCATGTGACCTGACCCAAACCATAATGTATGATTCTGGTCATCGAGATCTGTGGCTGTGTCTGGAAGTATTTTTTTCCTCAAGCATCAAAGATGGTCATTTCAGAACCATTTACTAATCCATAGAATAGTCCTATGGAGGAAGTATTGTTGACACATTTGACAATTTTCATCTAAAAGCATAAGTAAGGGATAAACGCTGACGTTCTGTACATTACCTTGGAAGTAATGGACAACATAGCGGGATGAGGCGGAGCCTAGTCCCTTTGCGGAGTTAATTTTCCCAAGGTAATGTACAGGACGGAGGCGTTTGTCCAACTTATACCACAGTTGCCAAAAAAAACATGAAAGCACACATTTATCGGTAGAAATACTTACCCCCCCGTTGATATTTTCATTTATATAATCAAATTTCATACTTTCTCATATTTGAGTTGCTAGAGATGCGATCCAGTCGTTTGATTACCTTGGGAAATGTAGGTGCTACAAAACAAACATTGGGGTCATTTGGAGCTTCACCGCTTGCTCTGTAATGAGTATTTTGATTTCAATAAAAAAAAACATTTACATAAAAAACCAAAAAAATTATATATATATATATATATATTTGAACATAATATACTCTACGGGCATATCGAAGTTCCAGAGTGGAATCTCTGCTAGTTTAAAAGTTATGGCCCATTTTTTATAGAGAAATTGGCATAGTAGGCAATGTAACCAATAACAGCCCTCCATTTACAATACTTGTATCATTGCACATCCTGCAAATTACCAGCAGAGGTTGACCATTTTCACATTCACTCTTGGTAATGCTTACAAATTGGATCTTAACTTTAAAAGTAGCAGAGATGCAGTTAGAAAATATATTAAACAATTAGCCAAATAAAAACATTTTTACAAAATACTTCTCATATTAAAGAGCAAGATGTAAAGCTTCATGACACCAATGTTTGCTCTGTAGCACCTACAGATGAAACACTATGGAGTCTTAAACTTTGATCAATTATTTCTCAATAATGCTTTTAGATACAAATGTAATTTCAACAATCCTTCCTCAAATTACTGTTCTATGGATTACATTGTGTGAATCATGGTCTTTGTTGTTCTGGGTTTCGGGAGGACTCACATGTACGACACATTTCGAAGACACTCCTGTATGAGGTCACCACGGCCTAGCTAGCAACTGATCCAAATCAATTGTGCCCAATACTGTACTTATAAAAACAAAATCTATACATAACCAAACAGAATAGTATGTCCTGTAACACATCCTTTTAGTAGTTCATCCTCAAGGAAGACCCCAAAGAAAGGCTTTAGATAGTAAACACATTTATTGAGTAGAGAAAAGGATTAACCGGAAGCTGCACTTGTTTCTGCACTGCTATAGATCCATTCAATTGACCTCAGTAGCAGCATGTGCAACAACTTCCTGGTAAATAGAGAATGTTAACACTCAATAATCCATTCTGCTCTTCTAGGAAAAACAGTACACAGCACAGCAGGCTGGGACAGAGAACGAGAAAGAGAGGAGCACCATATACATTAAAGCTTTAAAATCAACAAGTCCAACTCTGACCTAAAACAACAACTAAGATCAGGCATTCAGCAAGCACTTTCCCAATGGATAGAAAAATGCAACAAAAAAAAGGAGAGATATCTTCCTGCTGGGGAAGGGATATGTGTCTGAAGAGGGTCTTCTTAAAGGTGGGGGTTGGAATATGGTTGGAGGAGGCTTATTGTGCTCTTGCGTGCACCCCCTTGGCCATTGGGGTGGATGTTGTAACCATGGTATGTTCTATGCCTTCAATGACAGAATTGAGAGGTACCCTTTTCACACTACTGAGCCAAGCAGAACTGAGCTGAATTGGGTTGGACTGGTTCTGCATCCGCCATTAGTACACAGTATGTTCAGGTCAGCACGATAATGCTGAGGGTAAGGGTTTGCAGGTTGACTTTTAACTGTGCTTTATTGGACAAGGATAGGTATGTGGAGTGTGCTTCATGTTGTGTGCCTCTCTCCCCACATCCCTGTATCCCATGCAGCTGTGTGCATTCAATTATTTGGCCACCATTGGGTTACTGACTAAATAAAGTCCAAGTTTAGTAATAATACTGCAAGCACCGCAAACTGAGCAAGAAGAGAAGATAATGTTATAAAATATGGGATTAGTAGAAAAAAAGACAACTCCTAACAACTACCTATAGTTGAGGGGAATCGCCTGTTCTTTTAAACAAAGCATTTCATTGGTTGTGGCTGGGGCGAGTTACTCAACACACAATGTAAAGCGCTTGGAGGCTTGATGGAAAGCGCCTTCAATAAATGCAATCCACCCATTCATTAATTTCTACAGCATATACTGCAAAAAATACATATCATATCAGGAGTTAAATGGACACCGTGATACCTATGTGTTTTCTGACAGCTTAAGAAAAAGAAAAGTACTTATAAAAGGCAAATAAAGTCTTACTGAAGGGCGTTGTTGACTTGGGTATTGTGCTCCTTTGGTAGTAAAGCTGCCCCCTAACTCCATTGGTCGACAGCAGGAGAGACAAAACCTCTCAAGAGCCCCGAACTAAAAATAGGGTCCTTGTCCATTTCGGTCCTTCAGTCTCTCTCCCCCCTTTTATGACCTCTCTGCGGTCTCTGTCATTCGTTCTGGTTTGTATTCATTAGGCACCAAATGGAAGAAAACAGTCTGAAACAGGGTGGGGCTTCCTGATCTTGTCCAATAAGAAATGCTTGTTTTTGTTTTCCGTTTTAAAACGTTTTCCATTGCATGCCCTAATAAATATGACCCAGGTGTTTTGGGATGTTTGCATCTCTCTCACGTGATGAGGCAGCAGTTGATATAGCGTGGCCCCAGTCTTCTCTTCAGGACTCCCTTTTTCCTCTTGGGGTTCAGGATAGCGATAATGGCCTCATCAAACACAGTTTTCAGTCCTTTCTGGGTGAGAGCCGAGCATTCCACGTAGACACACGCACCGATCTGGAGAGGAGCAGGCTGTCACTCAAAACTATCAACATAGGGTTAACCTCATCACCAAGCTAGCTTGGGGAGGAAGTTGTGTGTGAGAGACTCAATCATCAAATGCCCAAAACTGAATATATATACAAGCTTTATCATAATTTTTATACAGAATTGGTTTGATGAGGGACAGACCATCTGTGTAAAGTAAGGTAGACCACATGTCTCTCCTACACACTAAACATTCCTTCTGTAACCTCCCTCCTGGCCCCACAGTGGTACATACCTCCTTGGCTAGCTTCTGGCCCTGCTCTGTGGTGATGGGTTTTTCCTTCATGTCATTCAGTTTGGCAATGGTCTTGGGGTCATCACGCAGGTCAATCTGAAAACAGGAAGAGACAACATTTCCCATCAGCACAGTCAATGCCAATCAGAAAGGCAGCAGATAGGTTGCTTCTTAAGCAACTGCTTCACTTGAGTGAAACACCTGTTCATTCAACTACCCACTGGGCACACCAAGTCATTTCAACACAAATAATTTTGTAATATTTAGTTAATATGTTGATCAATGAGATTACAACCTATTTTCACCCACTCAAAAAGACAGCCACAGTTTGGGAATTTAACAATGTGTTATGACCATCCTTTCAACCATCAAAAACCACAACCAAATTCTCAATGTCAGGTTTTTGGTTTAGTTCTCACATAAATTATGTTATTGCTGCACATTCAACCATTTAAAAAACCAAAAGTTCAAAAGGGAATACAATGTCAGATATTTAGTTCATTTATACAATAACGTTACCACTGTGCTCCATCTAGCACAACAAATGACCTCGACTGCAATCGAGATCATTCAAGTACGTCGTGCAACTGATCAATGCCATTCTAGATTCTGCACAGATTATTAAATCGCAATTGTGAAGATCTCCACAGACCTGCTACTTTTGCATGCTATGTTGAACATGCACGCTTTCTATGATTACATACACAAGCAAAAAATTTAAAGGAGATGCATTTACTGCTTAGATAGTTCCATCTGTGCCACTGAGTCTGGCTTTAATTCTAGTTTGTCTACAAATGAATAATTGATGTGCTGAATTCACATCTCCATTTCAACCAAAAATGTATGTAAAAAAAAATGGGACTAAATCAGATCAAACTTTAAATGCAGTTTGATTGGATTTAGGATTTTCTATTAACTTGTATATTCCATTTGAAATCAACCAAAGCTTGAAACCATAGGCCTATATGCATTGTCTATTTTCAGTTGCATTTAAACAATAGCTGTTCATGACTTCACAAATGCTATATAGGCCTAAATAGTTTAATTGATGATATGATTAATTATGGATATATTTCATTTGCTCTGGTAAACCTACCCTTTGGAATGAATTTGATAGCAACAATGAATCTATTAGGTGGAGATTTCTCAATCACTCTCATGATTGGTAACAGTCAGTGGCAAATATGAAAGCTAAGCAGGGCTGGACTAGATGGGAGACCAAAAGGGTAGCTGTAGATCGATCAACCTCTCCAGTAGGACACGGATATGTAGTGGATATTACGCTGAAGATCTGATGTTTCAAAGGTACAAATTCAACATATTTTATACAAGGTTTGTCTGTTGAAAATTGACAACATAATCCTGTGGTTTAAATTAACCTCAAAACAGTTAGCATTTGATTACATTTTTCAAATCAATGTATTTTCCTTGTAGATTCCACGTCACAATACGTTGACAAATTACATTAAAACATTGATTTAACCAGTTTGGGCCCAGTGGGTATCTAACCCCATTTTCAAAGAGCACCCCACATTTGACTTAAATTATCAAAGAGGTGCTCTTCCTCTGTTTCAGGATTCTTAGGTGGAGTTTCCTTGTAGTATTCAAACAGACAAATGTGCCATATTAGTCCTTTGCATTATTTCCAAACACAATCCAAAACTTGTTTTCATTTTATTGTATTTTTTATTTTACCTTTATTAAACTAGGGAAGTCAGTTAAGAACAAATTCTTATTTTCAATGACGGCCTAGAAACAGTGGGTTAACTGCCTTGTTCAGGGGCAGAACGACATAATTTTTACCTTGTCAGCTCAGGGATTCGATCTTGCAACCTTTCGGTTACTAGTCCAACGCTCTAACCACGAGGCTACCCTGATGTTTCTATTATATTATTCCTTCATATGTTTTTGTGATTGAATTCAACTTCAACCATGAGGTATTTGACCCTTTATTTTCTTTTGAGTGCAGAACACACACACACACACAAAATGCACGCTGTTCCTCTCTTACTAACACCCAATATGCCTTTTGTAATTTGTTTGTATTTTGGTCCATTAATATTAGTATTTAAAAAAAGTAAACATACACATTTCAAACACTCAATGAAAATGTATATTTCTCTTTAGTTTGTCATACCACTTCCCTCTACATTTTAACCACTTTAAAATGGACATACATCAACAATTTCAAAGCTCATTTCATAGAGAATGTTACAAACTGGACTATATTTGGTAACTTACTTTCAAGAGATGGTGTTTGGTAGTCTGAATTCAGTGTACTTGTCCTTAACTCTCATTTCCCGAAAGTCAGACTTTTCCGACACGCCAACAAATTTCTCAGCTTCAGAAGCATCTGCATTCAGCAAATTTTGTGGTTATCTTTAGATATATTTTCCAGACTTGCCAAGAGAGAATTGTTTATATGTTGTAAATAAAATACTGCCATTCAAAAGTTTGGGGTCCTTGTTTTGGAAAGAAAAGCAAATTTTGCCCATTTTAAAATATCAAATTGGTCAGAAATACAGTGTAGACATTGTTAATGTTGTAAATGACTATTGTAGCTGGAAACGGCTTATTTTTAATGGAATATCTAAATAGGCGTACAGAGACCTATTATCAGCAACCATCACTCCAATGTGTTCCAATGGCACGTTGTTAGCTAATCCAAGTTTATTATTTTAAAAGGCTAATTGATCATTAGAAAACCCTTTTACAATTATGTTAACACAGCTGAAAACTGTTGTCCTGATTTTAAAGAAGCAATAAAACTGGCCTTAGACTAGTTTAGTATCTGGAGCATGAGCATTTGTGGGTTCGATTACTGGCTCAAAAAGGCCAGAAAAAAAGGTATTTCTTCTGAAACTCGTCAGTCTATTCTTGTTCTGAGAAATGAAGGCTATTCTATGCTAGAAATTAGCCAAGAAACTGAAGATCTCATACAACGCTGTGTATTACTCCCTTCACAGAACATCGCAAACTGGCTCTAACCAGAATAGAAAGAGTGGGAGACCCCGATGCACAACCGAGCAAGAGGACAAGTACATTAGAGTGTCTAGTTTGAGAAACAGACGCCTCACAAGTCCTCAACTGGCAGCATCATTAAATAGTAACTGCAAAACACCAGTCTCAACGTCAACAGTGTAGAGGCGACTCCGGGATGCTGGCCTTCTAGGCAGAGTTCCCTCTGTCCAGTGTCTGTGTTCTTTTGCCCATCTTAATCTTTTATTTTTATTGGCCAGTCTGAGATATGGCTTTTTCTTTGCAACTGTGCCTAGAAGGCCAGCATCCCGGAGTCGCCTCTTCACTGTAGAAAGAGTGCCTTTTGGCAATCTCCAAGTGGGCTGTCATGTGCCTTTTACTGAGGAGCGGCTTCCGTCTGGCCACTCTACCATAAAGGCCTGATTGGAGTGCTGCAAAGAAAGTTGTACTTCTGAAAGGTTCTCCAATCTCCACAGAGGAACTCTGGAGCTCTGTCAGAGTGACCATCGAGTTTTTGGTCACCTCCCTGACCAAGGCCCTTCTCCCCCGATTGCTCAGTTTGGCCGGGCGGCCAGCTCTAGGAAGAATCTTGGGGTTCCAAACTTCTCCCATTTAAGAATAATGGAGGCCACGGTGTTCTTGGGGACCATTTTTTGGTCCGTGCCTTGACACAATTCTGTCTCTGAGCTCTACGAACAATTCCTTTGACCTCATGGCTTGATTTTTGGACATGCACTGTCAACTGTGGGACCTTATATAGACAGGTGTGTGCCTTTCCAAATCAAGTCCAATCTGAGTTTACCGTAGGTGGACTCCAATCAAGTTGTAGAAACATCAAGGATCATCAATGGAAACAGGATGCACCTGAGCTCAAATTGCGAGTCTCATAGCAAAGGGTCTGAATACTTATGTAAATAAGGTATCTGTTTCTTATATATTTGAAAATATTTAAAACTTAAAAACTAAAAAAAAAAAAAAACTAAAACTCTGATTTACCTAGCTCAGTGGAGACCCTACGAACCTTAAGGGTTAACCAATCCTGTGAACGGGTTAGGCAACTCCGGTGTCTATACTTCAACAGCACAGTTCGATAAGATGGAAGTTTATAAAGTAGGGCCTTGTAAACAAAAAGGGAGTAATGTAGAGATCTACAAGTTTTTAACGAAGTCCAGCCAACCTTTTGATACAGGATGCAGTGATGTGTATCAAAACTGTCAGAGAAAGGCACAATCTGCTTCTGTAGAAAAAGCCAACTTTAAATCTTAGCTTCTTAACCAGCTCATCTATATGTTTTTTTTTTTAAACGTCAAATGCATACCAAATGCCCAAGTATTTATATGCGGGACATGTTCGATTGGAGAACCATCTAATGACTGAACATGTAGTTCATCTGAAACATTCTTACGGGAGTTTAAAAACATGTATTTTGTTTTGCTCATATTAAGCACACGTTTTAAAAAAAAAAATCCTGCATAGCTATAAAATTTGACTGTAGTTTTGACACAGCCAGATCAACTGTCGGGGCAATAGTATACATAATAGTATAATGCGCATATAGATGAAGATTACAATTTTTAAACAGATTGACCAATGGTGTTTATATAAATAGTGAAGAGAACAGGTCCCCAAATCGACCCGTGGCACACCTTTATGTATATCAAGAAATTCAGACTTAACCCCATCCATTACGATGGCCTGAGTTCTGTCACCAAGATAATCGTGAAACCAAGAACAGGTGTCAGAGCTCAGGCCTATCGAGGACAACTTATTCAATAAAACAGCACGATCAACAGTTTTAAAAGCCTTTAATATGAAATGTGCTGCTTTGTTTGTCAGTGTCTACAGCATTGATGAGATCGATAACAACTAAAGTGGTTGCTGTAATAGCACTATGCCCAGGCCTAACCCTGATTGATTTGCATTCAAAAACACATTTCTCAAATAAAAAGAGCAAAGTTGTACATTTACCAAGGATTCAAGAACCTTAGCTAGACACGAAAGCCTTGAAAATGGGGCGATAATTGTTAAGCTCTCTACTTTCTCCACCCTTATGGAGTGGCAGCACAAGAGCGGATTCCCATACTTTTGGAATATTTCCTGATAACAATGATAAATAAAAATAAAACATTTGGGTTATTGAGCCAACAACGATGGGCGCTACACGCTTAAGCAGACCAGGATCCAATTGGCCGGCCCCTGTGGATTTCTTGTCTATTGCTAGCAAAGCATCCAGGACTTCTTTTTATGTAAATAGCCTAAAATAAAAGCTTAAACTAAAAGTTTCCTCTATCAGCGCTCAGCCTAATATCATTGTGAATAGTCTTAGAAGTGCATTCAAAGAGAGAGCCCGCTGAAATAAAATGGTGATTAAACGCATTTAATGAGATATTGCCTCATTTGCACATTTTAATAAATTATTTCAGAAAAATGGTAATACAAAATTATTTTGTGTCTACATTCAACTGGTAAAAGTGAACTGTTATATGATTAAGGGAAGGAAAAAAAAAGACCCTACTTTACCCCGCACTGATACGTGTAACAAACTCTTTATTGAGAGAAACATTCATTAACACATCTGTGGTAGTGTTTGATTTGTGGCTCTGGTCATCTGTGAATTGACTGGGTCCACATTAGTATGTGAATTGATTGGGTCCATGTCAGTATGCAGTGTGAGAATGTGAGTTACGGTAGGACTGATAAGAGAAGTAAATATCAGCTGACAGAGCGATAAATCACAGGCCCACTCCACTAAATTCACCACCACCAATATGGCCATTTCTATTTCTGGTGGCCAGGGAACAGCTGGTGGAGCGACACCCATAAGTGCGGTTTGATCTATCGGAACGTTTTTGAGAGTTACTAAATAAAAAGTTACATTTACTCTTACTATTAAGTTCCATCTACTTTTTAATGATTCAGAACTATACACCTATATTTCTTTATGCATGTTTGTGAATGGTCTTAAGAATGAAATAAACCAGAGTGTACAGTACATTTAAGTGGAGGCTCAGTTTTATAATCCCCCTCCTCTGTCAATGTGAAGTAGGGCGTGAGAATGAGTAGGGTGGATGAGGATAGCACATGCCAGGTGAATACAGTACACTCTGTGAAACTTAGCATGTGAAATGGCCAGGACAAAGTATAGAGACAGGCTATGGGTGGGGTGGGATGGCTGTAGCTCACCTGAGTGCCTATAAGGAGGTAGGGGACACTTGGGGCATACTCCTGCAGCTCAGTGACCCACTCCTCCCTCACATTCTGGAAACTAGCCGGGTTGACCACAGAAAAGCAGATGAGGAAGACATCGGTCATGGGGTACGACAAAGGCCTCAAGCGGTCATAGTCCTCCTGAAAAAGAATGTAAGGGCGGGTAATAAGAGACACAGCAGAGAGAGAAGTTAGGGGAGGGGAACAAAGGCACCGGGGAGAAAGAGAGCAACAGCCTTCCTAACATCATATCCACCAAAAGACTACCACATCCTCAGAAGTAATATTCATTCATTTTTCAACCGTATGAAAAAAATGAGCTCCAAATGCAGCTATTTGCTCCTCCTCACTGAGGCAGGGAAGAGAGCAAACTTATTCTGTGCTTATCTACCGGACTTCACCATGCACAACACAACACAGCCACGCTACCAGGCTGTTTTATCAGAACAGTGAACACTTTTATATGAAGGGAGTGATAAACATTTGGCCATTAGAATTTACTTTTGAAATGGAGGGATGTGCCGATTTCTACAGATGCCCTTCATCAGACAGCATCTTTTCTCTCGGTCTCGCTCTGACCGTGGCTATTGGGCATTATTTCACATTAGCAGTACTTTACAGGAAGCAGTGCGGAAGGCATCAGACAAACTGGCATCTCCGATGGGCCTCAGTTTATTGTGTGGCGCCAATCGCTAATTCACATATCCAACATGGTCCTGTCTGTGTAAATGAGATCAAGCAGTTCCTCGTTGCTCTCTGATACCCAATTCTGAGAGGATGTCTTTCTACATCACCAGCACACTCTGAATAACCAGAGTTTATACATGCAGAGTGCACACATTAAGACTAGTTATGGTGATGGACAAGGTGGCAAGCTTGAAGTAAATCAATGGGTCTTAAATCATTAATATGACTGATTAGCTCAACAAACTAACTTAACTTTGCTAAAAACCAGAAAAATCTAAGTGAATTAAATTCTGTGCACTGAATAATTAAGAAGTCTTGGACAACCTTGTGGCGATGCCACTATAGTATGTTATTACCAGGTAACCTAGTGGTTAGAACGTTGGGCCAGCTGACAAGGTACAAATCTGTAATTCTGCCCCACTGTTCCCCGGTAGGCCGTCATTGTAAATAAGAATTTGTTCTTAACTGACTTGCCTAGTTAAATAAATAAAAGGTTATTGTGAGCGCAGTGGTTTCAAGAACTGCCGGATATAGAAATAGCCTTCATGAAACCTAGCTGATGTCCTACAGAAAATATGCTGATACTTCTGCTTTCTAGCCCATTTCAAACTGGTTGAGAATGCATGTGCTTTGTAAACAACAGGTGTAGACTAACAGTGAAATGCTTACTTAGAGGCCCCTCCCAACAATGCCGAGAGAAAGAAAAGAGAAATAGAAGTATTAACATGTAATAATAATAATAATAATAATAATAATAATAAATACACAATGAGAAACAAGAACTCAAAGTATTCAGACCCCTTGAGTTTTTCAACATTTTGTTACGTTACAGCCTTCTCAACCTCCTTCCTCAATCTACACACAATGCCCCATAACGACAAAGCAAAAACAGGTTTAGACATTTTTACACATTTTGGAAAAAAATTTAACTGATATTTACATAAGTATTCAGGCCCTTTACTCAGTATTTTGTTGAAGCACCTTTGACAGCGATTACAGACTAGAGTCTACTTGGGTATGACGCTACAAGCTTGGCACACCTGTATTTGGGGAGTTTCTCCCATTCTTCTCTGCAGATCCTCTCAATCTCTGACAGGTTGGATGGGGAGCGTCGCTGCACAGTTATTTTCAGGTCTCTCCAGAGATGTTCGATCTGGTTCAAGTCCGGACTCTGGCTGGGCCACTCAAGGACATTCAGAGACTTGTCCCGAAGCCACTCATGCGTTGTCTTGGCTGTGTGCTTAGGGTCGTTGTCCTGTTGGAAGGTGAACATTCGCCCCAATCTGATGTCCGGAGAGCTCTGGAGCAGGTTTTCATCAAGGATCTCTCTGTACTTTGCCCCGTTCAGCTTTCCTTCCAATCCTGTATGATGCTGCCACCACCATGCTTCACCGTAGCGATGGTGCCAGGTTTCCTCCAAAGAGTTCAATCTTGGTTTCATCAGACCAGAGAATCTTGTTTGTTTCTCATGGTCTGAGTGCCTTTTGGCAAACATCAAGCAGGCTGTCATGTGCCTTACTGAGCAGTGGCTTCCGTCTGGCCACTCTACCATTAAGGCCTGATTGGTGGAGTGCTACAGAGATGGTTGTCCTTCTGGAAGGTTCTCCCATCTCCCCAGAGGAACTCTGGAGCTCAGTCAGTGTGACCATAGGGTTCTTGGTCACCTCCCTGACCAAGGCTCTTCTCCACCGATTGCTCAGTTTGGCCAGGCAGCCAGCTCTAGGAAGAGTCTTGGTGGTTCCAAACTTCTTACATTTAACAATGATAGAGACCTTCAATGCTGCAGAAAGTTTTTGGTACCCTTCCCCAGATCTGTGCCTCGACACAATCCTGTCTCAGAGCTCTACGGACAATTCCTTTGACCTCATGGCTTGGTTTTTTGCTCTGACATGCACTGTCAACTGTGGGAACTTATATAGACAGGTGTGTGCCTTTCCAAATCATGTTTAATCAATTGAATTTACCACAGGTGGACTCCAATCAAGTTGTAGAAACATCTCAAGGATGATCAATGGAAACAGGATGTACCGGAGCTCAATTTCGAGTCTCATAGCAAAGGGTCTGAATACTTATGTAAATAAGGTATGTTTTTTTATTTAATACATTCGCAAAGATTTTTACAAACCTGTTTTCGCTTTGTCATTATGGGGTATTGTGTGTAGATTGATGAGGAAAGGTGTCCAGAGTCCTGTTGGTTCTAGACTTGGTATCAGAGAGAACAGTCTATGACTTGAGTAGCTGGAATGTGACCATTTTTAAGGACTTCCTCTGACAACGCCTGGTATAGAGATCCTGGATGGCAGGGAGCTCGGCCCCAGTGTTCTACTGGTTCGTATGCAGTACCCTATGTAGCACCTTGCGGTCAGATGCCAAGCAGTTGCCATACCAAGATATGATGCAGCCAATCAAGATGCTCTCAATGGTGGAGCTGTAGAACTTTGAGGATCCGAGGGCCAGATCGTTTCAGCCTCCTGAGGGGGAAAAGCTTTATTGTGCCCTCTTTACAACTGTGTTGGTCTGTGTGGACCATGATAGACCCTCCATTATTTGAGCTGAAGCAAGAGAAAATATACTCAGACTTCAGAATGAAATGTTGCCCATTCACATCTCCTATGTTGCCTGACTACAATTTTGTATCTTGAAAACGTTAAATACATTCTGTGTACATTTTGGCATGTTTACCTGCCTCAATACCCACTTTAGTGTGTGTAGATTGCAAGCCCTTAGTAGGGAGGGATGTGAGCTAACTGGCTGTAGAGCGAACTGGCTACCTACTACTGTTGGTTAGCCAGCTAGCTAGCTGGCAATGAAGAAGTGGTAGCTAGCTACCCATGAAGAATTGACCATACATAGCAGTAGTTTTAGGTCATTTTTGCCTGTTAAACTGTCTGGTTAGCTAGATTATTATGATTCACATAAAGCTAGCTGATAGCTATGAAGTAAAACGTTTGCTTTGTGTAAATCTTGTTTTGTCTATTGCCAGTGTCCTGGCTGGAAGAAGTGAAATGGTTAAGTCCATATTAAGTCAATAGGGCTAACTGGCTACCCACGAATAATTTACATCTACCTTGCATAACATTAGTTTAAGGTCATGTGGCTGTTTAAATAGCTAGCTAGCCATTGTCCTGGCTGGAGGAAGGTTCAGTGAATGAGGAGGTGCAGCGTGAGATAATACAGTAATGGTAGTGCGAGTGCTTGTCAAATGTAATGTTTTATGCGCTCTCCACACTCTCATCCTCACGAGAACGTACTCATGAGAACGTACTCATGAGAACGTCCTCAAAGAACGCACGTGGAGCATGACCGTGTGGAGTACGGTAGTATGCATGTTGAGAAACACCTTGTGTGTTTCCTTGGTTCCCCTTATGGAGTAGGTGAACCCAATCCCAGTGTACTGTACTAGAACACAGTAATACACTCAGCAGTTTACAGTAGACACAAAGCCTTAGCTTGTCTTGTGAAGGGGGAGCGATCTCCATTCTTTTATCCCCATTGCATTTAATAAATATTTCCACAATGTTCTCCAGTGTGTCAGTGTGTACAGTAAATAGTATGAAGGAGGGAGAAGGAAGCATGAAAATACAAGAGGGGCCACCAAAGGGGTAAGACAGAAGATGGTTTCTATTAAGGAGTCTAAGCTCTGTCTAAGCCTGGGGAGGGGAGGATTGTTTTAAGAGGGTTAAACCAGGGATTGTTTAGCTATTTGATTTTGAAATAAGTAATGTAAACAAATTGTTGGATGAAACACTGAATTTGGCATTACTGCTATTAGCCAATATAAATGCATTGAACAACAGATTCACTACATGGAACAGAGAAATCATAATGAAGTTGGTTTGAAGTGTCTGTCCTATATCTGAGAGACATAAGAAAGATCATGTATTTATCACCTTATTTTAGGCACTAAACTATCTCCATTTATACTTCCATTCGATTTTTTTGGAAGCCAGGGACCTTCAGATGAGTCTTGTGAGTGTCCTAGAGGAAAATGGAGAACATAATGAGGGTCCCGTCTTTCAATTGAGTGGTCATGATAGTTTGTAGGCCAAAACGTTCGGATGCTACAGAAGTTTTCTTGAGAAGACTGATTCTTCGGGATGTCTCATGATCTGACAAACACAGCTCTCGCTCTGGCACCTTTCACCGTATACGTGGAAGGATGCGGTGGATTGAGACGCAGTTAGGGCTGCAAAGGGTCGGACACTTTCCGGTCAATTTCTGGAATTGTTTCGGAAATTAAGCCCTGGATTTTGGGGAATTTTGCTTAAATTTATTTAAAAAAAAAGTTAGCTTACAACAGCGAACCTTTTTTTTGTGGGATACACATAAGGCAATTCTAGGTCTTGGCATATTTTGGTTAAACTATCCCCAATTCAATGGAATTGCAACCCTCTGCATGCGCAGTGGATTCTTCCATCACATGTGCAGTGCACTCTTCCATCACATGTACAGCTGATTCTCAAGATCTTGCACACTAATGAGATGCTATTGAGCCCGCACTACTACACTGTCTGAGCCAAGGACTACATGCTTTCTGGTAAGTTTTGATTACAATACTGGGTGGGGTGAATTTATTTAACTAGTAAATAGTAACCTACAGCAAAGTGTGTTTAAATAATTTCTAACTTGTTAACAATTCCTGCTAGTTAGTTTTTGCTACCATGTGGGTTTTAGCTTGCTTGAGCCTGCTAACTGAGTGTTAATTCACCTGTTCCCATTCATGTTTCATTTAAAAAAAAATATCTTACAAAGGACTTGTTTAATCAAACTGCTTAACTATTTATCTGTAAATTGGGTTTTTGTATTCTTTTTTTTTTTACTACAAGTTTTCCAAATCTTTACAGGAAATGCCACAGGCACTATCTGAAATGTGGAGATATTTCACTGCAGCTCATGTAGAAGGAAAAGCTGTGTACATTTGCAAATACTGTGCCAAATCATATGTGAAGAATGCAACAAAGATGCAGAATTATCTGGCCAAGTGCATAAAGTTGCCTCAGTGCTCACAACAAGCAACCTAAGGTGAAGACACCTTATCAATAGCAACAGCTCATGGTACTCCTGGAATCAAAGTTTTTTTTTCACTCAATGGAGGAACGTAGTCAGAGAAATGCTGATGAATGTCTTGCTTAAACTGTGTAAGAAACTGGTTCACCTCTGATGCTCACAGGCAATGTGTATTTGAAGAGATTTCTGAATGTTCTTCGCCCAGCATACACCCCTCCAACCAGACATGCAGAGTTCAAGTGAAGGTCAAGCAAATAATAGAGAAAGCTGACTGTATTGCAATCATCTCTGATGGGTGATCAATTGTTTGAGGGCAAGGAATAATTAATTACATCATCTCCACCCCTCAACCAGTATTCTACAAGAGCACAGACACAAGGGACAACAGACACACCGGTCTCTACATTGCAGATGAGCTGAAGGCAGTCATCAATGACCTTGGATCACAGAAGGTATTTGCACTGGTGACAGACAATGCTGTGAACATGAAGGCTGCTTGGTCTAAAGTGGAGGAGTCCTACCCTCATATCACACCCATTGGCTGTGCTGCTTATGCATTGAATCTGCTCCTCAAGGACATTATGGCACTGAAAACAATGGATACACTCTACAAGAGAGCCAAGGAAATGGTTAGGTATGTGAAGGGTCATTAAGTTATAGCAGCAGTCTACCTCTCCAAGCACAGTGAGAAGAATAAGAGCACCACATTGAAGCTGCCCATCATTTTTACAGATGTATGTTGAAAACGTTTTTGGGAGATGCGATGGATCATTGGGGATCATTCAATATTCCCTTTTGTTGTTCAGTGAAAATATTCCATGTGAAGAGTCAACTCATTTAATTAAAGTTAAAAAAAAAACTATTTAGTTATGAATTTCCATTGGAAGGATTTAATAATTTGCAATTATGTCTACTTATAATAAGGGAAAAGGTTTGTTTCTGTCTCCATATGATATGGTAAATGTTATTCATATTAATTTGCATATATTCCCGTTGATTTCCCATTAATTCCCATATATTCCTGTTAATTCCCCTAGACGCAGTCCATGCAAAAAAAACAGATCTCTAGTTTATACCAACAGATTTTGCTGGCGATTTTTTTTTATTATGTTAATTCGATTTCCACAGGGAAGCGGAAATTGTAAGCTAAGGGTTAAGAAGTTAATAAAGGTACTCAAGGCAGGGCATATTCCAACCACTCTCCCCATATGTGTTCTTACATTTCGATCAGGGCGAGGCTTTCTATGGCATTTCTACTTGGCTGGGTATGTGATCTCAGCTGTGAGTGTGTCGAGTCACTGACATGACAGTCTATGTTATCAGCGAGTCACTCCTACTCGGGCCTGGCGGCTGTGTCAGAGACGCCTGTTCCAGCATAGCCGCAAGGAGAATAACAAGCGCAGGCACTCCGCTTTATGGCCCATCCTCAAAACAGTCTGAACACTGCACTGTAAAAGGGTTACTGTGAATTGTACAGTAACTTACTGGTAGTTGGTTGCTAGCTAGTAACTGCATTTCATATTACAGTACTTCATTTCCCGTGTTGGGAAATGTCTGAGCATTTCCCAACACGGGACTAAAGTGATAGTTCAGCCTGGGGTATCCCATTCAAGGTGATTACATCACATGCCAAATAATGGAGCTTTAGACCGACGATGGTGGTCAATGGTGAAACATCCATCAGCAACCTCTATCTAGCTGTAGTGTTCAAATGTGAATGACATGTCTAGTGAATGACATGTCTTGGTGTTCAGCTGAGTGGAGAGGAACAAGGCCCTGTGGCGGCAGCAGAGCAGAGCCCACTTTACTCTACCCCCTGCTGGGATGTCTAGGGGTCACATCTCAGGGAGGGCACAAAACCTAATGAGGCACAATACAAAACAAAAGGGGGGGTTGGGAATGCCTCCCTGTGACGGCAGCATGTGCAACTGAGTGTGAGGAGTGCGAGTGCAGGAGGGAGTGAGCAAATGAGAAACTGAGCAGCAAAAAAAGGCAAAGAGTGAAGTGTGAGTAAAGAGAGCCCAGTGTTGCCATGGGTACAACAGCACTTAACATCCACTTCCTGCTTCCTCCTCCTATCCACAGCAGCAATGCTAGCTTTCTATGATTAGTGCATCAGCCGGGGAGGGGATGAATGAACAAATCAATAAAGTATATTCCATTCTGTTCCCTCTGTTCTTGACCCACATGTTCAAGAGCTAAGAGATGTGACTGAATGTGTTACGTATAGATGTATGAAATACATGGGTGGTGGAATAAGTGATACACAGACAAAATGAGAGACTAATTTCTCTCCTCTTCGAGCAAATGGTTAATCATGTTCCCATATGAAACAGCTGACGATTCTGGGAGCTTCAGCTCTGCCAGGGACATAAGTATTAAAAGGTCTTTGGAGTCAATAAAATATGTCTGATGCAGAGCAGAAGGTGGGGACTGTAGCAGGAGAGTGTGAATTAGCGGGTGGGTGGCTGGGTTGGATGAGGTTCCTCAACAGAGAGGGGTATAGTATTTATCATTGCATTCTTCCACACCCCGGCCCGAGCCTCCTATAGGGCTCTATTACAGGATTCCAGAGCAGATTTGCAGTTTTTTCTCCCCCCCTCGCTCTGTTTTTTCCCCCCTCTGTCTCAGCCAGCCCCTCAGTCTCGCTCTATTCCTCTTTCGGTTTCCCTCCTCTAGCACTCCCTTCTTTGATCAGATGCTGAAGCTATAAACATTACCAGCTGGCCTTGTGCTCAGCATAAAGAGATCAGCCGAGGTGGAGGAGTGGAGGGGCTGCATTTGAAGAGAAGTAACTACTCTCTGTGGCCTCTGCGCCCACAGTCGACATCTGGGAAACTTCTCAATTTCACAGGCGGTGTAAATCAGAAAACCAAAAAAGGCTCCAGACATGGAATTGCAATCAAACACCAAAGAGTAACAAAAGGCTGTGTGAAACACTACTGAAATGTAGTTTTAAGATCATATCGTTTCTCCAAAGAATTAGTTATAGGGGCCACAGTTTCGAGTGGGAATAATTATTTTGAGTCGGTGGAGACAATAGCAACTATTCATGTACTTATATTTTATTAATGAACAAACAATGGGCCTTATAGTATTATTTCTCAACCTCAAACCTACTCCCCTTTTCACCAGGTGAATAGTGTTTAAGTTCAGGACCTATTGGGACTTTACACAGTTAAAAATCGGGTTCAGGGGAGAGTGTTAACAATTCGTCGCTGCATGTGACATGCCTTAACTTCAGACCCAGCTTGGAAAAACAGAGCTAAAGGTCTTTAAAGAAAAAGTGAGTGTGTGTTTACGTGAGAGCTTGCTGGCGGTGAGTGAAAAATGTTATGACGTGCACATTTGACTGTGTGCTGCTGTGTACAGTGTGAGTTGAGTGATACTCTTGCAGATTTGAATGCTGCATTGTAAAGAACCAACCCATAAACAAGACAGTGACAACCTCCCTACTGGACATAGGACCCCTGTTCTCTATATAATAGACCCATTGAAATGCTTAACTAGGCCTACAACCACGGTCTATCACACACCAGAGTGACTGGAAACTAGAGCAACGTGTGAAAACCCGTCACCTGTTGCAGTTTGGAGTGATCAGAATTTCAAGCTTGTGGGTGTGTCTAGAGCACCATTGGTTAACAGTGGGGGGAGCACATCGGGAGAGGTTGTGTCCTTGGACGTGGCATGCTTGGCAACCAGCCAGAGTTAAAATAAACTCACTGTACCTGACCAGCTGTGTCATACAGTCCCAATAAGTACTGCTTTCCGCCAACGTTGACACTCACTGCAAATGAAAAAGGCTTGTTTAGAGAGAGACAGAGAGATCTCTTATCCCAAGTGGTTTTGATTATAGAAACAGATGTATTCCTATGCAATCTGAGACAAAGAAAGTAGAAAAAGTAAGCATTGCACTACATTCAAACACATGCTTCACCTTCCCCTGAACATTGGAATGTAGGGACTATTCAAACAAATTGGCATAGAGATTAAACTCATGCAACTGTAACTAGATTACACGAGTGTCAGATTTTATTAGGAAGGATCAGGCAACTGGAAATTATTCAATTCGAGATCGCTCTCACACACAGCCTAAATGTTCATGTAAGATCATGACATGTTCCAAAATCATCTTACCTGCATAATGGTCAAACACAGTGGGCACATACTCTTCCGGAAAGGCGTCGTTGGCATAGCTCATCAACAGACACGTTTTGCCCACAGCACCGTCTCCAACCACAACGCATTTCAACATAATTGTACCAGTTCCGTTTGCCATGATGATCCTATCATTACCATCATCCTCCGACGCCCTGTTTTCCTGAGCTGCACGGAGATCCCCACACCACTGGCATTACCAGAGACGGAGACCAAATGCGCGACTCATCGAGACCAATGGAAATACCATTCCTCCTTCCTCCTTGCTGCCGTCCAGTTTGCAAATGTGGCCTTAAAGGGGTTTTATTTCCATACTGCACACACAAAAAAACACAGACACTGTGCAGAGTGGCTATTTGCCGGTTCAGCAAAGTCTAGAAAGTCCCAGCAGTCGAAACGGCTTCACCCTAGTCCCCAGTCCCCCGCCCTATCGTTGATGTATTTGCGAGACGCGCGGTTGGAAGCCCGCTGCTTAGCCTGTTCCCCAGTTCGCCTCTTGACTCTCGGTCCCTCGCCTAGTTTGCATTGGCACTATAGAAAAGGTGAGTTCGCTTGTTGTAGAGGCGGGGCTATATCTGAGACCAATGGGCTTTGGTAAAAATCCATAGATTGTGGATAGTTTATTGATATTAGGCTTTAGGCAATTTCTTTGCTATATAGTTGAAGTGTCTCCAAATATGCGTTGTGTCATCGTTATTACACTTGATTTGCATCTTCAGACACAACTTTTTAGGCATAGCCTATACCCTACGCATAATGGTGTTAAATCCAGAGACTTTCTCAATGGCTTTAGTCCTAATTAATCCCAAATGATGGCATAATTGCCCCAAATCATTAGCCTAAATCTGCATTAGCCAAAACCAAAGTATGACAATGCCATGGTGACCTGAAGAGGGAGGGGGGAGAGTAGTGTGAGGATCTTGCAGATGGAGACACCACAGGGAGTGGATGCTGTGCAAATACAGTATACAGGAAGAGAAGACTTGACCTCTGTGTTGCACTTGGACAGGTGTGGGCTGTCTCCTTGAATTAGTGCACCCAGACCCATGATTTTCAAGGAGGAGGAAGAACAAGCAAACAAACACACATGCGCGCACACACACACACATCTGTCTGATAGTGGTGGGAACAGCTGTCTTGTTACACATGTTTGTCCCAGAAAACATCATATGTCCTGGACTTCTCTCTCCTACCCTATTTCCATTTGATATCATATGCCACATGTGCATAAATGCATACATTCTCCCACACAACATCTCTATACTTCATATCCACTTTGTTGATAGTCCCTAGCCAGATATCGACTGTACAATCAGCATCAAGGGGCGTGGCTACCCTGAGCTGCGAAGCTGTTGCTTTCAACCTCCAGTGTAGCGCTATCATAACGTTTGACAAGGGGCCTGTTCGTTTTGGATGGCCCGGTGCTCCGGGTGAGTGGACAATTTTGTTAAAACCAATGGAATGGTCTGAAATGTGGAAACTCCGTCAACCCGGGCACCAACCCATGCAAAAGGAACCCACCCAGTTGCTGCAGCTTTCACGTGACCAAACAATTACCTCATACTTGCTGTTCAAAACATGTTGCATAGTAGGTGTTATGAACCAACCAGAGAAGATAAGTAATAGCATTCAGTCAAATTCCAAATGAGACTATCTGCATTGTTTTTATGTCATCTAATGAATACACATATCATGCATATATTAATTTGCTGTATATGTACTGTATATAAAACATTGCTTCATTTTACAGAGCATGACTAGTAGGCCTAAGCTAGGCTACTGGTGTAAGTTTGATGTTGGTAAGCCACATGAGTTCATTAGTGAGCTGCTGACCTTATTTCCCAGTGGATGACTTTAATATCAACTGTCTATTTGGACTAGGTTTAAAGGTTTAAAGGTCAAGGTATCTATAAAAGACAGGGCTGCTGTCGCAGTAGCTCCTCTTTGACAGTCAACGTTTGACTGTTTTGATTTACCACTCTCGTTGAGAAAATTGAAATGAAATGAAAAATCCATGCAGATAAATCTAAAAACAGTGTCTCAGTATTTTCGGGAACAGATACGTCTGCAGCACTTTCTTTGCTGATTTATCATTGGATTGGCATGCTCTTCATATTTCTAGATAAGACCTTTTTCATGTGACATGTGCACACAAATGCATCCACAGACACACACACACATATGTATGTACACACACTTGCACACACACAAACATACAGTGCATTCGGAAAAATATTCAGGCCCTTAGACTTTTTCAGCATTTTGCTACATTACAGCCTTATTCTAAAATGTATGAAATCGTTTTTTTCCACTCATCAATCTACAAACAATACCCCATAATGACAAAGTAAAAAGAGGTTTTAGACATTTATTTTTAAAAAATTTACCTGAAATATCACATTTTACGTAGGTATTCAGACCCTTTACTCAGTACTTTGTTGAAGCACTTTGGCTGCGATTACAGCCTTGAGTCTTCTTGTGTATGACGCTACAAGCTTGGAACACCTGTATTCTTCTCTGCAGATCTTCTCAAGCTCTGTCAGGTTGGATAGAGTGTTGCTGCACAGCTATTTTCAGGTCTCTCCAGAGATGTTAGAACGGGTTCAAGTCCGCGATCTGGCTGGGCCACTCAAAGACTTTCAAAGACTTGTCCCGAAGCCACTCCTGCGTTGTCTTGGCTGTGTGCTTAGGGTTGTTGTCTCAACATGCTTCACTGTAGGGATGGTGCCAGGTTTCCTCCAGATGTGACACTTGGCATTCAGGCCAAAGAGTTTAATCTTGGTTTCATCAGACCAGAGAATCTTGTTTCTCATGGTCTGAGAGTTTTTAGGTGCCTTTGGCAAACTCCAAGCAGGCTGTCATGTGCCTTTTACTGAGGGGTGGCTTCCGTCTGGCCACTCTACAATAAAAGCCTGATCGATGGAGTTCTGCAGAGATGGTTGTCCTTCTGGAAGGTTCTCCCATCTCCACAGAGGAACTCTAGAGCTCTGTCAGAGTGACCATCGGGTTCTTGGTCACCTCCCTGACCAAGGCCCTTCTCCACCGATTGCTCAGTTTGGCCCGGGCGGCCAGCTCCAAGAAGAATCTTGGTGGTTCCAAACATCTTCTATTTAAGAATGATGGAGGAAACTGTGTTCTTGGGGACCTTCAATGCTGCAGACATTTTTTGGTACCCTTCCCCAGATCTGTGCCTTGACATAATCCTGTCTCAGAGCTCTAAGGATAATTCCTTCAATCTCATTGCTTGTTTTTTGTAGAAACATCTCAAGGATGATCAATGGAAACAGGATGCATCTGAGCTCAATTTCGAGTCTCATAGCAAAGGGTTTGAATACTTATGTAAATGTGATATTTCAGTTTACAAACATTTCTGAAAATTAGTTTTTTCGCTTTGTCATTATGGGGTATTGTGTGTAGATTGATGAGGGAATAAAACAATTGAATCAATTTTAGAATAAGGCTGTAACGTAACAAAATGTGGAAAAAGTCAAGGGGTTTGAATACTTCCTGAATGCACTGTATGCAAGCATGTGTACACACACACACACACACACACACACACACACACAGTGTCTGTTTTACAATGTGTAACAAGCTTTGGGGAGACAGGCATATGAGTTCTAGGGTATGAGCCCAGCCTTCACTAAAAATAGGGCTTGTAATTTCGCCAATCCCTGTGTGGTCTTGCACTACATGTTATTTACCTAAGATCTCATCTCACTGCTTTGGGATTTCTCTCCTGTCTTTTTGCACATCTTCACTTCCATTGATTGATGCAGATTGTAAGGGGATAGGAAAACAGCGTGTGTGTGTGTGTACGTGTGCGAGTGTCCGTGCATGTGTCCATACGTACATGCATTTCTGTCTCCTCTTTAGGTCTCTGAGGTATCAAGGCTCATTACCTACACTACTACAAAAGATCACTATACGTGAGTAATCCTTTTGTTATGTTCACCTTTGCATAGAAACATTTTCCTCCATGTTCTTCCATGACCTGTGTAATGAAGGATGTTACTGTGAATGAATGGTGTTGCTGTGTGAAAGAGCGTCTCTCTTTCGATTGGGTCTCACGGCTCATTTTCCCTTGTGGAGTATAGGTGTGACTGCAGAGGTAGCATCCACAGGAAAATGTTGATCATAGCAACAGAAATATGCACCTCCCTATCTGGTAGACGCCACTGTACTTTGGAGAGGTGTAGTGAGGTCATGGGTTGACTGGAGGGATCTTCAATGGTGTCTACAGAAATCTTACAATATCTTAAGACATATCCAGGAGCTATAGAAATATGGACGGCATAGACTGTCCTATTTATATTCTAAAATGTTTGTGATTTTAGCAAAATAATTGCTAATATGCATTCTTTCCAACGTATTTATAGTTTATTTTAGTAGGAAGAAAGTCTCGAGGGTTGAACTTTTGAGAGCGAGCGACCTGAGAAGATTTCAGCACAGGAAAGCATTACAAGTGTACATGGTCCACAAAATAGAGGAAATACATAATACTGAAGCAGAATCAAGTTTCTAAAATCTATAAAATGTACCCTATGATATATAATCATTTCAATTGGTCACTATGGTCATCTAGCATGTCCTTGAGCTCATACAGTGATACTTTCCCTGTGTCTCAAGTTGCTAGTTGTAAAATGTACCAAGACCTTAATGAAGTAGACCTATAGATAAAGTAGATCTCTGAATACATCTGGACGAGTTGAGAGGTAACCATGAAATTCAAAATATATGGTTCTCTAATGACCTCAAGTGGCATAATTGCATAACTGCTGTAAAAATACGGTATGATCAGTATCATTCACCACCAGTGACTCTTTTTAAAAATGTTACTAGACAAATTCTTATTTATTATTTACAATGACGGCCTACCCAGGCCAAACCCGGACGACGCTGGGCCAATTGTGCGCTGACCTATGGGACACCCAATCACGGCCGGATGTGATACAGCCTGGATTCGAACGAGGTACTGCAGTGACACCTCTTGCACTGAGATGCAGTGACTTAGACCACTGTGCCCCTCGGGACTCTTGACACAAGAACAATGTGGCACTTCACAAAGCAGTTTGTATGGACAACTTAAGAGTTATGGTCAGAAACAACATTATAACTGATACAGTAGGCCTACAATGACCAGCTACTCGGATTCACATACTATGAATCTGTGTCTCACAACCACCATCGTAGTTGATGTGTTGCTTTACGCTGTGCACGAGTGACAACTGATCACATGCGTGACGAATGCAAATTAGTGTAAAGGAATGTAAATTGAAGGCTTACTCACAAACATCTTGAAGGCCTACTTAGGCTCTTTGATCTGTTTGAAATACCCTTCATTATGGCATAATACTTTATAAATCAACAATATATTATATTACTTCCTCTGAAATCAAAGGTGTCAGCTCAGTTCTCCACTGATCAAAGCTGTTGTAACGCAATGAGTTCTTCAGAAAAAGTTATTCAGAATAAAACAAACAAATGTAAACACTGTTTTAATAAAATGTATTTAGCATTTAAGTAGAGAACAAAAGATGAATAAATAGATATATAGATAGATAACCTAAAATTAATTGGGATGAAGTTCATGGGAGAATAAATACAATTGTTGTAGAATTCCTAAGGATGATCGCCTCTTTCTCTCTCTCTCTCTCTCTCTCTCTGAGAACATTTCTGACAACATTTAGTCCATAGTTGACATTCCAGCAACACAGGCCATACAGTAATACCCTCTTGTTTTTCCACTAAAAAAAGTTTTCAACAGTTAACCAGTTTGTCCTTATTGGGGTAGCTGTCCAGGCCATCTCCCTCCCACCACTCTTCATCCAGCTCCCTCAGGATATCCTGCAGGGACAGGGCAGGGAGCTCTGGCAGGGGAACATGGTGCACGGCCTGCCCTGGGTATTCTGGGGTAGACATAGCCGTGCTCCAGGAGCCATACAACTGGGAACCTTGGCCTTCCATCGTAGGGGTGTTCTCTTGTCCAACCTCCCAGCAGCCGGAATCCTGGGTGACTGGGGCCTGGGTCTGGGAAATTGGCCCTCCATAGGCGTCCTGGGGGTTGCTGTAGAGCGGCTGCTGCTCGGCTGAGCTATGGTAAAGGAAGGCCTGGCTGGAGCCTGCGCTGTAATTCCTTACCTCCAGAGGAGAGGGGCTCCACATGGACTGCACTGGGGACATCTGATCACCCGCCTGGGGCCAGGCTCCTGGAACCATCTGGTGCCTAGGGCTATTCAGTAGTGGGCTGGCGCTGTATCCCAGCACCCTGGCTTGCCTCAGTTCGAACAGGGAGTTGTAGTGGCCAGTCTCCTCCACTCCAGGGTAGGGTGGAGGGCAGCGTCCATTGAAAAAGTCCTCTAACTCCTCCTTCACCTGGATGGGGTAGGCAGGGGGCAGGCAGGGGGAGGTGGACAGAGTGGCCAGGCCAGGCTGGGTAGCCCCTGTCCCATTGGTGCGGTGCTGGGAAACTGTGTCCTGGACAGGGGTGAACCCACCAGAGTCGGACTGCCACACGGCCTTTGCTCCTTTATACTTCATAGTCCGAGCCCTCCTGTTCTGGAACCACACCTGGAGAGAGATGACAAAACAATTGTGTTATTACACCGCAGTTAGAATGTACATCCAATGCAAACAGATACTGTGTTGCAGGTAGTTGACTCCAATGACAAAGATAGAATTATCTGCTTTGTGCCCATGTTAATCATTTCCCAAGCCCACCCACAAACACCTGTAGAATATTGAGAGTGTTGCTGCTTATCTTGCTGTTATCTGCTCTGTTAACTATAAGTGGTGTACAGTTTACCAGTCAGACCAAAAAACGCTTACATCATCTTAGTGATTTAAAAGATAAACAGAAACCCTGATACTAGTATCAGCAGCACCTAAGCCGGCCACATTTGAACACAGAGCCCTTGTAATGTCAACAACCCCCATTACACTCGTGTGTGTGTGTGTGTGTGCGCGTGGGTGTGCGTGCTCCTGCATGCCTGTGTTTGTGTGTGTGTGTGTTTAGCTGCTTACCTGGATGCGAGATTCAGGTAGGCCTGTGTTCTGAGACAGGCTCTCTCTCAGGCTGATGCCAGGGTAAGGGTCTGTCTCAAATGTGACACGTAGAAGTGCCACGTGCTCTTTGGAGAAGCTGGTCCTCTTTCTGCGGTTGGTACTCCGGGACAAGGCTCCGGTGACTGCCACCTGTCTAGGGTCATCTGAGGGGAAAACACAGGTTCCAGGTCAGATAGGAGCGAGACAGGAGCCCATGGCAGGACAGAGATGGTGGGGGTGGGGTCTTATCATGCAGTGAGGCTGTCTCCAGCATAGGCAATAATGTGTACAGTGTGTGGCTCTCTATCACTTTGCAGCCTTACAAGTGGCAAACAAACCCCATACACTAGAAAAAAATAGTTATAAAATGGTTCTTTGGCTGTCCCCATAGGAGAACCCTTTTTGGTTCCAGGTAGAACCCATTTTGGTTCCATGTAGAACCCTCTGTAGAAAGGGTTATATTTGGAACCAAAACCATTCTACCTGGAAGGTTCTTCAAAGGGTTTTCCTATGGGACAGCCGCAGAACCCTTTTAGGTTCTAGATACACTTAGGAAAAAATGTGCTAAGACAAAAATCTGAAAAGTTCCTTAGATTTTTTTACCCACAAAAATCCAACGTTTTACAAAAGCAAATGTTCAGCTTTAAAGAATAAAAATTAAGCAGCTTGGTTCCATTTCCCCCCAAAATGACAATAATTATAATCTATGATTCACCTGGCCTGCTAAAAAATACAGATTTGATATTCAACCTATATTCTGTGCTATCCAGTGACCTCTCCTTACCAATGCTGGTGTTCTTCCACATAGCGTCAACCAAACAGCACTATCTAAAATGTGTAAGAATCTGTAGGTGTGCTGTGCAGGTATAGATGCTCCTTCACTAAGGCGCTCAAGAGCTCTGTCTCCCAAATGTATTGAACGCCCGTTTATATAGATCACAAGACTCCGGACCCAACTAGTATCCCCGCCTCAAATAAAGTGCTGATGATGTAGTGTGATCTTTTGGTGACAGTTTGAAGTGGTGTAAATTTGTGTTGGGGCGGGGGTTGTCTTTTGAGCTACTGGGGTTAAGATAATGTGAATGGTCTTTGGACTAACGGCCCTCTCCCATCCACCCCCATCGACATCATCCGCATCACATGCAAGGTCATTGGCACACAAGAATCAGACATAAAATGCATTACTGAATGAAATCGGACATTTATGACGAGTTGAACATTTTGTTTCAAGGTGCCGTATAACTAACAAATGCTTACTTACAAATGCTTACTTACAAATGTGTGTAGCAGACGTGTAAGTTGATTTACTGCATTTAAGGTGCCTTATAAACATTAGTGTTTGGCATTGTGTAAACAAACTATTACAAATGCTTCGTTTTTTGCAGTGCAAATTCATGGTTTATTTGTTTGCATTCATTAACATTTGTTTTTCCAGCAATTAATAACTTGTGTTTTGGAATGTGTCTATCAACCAGTGGTTTGTGTGCAGTGTGAAGTGAATGTGAGCTTAGTGCATTTCTTTTTTTTTGCACTAACACAAATCAATATGTGAACAGGAATAGATAGATGTGCAAGTATATCCATTATTAAGCTTCATAAATTACAGAAGGGCTTATAAAATCAAGACAACAATTGGGATTATTTCAATAATTTACATTACTTCAACAGCACATCTTGAAAATTATTATGGGTGAGTCGCTGAAAGTCCTTTGCTAATGGCTATGTCAACAACCACAATGGAGCATTTTAATTAACCAAAGAATTACAAAATTAGCATGAAGAAATATTAACTCACATGACTTCTTTGTGAAATGCACAATGCCATTCATGAATGGCACCTTTTTCACAACTACTGTTTTCTTTTCAAATACAGCACAGATACAAGCTGTCAAAATAAGAAAAACAAGGATGTCTAATTGTTTGGTAATTAATAGGACCATTATCAACATGCTGCCTCATCTATCATTGATGTATAGGCCCATTACAGTGAAAGGCCTGGGGTTGTACCCACTAATAGTGGGTAACAAGCTCATCACTGAGTTTGACTTGTCCAGACTTGCTGGTTTCTATCATAGCCTATAGGAAAGACTGAGCCAGAGGACAGTTTCACCTCAATGGCACTCATCGCCCCTGAAAGAGATTTAGGGACACCCCACACAGGTAGTTGACACACAAGTAGTTAAAAAAACAATCATATTCAGTAAACAGTATTACAATATACTGTAATATATTTTGGCATTTTCTCTCTTACCGGTAATACCATTGTATATTAATAATAATAAATAATCAAATGCAATAAACAACAATGTTATCTCACTTTTCATATTGGGATTCAGTGTCTTTTCATTCCTTATCTGGACAATGAGGATCAGTGTCTCCATGTTTTGGGACGGCTCACAAGAGTTCCATTCTTTCGGCCAATGTACAGTACCTGACGGCAATTCATTCTGGGGGTTATCCAAATCCTATCACACATTATGCATGGCCTTTTGTCCTTCAAGCCCCTTGCAAAATCAGCATTGTCCACCTCAATACATACATAGTCTATATATAACGTTTGCATTTGCACATAACAGAATATATCATATGATGTTCAACGCATAGCACATACATATACATCGTTTCTATTGCATAACGGCCTCATGCAGGCTATTCTTTGAGTCCATTAACTGTTTTTTTTTTTTCAGGATTTAAATACTTCTGACACACACCATGCAATGATCAGAGAGTAAATGAGTAATGATAACAAGTTTGACCAATGGGCCATTTGACTAATGGTGAAATGACCTCATTGTTTCATTGTTTTTATGCAGATGGTGAGACATTAACAAGATTGTAAATACTTAATGGTCCCATGACTGGCTTACTGTAGAACCATTAGCTTAGATCTTGGCTACGTCAATGAACAAGTTGGATAATCTCCCACTTTGACTTAACTTTAATCTTATAACTTTGAATAGAATAGAAAAAAAACACAAAGAATCAGTAAAATAAATAAATATATAGCTTATATATTATAAATGTTCATTTTTTTTTATATTTGTATGCATGCACACATTCAAAGCTATTCCTATCATCTCTTGGATGATATCATATGACTGAAATAAAGATTTACCCCACAATAACCTAACCCTATTCATTCAGACAGGGTCCGTGCTATACTACCCCATATAAGTTGACATTTTAAATGGTTAAGTTAAGGTTAGGTAAAGAGTTATGGTTAGGGTTTAGAATCCCGAATAGCACTGACCATCAAACAGTCAGCAGTCTACTGCCTTTTTGTTATTATTTTTTGTTGTTGTTTGTTTTATTTATTTTTATTTTTTTAAATATACATTTGTATTAACGACAAATCAATACAAAAAGTACATGGGGAACACAAGTGTATATATAAAGAATATACAAAGGACATTTGGGCTAGGGGGTACAATATCACATTACACAAGGACCTTAAGAGGCATACACACAGTTATAATTCTAACAGCTTTTTTGTTGGCAGAGTATTTGTCTTAAAATATAGTATAATTAATTTTTGCAAGGTAATAAAATGTGGTGTTGTTTGTAAATGTACATTTGTGAATATGAAATTTGGCCAAAAGTATAATGAAATTAATTACATAAAATTGTTTCAACTTATTTCTATCATAAGTAATGAATCCAAGCAGCACATCTCTCCATAATAGTGTAAAATCTTGATAAATGTGTTCAATTATAAATCTACTGATGTCTTGCCACAGATTCCTTACATGAAAACAATGCCAAAAAAGATGCAACACTGTTTCTGTCTGGTCGTTACAAAAAGGTACACTTTGATATATATATATATATATATATATATATATATATATATATTTTTAACTTCTTCATATAGTGGGTAGCAGGATAATATTTATGAATAGTTGTATAAGAAACTCCCTTAATAAGTAGGTATGTGTGTGGCCAGTTTACTACGTTACACAAGCATTTCCACTGTTTTGTTGCACGTACTGATTTGACAGGGGGACCAATTGAAAGCCACCATGGCCGCGATTATTTCAGAATAAGCAGTCTTTTTTGGATAACTACAGTGACGCTTTCGATGGGACTCTTCGCAGTAAGTGAATGCCACAAAACGTGAATAGTTTTGAAGAAATGCCACAGCATTTATAAAGAGAGTTCACTCTGTGCCACCGTATCGTAAACATAGCCAAGGTGTCACCACGAATGGACTCCGGATGGATCTCTATTTTACTCAGACAATTTGTCATTTATTCAGACATTTGTTTTTGTTGTTTTGTTGTTTATTATTCATTTCCCGTAAAGTCCATGGCGCAGCAGCACGCTATTTAGCTTTTGAAGTTAGCCTAGATGTTGCGCTTACAATGAACCTTTAGCCAGGTCATCAACCTTGCGAGTTAAATATTAATTAATCTGCACATGTACCCTAATTTGAATATTTTTTAAAAAGTTAAACATTTCATATTGTATAAATACCATCGTAATTACCGACTAATCATGTATCTATTATTGCAATCACTAGCTAGGTTTCCATCCAATTGGAATGCGAATATTGTAAAATCCTAAATTAATATGCATCCTAATAAACTGCATGCGCTCCCGAGTCGTACGACCACACAACACATCATCGCGTGATTCCAAGTTTACTTCGATATGATGGTTATTATATCAATATTTGCGCTTAATACCATTACCACCGACATTATTTGCGCTTAATACCATTACCATCGGCATTTCATGCATAATTGATTTTACCTACAAAAAAATATCCCACCTTGAGTAGCTATTTGTTTTGACATGTACTTTAATTGCATAAAATGGCTGGACAACTGGAAAACTGGTTAGGCCTACTGAGTGTGGAGTGTATCGAGCTGGTCTCATAGCATTTCGTATTATTCTATACTTAAATCCGATACCATACTAAATGGAGTCTGTTACGTTTCATATGGTATATATTAATTTGTGGATGTCCTTCTCCCATTTTCTATTTTAGGCAGCAACTTACCACCGTGTAACCCACTGCTGGCTTGCCTCTGCAGCTAAGCAGGGTTGGTCATGGTTGGTCCCTGGATGGGAGACCAGATGCTGTTGGAAGTGGTGTTGGAGGTTCAGCAGCAGGGAATGAGAGATTTGTCAGGAACGAGGGAAAGATGAACGATCCTTGGTGAAACCCTGCTCCAGAGAGCTCAGGACCTCAGACTGGGACTAAGGTTCACCTTCCAACAGGACAATGACCCTAAGCACACAGACAAGACAATGCATGAGTGGCTTCAGGACAAGTTTCTGAATGTCCATGAGTGGCTCAGCCAGAGCCAGGTCTTGAACCCGATCGAACATCTCTGGAGACCTGAAAATAGCTGTGCAGCGACGCTCTCCATCCAACCTGACAGAGATTGAGAGGATCTGCAGAGAAGAATGGGAGAAACTCCCCAAATACAGGTGTGCCAAGCTTGTAGTGTCATACCCAATAAGACTGGAGGCAGTAATCGCTGCCAACAAAGTACTGAGTAAAGGGTCTGAATACTTATGTAAAGGTGATATTTCTTTGTCATAATCAGGTATTGTGCGTAAATTGACGAGGGGGAAAAAAACAATTGAATACATTTTAGAATAAGGCTGTAATTTAACAGAATTTGGAAAAAGTCAAGGGGTCTGAATACTTTCTGAATTCACTGTATATCCCAATGCCCCAGGGCAGTCATTGGGAACATTGCCCGGTGTAGGGTGCCGTCTTTTGGATAGTACATTAAACGCGTGTCCTTACTCTGTGGTCACTAAAGATCCTATGGCACTTATTGTAAGTGTCAACCTCGGTGTCCTGGCTAAATTCCCAATCTGATCCTCATACCATCATGGCCACCTAATCATCCCCAGCTTCCAATTGGCTCATTCATCCCCCCCCTCCTCTCCCCTGTAACTATTCCCCAGGTTGTTGCTGTAAATGAGTGTGTTCTCAGTCAACTTACCTGGTAAAATAAATTCATAAAATAAACATTTCGTATATGTTACAAATTTTCAAACGTACAATATGTTATGAATTTGCTAAATGTATAATACATTATGAATTATCAAAACATATGATATGTTATTAATTCTAGCTAGATGGCTAATGTTAGCTAGGCTAGGGGTTAGGGTTAAGTTTAGGAGTTAGGTTTAAAAGGGTTAGGGGAATGGTTAACTAAAAAGGTTAGGGGGAAGGGTTAGCTAACATGCAAAGTAGCTAAAAAGTAGTAAGTAGTTGAGTTATTAATTAGCTAAAATGCTAAAGTTGTCTGTGATGAGATTTGAACTCGCAACCTTTAGGTTGCATTATACGCCTACCCATCCACCCCGACTAACCACCCTAGTTTTGTTTTTGCCTTAAGTAACCATACCAAACGTAACATACTAAATGGAGGGTCTCAGATTTACGTACAGAATAATACAAAATGCTGAGTCTAGGTTGAGTGGGTAACTAGAGTTGTGCTGCATAGTGGAAAGGTCATGATATTCTTGTAGCCTTTAACATTTCTCTTACTAGGCCTATTAATCAGCCAAAGATAGCCCTATAGATAACGCAGTATCTTGTTCAAAGTCCATTTTAAAAATGTGTTTGGAAGGGTGACTTGGGTGCAATATGGCTGTTGGTAGCCTGGTTATCTAGTGTAAGTTTTATCTTTTAATTTCCACACCACATCTACAGTGAACAAAAATATAAAATGCAACAATTTCAAAGATTTTACTGAGTTAAAGTTCATAAGGAAATCAGTCAATTGAAATAAATTCATTATGCCCTAATTATGGATTTCACATGACTGGGAATATAGATATGCATCTGTTGGTCACAGATACCTTTAAACAAATGTAGAGGGTTGAATGGCAGGAACCCGGTTACCAGAATTTACCGCGCAAAACCACTCCTTTTTCCCAGGATAAATGACTGCGAGAAACCGGTACATTATAATAAACTATTTATATGAACAGCATGACGTGAAATTGAACTGTTAAATTATATGCGCTGTCTAAATATGGATTCTCTACAGCCATCTTTCTGGTCATTGCATGATGAAGCATCAACGCCCCCGTGGTGGGGACCGACAGCCCATCTCAGTATGTAGACCTTTCATCTCATCATGGTAACTTTTTTTTATTGTGACAGGTAGACCTACATTTGCTGCAGCATAGCCTATGCTACAGTAATATAGAGAATGAATGCATGTCTAATATACACATCTCCATCTGGCTCTCTGGGATCACCTTATTCTTTAATTGTAAAGATACATTTTTTTATTACAGCTGCAGAGTTTCAAAACACTATATCGTTGCTTTAAATCAGTGCACAAGTGACCACTCAGGTCTTTCTCCCCATCAATTCCATTCAAATTGCATCCAAAATAGATAATCCTGTTCCAAGATTGATATATAGGCCTACAGTGCCTTCGAAAAGTATTCAGACTACTTTACTCTTTCCACATTTTGTAACGTTAAAGCCTTATTGTAAAATGGATTACTTTTTTTTTTTAAAGAATCCTCATCAATCTACACACAATACCCCATAATGACAAAGCAAAACCAGGTTTTTAGAAATGTTTGCAAATCTATACAAAAAAGAAACTATACATTTACATAAGTATTCAGACCCTTTACTCAGTAAAGCGATTACAGCCTCAAGTCTTCTTGGGTATGACGCTACAAGCTTTGCACACCTGTATTTGTGGAGTTTCTCCCATTCTTTTCTGCAGATCCTCTCAAGCTCTGTCAGCTTGGATGGGGAGCATTGCTGCACAGCTATTTTCAGGTCTCTCCAAAAATGATCAATGGAAACAGAGACTTGTCCTGAAGCCACTCATGCATTGTCTTGTCTGTGTGCTTAGGGTCGTTGTCCTGTTGGAAGGTGAACCTTAGTCCCAGTCTGAGGTTCTGAGCTCTCTGGAGCAGGTTTTCATCAAGGATCTCTCTGTACTTTGCTCCGTTCATCTTTCCCTCAATTCTGACTAGTCTCCCAGTCCCTGCCTCTGAAAAACATTCCCACAGCATGATGCTGCTGCCACCACCATGCTTCACCGTAGGGATGGTGCCAGGTTTCCTCCAGACGTGATGCTTGGCATTCAGGTCAAAGAGTTCAATCTTGGTTTCATCAGACCAGAGAATCTTGTTTCTCATGGTCTGAGAGTCCTTTAGGTGCCGTTTGGCAAACTCCAAGCGGGCTGTCATGTGCCTTTTACTAAAGAGTGGCTTCCGTCTGGCCACTCTACCATAAAGGCCTGATTGGTGGAGTGCTACAGATTGTCCTAGAAGGTTCTCCCATCTCCACAGAGGAACTCTAGAGCTCTGTCAGAGTGACCATCGAGTTCTTGGTCACCTCCCTGACCAAGGCCTTTCTCCCTTGAGTCTTGGTGGTTCCAAACCTCTTCCATTTAAGAATGATGGAGGCCGGCCTCCCGCGTGGCACAGCGGTCTAAGGCAGTGCATCACAGTGCTTGAGGCGTCACTACAGACCCGGGTGCGATTCCAGGCTGTGTCACAACCAGCAGTGACCGTGAGTCCCATAGGGCGGCGCACAATTGGGACCAGCGTTGTCCGGGTTAGGGGAGGGTTTAGACTCCTTGTGGCGGTCCGGGTCCTGCAGGCTGACTTCGTCAGCAGTTGAACAGTGTTTCCTCCGGCACATTGGTGCGGCTGGCTTCCGGGTTAAGCGAGCAGTGTTAAGAAGAGCAGTTTGGCTGGTCATGTTTCGGAGTACGCATTACTCGACCTTCACGTTGCAGCAATGAAACAAGATTGTAATTGGATCGCAATTGGATATCACGAAATTGGGGAGAAAAAGGGGGTAATTTTTTAAATAAATAATGAAAAGAATGACGAAGGCCACTGTGTTCTTGGGGACCTTCAATGCTGCAGAAATGTTTTGGTACCCTTCCCCAGACCTGTGCCGACACAATACTGTCTCGGAGCTCTACGGACATTTCCTTCAACCTCATGGCTTGGTTTTTGCTCTGACATGCACTGTCAACTGTGGGACTTTATATAGACAGGTGTGTGCTTTTCCAAATCATGTCCAATCAATTGTATTGACCACAGGTGGACTAAAATTAAGTTGCAGAAACATCTCAAGGATGATCAATGGAAACGGGATGCACCTGAGCTCAAATTCGAGTCTCATAGCAAAGGGTCTGAATACTTATATAAATAAGGTATTTCTGTTTTTTATTTTGAATAGATTTGCTAACATTTTCTAAAAACCTGTTTTCGCTTTGTCATTATGGGGTATTGTGGTTAGATTGGAGGAAATGTTTTATTTAATCAATTTTAGAATATGGCTGTGGAAAAGGGAAGGGTTCTGAATACTTTCCGAAAGCATTGTATAATTTAGCAATTACATTTACTTTTGATGCTTAAGTATATTTAATATCAAACTTTTAGACTTACTCAAATAGTATTTTGCTGTGTGACTTTCAATTTTACTTGAGTCATTTTCTATTAAGGTATCATTTATTTTACACAAGTATGACAAATTGGGTACTTTTCCACCATTGGTGTCTTGACTGTGATCGGGTAGGTGTGTCTTCATTTCATTTCGATGGTGCATCTATCGCTGCATAGACCCGTAACAGGCCTAATTAAACTCAAAATATGCTATTCTTTAGAAAATAAATTGTGTTAGTCTTATGTTTATTTTAATAATAATAGATTCATTTTTTATGGTGTATATTCTCAATGGATTTATTAAAATAGACGCCCACCACTATTACCACTCGCTATTACCACTCGTCCCCGGCATCCCGGCATGTGCACGGGAGGTATAAAAGGTGTATGTAGATAAGAATGTGGTAAAAATGGGTCTGTTTGTAAGGGGGTAATATAAACATTGCCAAAATAATTACAGGCTAAATACCGTAAATCCTATGAAAAGGAAAGCAGTAATAGAGATACTGTTGACTTTACCGAATGCAATAGTTTTGTTATTCTTCTAGTGCACCATCCCTCATCATGTTTTGTCCAGAAGGGGGTATTGTATAACTGCAAGTCTAGTTACATTTAAGATCTCACAGGCTTCTGTCAACTCTCTTTATATTTGCCAATTTGGACTCTACTCAATACCTTAAAGGCCATTATGCTGTAGTCATTGACACTGAAGACTGAACTGCTGTGTGTGTGTGTGTGTGTGTGTGTGTGTCTTCACAGTGAAAAAAGGGGTGGACGGCACAAGGACACGTTGCCTCTGGTTTGTTCAGACAGTGGTGTTTGGCTTTACCTCTCGGCCTGCTTCTCAAATACAAACCTGACCACAGGCCCAAACAGAGGCCCAAGCAGAACAGTCTATAGTCTTTATAGACTACACCACCACTTCCTCAGCAAATAATGAGTGGCATGGCATGCTATGAACTTTTATCTGCTAACTGTTTTATACATTTGGGATCAAGATGGTTATTTGTGATTCCAGCTTGCTTATTACAGCGCTCAGAGGACCATAGACAAAAAAAACATTCAAGCCGTCAAAACTCTTCATCTTATAAAACATAACTATTGTGAAGCTTCCCACCACACACCTAACATTGCTCTGAAAATAAATGATCTTCTTCAATCCAGAACATATTTTAGGACAAAATGCAATGCACTGTTTAAACAGATTATCACAACATTCAAAATGACAAAATATTGTCAAAATATTGTTTTATATCATGATGGAAAAGTTGTTTTCTAATCATAACGCTAGAGCATTTTCCAATTTTTAAGTTCAGGTCACCCATTTTAATCACTGTTTACGTTACTCTCTCGTTTTATGAAAAAGGACTACAGATGTTTCATACCTTTCCTTATATTACATTCGATTAATCGATTTGCCTTTAAGCATGGACAAGCTTGGGAATTATCCACAAATTGAGTCTATTCATATAGATAAGGGATAAGATGAGAGATGAAGAGTGAAGTTCTCATTTATAACACGTGACAAATAAAAGAGTGATTGATGAACAAACTTGGCTCTTTACAGCTACTTCGTTTTTTTTTTCCACCTCTGTCTGTTATACTATCTTCTCATGTGCTTGGACAGCTGTGATGAGGACATGACATCATCATGGCCCATGATTGGTGACTCTGCTTTGGCATTATGACTATGTTCAGAATTGTATGTATTGATCAGACATTTAGTTGATCATTTAAAAATAGGCCAGCATAGCCAAAATATTGAGAAATAACAGTGAAACATTTGACATAAAAAAAAAAAGATTAGAGCAGTAAGCATAATACAGGCACCTGGCCCGGCCTACAGTGTGCAGGACTCCATTGATTCGTACAATTTGTCAAACTAATTTCCCATCCAAATGCAAAAAAACAACAACAATGTAACAAAATGTTATATATCACGTGAATAACTTAAGCTTTAGGAAATGCAACCAACTACAGAGATTGATGGGGAGGGGAGTGGGAGAGGGACCCATGTACCCCCGCTTCAATCAAGCAGGCTTCAGTCACCCACTTTTGCTTGTCATTTCCAATTGCCTGTAATGTTTTTGAAAAGGGAAATGTTTGTTAAATGGGTAGTGAATATACTTTCCTTTTATTTATTGTTCTGAGTTACGATGTTATCAATTCGTTGATTTAGTGATCTACTAATTGTACAATACGTTTTCTGGTGTTTTTGAAGTACTCTATTTGAATGAAATATGCAATATTTGGTTGTGCACTTTTTTGTGTGAAAATTGTCAATGTTTGTATTTGGAAGTTGTGTGCCTCAAATGCTCAATTGATTTGAAATGAACAACTACGACTTACAGTATGTTGTGTCTGTCTTCACAGCATATCCCCCTTTAGTCTGTCTTCACAGGCTTCACAGCATATCCCCCCCAAGGAAAGCTGATTTTGTATCACAGCATTCCTGCTGCCAGTGGTTGCCTGGGAAACTGTGCAGACAGAGTAGATGTTACATTTTCTAAATTGTCTATCGAAACAGCTTGATGATAGTGGGAAGACAAAATGAATCATCATGATTAGCCCCAATGACACAAGCTACATCAACTATAAGACAACAACCCACACAATGGCAAAATATGATTGTCAGGGGTAAATTACAAATACACCTTTTGGGGACGACATTACTTTGTGTCAAATCAAAGTTTATTTGTCACTTGAGCATAATACAACAGTTGTAGACCTTACAGTGAAATGCTTACTTACAGGCTCTAACCAACAGTGCAAAAAGGTATTAGGCGAACAATAGGTAAGTAAAGAAATAAAAACAACAGTAAAAAAGACAGTGAAAAATAACAGTAGTGAGGCTATATACAGGCACCGGTAGTATGTACAGTGAAAAATAACAGTAGCGAGGCTATATACAGTAGCGAGCCTATAACAGTAGCGAGGCTATATACAGGCACCAGTTAGTCGGGCTGATTGAGGTAGTATGTACATGTAGATATGGTTAAAGTGACTATGATAAACAGAGAGTAGCAGTAGCATAAAAGATGGTGGGTGGTGGGACACAATGCAGATAGCCCAGTAAGCCAATGTGCGGGGGCCCTGGTTGGTCGGGCCAATTGAGGTAGTATGTACATGAATGTATAATTAAAGTGACTATGCATATATGATAAATAGAGAATTGCAGCAGCGTAAAAGATTGGTTGGGGGCGGGGCACAATGCAAATAGTCCGGGTAGCCATTTTAAGTACCTGTTCAGGAGTCTTATGGCTTGGGGGTAAAAACTGTTGAGAAGCCGTGTCAGCTGTGTGCTGGCAGTTCGATCTAGGATGCTTTAAGCCGATTTATGCTTGATTCTAAAATGTGGTGGAAGGATTTGTATGAATGGTGTGACGCAATTGCGGGTCCCCCAGACGCATGCAACATGATTGGTTGAAGATAGGTGGGGGTGGGAGGTCCTGTACAAACAAACTCACTTCCTTGACAACAGCTCTGCGCTGCTCCGCGAAGCGCAAAAACTATGAATGCCCTGCGGTCTGCAGGGTCCGTATCAATGTAAATACTGCATGGCCAATGCAGACGTCAGCTTGGCCATGCAGTCCTTTAGGGATGCAAGAACAAAAATCATAATAACTATCAGGTGTGTTACAGAAAATATAGCGTTCAGAAGTCAAAACAGCCACCGTGTCAGACTCAAACTGATACTTATTATGATCAGCGCTTGCAAGATCCACTGTCAATGATGGTACTGCATCCGACTTCAGGATTAGCTTCCTGGCAAAACCCATCGGATGTTCTCCCCAATGGATAAAGGAACTTGGGTTGAAATGCGCACAGCACCCACATATAATCCTACTTTTCGGTGTAGCCTGTCCACCCAAAGTGAAAAACAGCCACTGTCGGATATCTTCATTCTTCTAAAATAGTGTACAGTTAAATGAACACTATGGCATCCAGTCAAAACACGGTGTGCTTTTTCCGGCATGCTGGTAAGTAAATTAGCTTGCTAACTAAAAGTCACAACACGAATGAAAAGGCGTTAGTTACCAGCATCTTTCTGCTTGAGCTATCTTTTTTAACCCATTTTTCGTGGTATCCAAATGGTAGTTACAGTCCTGTCTCGTCGCTGCATCTCCCGCATGGACTGGGGAGAGGCGAAGGTCGAGAGCCGCGCGTCCTCCGAAACACGACCGCACTGCTTCTTGACACAATGTCCACTTAACCCGGAAGCCAGCCGCACCAGTGTCGGAGGAAACACCGTACACCTGGCGACCGTGTCGGCGTGCACTGCGCCCGGTCCGCCACAGAAGTCTCTAGTGCGCGATGGGACAAGGACATCCCTCCCGGCCAAACCCTCCACTAACCCGGACAAAGCTGAGCCAATTGTGCGACAGAGTTAGGACTCAAACCCAGAATCTCTAGTGGCACAGCTAGCACTGCCTTAGACCACTGCGCCACTCGGGAGGCTTTATGCTATTTTATGGGCTATTTTATGGGTAAATCCGTATGTGATGTGATGACGGTTTTAATGCGTTCCATATATTAGTTACGATTATATGATGGTGGTTTATAACATATACGGCTTTACAAGACTGGTTTGATCTAAATATCATCCAATTTGATGAAAAACAAGATTTTTACTGTAAGCAAAGGTCAATGCATTTAAATTGCATGCCCTATAACAGGTGTGCCATGTTCAATCAGCGCAAGGGCCAGACATAGCTTATTATGTTTGTTTAAAATAAAAACATGCATACAACTGCAACCCAAACTGGCCATTGTTTTTTTTAGAAAAAATAAAGCACTTTATAAATGTCCACTTATATGCATAGAATGCTATATATAGCATTTTGTACATATTAAAACAAAAGAGAAATTATATTTGTCCAGCCTTTGCTGTTGTGCTTGCAGATGTGCATAATGAGCTGTGACCCTAATCAACAAGTATTTAATAACTCCAAATAACAAAAATGTAGCTAGGCTGTTGTAACATTTAGCCTAAAATTAAAACATGTTTTTGCATTTTTTTTTTGCATTACATGGGAAACCTGTGCGGTTGAATGCAGCTTCGCTCTATGGTGCGCATAAAATATATTGTAGGCCTAGGCTACTGCTCTAATGTTGCTGTAAAGGCCTACATGTTTCTTCTTTGCGTGGTGTTTAGTTTTTTGGGGTTATTCATTGTCAAGCTTTGAAAACCGAACCCACACTGCAACATTAAGTAGCCCAGCTAGAACTGTGGCATGTCTGTACACTTTCCCTCTGGCACGGTGGACGCATCATTATACCCATAACACATAGCGGTCAAACACAGAAACGGTTCCAATCGTTTTTTCACCATTCATTTTTCACATCGTGAATTTTACAAACACTTCAAAGTAAGTATTTGTTTGGTGTTGGCTTACCTTGGCCTGACGTTTTGATAACCGTGTAATTCTCTCTGACAATGTGAGTTTTATCAATATATTTACCAAAATATACTCCAAAGAAATTACAACGCTAAATTAGCAACAGAGAAGACCTCAGCAAGACTACAAATTCCTGCAGGAAGCTCCTGCACGTCATCTCTATCCGACACTTTCAGCTACTGTTCACCAGCGTGATCAGATACCGGTGCCCAATCCATGATGAATCCATATGCTGTATTGACATTAATTGAATAGTGTTGAACTTCTTCCACCCCATCTCTCTTTCTTGACTAGCCTCTGACTCAACTTTAGCTAACTAGTTAGAGCAGTAGATCAAAAAATCATTAGCCTAGATAATTGTTTGTACAGTTTGTCGACTTTGGTGTCTATTTCAGACCTTATGTAATTTTTCAAGGATGAGCATAAGAGCATTGAAAGGGGGGAGACAACCACTACAAGTCTGGCCATGTGGAAAAGTGCAGCTATAGTGAGGGGCAACTTACTGGTTTGGTCAGGGTCAGTATGAGGGATAAAGTTTATCCAGTGTTGGTGAGTGTAGCTATTAAGTTACGTTTGAGCATCTTAGCAATACAATATGTTCTATACTGCTGTCAACATTCTACAAGGAAAGAGCCACTTAATCAATTATATAATCATTAACCAGATTACCCAGGATACCAGATTTAGATGAGTGATAACTGTTCTAGAATGTTGTCATGGATGAGAATTAATAAAAAAATCTATTGACATTAAGAATTGACTTTGTTTAGACATCCAGCCTGTACTGGAGTTTCATCACCAGAGGCAGATCTTCAAAGACACAGTATTTATTCCGAGTGGTACATGCATTCACACAGTTCTGAGTTGTAGTATCCTTCCCACTATATGATTGATATGTTATCAATGTTATCAATGAAAAGTTTATGGAAAAACTGCGCTTGTCCTCATGTGAAAATGGTAAAATGTATATTAAAATACCATAACCCATAGTTAAATAAAGGTTAAATAAAAATAAATAGACTTGACTTTAATGGTAAAATAGACTGGGCTTTAGTCTATCTGCACATCTAAAATCCTACTATGTGGATGGGACATTTCGGCTGGGATGGAGGAATTATCTGGAATGCTCAACTAGATGATTAAGACAGTCTAGTATACTATTTGCATGAAGAGGTGAAGCATTGCGATTAGCTATACTACTGGACTTCTGATTGTAATTCTCAAGAGGAAAGTTAAAACCCTCAGCCGTGAGTTCACTGAGAAGGTCCAACAGGGATCGTCTGAAAAAATTTAAACAAACCCATTTTTTGCTTTGCCATTATGGGGTATTATGTGTAGATTGATGAGGGGGAAAAAAAACAATGTAATCAATTTTAGAATAAGGCTGTAACGTAACAAAATGGGAAAAGTCTGAATACTTTCCGAATGCACTGTATAACTGACTTCACAAGTCATTTGATTAGTCATGTACAACAGATGCGTTGTGTTTTGTATGGGGAAAAGTTGAACCCCATAAGTCCTTTGTTAGCTAACTAGCCAACCAAGGTGCCAAACTAGCTAGCCCACAAGGCAGTATTTAGCTAGTTAACATTAGCTCACCGTTCATGTAGTCAGAATGTGTGTGTGGTGACATGCTAGCTAACAACTAACCTTGCCATGGTGCCTGCCTAACGTTAACTAGCAAGTCTGTCTACACAAAAGGTGAGTTAACGTTCATTTTCATAGGTACCTAGCTACCCACAGATCTTTGACCTAACCATAATAGCTTGTTAGCAGCTAGCAAACAGGGTTTACCGTATCACACAGCTCATAAGACACCTCTCGATTACAGAGGTCGGAAAACGATCAAATGCATGTGTGCTTATTGGAGTAGTGGTTACAATCCGGTACATAGCACAGAACCATCCTTGCTTCTGATCGACGGAGAGACCTACGGTTAGCTAGTTCGCTACAAAGGACAGATGGTAATTTAAGACAATTACAGTAATAAAAAATGCTAAGGTAGATAGCTAGGTAATTTGAAAAATGCTAAACATGAATACACGCGAGAAATACACTTTATAAATTATTTACATGAGAAACTAAAAAGGCTATAATATCTACTTGATAGGTTACTTGCTACTTGGCAATAAGAGTTTGCATGGAGAAATGTCCCTTGAGGGATAACATCAGAGCTTGCAAAAGGATGTGTAGTTCTGTATGATAGCCACATTTGTGGCTAATTAGAGTTTCATTTTGGGGGGATAATTACAGGCGAATATATTGATAAAAGTTAAGTTGTCACACACATATGTATTTACAGTGTACATTTAAAAATAAATATTAGCAGATTTAATTACTTTTGGCCAAAGGATCTGTGGAATAAGTTTAAAATGTGTAATACAATACAATGTACATTCTTAACTCTGGGCAACATGGGCCTGGGAGGCTCACAGGGATATTGATTTCCACAGTACTCCGCCAATGATACATTTTCAACTCAATACTATTCCCCCCCAAAAGCACTGTAATTTAAGCTTTAAAACGGCAAAGTTTTCTTTCTTTGGCACAATGTGGAATTGCAGGAAATTTACTTAACTGCTAAATGTTCTCTCCGATGCCAAGAGGCAAGCCTTTTAAATGTTCTTTCCGGGGCCTGAGACTTGGTTTGTCATAGTAAAACTCCTTGTAGGCAATTTCTTTTTATTGCACTTGAGTTGTGTTCTGATTATGAGTGGTCCCTGATGAATTTGCTAACACAAAAGGGATCCTTGGCCCCAAAAAGTTTGAGAACCCCTGCCTAATGACAAGGTCATATACAGTACCAGTCAAAAGTTTGGACACACTTAATCATTTAAGGGTTTTTCTTTATTTTTACAATTTTCAACATTGTAGAATAATAGTGAAGACATCAAAACTATGAAATAACACATATGGAATCATATAGTAACCAAAAAAGTGTTAAACAAATCAAAATATATTTTAGATTCTTCAAAGTAAACACCTTTTGCCTTGAGGACAGCTTTGCACACTCTTGGCATTCTCTCAAAAGTTTCACCTGCTAATATCTCCCCAGGTACTGTCATTATGTTTATTGAAGCTCTTTCTTTGCACTCTAAAGCCTGAAATGGATTTCACACCCATGGACTTCACAGGGGACCCATTGTAGCACTGGCTAGTAAAGCTATCACTGTCTTAAAGAACGACTGAATCGGAGAAAAAAAATGATCTGGTTGAATACGGCCTATGTGGTATCAATACGAAAATGTACTACAAAGTTTAAATAGGATAATTTTGGTCATAAAGTCAGTCTCATCCAAAACTGAGATTTGCAAGATAATTAGGAACATTTGAATGCTACTGAATGAAGATTACTGTAACAGTCTTCCTTGGGTTGGGTTTATTTCAATCATGCCCACAGCTGTCAGCACCCAAGTAATCATCCATTCAGAGCACAGCTGCACATGACATGATCGTAATGCCCATGGTCAATTTGGTTTGACATTGGATATCCCCATGAGGCTAGTTAGGGACCATCAGTAAATTACACAATGTACATAGGACAATATTTTTAAATGTCAATAGCTCCAAATTTCAATGACTTAAAAACCTCAATCCAACTGGTTGTAGAAATTCATATACAAATATTGAAAGTATTAAATGAAAAAACAAAAAGGTGTGCAACATGAAAATATTGTCTGATTTACATTGTGTGATTTGACAGTCCCTAACTAGCCCCACAGATAGTTTTACTTTGGACAGCCTAACTTTGCCAAGGTCACACCCCTTGCCTGCTGAAGCGAATTGGCGAAAGAAGTTGGTTGACTTGCTTGCTAGTCTACTCTACTTCCAGACACACGACCTGGTTAGACTGTTTCAACTTATCTAGAAGGGCAAATTACTAACTGTGTACTGTTTTAGCAGAGTGAAAGTCCCATTTCCTATTGAGGAGAATTGAAACCGAGGGTAAAATCAGTAAGTTCAACCTCCCCCCTTTAGTTCTAATACAACTGGTCATCTTTCAGATAAACTGGAGAAGCTTGAAGGGACAGGTCATAGGTGTCACGATTCTCTTCTCTCGGGACAGACCAAGACGCAGCGATGTAGCCAGAATACATGATTTATTGACAAAACGGGACGAGACAAAACAATAAACGAAGAACGAGACGAGAACCCTAACACTAAATCCTAAACAGAACACAGAACTCTAAACCTAAACACGAATGGCGAAACCTAATTAAACACGAACGGAGAAACCTAACTAGACGTGACTGGAAAAACCTAACTAGACGTGACTGGAAAAACCTAACTGGACGTGACTGGAAAAACCTAACTGGACGTGACTGGAAAAACCTAACTGGACGTGACTGGAAAAACCTAACTGGACGTGACTGGAAAAACCTAACTGGACGTGACTGGAGAAACCTAACTGGACGTGACTGGAGAAACCTAACTGGACGTGACTGGAGAAACCTAACTGGACGTGACTGGAGAAACCTAACTGGACGTGACTGGAGAAACCTAACTGGACGTGACTGGAGAAACCTAACTGGACGTGACTGGAGAAACCTAACTAGACAAGAACCCCGACTGAACATGATAATCGTAACATAAACAATAACCCACGAAACTAAAGTGCCACTCCCAAACATATATATGGTTCCCAATTAGAGACAACGAGACTCAGCTGCCTCTAATTGGGAACCATTATCCCAACATAGAAATAGACACCCTAGAACACACAAACCCTACACCAAAACGAAACCAAAACGCTCCAGCCTGTCATCTCGGGCCTGGGCGTTACAATAGGCACCTAATATTGAGGAACATTTTGTAATATCTCAGTATCAATATCTCCCTCGGTTCAGCGTTGATGATATGTTTCTTTGTCTTAGATGCAATTGCTGGATGAGGAGGCCAGGACATTGAGAGGTCCAGATTGCTTCAATGATATACAGTGGGCAGTTTCTTAGTACTGACCAAGCCAAAGTAGCACAGCGGGGTCAGAATGTCCCCTGCTAACGAATTTAGGAATTAGCCCGTCTAAATCGTCCCGTCTCGCCTCTGGCGCTGTCTCCAATCATTAAATCAACGAGATGTCATCTTGTGAACTATGAGGCAACTTTAATTTCAAGATCTCTCTCTCTCATACTCTCTGTCAACAGGGAGTGGGAGTACGAGGATCAGGTCTGATTCTATACAGGGAACCTTTGGCCCACTTTCTTTAGTTCCCACGATCTAATTCATTGATGGGTAGATGGTAAGCAGATGCTCTAACACAGCTATGAATAACGTGTTGTGCAGTTGATCCTATTGGCTGACCTTACCTGATCCTATCTCATCTGAACTGGATATAAAAATGACGAAGACCAATTTTTGAATACATCATTATCATCTTTTATTTCCAGAACATATTTGTGATGATTAACACTACCCCTGTTGTTATAAATATAGATATGTACAACAATTCAAAAACAATGTGTATTGAAAATACTATATACTTAATGTGTTATTATTTCTCTCAATGGAACATTAGTGGTTTGTAAGGAGAAACCACATCAAAACGCTAGCTCCTATGTCGGACAGTAGCTTATGCACTGGTGTGACTCACTGGAATATTAATGTTAATCATTATCACACTCAACAGGCCTGTTTCTGAGGCACAGATTAAGCCTAGTTCTAGACAAAAAGTATGCTCAATGGAGAATCTCAATTGAAATAGATTTTTAGTCCAGGACTAGCTGAGCTTAATCTGTGTCTGTGTTACTGGCCTGAAAGTACCCCCCTGAGCTCCCTAATAACAGAAGTGTTCGGTGAAAGTATTGTTTTCTCATCCTCATCCTAGAGCAGAATATGCAGTAAATGCCATGTAATCCCGTATTACATTTTTATCTCCTCTCTGCAGCAAAAATTTCAATGCATGTATTATGTGTTAGTTTGGATACATATTCACAATGTTTCTGTTTCATTGTGGGTGTGACGTGCATGTTCCCGTACATACAGTACCAGTCAAAAGTTTGGACACACCTACTCATTCAAGGATTTTTCTTTATTTTACTATTTTCTACATTGTAGAATAATAGTGAAGACATCAAAACTATGAAATAACACATATGGAATCATGTAGTAATCAAAAAAGTGTTAAAGATATCAACATATATTTTAGATTCTTCAAAGTAAACACCCTTTGCCTTGATGACAACTTTGCACACTCTTGGCATTCAACACTTGTTTGGTTACTACATGATTCCATATGTGTTATTTCATAGTTTTGATGTCTTCACTATTATTCTACAATGTAGAAAATAGTACAAATAAATAAAAACCCTTGAATGAGTAGGTGTGTCCAAACTTTTGACTGGTACTGTACATGCGTGTACATGCTTTGTCCGTGTGGGTGTTCAGATTGAGAGCCATGACACGTGTTGATCACCGGTCCAGCCAGCGTAGTGTGGGGTAGCGCTTCAGACAGTATCCTGCGGAGCTGAGTGCTCTGTGTCTTATCCCTGGTCTCCACTACACACTCCACCTGTGGGCACACAACACAGATTTAATCCTAATAATCTCTCACTGCTAGTGCTACATATACAGACTGTCTGTCAACTGTACACAAACACTGGAGTGTCTAAACTAATTATACAATGACCCACTCATACACGTTTAGAACGTACCATTGCTACGTGGTCATAGCATCTGTCCTGCCAACAGCAGATTGACATGAAGTGTAGTCAACTTTGTTCTAAGGGCAGAAATAATCGGATTGGTTTAGGGCAGAACAAATCCGATTAGTTTCTAAAAGGTCAATGGGCAGAGTTAACAGATGCACAATTTTTGAAAGCATTGCGTAGTGTCACACCCTAATCTGGTTCACCTGTACTTGTGAATGTCTCAACCCCCTCCAAGTGTCGATTATTATCCCCAGTGTATATATCCGGGTTTCCTGTCTCTCTGTGCGAGTTCGTCTTGTTTGCCAAGTCAACCAGCGGTTTTCCTTGCTCCTATTTTTCCCAGTCTCTGTTTGTTTCTAGTCCTCCTGGTTTCGACCCTTGCCTGTCCTGACTCCGAACCCGCCTGCCTGACCCCACTGCCTGTTCTGACTACCAGCCTGCCTTTCCCCTTGTACTGTTTTTGGACTCGGATCTGGTTTCTGACCCCTGCCTGGCCTGACCTCGAGACTGCCTATCGTCTGGTACTGTTTGGACTCTGACTCTGACTCTGACCTTATGAACTCTCGCCTGTCCCCGACCTGCCTTTGCCTACTCCCTTTGTTATAATAAATATCGGAGCTCTACCATTTGCCTCCTGTATCTGCATTTAGGTCTCGCCTTGTGCCCTTATAGCGTAGGTTACAACTCAGAATCTTGTAAATAAAACGTTCATTTACATGTTGTGACATTTTGAAATCCTTATTGTGTTACAGTAGTCAGATAAATGTGACAAAATCTCTAAAATGCAACTGGTCTCCTGACTTGAGGCAAATAGTAAAATGTAGCAAGCTAGCAGCAACATGCCAAGCTAATCAGGGTGGCAGGTAGCCTAGTGGTTAGTGGTTAGAGCGTTGGACTTGTAACTGGAGGGTTGCAAGTTTCGAATCCCCGAGCTGACAAGGTAAAAATCTGTCGTTCTGCCCCTGAACAAGGCAGTTAACCCACTGTTCCCCGGGCGCCGAAGACGTGGATGTCGATTAAGGCAGCCCCCCGCACCTCTCTGATTCAGAGGGGTTGGGTTAAATGCGGAAGACACATTTCAGTTGAAGGCATTCGGTTGTACAACTGACTTATAATGGTGACTTTGACTTTGACTAATCAGAGCACGCTAGCTAAGCATTTAGTAACCTCTTAGCTACTCATGTTGATTAAATAGATAAAGTCAAATATACAAGTAAGTCAGCTAACATTTTATTTATTGAATAAGCTATATAAACTTATAAAAACGGGGATGGAAAGTTATGCTGCCCCAGGGGGGCAGCCAAGTAAAAATCTAAGCTAAACAGAGCTAGTTGGCTAGCAGAAAGCTATCTCCTACTAATGTTGATTCATATAATAGAACTAGCTAGCTAGGTAGGTCTCAAATATACTAGTAAATCAGATCACACTTTCTACAAATATTTAATTGAATAAGCCATTTAAACTGAAGAATTTGAATGGACTGTTATGCTTCCCTGGGGGCAGAAACGTACAATACTAAGCCATCTCCTACTAATGTTGAATTATAAAATAGAAATAGCTAGAAAGTTACAGTTTATGCAGCCATTGGGGCAGAAATGTTTGTTTGGGTCAAGATCGCTTGAGGCCATGAGGACAGACAAAAGGTAATTTTAAAAAAGTCTGAACTGCCCTCTTTGAAGCCATTGGAATGCACTGTTTAAATGCTTTCCCAGGGGCAGTAATGTTAGTTTGGGCAGACTTCAAGCACAAAAAAATAGTATGTACTACCCTAGAGGCAGCCATGACTTATCTAAATTATATCCTATGGTTATTTTTATTTATTTATTTTTATTTAACGTTTATTTAACCAGGTAGGCTAGTTGAGAACAAGTTCTCATTTACAACTGTGACCTGGCCAAGATAAAGCACAGCAGTTTGATATATACAACAACAAAGAGTTACACATGGAATACACAGACCTACAGCCAATAATACAATATAAAAAATATCTTCACCCCAACTAATATTACTGCCCCTGGAGCAGCATTTAAACAGGGCATTCCAATTTATAATTTATTAGGCTTAATCTTACCAATAATTTTGGCTCCATATAATTTTCTAAAATACTGGCATATTTGAGACCTAGGTAGCTAGCTTTAACTTATGATTTAACATTTGCTTAGCCGGCTAGTTCAGTTTAGCGTAGCATTTTACGCTTCTTCCTCCAGGGAAGCTTAACAGTTCATTTCAATTTTTAAGTTTATATAATTAGCTTACTCAAGTAAACATTTTAAGTGGGAGCTAACTTACTGGTATATTTGAGACCTAGCTAGCTAGCTCTATTATATGACTCAACGTTAGTAAGAAATAGCTATCTGCTAGCCAACTAGTTCTGTTTAGCTTAGCATTTGATGTTGCTGCCTCTGGGGCAGCTTAACTGTCCATCCACATTTTTGTTCATATAGCTTATTCAATGTAAAGATGTCCGATGCAGAAATCGCTCCACCATTTCCTGGTTGCAAAAATGTAATTTGTTCACCTAATTTTAGTTTTTGTGGCAAAACAAGCAAGTATAGTGTAGAATCATTGTAAACCGCTGTGAAATATCTTTTCCATAACCAAAAATAGTATTTTCTGCTGTTTGAAGCTAGTGTACAAAACCAAAAGTAAAAGACGCAAAAACTAAACTTAAGAAGTGGTAGCATAGAAATAGTGCACATAGAACAGAGCTACCGCTTCTTGGACTTGCTTTCAATGATAATGACAGATCTATAACTCACATTTCTATGTGAATTTGGTCAGATTGCCAAAACATTTACATATTGCACCTTCAACATTTCAATGAAGCAAATGCTAGCTGACTTACTTGTATATTTGACACCTAGCTAGCTCTATTTATTAATTAAACATGAGTAGCTAAGCGGTTTCTAAATGTTTAGCTAGCCAGATTGCTCTGATTAGCTTGGCATGTTGCTGCTGGTTTGCTACATTTTATTGTTTGCTTCAAATCAGGAGACCAGTTGTACCGTAGAGATATTGTCACATTTGTCTGAGTACTGTAGCACAATAATGATTTCAAAACATTACAACTTTTAACTCCGTTATTTACGTTTCTCAGTTTAAACCTGCGCCATGTTTTCAAAAGTTGTGCGTCTGTTAAACTCCACCCAGAGCCGTATATTTAGAGTTAGGCCAACCTTTAGAATTTTGAATATTGTTTTACTTCTAGACATTAGGTTACATAGCATTGTTTAAATATTCCCCATCAAATGTTAATAGAGCCCGCCAGCTTGTAGTCCTAAAAAATGGAAATGAGTTACTTCCGGTTCTTTCAACCATTCCTATGGGGAAAGTAAATGGGGAAAGAATAGGGTTTTGGGATAAATGCCCAAAATAAGGTCTGAGGTAACAGGTTTAGGAGATCTTATAAGTTCTATGAGATAATATCAGTCAGTTAACATGACCTTTATGAATTATGAAGGTCATGCTTTTTTTAATGACATAAATCAAATCAAATTTTATTTGTCACATGTGCCGAATAAAACAGGTGTAGACCTTACCGTGAAATGCTTACTTACAAGCCCTTAACCAACAATGCAGTTCAAGAAATAGATTTGTTCTGCCCTTAGAACAAAGTTGGCTGGACTTTGTCAACCTGCGACCCAACACGCTCCCAACACACTCAACGCACCTGAAGTCCCAATTGACTCCAGTCTGTCTCAATTCTATGACTATCCTTAATCTGCTACATTGTGGTAACATAATATTCTACCTTTACCTTTACAGAACTTATTTTACAGCTACCAACTTTACAGTCAGTTGACATCACACATCTAGAACTTTAAATCATGCAATGGCTAAATCAGAAATTCGGATATATACAGTCATTGGAGAAGCAGTTGAGTGGATTTCGGGGGGAGAGGCGAGGGTGGTGGGAAGAAGGCTAAGGCTGTCGTACCTGGGCCTTGAAGAGATCGCCTTTGTCACTGTGTCTCCGGTGGCAAACATCCAACAACCTGAAAGAGAGAGAGAGAGAGAGGGGTAATGAGATGGAGGATGAAAGGAACAAGAGAAAGAAACAGTGGAGGAGGAAGAGAGGACCAGACTAAATTCACATTGTTCTTTGTGTTAGAGGATTTGTATGTCCAGACTGATCATCCTGCCAGTTAAAGCATCCTCCTGTCCTGTGGCTTATTCTGATGTGATTGGATGTGGGGGAACAGGGTCACAGGGACAGATTGGTCACAGTGGTATTACTGTCACTGAGAGAGAGCTATCTAAATATACGCACCATAATCCAACTATACACACTCATCTTCATCCATATGTAGCACAGATATCAGGAATTTGTTGATTAATAAGCTCTGGCAGTACTGGGTTATTGTCAGTCTGTGTGACCACACACTGATGTGTGTGTGTGACGCGTGTGTGTTTCAGATAAATAGAGTAATCAACCTCTTATACACTAAGGTATTTATATTCAAATGTACAGTATAGGTCATAACTATCTGTTCTTCTGTTAGTGTTTAGCTCACTTGATGTCCTCTCTTGCCAGCATGTCCAGTAGCTTGGCCATGTCCCCCGGAAAGTCCCCCAGCTGCACTGTAAACTTGCTGACGCGGTCATCCAGAACCAGGGCGCGGTCAACGCACTGTCTGATCAGGTCGAACGCCATGTTAGCACTGCTAACCACCACAGCTACCCTGCAGCGGGCAGACAAGGAGATAGATGCAGAATCAGTTCACCGGAATATCAACAGGTTACATTTTGGACACTAGGGTGTGAATCCTAATTTCTACTTAAATCCAATTTTCATTTAGTCATGCATTTACAGTATGTCAATGGGAGGCTAAGTTTTAGGATTCACTCCTATGTTTTGGTACAGTAAAAACACCCTGATGGTGTGTAAACCCACCTTTTGCCCTTAAGCTCTGGTAGTTGCCCAGCTAAGATGGCCGCTAGTCCCATGGCTCCCTCTGTGTCCACTGTGGAGCGTTCAAACTCCTGGAACCTCAGCATGGCTACCAGAGAGTCCTCCTCTCTGAGGATAAGAGATATAGGTCAGGGAGTCTCAGAGAGAGAGAACAACAGCAGTGCTAAAGGACAATAATATTATCAAAACACTCTACTGCACTCTGGGCTCTAATTTGAGACCCTCTTGCTCCCATATGCTTCTAAATATTTAACTGTATGAGCTGGAAGTGGGCCTGTAAAAATATTCACCCAGATCATACATTGAATGGCAAAATTACATTTGTGTCATTAGGCGCAACAAGCTAAATTAGGCCATCATTGTAAATACGAATTTTTTCTTAACTGACTTGCCTAGTTAAATAAAGGTTAAATATATACTATATATATTTTTTAAGTTGTTACATTTGTGTTTCTTGTCCGCTGCGCTCTGGCTGTTTTTACATTTGTATCATATTGCAGTGAGCAAAGTCAATAGATTGTATAATTTCACCTCATCTGTGAGAGTGAAGTGCTTAAGTGCTTCTTTATTACTAGCATTAGTGCTACCTGGAAACACTCAGGGCACTGGGGAACTGAGGGATGTCTATGTCCATATATGTAGAAAACTATGACTATGGCAAATGTGTGGTGAGAGATACCCGTCCCTTCCATAGAGATGTAGTACCTGACAGTAATGACTTTGTCCACAAACTTCTTAGCCAGCTGGAAGGTGTGGGTCCCCAGTGAGTGCTCAAATAGATCTGGGGATAGAGAGCGGGATATAGGTGTAAGGTTCAGTGAGTAATGCCATGACAATTGATATCCATTTAAGAAAAAGCAAGACCATATCACAGGGAGTAGGTGTGGGTTCAGATGGCCTACAGGGTTACAAGGGCACAGTACCTCCATAAAGCTTCTTGTTGGGGATGCTGTAAAGTTCACTAGTCACTGGGCTGCCTGTTTTGAGGGACTGTAGTAGCAACGGGAATCCTTCTGGTTCAACTCCCTGTCAAAGAGAACATGGTACATGAATTTCAATATTATTTTGGAGATTTTGGAGAGCATGGTTACAACTTACTCCCTGTGACAATAGTACTCTATACGAGTGAGGAAACACTTACTATGACAGTGATGCGTGAGTTGAGGTGTTTGATGGCTGCTGCTGTGCTAACCAGTAGACTACACTGCCCACCTGTGGGCACAATGACTGCATCTAGTTTGGGAACCTGCTCATAGATCTCCATGCCTACTGTGCCCAGCCCTGCTAAGTACACAGCACTATCATCCCTGAGAGAGATAGAAGAGGAAGAGAGAAAATAGAAAGAGAGAGAGATACAATATAACCATGTGTCCATGTATCAGGGTCACATTGTCCCCACTGTACAGTACATGTTTTGAGACAAAGGAGAGCTATGGGACTGGCACCCATCTATGTGGGGTAACCACCAAAGCAGTTTATCTCCAGGGTGACTTACTCTTCCAGGCAGAGGTATCCATTCTCTTTGGCCAGGTGGTGGGCATGGTTCAGGGAGTCCCTGGCGGTACTACCGTAGGAGATGACCATGGCGCCGTAGTCTCGGTATATCCTGAGGTGGGGCTGGGCACAGCTGGCTGGCATGATGACAAACACTGGGATCCTCAACTCCACCGCATGGTGAGCCACGGCCATGGAGAAGCTACAGTCTGTAGCTACGATCACCCCCTTCTTCTGCTGCTCCTGTGGAGAGGGATAGGAGTTAGCTAACTGTTAAAGTGATTATTATTTATTTTGCTTGTTAGCTTCTTGTTAGCAGGATTGCAAAATTCCTGGAACCTTCAATAAATTCCCTGGTTTTCCAGAAATCCTGGTTGGAAGATTCTGGATTTCCTGCTTATTCCCTCCCAATTCCGGGACTCCTCCAACTGGGATTTGGGGAAAAACATGTAATTTATTGAAAGTTCCAGGAATTTTGCAACCCTATGTGTTAACTACTTGTTAGCTTGTTGGTTACTTGTTTTGATAAATGAGCTGTTCCCCAGCTGGGATGATTTGGGAAATGCATTGGGATTCATACCTGGTTGAGGGAGGTGAGTAGGTGTAAAACACCTCTCTCCTTTACAGAGCCTGTGTAGTGGAGGTGCTCCTTCTTTAGGAAGATCTCCATGCCGTACTGTTTGGAGAGTCTGGAGTACTGGGAACACAAAGAAGCAGAATGTGAATAAGCTTCTGCATGAAGCAGGAGCCATCATCTAAAGTATTTACTTTTAGAAAACAAACTACTACCTAGAATAAAAAGGTTATTTGACCGTCCCTCCACAAAGTAACAGTTTTTAAGAACCCTTTGGTAAAAAAGTTTTACCTGGATACAAAATGGTTCTCCTAGACTCCTACAGGCCAGGGACTTCCAAATAACCCTTTATGGCTCTAGGTAGTACCTTTTTTCCAAGGGTGTACAGAAGGCTTTGAACTGGAGCTGGCATACCGTGCAAGGGGTCTTCTGCATCCCTGACTGGATTTTGAAGGCTGCAGCACTGATGTCCTCGAAGCGGAGGTACTCAGGCTTGGGTGGTGGGACTGCTTTGCACTCGCTGCCTCTCTTCTTGTTAGTCTTGGGTGGGTCCATTAGCTGGATCTCAGGGGCGCCCACCACCTTGGTCTCGAACGTTTTGACTTCCCCATTGAGGCACTCCTCCTCCTCAATACCAAAGTCCTTCAGGCGCTCCGGGTGGATGAGGGTGGGACGCCAACCCGCAATCCCGTTACAGACAGGGGCATCCTTGTTGCAGGTACTCTTGGAGGAGGTGGAGCAGCCCTGTTTAATTGGCCCAAGACGCTGCTCCTCGCTGGAGGAGAGAGGGGGAGAAACAGGGCTTGAAGAGTAGTGGTTGGGTTTCTGTAGTATTGGATAAAGCTCTTATCCTTATAATAATAATAATACATTTTATTTAAGGCGCCTTTCTTGACACTCAAGGACACCGTACAGGGAAACATAAGACATTTAAAAGCATAGAACAGCATTAAAAACAACAAAAGAAGCAGAGCAGTTGACGTCAAGTGAGAGGCAGTTTTAAACAGGTGTGTTTTGAGTTGTGATTTGAAATGTGAAAATGAATCAATGTTTCTGAGTTGGGATGGTAATGAGTTCCAGAGACGGGGAGCAGAGCGGCTGAATGCTCTGCTCCCCATAGTGGTGAGACGGGCGGGGGGGACAGACAGGTGTATGGAGGAAGAAGATCTAAGATCTTATACACATGTATTTCAGGTCAACAGTCTCAGCAATGGGCTACACTCTCAGAAAAAAGGGTTCCAAAAGGGTTCTTTGGCTGTCCCCATAGGAGAACCCTTTTTGGTACCATCTAGAACCCTCAGTGTAAAAGGTTCTACATGGAACCCAAAGCATTCTACCTTTAACCAAAATGGGTTCTTCAAAGGATTCTCCTATGGGGTCAGCCGAAGAACCCTTTAAGGTTCTAGATAGCACATTTATTTTCTAATAGTGTAGAGTGACGAGAGTGAACAGGAGGAGACAATTTCTAAATTCCAAATTGACCCCTAACCCTTATCATTTCTGTTTCTGAAATAATTTAATAGGAAATAATATGGTAATCGGTTCACCTAGCCTTCTGATAGACTGGGTGGAGTTTTTGGGAGTAGGGTTTGTACGTGTGTTTGAACACGTGGGAATAAGCCACTTCTTTACATTATCTGGGAGTGATGGCAGTGACCTTGTTCTTTGTACAATATAAGATAATCTACACTGATCTTTCCATGTCCAGGTACACCAGGGTGTCCCTTATGATTACCAGAGTTTTGGCCTATTAACCACACACATATTCAAGCACGCACGCCCGCTCACACACACACACACACACACACACACAAACACAGGGCTCTAAGGTTAGGGAATGGTTGGAAGGAATTGATTCACCTTTCTTGTTCTCAGTTTCACTTCTGCTTGAAGAATGTCTTCACATTATTTATAATTATTGAATAGTCTTTCAACTCAGTCTTAAGTACATGCAATAATTACCTATAGAGTAACACTTGACATAACCTGTCATAATATGGTCATAGCACTGTTATGACCCATATATTTACACCTGTTTATGGCTGGTTATGACACCTACATAAGTGTCAAAACTCACATTTATTCCAATTAGTTTTTTCCCTGACAAGAAGTTTCTTTTCATTTGAAAGTTTTTTTCTTAAAGCCGTTGTTGTTGTAATCAATTCTATTCTATCCTATTTTAAATAACAACAAAACACACTTTATGACACTCTCATGAAGCATTATGACCACCCTGAGTCACTTTCCTTGGACTAAGTAAATACACTTTATGACACTGTCATGAAGCATTATGACCATCATAATCATATGACCATCATAATTATATCAGTCATCAATCACAAAGAGGGTGTCTTGTCCTGCTGCTGAAATCTGCTCCTGCATCCATCCCAGTCATCAGCAACAGAGCATTGGGGTAGGTGCATGTCTGACATTAACATGTGCACAATTAAAATGTTAATTTAATATGGTGAATAAAATAAAAAATACAAATAAACATACTGTTGACATGTACCGTTGACTATGGTGTTTTGGAATGTTTTGCCTTGTGTGGTAGATTTTACACTCTTATGTAGGTGTCATAACCAGCCATAAAATAACTACCGTGGTAGATTTCCTTTTTTTTACACTCTTATGTAGGTGTCATAACCAGCCATAAAATAACGCAACAGATGTCACAACGGGTGTAAATATATGGGTCATGACAGTGTTATCACCATATTATGACAGGTTATGACTACTAATGTCAGCTGTTGTGTTATATGTCATGGTTATGACCGTGTTATAACGCTGGGTGTCATGTAAAGTGTTACCAAATATAGCATGTGATGAGTAATGTAGAATCAGACAGACGCTTAATTTTGATTTAATTGGATTGTTATTAATAACAATACTTAATATAATAGTAATAAAATCATGTAATTACTTTTTCTTCATGTCAAAACATGTCGAATTGCTCTGATAATAGTCAATTAGATGGATAATATATTTCAACCATCACATTTATTGATGAAGCCCTTTTTACATCAGCACGTGACAAAGCGCATATACAGAAACCCAGCCTAAACGCCCAAAGAGAACCAATCTAACCATGTTTTTGTGTTTATGATAGATAGTTACAGGATATTATATCCACTACACACTGAGTGTACAAAACATTAAGAACGCCTGCTCTTTCCATGACATAGACTGACCAGGTGAATCCAGGTGAAAGCTATGATCCATTATTGATGTCACTTGTTAAATCCACTTCAGTCAGTGTAGAAGAGATAGGTTAAAGAAGGATTTTTAAGCCTTGAGACAATTGAGACGGATTGTGTATGTGTGCCATTCAGAGGGTAAATGGGCAAGACAAACGATTTAAGTGCCTTTGAACGGGGTATGGTAGTAGGTGCCAGGCGCACCGGTTTGTGTCAAGAACTGCAACGCTGCTGGGTTTTTCACACTCAGTTTCTTGTGTGTATCAAGAATGGTCCACCACCCAAAGGACAACCAGCCAACTTGACACAACTCTGGGAATAATTTTTAACACCTAATGCATGCAGTCATAGAAAATGGACACTATAATTTACTTTATAATGTTGAGGAGAGACTGACATTAACCATTAAGTAGTAGACTATTTTGTATCCCTCAACAGGCTCCTACATTTTGCTCACGATATTCTCTGCTGAAATGGATAGACTGCATGGCATAATTCAAACTAGCTGGTAGAATTTAACTTCACTTTAAGTTTCCATTGTGGCACCAGCTACTGTGAACCAGGGGAGAGCAGGAGCAGGGGAGGCTCGATGGGGTGGAAGGGCTGGTTCAGGTGGAGGAGGATGGGGATCAGAGAGGGCATTACAGGCTTTAGATCTGGGGACGGGAGATGCTGGATGATGAGGCAGTGGTTTACTGGTGGATGTAGAGGACTTGGTAGATGTATTGGCACAAGGAGAAGGAGGAGGAAGATGGTGGAGGGTTAAGGTTGTGACTGGCGGGCTTGGTTGACCTTGGGTAGAGAGAAGAGGCGGTGCAGGGGAAGAATGAAGGGGAATGAGGTGGGGAGCGGGTGCTGAGGTAGGGAATCCCCCTGTTTCTAGTAGGGTACACTGGGTGGGGGATGAATCTGTAGTGTCCCACCTTTGCCAGAAGGGGTCATTCTCACTGTCGTTGAATCCCACTCTGCTGGGCGATCCATCACCGGCGTAGTTGGCGTAGATGAACTGGGCGGCAAAGTTCATCCTGGACCAAAGACTTTTCAGCTATAGTCCAAGGATCCACTCTAAATAAGTTCCGAAAAGTCCTCTCCCTGCTCCTCCTGTGTGTGTGGCACGTCCAGGAGTGTGTTGGACAGTGTTCCAGCTCAGAGCGCTCCCATGGTGTTAACTGCGCTGCCCTAGATCCCTTCCTGGGGCTATTTAAGGCGGGATTAGCCTGGGGTACATGCCTGGTGGCACTCAGCCCTCAAATCCAACCTGCCTCCAGCCCTGGCCCCTCCCTCCCCTTGGCTCTATTCTAGTCCCAGATCTGGATTAAACCTCCGTGTCTGTGACGTGTTGCTAATCAGACGCTCTAAGGGGATAGCTTTAGACTTACAGTTTATCTAGGGAACAACGATCTGGGGGCTTGGGCAGTCAGTCAATAAAGACACTAGGAGGATCAGAGATGAGACTGGCCGGTCAGGCCTGGATAGAGATGGGAAAGAGTGAGTGAGTGAGTGTGGTGTGTGTGTGTGTGTGTGTGTGTGTTTCAGAGCGAGAGAGCACTGGCTTTCTAAACTGGCAGACCCTAGTTGGTCGGGATAAGAAAGTAGAAGGTTCCTCCACCTCTGATCTCTAAACTAGTATGAAGATGTCCCCTACAACTTCCCCCACAGTCAATTGAGGATCAACACATCCTTTGACTTACTTCAGATAGTATAGCTGTGAACTGTAAACGCTCACTCATTTGCATATTTCTGTACTATTGTCATAAAAACCTGACTACATCACCTGGTGAAGGTTTGGAGCACCAGGACGCTTAACAGTAAAAGGTTTGAGTTCTAGTGACCAGTTCGGAACCACAGTAACCATGAAACACAAGGAGTCAAGATTTCTTTAGTAGGTAGATTGGAATTGTATCAAAAATGATGTAGGCCACCCACTAAAGGGGTTAGGGTGGAATCGATTCCACAAAAGGAAAGAAAATGTTTTAGGGGATGGGGGAACTCTGGCAGCCTGCCCGCTCCTCTCATCGCCTCTCCTCGTTTTACTCCAGTTCTGTCCGCTCATCTGAATGAGCCGCTTAACAGTAACAGTCTTCAAATCAATAGATACAGTAAAATTTTAATCTTCAACTTCAATTGTCAGTACTTTAAAAGCAGTGAGCCCTCAATAGCAGGTATGTTAAAGGGAGTGAGATTCAAAGCCAGCAATATTGGTCCTTTAGACATTCCAGTGAAAGCATTTAAAACATTTCACTTCCCTGTTTACTTTGTGACCCAGTCCGGATTTTGCCACTGATCAGTCTGATGCGCCTTCGAAACTCCATCGTTTTTCCAGTTCCAGTGCTTCGCAATAGGTTCTTCCTCGTCTCCGTCCCGAACCATTCTGGCACACATTGCTTCCATGGCCTTTAAATACGCACCTCAATCTGGTCAAGTGCCAATGGAAATGTACATTGAATTATTGATACTTGCATTCTCATGAAGGGTTGAGAATTCCGGGAAGTGGTGTGCTCCCATATTCCCTCCATAGTAACACTCCAATGTTGACAGCGATGCCGCTATGAGTAAACCGTGAAACTCCAAACAAGGGTAAGTGAAATGCTTAACAATACACGAAAATACACAGGTGCAAAAAAGGTGTGAGCAAGCCATCTCATGGTGGAATGTACAAAAATAAGACCTTGTTATCACGTTATCTTCGTCATTTCATGACACTATTACACTCAGTGTGATTAAGTCAGCAACGTATACTATCTAGTAAATACTGTAATATTTGATGTTCTCAATATGTGAATCTGGGAATCAGTGGGACTGACTAGACTCTGTCAGCAGGAAAGGGGGAGGAACAGTGAGAGAAGAGATTAAACAGAGGCAAAGGTCATCCATTGATTTATGAGCACAGTAGATCTCTGTATCTCTCACATACAGTATACCCACTCCCATCTACACAAATAAAGTTTGTTTTACTATCCTTGTGGGGACCTAACTATTGATTCCCATTCAAAATCTTATTTTCCTTAACCTAACCCTAACCTTAACCTCTAACCCTAACCTTAATAAACCTAACTCTTAACCTAACCATAACTTTAACCCCTAACCTTAATTGTAACCCTACATTTAACCCCTAAGCCTAAAATAGCAAAATGTCCCCACTTAGAATTGTCCTTAATCTCCTTGTGAGTACTTCTGGTCCCCACAAGGATAGAAAACCAAACACACACACACACACACCAGATTTAACCCCTAATCCCTTTGTTAGTGAAAAGGAGGCATGTCTCTGCCAAAGAGTTAACCGGTATCCAGAGCTGACCTATTCTTTTGGCAGGACAATGGGGTTTTCTAGGGTCTGCGGAGTGCTTTTAACTAGGAGACTGGGCATGAACTAAGACACTGAGCATGGGCAAGCTGTCCCTCTTCCCCCACTAAATTGTCCTTGATGATGGTCTGTGTACCACATGGCCAACCACTACCCTGGAACTTTGGGGTTTAGATGGCCGGGAGGCTCTGTTCCATTCAGCACAGCTCCCTGTCTATCTGACGATGGCGCAGTTGGCAGGCCAACCACTGTTGTTCCTGGAAAGGCTATCGGGGAACCTGGTTGTGCTTCCCACGCAAGAGAAACAAAGAGAGAAAGAGAGAGAGATATGATCCCTACATCCCCCCTCCCCCTCTCTTTCTCTCTGTCAATTTTCCCTTCATTTTCCCCCATGTTGGCCAGCCACCTAGCAATTCGAGTTCAGCCAATGAGCTTCAGTCCCTCGCAATACGAGTGACAGCTAGCAAGATGCAACCACAGCAGAAAGAGAGAGAGAGAGAGAGAGAGAGAGAGAGAGAGAGAGAGAGAGAGAGAGAGAGAGAGAGAGAGAGAGAGAGAGAGAGAGAGAGAGAGAGAGAGAGAGAGAGAGAGAGAGAGAGAGAGAGAGAGAGAGAGAGAGAGAGAGAGAGAGAGAGAGAGAGAGAGAGAGAGAGATGTGGTGCACATATTTGCACATGACGTAGTACGCAATTGTCGGGGACCCCTTTTCTCTCGTGAAAGCTACTTTCAAAACTACTGGCTAAAAGTATACAAAAGTACTAGAGAATCCCTTTAAAAGGTATTTTATTTTATGTTAAAGAACTTATCTATTCACCCTTTAAATCCTTTCCGAATATTGTTTCAAACATTCTCTCAAATAACATTACATAAAGGATTATTTGTCTTATACTGTTCAAATGTATTATGAAGTTATGAGCAATGTTAAAAAAACAAAAGAAAACATTCTGTTGTACTAGTTCCATGAATTTCAATGTAGCGTTTGCCCCCTCTGTTGGACACGGACAAACAGTACACCAAACGATGCCTATTGACCTGCCCATTCGTTTGGTACTGTACAACTTATCTCTTAAACTAGGTCCCCTACAACTTCCCCCACAGTCAAAGGAGGATCAACACTACCTTTGACCTTAGACTCACTTCAGATAGTATAGCTGTGTAAATGCTCACTCATTAGAATATTTGTGTGCTATTACACTCACTTGACTAATACTGTATTTTCTCATTGCGATTTAGATAGCAACATGCACTATCTAGTAAAGAATGTAATGTTTTATGTTTTCAATGTGTGAATTTGGGAATCAGTGAGACTGACTAGACTCTGTCAGCAGGAAGGGGGAGGAACAGTGAGAGAAGAGATAAAACAGAGGCAAAGGTCATCCATTGATTTTTGTTTATGAGGACAGTCGATTCCCATCTTCTCGGTACACACTACCTCGCTCGCACATTATAAATACTTTATTTGAATCCACCAATCAAACGTACATTCAAAAGGATCCAAACATTTCAAAGGTCCCTGTATGCATGGACACTCAGGGATACTGGTGTTTAAGACGTTTGTCGGCAAAGGCCTGCTCCATGTAGCCGTCAAATGAGCAGCCCACATAAAAAATGTGAACCTCCCTTTCGCCTCCCTCCACAACAACAACATTCTGGCTTATTGGGCACGCAGGAAAACACATAATCATCCACATCAAACCAGCTTCCTCTTACACAAGAATGTTTATGGATGCGTACTGTTGGTGAGACTACCTGTCTCACCTCGCTGGCTATCAGAAAGGTGGTCATGTCTTGCAATGCACAAATCCTTGTATGAACAGCAACCATTCACAACATGGGCAACAGGCTCTATGACATTTGATTAATGTAGAATACAAAATGGGCCATGGTTTGTAGGGTACCAGAGTGCTAGGTTATATTTTGCTGGTAGAACTTGCAGCCTCGCCTTAACAGTAAAGGTTCGAATTTCCTCGCCAATGGCAGCATTCTGGTACACGGAATGAAAGACAGAGTGGTCAGCACAGTCCAGAGGAGCAAGTTTCTGCCTCAGGCCAGTCCAGTGCTGCAGTAGCTGCATCCGTCTGATACCGAGGAATGTTGTCCTCGATGTAGCCTCCACAACAGCACAGGGGTCTGCCACAACGGCATCAGAGGCAGACACACACACACACACACACACACACACACACACACACACACACACACACACACACACACACACACACACACACACACACACACACACACAACCCTCTTGTTAGTGACAGGGAGACATGTCTCTGCCAAAGAGTTAACCGGTATCCAGAGCTGACCTATTCTTTTGGCAGGACAATGGAGTTTTGTAGGGTCTGCAGAGTGCTTTTAACTAGGAGACTCGGCATTAACTAAGTGACTGCTGGCTCTCGTCCCTCACCTTGCTGATGGGCTGTGTACCACTCTGCCACCCACTAGCCTGGAGCATTGGGGCTTAGATGGTGGGAGGCTCTATTACTCTCAGTACAGCTCCCTGTAATTGAAATGATTTAGTTATTTACAAATGACTCCTTTTTTTTGTTTTGGTTGAGATGAGTATGTTAATGTTGTACTTAGTCTATTACATTTGACTAACCACAGACCAGATAAACAGGTAAAACCATTTCACTAATGGTTAGAACAAATCCTCTTACGTTTTCTGGTTTAATGAATCATTTTTCAGCATCTGAGACAAAATGTTTTGGTTGTAAAGATACACAGGGTAATAATGAGACACACAGCCAACACTGTATTTTACATTGCGGGTCTCTGCAAACTTAACTCTGTGTGCCTAACCCAGCTAGTTGTTGCAAAGGCATTGTTTTTCAAATTCAACATTTTTATCATTCAACTCAACAATTTCCCAATTTGAAGTCTAGCCAACTTGGATCTAGCCAACTTGAAAACGACCTATGTAGCATTGGTAGTAGTCATAAACATAACATAGTCCCAAAATGGACAAAAAAGTGTAAGTAGGATAACTTAAAACATGAAGTCAGTATTTCCCAAAACAAGAATGTTGGAGATTTAAGGAATCGATTACATTTCATATTTGAGGGTTCGGTTTATATTTCAAGAAATGCCCACTAACACATGGGTGTTTGTTTGTCTCGGAATGCACACTGACTGTGGTCAATTTCGTTTGATGTTTGATATCTATGGGGCCAACGTCTAACTAACTTTGATGAGATAACACCTCAATCAATTTTATAAAGCCCTTTTTACATGAGAGAGAGTGAGAGAGAGAGTGAGACTCTGGATCAGCAGCACGACAGAGGGGACAGTCAGGAGTCATCAGGCCAAGTAGTCCTGAGGCATGGTCCTGTTTTCAAAAACGGTTAATTACTCTTAGCTTTATTATCGGTTCACAATGCACATTAGTGGCATCCGCTGGTCGTTTTTGAAACAGTTTTCATCACAACTGTGGCGCAGCGGTTAGTCAGCTTTGCGATTTCGACGCCTGCTCCGGAGCTCCGGTATCAAACTACACAATGAGTAACGCTAACTTGGCTATATACACGGGTTACCAGTACCGAGTCGATGTGCAGGAGTACGAGGTAATTGAGGTAAATACTGTATGTACATATAACTAGGACTAAAGTGACCAGGCAACAGGATAGATAATAAATAGTATCAACAGCGTATGTGATGAGTCAAAAAAGTTAGTGCTAAAAGGGTCAATGCAGATAGTCCGGGTAGCTATTTGTTTAACTACTGTATTTAACTAACTACTTAGAAGCTGTTCAGGGTCCTGTTGGTTCCAGACTTGGTGCATAGGTACCGCTTGCTGCGCGGTAGCAGAGAGAACAGTCTAGGACTTGGGTGGCTGGAGTCTTTGACAATTCTTAGGGCCTTCCTCTGACGCCGCCTGGTATAGAGGTCCTGGATGGCAGGAAGCACAAACTTTTACCCTCACAAACTTTTACAGATACACAATTGAGAGCATCCTGTCGGGCTGTATCACCGCCTGGTACGGCAACTGCACCGCCCACAACCGCAAGGCTCTCCAGAGGGTGGTGCGGTCTGCACAACGCATCACCGGGGGCAAACTACCTGCCCTCCAAGACACCTACAGCACACAATGTCACAGGAAGGCCAACAAGATCATGAAGGACAACAACCACCAGAGCCACTGCCTGTTCACCGCGCTACCATCCAGAAGGCGAGATCAGTACAGGTACATCAAAGCTGGGACAGGGAGACTGAAAAACAGCTTCTATCTCAAGGCCATCAGAATGTTAAACAGCCATCACTAGCACAGAAAGGCTGCTGCCTACAAACAGACTTGAAATCATTGGTCACTTTAATAAATGGAACACTAGTCACTTTAATAATGCCACTTTAATAATGTTTACATATCTTGCATTACTCATCTCATATGTATATACTGTCTTCTATACTATCTATTGCATCTTAGCCTATGCCGCTCTGACATTGCTCATCCATATATTTATATATTCTTATTCAATTCCTTACTTAGATTTGTGTGTATTAGGTATTTGATGTGAAATTGTTAGATATTATTTGTTAGATATTGCTGCACTGTCGGAACTAGAAGCACAAGCATTTTGCTACACTCGCAATAACATTTAACCATGTGTATGTGGCCAATACAATTTGATTTGATTTTGATTTAGTATGATATGTTATATTTGGTATGGTTACATAAGACTTACATAAGAACATTTGGAAATTGTGTTTTTTACATTGGATAAAAGTAGAGACTGCAATGTATGATATAAAGGTATATCATACATTGCAGTTTAGGAACAATGGTAAAGTAATTCTGCTTTGAAAGTTGATAAAACCACTTTTGAGAAAATGGCCCTTGAATGTTTTGGTACACCTACTGGAGAGCTCTTCTTTGTCTACACCTATTCCGCATTGTTCACACCTTCTTAAACCTTAGCCCCACCCATCTCTTTAAGGATTCCCATGTGAGGCCATGTGGTAAACGCACACTATATCAAATCAAATCTAAGTGTATTTGTCACATGCACAGAATACAGAAGGTGTACACGGTACAGGGAAGTGTTTGCTTGCATAGTAGCAATATCAAAAAGAGAAAGTGTCCAGATATCAATATTTTATCATTATTAGATGACGCTTACCTGACACACTTGTCTAAATTGATGGGTCATGTGAAGGAAATGCTATAACCACCACCCAGACACATCTATCTAGGTGGATGGGTCACTATTGTCTAGACACATGTTCATGAAATACAATAGATGGCCGTAATCACCCCCAGACACACCTGGTTTATTTGATGGGTCAAGTAAAAACCCGACGAAGTAGAGTCTTTTGTTTAGACATGTAGCTAGCTAGCTAAACAATGAACTGGCATAATCCCAACTCATACTACTACCAATACAAACATTGTCATAGCTGGAGTATGAATCTGCAGGTAGCTAAAGCTACCAAACTATGTTCAATCTTGTTTCGATTGATCATCCTTGAGATGTTTCTACAACTTGATTGGAGTCCACCTGTGGTCAATTCAATTGATTGGACATTATTTGGAAAGGCACACACCTGTCTATATAAGGTCCCACAGTTGACAGTCCATGTCAGAGCAAAAACCAAGCCATGAGATTGAAGGAATTGATTTGAATCAAACTTTGATTTGATTGGATTTAAGTCTGGAGGAAACATGGCACCATCCCTACGGTGAAGCATGGTGGTGGCAGCATCATGCTGTGGGGATGTGTTTCAGCAGCAGGGACTGGGAGACTAGTCAGGATTGTGTGAAAGATGAACGTAGCAAAGTACAGAGAGCTCCTTGATGAAAACCTGCTCCAGAGCGCGCTCAGGACCTCAGATTGGCGCAAAGGTTCACCTTCCAACAGAACAACGACCTAAGCACATAGCCAAGACAATGCAGGAGTGGCTTTGGAACAAGTCTCTAAATGTCCTTGAGTGGCCCAGCCAGAGCCCAGACTTGAACCGTATCGGACATCTCTGGAGAGACCTGAAAATAGATGTGCAGCGACGCTCCCCATCCAACCTGACAGAGCTTGAGAGGATCTGCAGAGAATAATGGGAGAAACTCCCCAAATACAGGTGTGCCAAGCTTGTAGTGTCTAACCCAAGAAGACTCGAGGCTGTAATCTCTGTGCATCCACAAAGTACTGAGTAAAGGGTCTGAATACTTATGTAAATGTGATATTTCCATTTATTTTATTTTATTCATTTGCAAAAAAATCTAAAAACCCCTTATTGCTTTGTCATTATGGGGTATTGAGTGTAGATTGATGAAGATCAACAAAAATCTATTTTAGAATAAGGCTGTCAGGACCCGGGTCTCCGGTGTGAGAAACAGTCACTTAGCAAACTGAGCCACTAATAGTCGGCAGAACCCAGAAGATGAGGCAGACACAGTAGTAATAGAGACTGTGTTTTAATAACGACAAAAATAAAGTTCTTCAGGCAAAAAAGGTAATCCACCAAGACAAAAAGGTAAATCCACAAGGAAAGAAGGAACAGCAGAAAATAGTCTCAAAAGATAATCCCAAAAAATAAACAATACCAAAACAGAGTTCCACAAGAGAGTCCAACTGGAGCAACAAACGTTCACAGCTTCACTGAGGCTGGGTGCTAACATTCAAACACAGAGCAAAGAACTAAGGAAAACTAAGGGTTAAAATACGTACAAGGGAAACGAGGCACAGGTGCAAATAACAACTGGAAAACAAAAGGCTCAGACAAAAAAAGACACAATGGGGGCCTCTAGTGGCCAAAAAACAGAAAAAACCCGGCCGAATGTTGACAGACTCTAACATAACAAAATGTGGAAAAAGTAAATGGGTCTGAATACTTTCCAAATGCACTGTATAATGACAAAAGAGAAGCTTCATGTATCTAATTAAAGACAAGTTGACTAATAGCCTACCAAAATGTCTGTAATTATAAGCAGAAACATATCTAAATCAAGCATATCTAAATCAGACTGTAGCCTGTAGCGCATTTTCTATATTTGCAGGTCATGGTTGGGTGTGGGCCTCAGATATTCACTTCCTCACATATAGTCAGGCGGTTGCGGATGGGGGGGATTCTACTAAGCTAACACATGGAATTGTTTTAAGATGGTCATATCATGGATTATTTTGTCATGGCCCCTCCTCTGCATTGCAGGGGCGGCTCCTCCTGCAGGCAGAGGGTCGTTAGTGATTGGAGCCACCTGGGCTCAGGGTATTTAAACTGCTTCACTAATCACCTCTCTCTCTCTGCTCCTCCAGGAATGATCCTGTTTTGTTTGTTCCTTTGTAGTTTTACGTAGTTTCCACTCAGTCATGTTCACACACAGATTCACGCATCCCTGCACTTTACATACACCTTACATTATGACATTTTCACACCTCATTCATTTTTCTTTGTTTAAAGTTAATAGTTTTTGGGTTATAATAAAGAACCTTTTTGATTGGCCTATACCTGTTGTTCGTGTCCCCTCATTTTTGCCACAGGCTATGAGCCGGCCTGTGACAATTTAGATATTTTATTTACTTAAAAAATATATATATATATTGCATTTTGCCTTTACTACTATAGTCCATAGAAACACATTGAATACCACATTCATAATTGGCAAAACAGATATAAAAAAGCTCAGGAAACATTTGTTTTTTGGACACATATTGAACCCCTTTTTTTTTTGGGCCACAAAACTACCTCCATAACTCCATCCATTGTTTTAAACTGGTACCATGTTACTTTCAGATGAGTCCCTTGACACTTCTGGGGGTCGTAGAACGGAACGGAGAACACCATTGTGAGAGTCCCCCATTTACGCATATTAGTTTGTAGCCCAAACGGTTCAGACGGTACAAACAGAAGTTGGCACATCGGCGGTACCGACTTCAGAAAAGTCCTGTGGGGCTTGTGGGGGTCCTAGAGCAAATGAGAGTAGAGCCTCATCTTTCCATAGAATGGTCATATTAGTTAGTAGGCCAAAGCATTTAATGTTTTTGTGAGACGTTTCGGGATGTCTCCTAGTCTGACAAACAGCGCTGTAGCTCTGCCACTTTCCACCAGATGTTGAAGGCTGAGATAGGTGGATTGAGACGATATCTCTATCTTAAACGGACTGATTTTGATGATTTTTTAATTCTTATGTTAATTAGATTATAGACTCTTAAGGATTTTAAAGGATTTTTTTTTTCTTCATGCTGAATTCACCCAGTGTATCATTACAGATTATACCGTTCCACAATGATTACAACCCCACCTTCGTGCCCTTCCTGATAAATGTTTTCCGTGTTGGAGTATGCTTCAGTGCAGGCTCCAGCTCTGCTGAGGAGTTCCACCCTAGAAACAACCCCCCACCTCTCCCCACCCCTCCCTCCCTTAGCCCCTCCTCAGATAAAGGGCTTTTGTTCTGCATCTAATGTTTTCATTAGGAAACTGGGTGCAGCCGAGGGAAGAGGAGAGACAGAGCGAGAGACGTTCAATACGTTTTTGGGCACTGAATACACGGTGAGTATTTCTTCCTCTCTTTCTTTCTCTTTCTTTCTTACTTCCTCCATATTTCTCTCATTGCAAGATACAGTTAAAGACTCCAATCTTACCCTCCAGCTCGACTCCAGGTTTCCTCTCCTACACCATGACCCGCCCCTACACCATCTCACTTGGACTCCTGCTCCTCCTCATTGGCTACGCAGCGACAGGTAAGAGATATGATTGGGTATTGCTGGGGTTAGAGGTCATAGGGGAAAGGGCAGGGGGCACAGGAGATGTGTAAATAAACCATCAATAGATGTGTTGTTTACTCTGTCAGATTCTGTTTTATCTGGAACCCAAAAAATTTTTCCTATGGGGACAGCTGAAGAACACTTTTGGTACCCTGTTTTCTAAAAGTGTAGCAATGCAGAGTACTCACCATGCAATGGAGTTGAATAGTTATATGTGCTTAGTGAATAGCTGGAAATCATTTTTTAAATCAATCAAATGTATTTATAAAGCCCTTTTTACATCAGCCGGTGTCACAAAGTGCTATACAGAAACCCAGCATAAAACCCCAAACAGCAAGCAATGCAGATTTAGAAGCACAATGTGATGTCAAAACCTACATGAATTGGGGATCTTTCCACGGTAAAAACGGACCTTCTCTTTAAGGAATATCAATCTTGGTCATTCAGCATATAGGTTACAGGATGTGTGTGTGTGCGGGGGTGATGGTTGGATGAACATGTGTGCGTGTGTGTGAGAGAGAGAGGCCGTGTCTGAATACCCAGACTAGCGTAGTAAATAGGATGAGAAAAAACATTCTGTTTTACAGTGTGTGAAATTTAGAAAATAGTTTTCTGAACGCATCATTAAATGCGCAAATGATTTTGGTACAGCGTGTCAATTTATGTAGTACTCCACCAGTACAGTTTTCAACTGCAAACATCTTCAATTGTATCCATATGTCTCGTGTCTGTCTCCAAACCTACCATTCCAACCTTGTTCACTGCTCAAACTGACTTCCAGAGAAAATCACAAACACTTTGGTCACTCCTCCATATCCTACTCTATATAGGCTTGAGTGTGACTTCATACACCAGGAATGGCCAACTGTGGCAACGGCACATGGAACCACACGTTTCTCGCTCTCTCTGCCAACACACTATAGATCCAGGAAATACCCTGGAGATCTGACTAACAACTTGTTAGTCTTATTTCCATTGGTGGGCCTGTATTAGGCAAGAGCTGGTTCGTGGGACCACTGGTGTTGTGTACTAACTGATCTAATGCTCTGGCTCAGGCTGTGTTCTTCATTATTCCCTCCACTGCAAACATGCACGCCATCTTCCGACCCTGTCTCCCAGGGCGGAGTGTGTTAGATCAGGCTCCTAGGGGCTGCTGTTTTTTCCTTGCATATGGCCGGTTTCCTCTGAGTGTGTGGGTCAGTATTTCTCAACCTCCTGGTGCAACTGTGATAGAATACACAAAGGAGTGTGCACTTCATCCGGCATGTCATCATCTGCCTCATTTGCCTTTGTCCAACACACGCACGTACACACACTCCCCCGACAAGCTTTAGCTGCAGTCTTAGGGCCTTTTGGTGCCCCTACATGTTGATAGCCAAACCAGAGAAGCACAGGCTGTTTTAACTACCAGAGCAGGGAATTCTGGCATTCAACAGCCAACCACTATGCTCAGATTACATACGCTGGGTAGCTATAGAACTGAGACAGCATCCTGCCTGCATCTGTGTGCCTGTGTGTGTGTTTGTATCACGTGCTAAACTTCGATTCAAAGATGATGCCCTCCATGCATCTTTCACAGATTGAGATCAATTGACGTATGATCAATTGACATATCACACATGTCTTCCATAGGGAAAAAGACTTGAAGTTTGCCAACTGGCTAATATGCCCAGATGGATTTCACATACTGGAAGTTACGGGCCCGTCTGTGGTACTGACACAGAGACGTGGTGCGTTTTTCTATTGAGAGAAATCCAAAGAGGAGCTCTATCTTACATTCATCCTTTGGGGTTCCTCTGCTTTTGTCCTGGGTCCACCTGGCATGCTCTGTGGTGGTGTAATGGAGCTTATAAAATTGTTCCGTGGGATAGCGCCATAAAAACAGCACAACTGGTAATTCATGGCTGCTGTTCACAGGGCACTGGAGGACAGTCATGACGTTGGAAAAGTAAATGGTCCTTATGTTGTGTTACTTTTATGACAGGCAGGGAACAGTCTAGTATACATGTGAGAGAGGCCAAATTCAACCCTCGATAGACTGCTATATATATGTTGTATGTAACTGTCTTTGTTCTGTGTTTGTAATTCCTTTTAGTGTGCATATAATGCTACAGAAAAAACGTTCCTAAGGTCCTAGGATGATATATAGTAAGAAAGACATTTCCAGCTTGAATGATTTATGTTAAAACGTTCTGTGACGTCATGGAAACCAGGTGCAACAGGAAGTGTGGCAGAAGAGAATGGACAGGGCTCCATGCCATAGATTATACTGTACACGTTCTATGCTCCATGCGTCATTAACAAGACGCCTGTCTTCACAGACTTACGGACCACACATCCCAGCCACATTCCTCACTGCCATAGCCACCAGCGACCAGCGCTTCAGCTCACAGCGAAAAATAAGGGCTCTTAAAAAGGGGTAGGTGGTTAATTGGAACCATAAAACCTGCATGGCGAATGGAAAAAGGTGGTTGAACAATGTATGGAGGTTTCTCCACCACACCCAACCCATAAAGGTTCAAGGTTGATTCCAACTGAGAGCGCCTCACAGTTCACTGCCAGACAAAGGGTTGAGTTGTGTATCAAAGCTAAGGCAAAGGTGTAGTCTACTTGGCCTACGGGCATGCAAGTGTGCAATGCTGCACTAACTCTGTCCCATACTGCACTGACTCTGGATCAGTGGCATCTCTTCTGAATAAACTAGGTCACGTCCTGGTGAAAGTGAGGGTGTACTGATCCTAGTTCAGTTTGCTGGAGCACCATGTCAGCAGAATGGCATGTGGCCAGGGGTTGTGGTGAACTGATTGACTGGGCTGCAGGCTGCCTGCAGAGCGGAGACGTAGAGGTAATAGAAAACACGTTGAATTCTGCTCTGGTGTGTATTGAAGTCCATAAATATGTCCTCTAGTCTAGCCCGTTTGAAGGATGTACCGTAAGCCGAAGCTATTGAAATATTGGTAAAGTCCGAAATAAAGTAAGAAAACATGATCTGTTCTTCAAGATAACACATATTTGTCTTGTAATCAAAAATGATGTCTGCTGGCCTATGTTTTCCATCAGGACCCGAGTCTGAGCTCCAACCCAGAGATGTCCGGTCAAGTGCCTGTCAGGACCACAGTGCTCTTCATGACAGACTGGATGTGGTGGAGAAGGTGGAGTAGTAGTCACAATGCTTTTCACTGTCTTGTTTGGTCACACGTTAAACAAAACATACCTAATAAAGCCTTCCTAAACACTTCATAAGGCATATGTTGCTGCTTCACAAACCACTCATAACCAAATATCATAGCATAATAATAGGTAACAGTTCCTCACATATGCTGCTCTTTTTAAATGTGGCGTAACCTTTATGGCACTCTTTAGCATGACATAGCAGTATTCTTCTAAATGATTTGCGGAGCACTTATGTAGTAGGACTTAAAGGGTTCAATCAGACATTCGATCTTTGAAGGAATTTGGAAGATTTCCCAGTGGTTTGCAACATTAATACTATACATCAACTTGTTTTTCGTTTGATCGACGGTCAAACTATCTGCACTATTTCCTTTTAAGGATCAGAATTTTTTTGCTAAAGTGCCCATCCAAACGACTCAGCAGTGGAATTCACTCAGTTACTAACATTTCTTCCTCTTTGGTTCACGCCACCCAGAGAGTATTGATGTTGAGTGAGCATTGAGTGCATCTGAGGAGAATCTATCCCCAGCGGGTAGCCTAGCGGTTAGAGAGGCGAGCCAGCAACCGGAGGGTTGCCAGTTTGAATCCCGGGTCTGACAGTAAAAATCTGTTAGGAAGTGAGCTGATAACTGGAGGGTTGCTGGTATCAAATCCTAGATGCTGTTGTGCCCTTGAGCAAGGCACTTAACCCCTCACAACAACAGTGGGTATAGGATAGTTTTAAAACAATGGTAATAGCTTCAACTTGTACATTGATATGCTATATGGAAACTTTGCCATGTCTTACTTGCTATCCAATTCTTTAAAGAGATTCTCCGGTACTTTTTAGCCATTAGTTCTGAAAGTAGGCTCACAACCCAAAAGTGATCCTCGCAAATTGCTTACTACATCACATATGTGCAGATATGTGCACCATGTCATTTCTCTCTCAATCGTTCTGTGTGCATCTTGCTAGCTGTCACTCGAATTGCTTGGGGGGTGGCTCACGTGGGGGAAAATGTAAGGAAAATGGCGCCGCACAGCTTCCAGAAAACAGTTTATTTCCTACTAGATATGTCATGGCTAATTAAGGTAACATAGTAAATCTGCTCATAGATTATGTATGTATGAACTACACATTGACACATCCAGCCCAAAGCGGGAGGTTTAAAAAATACTTACTAGTCGCTAAAGTTCCCGGAGCAAGTCTTTAAGATCTACCCTCAGGTCAAGGCCTAGGAATCAATGTGAGTTGGGCTGATAGATGACCCTGTCTGTCCCCTGCAGCATGTAGAGGACACAGTACAAAAGCTGGAGGCTGAGCTGGCCGTGCTGCTGGACTCCATAGAAGCCCCTGAGTGGAGCCCCCTGCTGGACACTGTTGGAAAACCTGTGGTGGACATCCTGGATGGCCAGGGACTGGGAGAGAATGGCGACTCCTGAGAGAGGAAGAGGAGAAGATCTCTGTTGAGTAGCTACTAATGCTACTTCACTCTGGCTTTAGGAAGTGATGAGGGTGCACCTGGCTAGGGCAAACAATGAAAGACTTTAATGTACCGTCTCTGCCGTTTTGATGAAGTTGTATTTTGTAAGTGGACAAAAACGGTATAAAACAAACCCTTTAAAGTGTAAACACAGGCTTAGTATATATTCTGTGGTACAGTTGATAGGTCACAACACTAAAGCTTATTTTTCTGCGTAATACACTGCTCTATTCCTCGGACACTCATCCTTTCTCTTGTCTTCGACTTGAATCCCTACACCCAGGGGTAACTGTGTCACCAGCCTCTCAGGATGTTTACTTCAAAGTCCTAAACCATTGATTTGTTTTATCTGGTAATGTATTCTGTTTTGGGTGGGATTGATCCATTTCTGTCCCATGCCTCTCTTCCACACCCTGGTGTCAGTCAAGAGCGACACATGCAGCACCGAGTTACAAGGTAGACCTTGCCCTTTACCACAGATCAAGAATCAGGTTACCCTACCCCCCCAATCCTATACCAAACCATTAGGGGGCTGTAAATAATACCTGACCCTGTATCCATGGTTAGGGACCACTAATAATCTCAATGTGGACGAATGACAAAAACAAATTCACTACAGAGACCACTAGAGTGAATGTATTTATTTATCAAAGCAGTTAAAGCAGCATGTTTACACAGAGCAGTTTGAATAGGTACAGTACAAGGCTTCCACTGAGACCCAGGCTAGTTGCAAGTCTATTTATTTAGTCCCCATAAAAATCTTACAGAACATGTTCAAAATCAGATCACAAAAAGGAGAGTGGTCATAGATCACCAAACCTGTTCTTTTTGTTCTTAAAAATAATGTACACTATTTTACTAAATGTTTCTACAAAGATCAGACACTAATGTTAGATGTGAGAGCGTTGATCCTTATCCAGTTAATGGTAAAGGTGCTGTGGTAGTTGGTCACTCGCTCTGTAACAATGCTGTCTGAAACACCCAGGTAAATATACTTACAACAGTGTTATCCAATAAACTAGAATGTAAACACATTGGTAAGAACATATTTTAGATTTTTGTGGGTTAGGCAAGCAACATCTGATCAGGAATGGAGATGAATATTAGATACCAAGGGAATGATATTAGGCTACAATATTGTTGACAAAAGCAACCCAGGGTTCTATTAAATTCAATGACTATTCATTACAAATACTAGACATAATTACATGGCCATTTCTAGAAGTGGAGACTGAGCATCCAATTAAGCTTCTTAATCTAATCGTCATTAGAAAGGACAATGTAAAGACATGTCGAAGAGCTGTATATAATAAACCTGTGGTTTGAATTGAAGAGCGCAGTCCATAAGCGTAGAAGAAGGATATTAAGGATCTGGAAAGATTCTGTATGGAGGAATGGTCTAAAATCTCTCCAATTGTTCTCCAATTCATAAAGCATAAAAAAATGTCTCAGTACCGTTATCCTTGTGAGGTATTGAAAGGTATTGAAAAAAGGTAATTTTGATCCCTACTTTGAAAAAATAAGTCATAATATGATAGTGTATGCCATTAAGCAGACGCTTTTATCCAAATATGTATTACTTGTTTAACTAAATCTCTTTCTCTGAGCAATTGTATTAGTATAAAATAATATAATTTCCCAAACATTTTTAGCATACAATATAACTCAGTATTTTAATTATTTATTTTATATGGTCATTTTTGCTAATCTTTTTTTAAGGGTGATTCACCCCTTTTTCAAGGGTGTGAATCATTTCAGACCCTCTGCATGTATGCATACAGTTGAATTCGGGAAGTTTTTCAACCACTCCACAAATTTCTTGTTAAACTATAGTTTTGGCAAGTTGGTTTGGACATCTACTTTGTGCATGACACAAGTAATTTTTCAAACAATTGTTTACAGACAGATTAATTCACTGTATCACAATTCCAGTGGGTCAGAAGTTTACATACACTAAGTTGACTGTGCCTTTAAACAGCTTGGAAAATTCCAGAAAATAATGTCATGGCTTTAGAAGCTTCTGATAGGCTAATTGATATCATTTGAGTCAATTGGAGGTGTACCTGTGGATGTATTTCAAGGCGTACCTTCAAACTCAGTGGCTCTTTGCATGACATCATGGGAAAATCAAAAGAAATCAGCCAAGACCTCAGAAGTCTGGTTGATCTTTGGGAGCAATTTCCAAATGCCTGAAGGTACCACGTTCATCTGTACAAACAATAGTATGCAAGTATAAACACTATGGGACCACGCAGCCGTCATACCGCTCAGGAAGGAGACGCGTTCTGTCTCCTAGAGATTAACGTACTTTGGTGCGAAAAGTGCAAATCAATCCCAGAACAACAGCAAAGGCCCTTGTGAAGATGCTGGAGGAAACAGGTACAAAAGTATCTATATCCACAGTAAAACGAGTTCTATATCGACCTAACCTGAAAAGCCGCTCAGCAAGGACGAAGCCACTGCTCCAATACTGTCATGAAAAAGCCAGACTACGGTTTGCAACTGCACATGAGGACAAAGATCGTACTTTTTGGAGAAATGTCCTCTGGTCTGATGAAACAAAAATAGAAATGTTTGGCCATAATGGCCACCGTTATGTTTGGAGGAAAAGGGGGAGGCTTGCAAGCCGAAGAACACCTTCCCAACCGTGAAGCACGGGGGTGGCAGCATCATGTTGTGGGGGTGCTTTGCTGCAGAAGGGACTGGTGCACTTCACAAAATAGATGGCATCAGGAAAATGATGTGGATAGATTGAAGCAACATCTCAAGAAATCAGTCAGGAAGTTAAAACTTGGTCGCAAATGGGTCTTCCAAATGGACAATGACCCCAAGCATACTTCTAAAGTTGTGGCAAAATGGCTTAAGGACAACAAAGTCAAGGTATTGGAGTGGCCATCACAAAGCCCTGACCTCAATCCCATAGAAAATTTGTGGGCAGAACTGAAAAAGCGCAAAGTAGCAAGGACGCCTACAAACCTGACTCAGTTACACCAGCTCTGTCAGGAGGAATGGGCCAAAATTCACCCAACTTATTGTGGGAAGCTTGTGGAAGGCTACCCAAAACGTTTGACCTAAGTTAAATAATATAAAGGCAATGCTACCAAATACTAATTGGGTGTATGTAAACTTCTGACCCACTGGGAATGTGATGAAAGAAATAAAACCTGAAATAAATCATTCTCTCTACTATTATTCTGACATTTCACATTCTTACAATAAAGTGGTGACCCAAGACAGGGATTTTTTACTAGGATTAAATTGTGAAATGGAGTTCAAATGTATTTGGCTAAGGAGTATGTAAACTTCCGACTTCAACTGTATGTATGTATGCTATTTAGCAGCCATTTAAGACTTTTCACATAGCTAAGACAATCTAAAGACATACTTAAACACTGCCCCAAACCCTTGGGCTTATACCTTTTCCATATACATAACTAAGCACATAAAACTCAAACTTACCCACATTGGAGCATAATTACTGACTTATTAAAACATCCATTTAAGGAAGGAAAAGCCTGTGCACTTGAACATATTCTTTAGACAATCTACGGGATGTCAAAAGTTACTTCATACAATCTAAAATATCATACCATCCATATAACACTGGGAATAAATGATTTGTACAGTTGTAGGAGGTCGTAAATCTTGTTTTTAGCAAACCTAGACATCACATAGACAGGCAAACAGGGCAGGGCTACACTGATTGGATGAGGCCAATCATCAGAACACAGGCGAAAGTCAAGGAATGCTACTGCCATAGACTTAGTTAGACGACTCATCTTGGTGTCTGAGAGCATGGGCACCGCCATTGAAGTGGTCAAATTTCTTCTTTTGTGTTTGAAAAATGCATACAGCTTATATTGGTGATTTACCACCACCTGCAGTGCAGGAGTCCTGAACCAAATCTTGTGTCATTTATTTATTGTGACCACTAATGGCAGTGATACAGCTTAAAGCCATTTACCAACCAGGAAATCCAATTTGAAGTAGAAGCAAATGCTCTGATTATTAACTGATTGCTCCCAACCCATAGGAATCCCCACCCAGTTGACTACTTTAAAATTGAGGAAGCCCTCAATGGCAATGTCCATGCAAAAAAAGATTATTTCCCAAGTAAAGATCTCTATCCATCTCTATGGCCGAAGCTTGCATGTGCACATACTGTAAGCCGTGCAAACCCTAGCGTTCAGCTCTCCTACAAAATCAGATTAAAACCTTGAATAGAGGTACATGCAGGGTTCGAGACACTATCACTGTAGTTAATGCGCTTATTTTTATAGGAAAACTGTGCATTTCTTCCACCTCACCTCTTTTTAAGAGGCGTCTTGATTTTTTATCATATAATTAAATACTATTTCATTCCTCCCAAAAAACATTCCTTTATCTATAATCACAATAAATGGTTGTATACAAATGATAGTATTTTCACTTGCCGAAGGAACAGTGGTTCTATGCACAACAGAGAGGAAACATACATTCACACACTCAAAAGTTCCTTAGAAATGGCTATGCAAATGGTAGAAAAGCTTTGGCATATGTGCCTACAAGTTGTGCCTGCACACTTGGAAATAAGATCAGTACAACAATGTATGAAGGTTTGGCTTCATACAACTCTTAATTTAGTAACATGTAAGTTAATTTAGTAAGAAGTCCCACATAAAACTGTGGAGTTAGGCTAGTCTATTTACATGTGTTACTTTGATAGGCCTTAGGGTTTTAAGGCGGACTATGCTACATGTTCCCAGATGCCCATGCTGAGAGTAAATGGCCCCACCTTAAATGTACCACTGTCTCTACTAGGTGACTGTTTCAACTACACAACTCAAAATACTGCCCAATGATCATTTTCTATATAAGTGATCGAGACAATCAAATTTGAGAGACAATTGTCAAATTCCACTAGGTTATAGTTATTGTTGTCTATTAAGGGATAATGATCAATTACGAGATGCTTTTGTAGCTATTCAAAAGAAGTTGATCATTTCTGATCCATAGAAATAGAATGACTAGAACGACTGATCCCCTGTTAGTGACAATGTTTCTGTTTAACAGATAAGAACTAAAGCAGTACGAGCATGTAGCCCACAATGGAACAGTGTGAGAAGAACAGCATCTTGGCAACAGTCACAGAGATCGATGGTGAGGGAAACCTTCCATTTACACCGCAGTTGTACTTAGGGCCTTTGGAAATCTAACACTGTAGGGGAAAATGTTTTGGTGGAGGAGCGTAATCGCAGTAGGAAAATCAAACTGGCATGCTGATGCATAATGTAGATATAATTACGTGTGAAGAATGGCTATTGATTAACAATCAACACCATTTAAAGTAGTTTTACAGTATTGGATTGAACTAGTGATTTATTTACACTTGCAAAACCTCCTTATCCTTAATGGCCCATACAGTATTATATGCTAATAAGGCTCACTCTCTGCAACTGGAAACAGTATTAACCTCTTAAAGTCTCTATCCACTGCACTACCTTAGAAATAGAATCACATAGAACATAGTAATATAATAGTAATCCTATTTCTATGTGCGCTACACTGTATATTGGTATTGTGATACAATTATATATTATCATTGAAATGAAAGGCATTTGGAGAAGGTAACCCAACAACAGTAATATTGTAGTTCCGAATAGGGTGCACAGAGAAAATGAGAGGGATTGAACGAGCTACACAGGCAAAGAAAACTAAGAGTGCCTAACTCTATTTGAATAATTCAGCATGTGAGTTTGCAGTGGGAGCTACATCTACCCGAGGCTGAAAGAGCAGGGAGGCTCTGCTAGATCTTACACTCTTAAACATGGCTCCTATTGCTCTGTATGTCATCAGGCTCATATACTGTGTCTATGGCTACTGCTGCTTGTTATCCCCTCTTGTAATGATACCTTACTTTCATGCTATACCGTATGTTGCATAGAAGAGAGTTAGAGCTTACTCCAGGGGCGTGGAGGGCAGGACCGCTCTGGAACCTGCAGTCCCATTCATGCCTTAACGATGGATGCTACAGAAGAAGAAATAGGGGAGCCATTTTGTGTCCTGCTGTGTATTGTTGTTCTGCTGTGCGTTCCTGTTCCCACAGTCATGGCTACATAGGAGAGGTTAAAGTATCTATAGGCATGGTTACACACACACACACAGTAGCCTGTGAGACCACCAGGTGGCGTCGCGGTGCTAGGAGCTTCCAGGAGAGGAGCAGACTGAGCCGCACATGCTCAGTTTGGAGGAGGACTCAGGTTCGGGTTCGGGATCCTCATCCTCTGTGCCTCCCTCAGCCTCTCCGGATCCGTCTCCATCACCATCATCACCCCCCTCGGCAGCTCCTTCACACTCCCCTCCCTCTGCACCCTCCTCCTGACTCTTTTTCAACCTGAGAGACAGACGCAGACGCACACACGCACACACACAAACACGCACAAACACATACAAACAGACAGACAGATGGGACAGAGAGAAAAGCCCATTTGTGATTAAAATACATAGTGGGAGTCTGAAGACTGTGATATACTCTCTGTCCAGAAATTATGCCCAAGTAGTAAAAATAGAACTCAAGCTCCATTAATTACAGCAATAAAGAAACTCCATTTGCCATGCAGGAAGAATTCCAAAATATGCTGCAATCTCAGACACGGGTAAATAATGAATGAGGTATTAATTTAGATCAGGGCTGAACCAATATTCTCTCCCTCATGATCACAGAGCAGTCCCATATAGGGTTGTGGCGGTCACGAAATTAAATCAGCCGGTGATTGTCAAGCAAATAACTGTCGGTCTCAAGGTAATTGACCGTTAACGAACATAAACACATTTAGCATCTCCTGGCTTCCACACATTGTGACCATTTTAAGAAGTCTAATAAATCCATGTAATAAACAGTATCAGTCAAAAGTTTGGACACACCTACTCATTCCAGGGTTATCATTTATTTGTACTATTTTCTACATTGTAGAATAATAGTGAAGACATCAACACTATGAAATAGCACTTATGGAATCATGTAGTAACCAGAAAAGCGTTAAACAAAATATATTTTGATGACAGCTTTGCAGAATACTTATTGGTTTTTGAGGTCGGTTTGGTTTCGGTTTAATTATAAAAAAGAATCACTTTTATTTTTGTAATGACAAAATTACTTTAGCTTTTTTTTATTTCATTTTTTTTAGCTTTTGAATGGAAATTAGTTAACATTCAATTGCCAAAACATAGAAAATATTGCATTGTCTCTGTCAAAGGCATGCTTTCACGAATTGTCTCTATCATTGTGTTGTGTACTGTACATTCCTCTCTAATGCGGTCTATGCGGATCTAACATAACATTTCTGTCTGAGACAGAAAGAACAGGCACAATGGATTATGTTCATTGTAGTCAATTACCACGTTTCTGAACTAGGTTGAACTAGGTTGAATATTTGCTTAACGAAAAACACATCGCTCTTCAGCCCAGCGTCCCATATAGTTCTTGACTTGATTTCTCTCATTAACTATTTTATTTCTCTCTAGAGAAAAAAAGCAAACTTAATGGAATTGACGTAATTGAACTAACGTCAGTGAATTCGTTGTTTAATTAGAAAGTTTAAATAAAAAATGGGTTAATTGCTCAGCACTAATAGAGGGATGTCAGTGTCACTGGAAGCTACATGGTCAGGAAGGATGCAGAATATAAACAGTTATTCACCAAAAAACTTAAAAATGGCAGAAACTGAAAACTAATATGAGGCTAATTCATTCTACCACGTTTTAAACCTAGATATGATGACCACATATTGCATCACTGTTCTATAAGGGATAGATACCATTGCAAATAATGGTTATAACTTATATAATCTTATCATAGAGCTAACAATGGTTTTAATGTTAATAAGCTTTTTATTAGACCCTGGGGTTCTCTTTTTCAATTATTAGTTTAAATATCTCACTAGTGGGATTCACCAGAATCTCCAAGGACCTTGAAAAACCAAATGTACACGTCTGTCGGAGATAGACAGGTCGAGTGGCGAATGAGGGAGCCGCTCCCCTCATACTAAAGAGCCACTTGCCCGCTCCGATCATTCTCATCTCTCTTATTCTCAGAAGAGTTATATCTAGCTCTCCCCAGCACGACTTTTCACAGGTGTGCCGTCAAGGTTACGATGCCGAGCGCAGGGTTTTCAGCTCTCGTATTTTGTGTTAGGTGAATTTACCGAAAGGATTTTTAGGGTAAGAATTAGCTTCACCGCTTTTCTTCCCTCATCTCCTGTTGTAGCTAACATCACAAGGCTAGCTGCTGAGACTTGGCTAGCTTAGCTGCAAGGCTTAGCTAACCAGGCTTGCTCGCCGTAAAGCTACCTATCCTACTGACTAGTTTTTCTACCTGGAAGCTCGCTCTCTCGTTTAGTTCAACCCACTTCCGTGCCACGTTGACTAGACCAACAGTCCTAGCTTTTCTGCTTATCGGTCGAGAGACTCGCTTTTGTTCTTCGCAAGACCAACAAGGCGCTAGCTTCCTTTAGCTAACTTTGTGCTAACTAGTTAGGCTACTAGCCCACATGGCGAACACTAGCTACATTGACATTGTTAAAAGATTAGCTTCTCCGGCTAGCACTGTGCTAACTAGCTAGGCTACTTGCCCAAGTGGCGAACACTAGTTACGTTTCACTTTGTTCTTGGATTAGCTGTTTTTGTAGCTATGGAGCCTGCTAGCTCAGCCCAAGGGGTACCGAGCAAGGCCCCGCCCCCTGCCTCAGCACCGGCACACCCGTGCCTACGCGGAGCAACCATATGCCTGGGTCTTCGAACACACAGAACAGCGTTCTATGACCACTGGTCATGCATCCATTGTGTGTTTTTTGCTGCTAACACGACGGAGAGTGCACAGAGCAGCCCAATGTGGTTAGTCTCCCACACTGAACTTGAGTGGGAGACTGCCTCGCAGACCCAGCCCACATGGGAGGATGTCATGGATGTCTATCCCAAAGACATTCGCCCACCTTTCCACAGTTTGGCCCCGGATAAGGGGGAATTGGACCTCGTCATCGACGAAGACAATGTTGAGGGTATGACTGACCTCCTCCAGGCAGCGGAGGAGGAAGAGGATGAGGAGGCGCAAGCCGTTACCTCTAGGCCCGCACATTCAGTACGGGAATTGAATGTTAAGTCCCTACTACTGGCTTAACAGGCTGCATAATCTCCTAGCTATTGGCAAGCCTAAACCAGACCTTTGGGATTAGATCTGTGTCATCAAAGACCTCAAGCTACGAGCCTCCAGGAGCGCCATTCAAGGCTGGAGCGGTAGGGGAGAGAGCCTTGTGGCTCAACTTGTCTAGCCTGTCAGACAAGGAGAAAGCAGCCGAAGGAACTGTTTTTGCCGGCTGTCACCGCCATTTGTGGCAGAAGTGCAAACTTCCAAAGAAGGAGGGCAAAACTTTCAACTTCGGCCTGACTCCTAGACTGGAGAATTGTGGCTACCTGGCCTACCCCTCCACGAACCAAGGCTTCGTAGCAGGGAGAAGGCAATTTGCTGGCAACAGGGCTTTACACAGGAAGCCCAGAGTGACACAGCGGGCATCGATCCCACAGTTCGGGGACGACAGTTGGGAAAACGGTCCTTCGCTGCAGCCACATCAAGGTCCCGCCCATTTGGTTCCCCTGTAGGGAAAAACGGGGGCCGACCCAGGGGTACGCCCCCTGCAGCATAGAGTGGCAGCCAACAGTTCACCCTGTGTTCTGGCATGCCATCTCTCGGTCTACAGTTACAAAGGGGTACAGAATGCAGTTCGGTCTGAGACTACATGTTTTCAACAGAATTTTAGAATCAGTAGTGACTGGCAACTCGGGCACTCATACTAGAGCAGGACATCTCCTCTCTATTAAGCAAAGGGGGTATCAGGATGATACCAGCTCCATTTATGAAGAGGGATGATACCAGCTGTTTTATGAAGAGGGTGCCTTGCATACGACCAGTTACCAAGCTTTTACTCCTGTAATGGTATTTGTCTCTTGTGCTTGAGGCTTTCATAGCCTTTTGAGCCGCAGGAAAGCGTAGAGTTGAAATATATCTCTTCTTTACGACCCCCTTACATCCGCGAAGCGAGTGAGTGAGCTATACGCACTGTCAGTTCACCATTCGTGCCAACAGTTTCCCTAGGGCTTTTCCAAGGTTACCTTGTTGACCAACCCCGCTAAGGTTAGCGGCAATTACAATTTGTCCCCCCTTGGAGCTTGTGGCTTTCCACCCGCCGCCTTTCTCTCTAACCAGAATAGAAAGAGGAGTGGGAGGCTTCATATACAGTGCCTTCAGAAAGTATTCATACCCCTTGATTTATTCCAAATTTTGTTGTGTTACAGCCGAGTTAAAACATTTATTGAATAGATTTTCTTTCTCATCCATCTACACACAATGTTCTAGATTTTATTACCTAATTTACATAAGTATTCACACCCCTGAGTCAATACTTTGTAGGAGTCTTTTGGGGTAAGTCTTTAAGAGCTTTGCACACCTGGACTGTACAATATTTGCCCATTATTCTTTATAAAATTCTTCAAGCTGTGTCAAGTTTATTGTTGATTGTTGATGTTGTTGATCCATCCTCAGTTCTCATATCACAACAATTAAACCCTGTAACTGTTTTAAAATCACCATTGGCCTTATAGTGAAATCCCGGAGCAGTTTCCTTCCTCTTCGACAACTGAGTTAGGAAGGACACCTGTATCTTTGTAGTGACTGGGTGTAAGCTGAATTAATACTTCACCATGCTCGAAGGGATATTCAGCATCTGTATTTGTATATATATTTTGTACAAATCTACAAATTGGTGCCCTTCTTTGAGGCATTGAAATAGATCCCTGGTCTTTGTGGTTGAATCTGTGCTTGAAATTCAATACTCGATTGAGGGACCTTACAGATAATTGTATGTTAACCACTATTATTGAACACGGAATGAGTCCATGCAACTTATTATGCGATTTGTTAAGCACATTTTTACTCCTGAGGCTTGCCACAACAAGGAGGTTGAATACTTATTGACATTTCAGCTTCACATTTGTTATTAATTTGAAAAATTCTCTACAAACAACATTCCACTTTGACATTATGGGGTATTGTGTGTAGATCAGTGACACAAAATCTAAATTTGATCAATTTTATATTCAGGCTGTAACACAACAAAATGTGGAAAAAGTAAAGCAGTGTGAATAATTTCTGCCACTACAGAACTAAGAATGATGTAACATGAATATGTTTTTTATTGGTCTCCCAGGTTCAGTAATTGGTTCTGCGTTTATATAATCTTAGTATATTATTATAGAGCTAACAATGCTTGGGTCAGGTGAAACAAACATTCATAAATATCTATTCACGTGTGTGTCAGGTGTCATATAGTCCTTATGTAGGTGGTATCTCAGCCTTATACCTCAATGGTTTACATTAATATGTTTTGATTTGTCTCCAGGTTGAAGGGTTTGGTTTGTGGTCTTACTTCTCGCGGTTGAAGATCATGAACTCTGACTGCACGACTTCAAGGCACTCCTGTAGGTAGTCGTTCTCCTGAGGGCAGTGAAGGAAAGAGAATAGCCATTATCATCATCACCCACACAGGTCGATGAAGTACGAGATCAATCTCACCTCAATCAATCACCAGTGAGACCTGAAAGAGTACAAACACCCCCTTCTTCCCCTTTTTGAAATCACGCCCAGTGATTTGTTTGTGTGCTTTCCCTCAAATTGGATGTTTGGCACAGGACAAAAATAGAAGCTCATATTTCCCGAAAGCACTTGGAGGCATGACATCACCACTGATGGCTTAATAATTTAATCATATAGGTAATAACTGAGCCCCCTCACACACTAGAAGACTGCTCAGGCCCGGAGTAAGATGGGGGCTATTGTTAGAAGATACAAGCTTTACTGCTTTTACAGCGCCCAGAGATCACTCTTGATAACACTGAAGGTCAACTTTAATAATGTGGTGCTCGTAATGAGGGGCTTGGCTAGTGAAAACCTGGCACAGGTCATAAATATGGATTGTCTAAAGTCCATGGTAAATAATGGGCGCAATCACAGATAATAAGGTGGATTTCTTATAATACTGTAATCATGTAAGAAAATAACCGGCCTTTAAGAAAAAGAGATTCGTGATATTCATGAAATGAAGGGAGAAAAATGACAACTGGGGAAGAGGAGGCTACAGAATGCTCTCCCTGTCCTCGGTGTAAACCAAGATCTGCCACACTGTCCTAGCACTCTTTAACAGGGTCATTTTTTGGGGCAATGGAAAACATTGCTAATTGGACAAATTCAGGAAGTCCCTCCATGTTTTCTTCCATTTGGTTGACTTGCGTCTGTATTCTGTGTTGGCAGCACCTATTCCCCAAGTCAAATTCTGGATATGTGTAAATGTACTTGGAGAATAAAGTGATTCTGATTCTGATTAACATGACCCAGGTACAGTCAGTAGTGACGGGTTGATGTGACACTCACAGACTGGGAATCCTTGCTGGCTTCCCGTGACCTGTTTTTGGCCAGCCTCTTCTTCTTCTTGTGGAGGGGACGAGATTCTAGTATCATCTCTTCCAGCTCAAAGGTGGGGTCGCAATGCAGACGGCCCTTCTGTGGAACCAAGACACACAGTACACTAATGAATAACTATATACTTCAATCCAGACACACACGTACACACGCACACACATATGCACACACACACACACGAAAACACCACACACACAAAAACATATTACAGACTCCACAGCATGAATAAAATGGCCTTGCATAGCTTATTGGCTACAATAGACTTATTATAGTTTTTTATATTTATTTATTTAGTTATTTTAAGTACAGCGAAATGCTTAACTTGCAAGCCCTAGACAACAGTGCAGTATTCAAAATAAATAACTAATAAGAAAATACAAATAAATACAAAAAACAAAAGAAATAAGAGAGGAAGCTATTCCTGGGTTGCACCGCTGTCCCTCGGTCATGTCGTTGCCTTTGTTATCAACGTTCTACAGACACCACAGCAGTATTGATGCTCAAAAGTAGAACCAGGGTTAATGAATGTTTAGTCTAAATTACACTATAGGGGATTGGGAATACGATGCCATTGCTAAAGTAGACACATATTTAGTAGGAAACAACTTTTCCATCATCATCATGTTGCCAATTTACTTTAGACGGATGGCAATGTTGTCATGAGCGAGCAAAGTTTATAAAAAATAGCTAGCAATGCTAATGTTAGCTAGCTAAAATCTGGAGGTCTACCTTCAATCTTAGCTAGCTAGTTAACGTTATAATGCATCTAAAGTCAATCTGGCGTCAGCAAAATGATGACAAAAGGTTTTCCTACTAATTATTTGCCTTCTTTAGAAATGTAATGTGTTTTCAAGCCACAGTAATGCACTTTAGACCAAATCTTCATCAGCGCCCAATGAGGATGCATTGAGTAGAATGCTCAGTTGAACATCAGTCCTAAAACGAACGTTCAAAACAATATTGTGACGCAACGTGCAACCCATGAATATACAAGGTCAGTGCCAGTACCACATTTACAATGTGCAGAGATACTGGAGTATTAGAGGTAGATATGTACATATAGACAGGGATTAAGAGAAAGTGACTTGTAGCAGGATAAATAATAATGCGAATAGTAACAGCGAAGCAAATGCTGGATATTTCACAGAATGTAACAAGTGTGAGAGACTGGGTTATGTATAAGACTACATGTGTGCGTTTATGTGTCTGAATAAATTAACAAGATGAGATAATGTAGTTAATCGTATATACTGTATGTGTGAAGTGTGAATCAGTGTTTATGGTCCATAAAAAGGTGAAAACGCAGCACACTGCATTCTATGCTCCCATGTCATAGATTTATGGTCCATACTTACGTTAGGAACAAACCCAGCCTCTATCTTCTTCTCGTACACAGCGTCCCAGTTGATGTCAGAGAGGTAGGGAGCCGTCTGCATGTGAGACAGGCTGGAGAAACGATGCTCTGGGTTCACCGTCAGCAGCTGGGAGACACACACATGCGAACGCATGCACACACACGCAAACAGATTATACTGTACATCATTTAGTTCCATTAAAGACTCAAACACTATCACCTCTACAGTATCCACTACATGCTTTCTAATTACTCCACAGGGATTAATAAAGTCGTATTGAATTGAAAAACCTTATGGCTTGTGACAAAAAAAGATTGAATGTTAAAATCAGATCCAATAATCTTGGTAGGATCGACATTAGGGGGCACTCTTAAATCAGCCACAGTCATACAGTACAGAGATGATCAATTATCAATCCAAAATAAAGACGCCACCCTGATTAGCATACATTTAATTAGAGAAGGATTGAGATCATTGTCAGGGGAGAAACTTAATACAATTGACTGATGTCTCACATATGGGGATTCGCTCTCGCAGATTCACTAAATGAAGAATCAATCACAGCATCTTTTGGAGACAGACAGGTAATGTTGGAGAAGTGGTCAGCCCCTTCCCGACTTATAAGGCGCAACTCGCCCCGCCTCTGGTCATTCTCAAGCATGCCTCTCTTCCAAATGAAAGGATGACAAAGGCACTCTTCATATAATTCATTAAAATGCCTTTATTTGTATGGCATGTTCAATGGAAACAAAGTTTACAAACTCTCTTCCTCGCGCTCTTGCGAGCATGGAAATGCAGTGAGTCATCTCACTCACATTATCACAAAACAACCTTGTTCTATTTCAAATACTCGTTTCCATGTCTCACATTTGGGGATATGGCCAACTCCTGTGTCGCAGACATGCTCTCCGAAGTCAGAGTAGTCCCAATAGAATCACCCCTCAGAGGCTCCGACACTGAAGACAGTATGTGCCAACAAAGGTGCAGTGACATCCAGTCGGTAAAACCTCATAAACGTATAAGGGGTGGCCCAACATGCCACATCGTAAATGTCTTGCAAAGAGATGCATTTGAACAGTGCCCAAGAGGTAACCATACCTTTGGTGGAATGAGCCCTCAGGCCCTCCCGGGGCTGTAAACAGAGTTGGGAAGGTTACTTTCTAAATGTAATCCCTTACAGTTACTAGTTATAGTACCTGTCCAAAATTGTAATCAGTAAAGTTACTTTTGGATTACACAAACTCAGAAGATAAACGGATTGCTTTCAGTTACTTTTGAATTACTTTCCCCTTAAGAGGCATTAGAAGAATGCATCAAGCATCCATCAAACGCATTTGGCGTGTCATCATAGTGGTCTTGTACTTTTTCCAATGCTGAATTGAATGTCATTGAGAAAACAGAAAGATGTCATAATGTATCTTGAATCTAAAAGTATCCAAGAAGTAATCATCTCGTTTTTTCAAAAGTATATGTAATCTGATTACAATATTTTTGCTTCTAACATAACTGATTACAGTTACCGTTTTCTTGTAATCAGTTACTCCCCAAACTTGAATGAAAACCCTTGCTATTACAAGCCAATACAATAGCCTCAACTATTCAATGGGATAGCCGTTGACAAGAGAGGGGCCCACTCGAAGAGTTGGTCACTCTTTTGACATGCTCTCATTCTATCAAAGCACTGGACATAAATGGTGAAGACACTCTTCTTCCGTAAAAGTGAATGGCGGCGGCTGGAAAGCCGTAGGCTCTAAGAAGAGACAATTGTAATTGCCGCTGACCTTAGGCATAAAGGCAGGGATGGGTAACAATGTTACCTTGGAAAAAAACAGGGCAAACTGTAGGCACTTGCTTTGCTGATGTAAGGTCAATCAGTAAAGCTGTTTTGAAGGAGAGATATTTCATCTCCACACTTTCCAGCGGCTCAAAAGGCTGCTGCGAAATTGCCTCAAGCACAGTAGACAAGGTCCCAAGATGGGGCTAAAGGCTTGGAAACTGGGCATAAGCTCCCTCTCAAAAACGCACAACTTGTTCCCGTACAGTGAGTGTGTAGAAGGGGCCCTTGAACTCTGGATTGTCTCAATGATTCCGATTGACAAGCCTGTCGCATCCTCTCACGGGCCAGGCCCAGAGGGCCATGGTTTCTGGGTGAGGGTGGAAAACATCTCTGTTCGCTTTGGGTCAAAAAGATCCTAACGGTAGCTGCCAGGGCTCATTGTAAAGCAGGAGAGTAGAGCTTCCCTGGCCATCGAGTAGCTACCGAGATGAGGGATAAGCCTTGTTCCCTCACTCTGTCCAGAGTGGAGAGTATCAAGCATAGATGAGGAAAAGGGTAAAGCATCACCCTTGGCCAAGGATGTGCCAGTGGGTCCAACCCCAGTGGTGCATCTCCTGCTAGGAACAACGGACAGTGTGTGTCGTTGTGCGATGCGAAGAGATCTACAGTGACTAGACCGTGTATCTCCCAGATCTGGTTCACCACCTGGGGATGGAGTCTCCAATCCCCCGTAAAGGGGATTCCTTCTGGACAATAAGTCCAGTGCCACCCTGGCAGTTGATGTATATCACCACAGTCGAATTGTCTGCCCTGACCATGATTTGACAATTTTGAAGGAAGGGTAGAAAGTGCATCAATGAATGAAACACTATCAGCAGTTCCAGATAATTTATATGAGCGTGGTGGAGCTGCGGGGACCACACTCCGTTTACTGCTTTTCTCTCGTGAACTGCACTCCACCCTGTAAATGATGTGTCTGTTGTCACTACCTTCCTTGATGACCCCTAGCGGAGTGCCCGAAATGAAGATCAAGGGGCTCTTCCAGTGACGGAGAGCCAAGAGGCAGTCCATGGTCACCGTTATCTTTCGATTGAGGTGCCGTCGTGGACACAGGCGATTGGCAGATACCCAACGGTGAAAGTCTCCTATTCTCAGTAGTCCTAGCGGTACAACTGAGATGGTGGACGCAATCAATCCCGGCACTCAGAGGCACGTTTTGAGCGTGACCGAGTGCCCCCTTTGAACAGGGAGACGCACTATCGGAACGACGCGATGTGGTCGTCCAATAGTGTAGCCTGATGAGAGAGAGAATCCTTGCCTGACAACTTAAACTGAATTCATCTGCTGCTCTATCGTTCGCTACATACATCAGTCTGAGACCGAAGTTGTTTGTGGTGACGTCAAAATGAGGGGTGTTGTACAAAACAAAGGAATCAGTGATTGAATCATCTCTAACCAATCAGAGTAACAAAGCCAATGATGAATTTTCAGACACCTGCTTTACGCACTGTGTTCTGTCCGTGATAATGGGGTTGCCTTTGGCCGGTGAGATGGGTTAAAAGGGAAGTCATGTCTCATACCACTTGCCCCTGTGTTGGGGCAGCATCCACACACTTGCTGAACGTTTGCGGAGCTAGTGCTAGCCCGAAAGGAAAAAGCGAAGTATTCGCAGGCTGTGTCTTGAAAGGCAAACCTGAGAAACTTCCCGTGTGCTGGCAGAATACTTATGTGAAAATAAGCATTGAGTAACATTGCCTCGATGAATAGAGCAAGACAGCACTTTGTGCGTGAGAATACGAAACGTGTACTTTCTCAGATAGCTGTTGAAGACCCGTAGGTCCAGAATGGGGTGACTGATCATTTATCTTTTTTGCCTCAGGTGCTTGTGAAAGCGCTGAGGGAGAGCTGTGACACAGGGGGCACTTGGGGGCAGGCCATAATATGTAGTGACCTGTTTGCTGCCCCTCTCTACTGCTGGGAACGTACCCCTAGTTCAGGTGACCCTTCTTCCCAGGGGAATCAGGTGGATGGGACCTTGATGCGGTAGCAGCGAAGGACCACTTCCCCCACTGTCGGCCTCTGTAAGGAGAACCAAACTGTGGGTTCGCAGCCTGCTGCATCGCTTGGGGTTTTGCATTGCGAAAAAACCCTGGTGCCAGTGTGTTGCCCTCTCCCTGCCGCGAAGCCTCGGCTCGTGGAGGGGCAGACCTGGTTGCCATAGTGCCCAGGTCTACGGGGCAAGCGGAAGTTGAAGGCTTCACCTTCCTTTTTCCGAAGTTTGCACTTCTGCCGACATAAGGCCCAAACAGTTCATTTGGCGCTATAAGAGCATTAAGAAAATCTATGTTTTCCTCGTCCGAGAAGCTGGACAAGTTGAGCCACAAGGCTCTCTCCCCCACCACCCAAGGCTCATGGCATGCCTACAGCCTTGAACTTCTGGAAGATGGAGGCGGAAAAGCGCTCTGTCTTCCCGAGAAGAGAAGTATCGGTCTGTGACGCAGCACTGGGCTTAAGGTCGTTGGCAAGTGATGGCTCAACTACCGGGGGCTTGCTTGTGATGCTAGCTACCACCGGAGACTGAGGAGTAGAAAACTATTTATACTCTAAGCAAAACTTTCCTCTCGGTCAGTACTCAACACTATCGACAGGAGCGGAGGTCCTACGTTCTGCAGCTTTAACCTCACGGTTTCGCCTGAGAACAGTTCAGTAGGAGACAGTGATCTAGTCGTGCTGAGGAGAGCTTCTCCAACAGACGCTGTGATTGGTTCTTCAGTTAGTGAATCTTCTAGAGTGAATCCCCATATGTGAGAGATCAAAACAATTATTTGAAATAGAACAGCTGTTAAGTTTCGACGTGGGATAGCTTAACATAAACCTAGGAGAAATGATTTTGGGATGTAGTTCTGTTGCCATGTCAACCATCTCTCTCCAAACTCTCCCACTGAAAATTCAGACGAGTCTTTTCTCCCAGAGAGCTGGTTAGGTCCGTCTAGGTGGAGTTCAGACATGGTAATCAATCAGCAGCCAAGCGGAAGATACAGATGCCATCGCCCTGGAGCCTCGTTGGCTCTGACTGGAGCAGACACGCACAGATTAGAGTGTAGTCCCTCACTACTCTGACTCCCTGCCACTCCATTTGTCTCTCCTCCTTGTCCTTATATCTCTAAATCTCTCCCTCTGTTCCCCTCTGGCCTCAGGCAACTCTCCCTCCATCCACTTTCACCTCAACAACTTTTGTGAGCCCCCCCAATTATGCTTAGCCTCCCAATGTCTTCTGACCACTGATTCGACTCTCTACTGCACTGTAGACTTTCCCCTGACAACTCTCCCCTCCATAGCAACCCATCTCTCCACTTCTGCCCCTCATCTCATCTCCTCTCCTCACTTTTACTTTCCTTTCCTCTGCTCTCCGCTCTCCTTGGACCCCAGTAAGACCAGCTGTTGCTATTGGCATCGGCTAATGGGGATTGTAATAAATCAAAAATCTAAATCCCCTCCGCTCATCTTTCTCCTTCCCCCGTCCACTTCCTCTCCCCTCCCCACTTACCTTCCTCATGAGATGGACCAGATCCTTGGGCCAGGTGGAGTTGTACTGCACACTGACTGTACTGAAGAGCTGCATTAAAGACTCCACTGAGTTACTGGCATGGATCTCATAGGGCCTCTGACAGAGGGAGAGAGAGAGAGCGGGTGAGAGGGAGAGGGAAGGGGGAGAGAGGGAGAAAAACGGAAGAGAGAGAGAGAAAGGATGACAGAGAGGAAGAGAGAGTAAAAGAGAGATGGAGGGGGCGAGAGAGAGAGAGAGAGAGAGAGAGAGAGAGAGAGAGAGAGAGAGAGAGAGAGAGAGAGAGAGAGAGAAAGCACAGACAGACAGTGAGAAATGGAAAAAGGTGAGTATCAAACACACACAGTAAGCTTCAGTTGTCATAACTCAAGAACAGCTCCACTTCCCATAATGCCTTTCCTTACCCATCCACGTAGCACCTCAAAAACCGTCACGCCTAGTGACCACCAGTCCACCTCAAAGGCATAACCCACCCCCCCGCTCACAAAGGACTGGAAGATCTCTGGGGCTGGAGTAGACACAGACAGAGTCAGTCAGCTAGGCTACACCTACACAAGACCATAGAACACTAATGGATATTTACACAGTACGTTAGTGATACGGTTCCAGATCTGTCGTCATAGTCGTACAATGACCATTGGAGTTGGCAAAGACAGCACAAACAGATCTGGGTCCAGGCTAGTGATAAGGGTTTCCAAGGGCTGAAGGAATAACAGGTATAAAAGTCTTACCCATGTAGGGCTTGGTTCCAGCTAAGGCCGTGGCCCTCTCTCCATCCTTGATTATTGTAGCAACGTTGAAGTCTGTCAGGTGGGCGTGGCCTGTGAAGATAGCGCTCCTTAGAACCAAACTCAAATATAATGTAACACCACATCCATAAAACTCCCGTAAACACGTTTCTTTCTTTAACAAAACTATCCAAAAGAAACTTAAAGCTACGGTATCTATTTCTGTCTTGAGTAGGATCTTTATTGCCTGATGTAACCTAAATCAAATTTGTTGTCTCTGACTAACTCTGACTAACTAACTGATAAACAAAAACAAAACACAAATAGCTTAGTAAAAACACGACTCAGTGTGTCAACAAGACATTTGTTTGCCGGAGTCTGGTCTAGTGGTAGCGCTGCCGACTGCAGACCACATATACCCGCTGGCGACAGGGTTCTGAATCCTGCCTCGGCCCCTACTCCCAGTCTCCCTCTGTATCTGTCTCCGTCTCTACCTTCTGCCTGTCGCTGTCCTCAAAACAATAAAATACATTACAAATATATATTAAAAAAGACCTGAAGCAGAGTCTGCCTGAGCATTTTACTGTAAGCGCTGATGTCTATAGACTACAGTAGTGAAGTGGACTAGTGTGTCCTTGTGCTTCTTTCTGCATGTCTTCAAAGCATGGTGGGGTGTGAGACACACATTCTGGCTATTCTGCATGAGTGCTGACCCCGTTACCGTGGTGATACCTACAGTAACATCCTGCAGAGTCATGACACACAGTGTGTCCTACCTGTCACCTTGGACCATTTTCCTTCTCAGAAACTCGCTTTACTATACATAGGGAAAATGTTCTCTTTCTCACTCTCTCCCTCTCGTTCTCTACCACACATACTGTACACACGCATATGAACAACAATGTCACTCAAATGGCCTACACGTGCCTACATACGTCGTAAACATCTAATGAATACAGGATAAAGTCATCTCTAAGAAGAGGCATTCTCACCTTGCTCATCTAACAAGATGTTGTCTGGTTTGATATCCCTGTGAGATAGAAAGAGATAGAAACACAGAAATCATTGTCTAAGAATATGGAACTGCATATGGAACTACATGTAAATCTGTACATGTAGTCAATATAAAGCATGTGCCACAGAATGTGTGTTTCCGAGTATAAACGTGCATGTGCTTGCACGTGTGTGGAACAGAATGGGTAGCTGTATGTGTTACATGTGTGTGCAAGTGTATCTGTACATTGAGGCTTGTAGGTGTTGCCTGGGTCGTTCAACAAAAAGAGGGCCTTTTGGGGAGTGTAGTGCTGTTAAGAAAAATATTTTACTTCACCAAATGTTTATATTCTGTCATAAAGAGAGCATGTTCCACTTAATATATTTTTTAAACTTTTTCCCCATAAGAGGTAAAATTAAGAAAAATGTCAAAGAAAAATTGCCAATTAAAGTTACAAGGTTTACCATTGATGATTTCATTTTAAATCAGCCATAGCTCCCCGTGTGACAGGGGGAATGGAAGCACGTACTGTGCAGCAGGGAGGGGCAATTGAATGCAAGCTTAACACATTTATTTTACTTAACACTTTTCTAGACCATCTACTATGGGTAACAGGGTTGACATGTTGTGTTCGACGCTCTCAGTTTTCTACCACAAAACACCAGAAAATGCTCACCTGCTTTTACACTCTGATTTGAATGTTCAATGTTTCTTTTGAAAAAATAATTTAAAAAGGAATAGTTTCACCATATTCCAATTATAGTTCAGTTCATGTAACAGGGTTGACCTTAAAATGAGGGGCAAACCACTAATCATGAAATAAATAACTATCTTCAGAAATGACTTTGTCAAAGCAACAAAAATAACTAGGGCTTTACAATGATGGTGAAAACGTTGCTACAATTTGGGGTTAAATGGGTTAAAATGTTCCTAGAAAAAACGTGACTTGGGACATTTCCTTATTCATATAAAAAATCAGATTCTTTACATTTTCAATGTTGTTTATATTAAAGGGCACTGCATGGATGAATGGGAACATAGCAATTTCCAATCCCAATGCCAGGGAGGCACTCCCAGGTTTTCTCCACACATGCTTTTTATGTGGGGCACCAATGCAAAGGAGACCAACACAAACAACTACACCTTGGTGTGAACCCACATGCACAGCCCCCTCCAAGTCCACAGCCAATTAACAGAGCCAACCCCGCTTATTTAATTATGCAGCATGTCACAAAAGTGTGAATAATACATTTAGTCCACATAGAGTCTCATACACTACACTAACATGATATCAGGCTACAGTAACTGGTGTTTTCCTTAAGAGGTTTAATGGAAATGTAGTCACGAACCCAAGCCATTTAGTCCACAGTCTTTGTCTCGTACACTACACTAACATAAAAAGTGCACTAAGGCTATGCTATACCAAGAAGTAAGTCTCTATGTTAACTGGTGTATTTCTCAAGAGATTTCAAAGGAACTCAAATATGAAAGTCCCTATACCGCCACAGTGGTTATTTGATGCAAAATCAGCTCATACACTTCACTAAAGTAACATTCCTGTTAGCACTGACCCACTGGGAACACACTGGTAGAATCAATGTTGCTTCCAAGTCATTTCAATGAAAAAAAAAATTACGTTGATCCAACGTGGAATAAACGTTGAATTGACGTCTTTGCCTATTTGGGAGGCTATACTATACCATAAAAGTAAATCTCTATGTTATCTGGTGTATTTCTCAAGAGGTTTAAGGGAAATTCAATTCACGTGCTCTATGGCCATGGGAGAAATTCCAATATGAAACCCTCTGCCATCCCACCATACTGCCACCATGGTTATTTGATGTAAAACCATGCAGAGCATTGCTCATTGAACACACTTCTTCTTTGACGTGACTAGCAATGCATTCCAATAAGTATGGAATGGAAACTCCAGCAGCAGACTGACAAGTTTGAGGTGTAATTCCACCTCAAAAGCCTTCACTATAGAAGAGGAAAGAGAAATCAATGTTCACCTTTTTAGTTTTTCTCCAGTGCAGAAGAAGTAAAGATGGGGGCCATTCTTGCGTTCTTTGGGGACTTTTTCGCTTAGACTAATTCCACCTTCCTCAGGCATCATGGCAGCAGCAGACTGTTGCTAGGAGACACTTCTTCCCCCATTTGGTGCAACAAAATAATAGTATTCTCCTGTCACAAACCTACAGTGTGGAACCAAATTGCAGAGCAGGAGCTACATATAACCAGGGATTGGATTAGGCCTCCTACAGCAGACACAATTTTGCCAGAGTCAGAAGTGTTGGATGAGAGAAAAACACAGAGACTTGGGGAAACTCCCTGAATCTTTTACCAACTAACTTAATTGGTATTTAAATAATTGTAAAGCACATAAACCAATCATTCACCCTGTCAACTTGATTAAACTTGAGTTAAGGACAAGTGTGTGTTCATTCTAGTTGGAACTACAGTGCCTTCAGAAAGTATTCCCACCCTTTTACTTTTAACACATTTTGTTGTGTCACAAAGTGGGATTAAATGTGTTGAATTGTTTTTTTGTCAACGATCTCAACGATTAGCGGGTTGCGTGCTAATAGCGTTTAAAATCGGTGACGTCACTCGCTCTGAGTCCTTGAAGTAGTTGTTCCCCTTGCTCTTTAAGGGCCGCGGCTTTTGTGGAGCGATAGCTAACGATGCTTCGAGGGTGTCAGTTGTTGATTTGTGCAGAAGGTCCCTGGATTGAGCCCAGGTAGGGGCGAGGAGAGGGACGGAAGCAATACTGTTACATTGATGTTGTTGACCCGGGTCACTGGTTGCTGCGGAAAAGGAGGAGGTGTGAAATGGCTAGCTAGTTAGCGGGGAGTGCGCTAATAGCGTTTCAACTGATGACGTCACTTGCTCTGAGACCTTGAAGTAGTTGTTCCCCTTGGCTTTTGTGGAGTGATTAGGTAACGATGCTTCGAGGGTGTCAATTGTTGACGTGTGCAGAGGGTCCCTGTTTCGGGGGCAGGAGAGGGACGGAAGCAATACTATTACACAAGCATACCCATAACATGATGCAACCACCATCATGCTTGAGTACCACTGAGTACCATATGAAGAGTGGTACTCAGTGATGTGCTGGACTTGCCCCAAACATAATGCTTTGTGTTCAAGACATTAAGTTCATTTCTTTTCCACATTCAGTTTTACTTTTTGCAGTTTTACTTTAGTGCCTTATCACAAACAGGATGCATGTTTTGGAATATTTTTATTCTGTACAGGCTTCCATCTGTTCACTCTGTCAATAAGGTTAGTATTGTGGAGTAACTACAATTTTGTTGATCCATCCTCAGTTTTCCATCCGCACGCACACATAATTATTTGCACTTTAGAGGAGCAATTTGCTAAAACGAGCTTTGAAGTAAAGGTTAAAACATTTTGAGTGGAGTTTGTGGTCTACAGGGATCTAAACACTTTCATTTACAGCACCAACCCTTTGCACTGTGCTCAGCACTTTCAACAAAAGCTCACAACTGCAAGTCATACCATGCTGAAGAAGATTGATTGTAACAATTACAGCAATAGAGCTACCAGGCCTATGCTTAGGGAATGCCCAGGTGCTTATAGAAAGAATACTGTCCAGCAAACAACAGACTGTTGGACAAACAAATAGGCTACTAAAGACATTTTAGTTTCATAATCCGATGGAAAAAAACTCAGATTCTTAACAAGCACACAAACAACTACACCACTGCCCAGTGATATACTAGTGAATTCAAAGCGGTGGCTTTTCTACCAATGAGCCCACATATTGGAGCCTACATCATTAGACCCAGAGCGCGGGTTTTCCAGTACTGCAGTGCGGTGAGTACCTCCTGTAGCCGTCAGGTGTCAGAGCTGGGAGAGTGAAAAGGATGATGCAGGACTGCCAGCTCTGCCGGGGACACTCAAGACAGATGAGAAAAGGATGATGATGAATCATTACACCCCTTAAACACAAACGATCCATCTCCTTTCGGACATGGAGGTGAGGGGATGTCTGTCTCTGAAACAGGGAGTAGAAGAGGGAGGGCCAGGAGTCCCAGACGTGGAACCCAGGATAGGAGTAGTCAGGTACATACAGCTAAAAGCAGACAAACAGCGATCCCCTGCTGGGTGTCGGCGAATGGTGGCTGTTTGCACTGTTTCAGAAAATGATCAGCTGATATTCTGGTCAGAGCGATAGGAAGGTCGCCATCTGCTTTTAACACTAGAAGCACAGAGGTAGTCATTTTGACTGCATATTAATCTAAAATGTAAATATCTCTGCAATTGTTTAAGCCATGCCCCCCTCCTTCCTTGACTTTCGCTAAATAAGTCTATTTAACTTACTGTTAAAGCTGTTTTAAGAGTACATGTCATTTTTCCCCCAATGCCAAAAAGTGACCTTTTCTAATCCTCCTACAGTCACATTCAGGTAAGACGAGCAGAAAGAGCCGATTCTGAGGTTTCCAACTATCACTTTTTCCAAGAATAATCGCTGTTCCTTTGCAGTCCATAAATGAGCATGCACCAGCAATTTTCAAGTTTTGTTGTCACGTGCACAAGTACAGTGACATGCCTTTCTTGCAAACTCTTTCCCAACAAATCAGTAATCAATATCAGTAGTACTATAAATAAATAAACAAAAACATGCAAGAAATAAAAATAAGAAAAACAAGAGAAAGTAAGTAAGCTAAGTGGTCAGTGGCAATACAATATTTACAAAGTGCAGGGATACTGGAGTGGTAGGGGTAGATATGTAAAAGGGGGAAAGTTGACTAGACATCAGGGGCAATATGATGATTTTATATGAGTGTGTGTGTGTAGTCAATATTTTTTATTTAATTTAAACCTTTATTCAACTAGGTCAGTTAAGGACACATTTTTATTTACAATGATGGCCTACCCCGGGCCAAACCCAGACGACACTTGGCCAATTGTGCGCTGCCCTATGGGACTCCCAAACACAGCCGGATGTAGTGTTTGGGAGCCACTGTAGTGATGCGTCTTGCACTGAGATGCAGTGCCTGAGACCGCTGCGCCACTCGGGAGCCGGGGGAGTATGAATGTGTTTGCATGTTATGTGTGTGTGAGCAAATTAAGTGTGTATGTGTGAGTGTGTGTGTGCTGGAGTGTCAGTCCTGTGAGAGTGCATAGAGTAAGTGTGAAAATAAAGTTAAACAGTCAATGCAGATAGTCCATGTAGCCATTCTGTTAGCTATTTAGCAGTCTTATGGCTTGGGGATAGAAGCTGTTCAGGCGCCTGTTGGTGTCAGAATTGTTGCTCCAGTACCGCTTGTCGTGCGGAAGCAGAGAGAACAGTCTATGGGCTTGTATGGACAATTTTCCAGGCCTTCCTTTCACACCGCCTGATATAGAGGTCCTGGATGGCAGGGAGCTCGGCACCGTGATGTACTGGGCTGGCAGCACCACCCTCTCTAGTGCCATGCAATCGAGGGCGGTGCAGTTGCCATACAAAGTAGTGATGCAGCCAGTCAAGATGCTCTCAATGGTGCAGTCACCTCCCCGCTTCCTGTAGTCATCATCGCCAGTGATCAGGCCTACCACCGTTGCGTCGTCAGCAAACTTGATGTTGGTGCTGGAGTTGTGCGTGGACTAAGCACACACCCCTGTGGGTCCCCCGTGTTGAGGGTCAGCGTGGCGGAGGTGATGCTGCCTACCCTCAATACCTGGGGTCAGCCCATCAGGACGTCCAGGATCCAATTGTTCAGTTCCAGGGTCTCAAGCTTGGTGACGAGCTTGGAGGGGACTATGATGTTGAACGCTGAGCTGTAGTCAATGAACAGCATTCTCACATCGGTATTCCTCTAATCTAGGTGGGTGAGGGCAGTGTGGAGTGCATTTGCGATTGCATCATCTATGGCTCTGTTGGGGAGGTATGCAAATTGGAGTGTGTCTAGGATGTTATTACAGATGTGAGGGCTACAGGGCGGTAGTCATTGTGGCAGGTATCCTTAGAGTTCTTGGGAACAGGAATGGTGGTGGTCAGCTTGAGACGTGGGGATTACAGACTGGGACACACACATACATTGAGAATGCGCCCTGGAATAGTCTGTCCCCGTGGCCTTGTGAGCGTCGGTGGGGGCCCTAATGCATGGCTCGGTGTTGTTGTTTGCCGAAGTGTGCATAAACTGCAATGAGTTTGTCTAGTAGAAAGGCATTGTTGGGCATATCACGGCTGGGTCTTCCTTTGTAATCCGTTATGCCACATGCGGTGGGTATCAGAGCCTGTATAATAGGATTCCACCTTATTCCTACTGTCCTTTTGATAGTTTGAAGCCTCTGCAGAGGTTGTAACAGGAGTTGTTTGTGTCCTCAGCCGTAGGCTCGGGGGTTGGCAGTGATAGCTCTCTGTGCGGTAAGCCTGGTCTTTATCTTAGTGCCAACCTTTGATTGGGGAAGCAGCGAAACTCGTCGATGTTATCGGGGGAGTTCCAGGACATATACCAGTCAGCGCTAACAAAGCAGTCCTGTAGTATAGCCTCTGATTCGGCGGACCATTTCTCTACGGAGCGAGTAATGGGTACTTCCTGTTTGAGTTTCTGCTTGAAGACAGGAAGCAGGAGTATAGAATAATGATTGGCCGAAGGGGCGATGAGGGAGGGCCTTTTGTGCTTGCTTGTGGGTAGAGTAACAGTGGTCTAGGACTTTATCGCCCCTAGTGGCGAAGGAGACGTGTTGGGCATCACGTAAAAAGAAGCAGCCTCCGTCCGGGTGCATGGTTTCCTGCTTGTTTATAGCCTCAACTACATATCACCTTCAGTAACATAAATGCTATTGTGTTCTTGGAAATACATTGTTTCTCGTAGTCTAATGTTATCAAGACCTTCATAAACACAACCAAATGATTATTTATCCAATAGCAAATATGACATTTATTTATTAGACTGTTAGCACGTTGCAGTCAAAATGGCTGCTCATTGGCATAGTAAGGGGCATAGCGAGGACCGGCAGTTCTAGTGTTAATAGTTCGCCATTGCAATGTGTTTGAGCTCTAAAGGAGGGCCAGGAGACCCAGACCCAGTTTTGGTTAGCGGTTGCTAAAATTAGCTGAAGTTAGTAGTGGCTGGTTATAGAAATCCGAACAGTGGATTACTGTCCTGGCCCATAGATTACTGTCAGGGTAAGAACCATATAACTGAAATCATTTTAGCCTGAAATGTGGATTCAACTCTATTACGAAAGCAAGGACACACAGTGTATTGTGTGGCCTGTGCTATTTTCATCGATTTGAAAACTATGAATTCTGTGTATTATACGCAACAATGGACAATGTAATGTTAGAGTGAAGACATGGATTTTTGTGCAATGTTCTGCCCTGACAAGAACAAATCATTGTCTTCATGAATAGGCTTCTAAACAGATTCTACCCCCAAGCCATAAGACTCCTGAACATCTAATCAAATGGCTACCCAGACTATTTGCATTCCCCCTTCTTTTACACTGCTGCTTTTCTCTGTTATTATCTATGCATAGTCACTTTAATAACTCTACCTACATGTACATATTACCTCAATTATCTCGACTAACCGGTGCCCCCGCACACTGACTCTGTACCGGTACCCCCTGTATATAGCATCGCTATTGTTATTTTACTGCTGCTCTTTAATTATTTGTTACTTTTATTTCCTATTCTTATTTTTTTGAATTTTTTTTGTATTTCTTTTTACATTTTTTAAACTTTATTGTTGGTTGGGTAAGTAAGCATTTCAATTCAAATCATATCACATTTTATTAGTCACATGCGCCGAATACAACAGGTGTAGACCTTAGTGAAATGCTTACTTACGAGCCCCTAACCAACAATGCAGTTTAAAAAAAATATAGATAAGAATAAGAAATAAAAGTAACAAGTAATTAAAGAGCAGCAGTAAAATAACAATAGCGAGACTATATACAGGGGGGTAACAGGTACAGAGTCAATGTGCGAGGGCACCAGTTAGTTGAGGTAATACAGTGGGGCAAAAAAGTATTTAGTCAGCCACCAATTGTGCAAGTTCTCTCACTTAAAAAATTGAGAGAGGCCTGTAATTTTCATCATAGGTACACTTCAACTATGACAGACAAAATGAGGAAAAAAAATCCAGAAAATCACATTGTAGGATTTTTTATGAATTTATTTGCAAATTATGGTGGAAAATAAGTATTTGGTCACATACAAACAAGCAAGATTTCTGGCTCTCACAGACCTGTAACTTCTTCTTTAAGAGGCTCCTCTGTCCTCCACTCGTTATCAGTATTAATGGCACCTGTTTGAACTTGTTATCAGTATAAAAGACACCTGTCCACAACCTCAAACAGTCACACTCCAAACTCCACTATGGCCAAGACCAAAGAGCTGTCAAAGGACACCAGAAACAAAATTGTAGACCTGCACCAGGTTGGGAAGACTGAATCTGCAATAGGTAAGCAGCTTGGTTTGAAGAAATCAACTGTGGGAGCAATTATTAGGAAATGGAAGATATACAAGACCACTGATAATCTTCCTCGATCTGGGGCTCCACGCAAGATCTCACCCCGTGGGGTCAAAATGATCACAAGAACGGTGAGCAAAAATCCCAGAACCACACGGGGGGACCTAGTGAATGACCTGCAGAGAGCTGGGACCAAAGTAACAAAGCCTACCATCAGTAACACACTCGCCGCCAGGGACTCAAATCCTGCAGTGCCAGACGTGTCCCCCTGCTTAAGCCAGTACATGTTCAGGCCCGTCTGAAGTTTGCTAGAGAGCATTTGTATGATCCAGATGAGGATTGGGAGAATGTCAGATGAAACCAAAATATAACTTTTTGGTAAAAACTCAACTCGTCGTGTTTGGAGGACAAAGAATGCTGAGTTGCATCCAAAGAACACCATACCTACTGTGAAGCATGGGGGTGGAAACATCATGCTTTGGGGCTGTTTTTCTGCAAAGGGACCAGGACGACTGATCCGTGTAAAGGAAAGAATGAATGGGGCCATGTATCGTGAGATTTTGAGTGAAAACCTCCTTCCATCAGCAAGGGCATTGAAGATGAAACGTGGCTGGGTCTTTCAGCATGACAATGATCCCAAACACACCGCCGGCAACTTGAATGAGTGGCTTCGTAAGAAGCATTTCAAGGTCCTGGAGTGGCCTAGCCAGTCTCCAGATCTCAATCCCATAGAAAATCTTTGGAGGGAGTTGAAAGTCCGTGTTGCCCAGCGACAGCCCCAAAACATCACTGCTCTAGAGGAGATCTGCATGGAGGAATGGGCCAAAATACCAGCAACAGTGTGTGAAAACCTTGTGAAGACTTACAGAAAACGTTTGACCTCTGTCATTGCCAACAAGGGTATATAACAAAGTATTGAGATAAACTTTTGTTATTGACCAAATACTTATTTTCCACCATAATTTGCAAATAAATTCATTAAAAATCCTACAATGTGATTTTCTGGATTTCTTTTTCTCATTTCGTCTGTCATAGTTGAAGTGTACCTATGATGAAAATTACAGGCCTCTCTCATCTTTTTAAGTTGGAGAACTTGCACAATTGGTGGCTGACTAAATACTTTTTTGCCCCACTGTATGTACATGAAGGTAGAGTTTTGAAGTGTTTATGCCGCAAACAGAGTGAATAAAACCTAGAATACAAAAAAATGACAACCTTACCTTGAGCAAATATAAGGAAAGTGTTGTCGTGAAATAGTGAATGGTGTGTCTATATTGAGTGTAAAACAATGGAAAATAAATTATTATAATAATTGGTACACTGCAAATTGAACACAACTAAGTCAAAAAGGAGATTTTATTTGACAATAACAATCATTTCATACCTTGATTACATGGAGAAACGATCATACACAGTTGAAGTCGGAAGTTTACATACACCGTAGCCAAATACATTTAAACTCAGTTTTTCACAATTCCTGACATTTAATCCTAGTAAAAATTCCCTGTCTTAGGTCAGTTAGGATCCCCAATTTATTGAAATGTGAGAATAATAGTAGAGGCACAGTCAACTTAGTGTATGTAAACTTCTGACCCACTCGAATTGTGATACAGTGAATTATAAGTGAAATCATCTGTCTGTAAACAATTGTTGGAAAAATTACTTGTGTCATGCACAATGTAGATGTCCTAACCGACTTGCCAAAACTATAGTTTGTTAACAAGACATTTGTGGAGTGGTTGAAAAACTAGATTTAATGACTCCAACCTAAGTGTATGTAAACTTCCAACTTCAACTGTATGTCTCTTTTTGTATTTGTGGGAATAATTGAGAACAGATTTCCTAAATTAAACACATTTTTACCTGAATTCCTGGGGATGTTATTCTTTATTTGACCAAAAACTAAACCCGCCCCTCCCAAAATATATAAACTCAGCAAAAAAAAACGTCCTCTCACTGTCAACTGCGTTTATTTTCAGCAAACTTAACATGTGTAAATATTTGTATGAATAACAAGATTCAACATCTGAGACATAAACTGAACAAGTTCCACAGACATGTGACTAACAGAAATTGAATAATGTGTCCCTGAACAAAGAGGGGGGGGGTCAAAATCAAAAGTAACAGTCAGTGTCAGGTGCGGCCACCAGCTGCATTAAGTACTGCAGTGCATCTCCTCCTCATGGACTGCACCAGTTTGCCAGTTCTTGCTGTGAGATGTTACCCCACTCTTCCACCAAGGCACCTGCAAGTTCCCAGACATTTCTGGGGGGAATGGCCCTAGCCCTCACCCTCCGATCCAACAGGTCCCAGATGTGTTCAATAGGATTTAGATCCGGGCTCTTCGCTGGCCATGGCAGAACACTGACATTCCTGTCCTGCAGGAAATCACGCACAGAATGAGCAGTATGACTGGTGGCATTGTCATGCTGGAGGGTCATGTCAGAATGAGCCTGCAGGAAGGGTACCACATGAGGGAGGAGGATGTCTTCCCTGTAATGCACAGCGTTGAGATTGCCTGCAATGACAACAAGCTCAGTCCGATGATGCTGTGACACACCTCCCCAGACCATATCGGACCCTCCACCATCAAATCGATCCCGCTCCAGAGTACAGGTATTGGTGTAACGCTCCTTCCTTCGATGATAAAAGCGAATCTGACCATCACCCCTAGTAAGACAAAACCTGCGACTCATCAGTGGAGAGCACTTCTTGCCAGTCCTGTCTGGTACAGCGACGGTGGGTTTGTGCCCATAGGCGACGTTGTTGCCGGTGATGTCTGGTGAGGACCTGCCTTACAACAGGCCTACAAGCCCTCAGTCCAGCCTCTCTCAGCCTATTGTGGACAGCCTGAGCACTGATGGGGGGATTGTGCATTCCTGGTGTAACTCGGGCAGTTGTTGTTGCCATCCTGTACCTGTCCCGCAGGTGTGATGTTCGGATGTACCGATCCTGTGCCTGGTGATGTTACACGTGGTCTGCCACTGCGAGGACAATCAGTTGCCCGTCCTGTTTCCCTGTAGCGCTGTCTTAGGCATCTCACAGTACGAATATTGCAATTTATTGCCCTGGCCACATCTGCAGTCCTCATGCCTCCTTGCAGCATGCCTAAGGCACGTTCACGCAGATGAGCAGGGACCCTGGGCATCTTTCTTTTGGTGTTTTTCAGAGTCAGTAGAAAGGCCTCTTTAGTGTCCTAAGTTTTCAGAACTGTGACCTTAATTGCCTACCGTCTGTAAGCTGTTAGTGTCTTAATGACCGTTACACAGGTGCATGTTCATTAATTGTTTATGGTTCATTGAATAAGCATGGGAAACAGTGTTTAAACCCTTTACAATGAAGATCTGTGAAGTTATTTGGATTTTTATGAATTATCTTTGAAAGACAGGGTCCTGAAAAAGGGACGTTTCTTTTTTTGCTGAGTTTATATATATATATTTATATATATTTTTTACTAAAAACTTTGGGGGGACAAAATAAACACTTCTGCCACTTGTTGCCAACCCCTGTTGTATCTCATACCAGTGCAGTGGATGCTGTGTCTATGGATAATGTCCATACCTGTGGATGATGTGCTGGCTCTGCAGGTAGTCCAGTGCCAGGGTCATCTCACACAGGTAGAGTTTGACAGCGTCCTCGTTGAAGTGGACGTTCTGTTGGAGGTGATAGCGCAGGTCTCCTCCCAGCAGCAGATCCACCACCATGAACATGTCCTCCTCGTCCTGGAACGAGTACCTGGGACACAAGGCAGGGGTCAAAGGTCAGATGGCTCAGTCAACATCCTGCTAGGGCCAGGACACCGACAAACAGTCAGACACAGGCTCATACACACAGACACTCAGGATTAAGAAACACACACACACACACACGAACAAGACACAGAAACACACAGGCGCAATACAACATGCTGACCACATGCATCCTGCATAACCCTGCATCTACTGCCCAGAAAAACACACAGCAATAAAACACAGTAGCATATCTTACTCCCGAAACTCACTAAGCATGTGTGGAACTAATGCTGTGTGCACGACTGTGCATAGATCAGGGCTCTCAACCCGTTCCTGGAGAGCTACCGTCCTGTAGACTTTCACTTCAACCCTAATCTAGTGCACATTATTTTAATAATTAGCTGCTTGAAAAACTGAATCAGATTAGTTACTACTGGGGCTGCATAGAAACCTACATTAGGGTAGCTCTGCAGGAACCGGGCTGGAGAACGCCGGCATAGATGAATAGCCTATATCGTGTTAATGTATCCAGGAATTGGTGTGAGTGTGTATCCACTTGTAAGCTCAAAACAAGCACAGTGGGAGTCATTACTTTGAGATTGATCATGATCTTAATGAGCTGCCATTTGTTGGAGTGAATGCAGGAGAGTGACTGCCAAATTAAGGCAAGAACAGAGCCAGCCTTTGATTGATGTCTCTTAACTGAAAATGGCTGGTAGATGGCTAAAGATCCGTGTCAATCAGGATTACTAATCAAGCACATCACATTGAAACACGTCCACATAATGATCTGGGTGGGGTTTGTGACAATCTACTACACCATCTCTCCACAGGCGTCTACTAAACATCAAGCTCTACTGGCACACTACAGCAAGCCTTGTACAATAGAAATCCAATCCAAACCACACAGTACATAAACAACACAAAACGTCATAAACCCACAATCACCTTTCTGTAATCATGAAAAGGGAGAGATAGAGAGCAAGAGAAAGAAAGCGAGAGAGCGAGAGAGGCTTTCTGGAGGTTCTCAATCTGTAAAGATAGAAAACAACTCACCCCCTCGTGATTTCCTGTATCAAACGCAGGTTCAAATCCTGGTCGCTATTGCAGCATTATTATTTATTTTTCATCTTGGAAGATTTCCTGATATAGTTCAATTTTTCCAGGCTTAGCCCCACACACTCAGGGGACACTTTGATTGGCCCTCTCCAGGTGCAATTTCCTGCTATCTATATCTGAAAAATGGGAGCCATGTTCAGAGCGAGCGAAAATCATCCCATCTCACCGGAACATCAGTTCTGCAAAGCCAAACACCGTTCACAACAGTACACTATACCAGTCAAAAGTTTGGACACACCTACTCATTCCAGGGGTTTTCTTTATTTGTACTATTTTCTACATTGTATAATAATGGTGAAGACATCAAAACTATGAAATAACACATATGGAATCATGTAGTAACCAAAAAAGTGTTGAACAAATAAAATATATTTTATATTTGAGATTCTTCAAAGTATCCACCCTTTGCCTTGATTACAGCTTTGCACACTCTTGGCATTCTCTCAACCAGCTTCATGAGGTAGTCACCTGGAATGCATTTCAATTAGCAAGTGTACCTTGTTAAAAGTTAAGTAGCGGAATTCCTTTCCTTCTTAATGCGTTTGAGCCACCCCTATTTGGTAAAAGATCAAGTCCATATTATGGCAAAAACAGCACAAATAAGCAAAGAGAAACAACAGCCCATCATTACTTTCAGACGTGAAGGTCAGTCAATGCAGAACATTTCAAGAACTTTTAAAGTTTCTTCAAGTGCAGTAGCAAAAACCATCAAGCGCAATGGTGAAACTGGCTCTCTTGAGGACTGCCACAGGAAAGGAAGACCCAGAGTTACCTGTGTTGCAGAGGATAAGTTCATTAGAGTTAACTGCACCTCAGATTGCAGCCCAAATAAACGCTTCACAGAGTTCAAGTAACAGACACATCAACATCAACTGTTCAGAGGAGACTGCGTGAATCAGGTCGTCATGGTCGAATTGCTGAGAAAGAAACCAGTACTAAAGGACACCAATAAGAAGAAGACATTTGCTTGGGCCAAGAAACAAGAGAATGGACATTAGACCGATGGAAATCTGTCCTTTGTTCTGATGAGTTCAACCGCTGTGTCTTTGTGAGATGCAGAGTAGGTGAACGGATGATCTCTGCATGCGTGGTTCCCACCGTGAAGCATGGAGGAGGAAGTGTGATGGTGTGGGGGTGCTTTGCTGGTCACCCTGTTTGGTGATTTATTTAGAATTCAAGGCACACTTAACCAGCATGGCTACCTCAGCATTCTGCAGCGATACGCCATCCCATCTGGTTTGCGCTTAGTGGGACTATCATTTGTTTTCAACAGGACAATGTCCCAACACACCTCCAGGCTGTGTAAGGGTTATTTGACCAAAGAGGAGAGTGATGGAGTGCTGCATCAGATTACCTGGCCTCCACAATCACCCGACCTCAACCCAATTGAGATGGTTTGGGATGAGTTGGCCCGCAGAGTGAAGGAAATGCAGCCAACAAGTGCTCATTATATGTGGGAACTCCTTCAAGACTGTTGGAAAACCATTCCAGGTGAAACTGGTTGAGAGAATGCCAAGAGTGTGCAAAGCTGTCATCAAGGCAAAGGGTGGCTACTTTGAAGAATCAAAAATATATTGACTTTCAACGTGGCACCGTCATAACATGCCACTTTTCCAACAAGTCAGTTTGTAAAATTTCTGCCCTGCTAGAGCTGCCCCGGTCAACTGTATGTGCTGTTATTGTGAAGTGGAAACGTCTCAGAGCAACAGCGGCGGAACTGCAAATGGTAGGCCACCCATCTCACAGAACGGTACCGCCGAGTGCTGAAGCGCAAAAATCGTCTGTCCTCGGCTGCAACACTCAATACCGAATTCCAAACTGCCTCTGGAAGCAACGTCAGCACAATAAATATTAGTCGGGAGCTTCATGAAATGGGTTTCTATGGCCGAGCAGTCGCACACAAGCCTATGATCATCATGCACAATGTCAAGCATCGGCTGGAGTGGTGTAAAGCTCGCCGCCATTAGACTCTGGAGCAGTGGAAACACATTCTCTGGAGTGATGAATTACACTTTTCAATCTCGCAGTCCGACGGACAAATCTGGAAGAGCGCTACCTGCCCCAATGCATAGTGCCAACTGCAAAGTTTAGTGGAGGAGGAATAACGGTCTGGGGCTGTTTTTCATGTTTCGGGCTAGGCTCCTTAGTTCCAGGGAAGAGAAATCTTAACGTTACAGCATACAATGACATTCTAGACGATTCCGTGCATCCAACTTTGTGGCAACAGTTTGGGGAAGTTTGGGGAACAATTTGGGGAAGGCCCTTTCTTGTTTTAGCATGACAATACCCCTGTGCACAAAGCGAGGTCCATACAGAAATGGTTTGTCGAGATCGGTGTGGAAGAACTTGACTGGCCTGCACAGAGCCCTGACCTCAACCCCATCAAACACCTTTTGGATGAATTGGAATGCAGAGTGCGGTCCAGGCCTAATCGCCCAACACCAGTGCCCGACCTCACTAATGCTCATGGCGTGGATCATTAGTGAGGTCGGGCACTGGTGTTGGGCGAGTGGAGGCTGTTATAGCAGCAAAGGGTGGACCAACACTATATTAATGGCCATGATTTTTAAATAAGATTTTTCGACCAGCAGGTGTCCACATACACTACATGACCAAAAGTATCTGCCTGACGTCAAAAGGAAAACACAGATCAATTGATAAAATGGTCAGATTTTTTTAAAGATTACTAGCTTAATGAATATTCCCCATAATATTTCTGTTTAATATTTCTGTCTGAAGCATTGGTTCAGAAGAAGTTCTTATGGACAACTGGCAGTGATTGGCAGAGATCCAGGCTAAACAAAATATTTGACTTGCTGTAATCTGCATTGTATAAGGTTATAGTAAGTCAGTGATATCATCTATAGCCTAGGTGTAAAGTACAGCCTCTTGAAGCCAAAAACAGCATGACATTGGAGGATTTCCACCAGACCTTCCATCTCCTTCAGACCAAGAGCAAACCCATGCAGTATCCATCCGTCGACAGCCTGGTGACGTGTCCAATAGAAAGTCATCAGACCAAGCTAAAAAACCTAACCTGTGCAAGACGACGCGTCCCCCACTCCAAACACACACAGCTTCAACAGATGGCTAGGCTGAGATTGGTTGAGATGGTGTTTGCTGTCCACAGGTCCCGATTATTGTCACCCTATTATCACCTCCTTGTCATCCCCTGATCCTGAGCAGCATCCAGCTGATGGTGAAGGCCCTCTGTGGCAGCCAGTGTGATGCCAGTGGTATTAGAGCCTGTTTTCTGAGTCTCCTTGGCTGAGATTAGAGCAGTTTCCACATTTCCTTCACTCAGTGACAGGTAAACTGTCAGACGTGGAGCTGACATCTGAGCCATATGAAAGCATGGAGAGTGATAGCGTTGTCACCTTCAGATGTAACACCAAGGACAGAGAGAACAAGAGAGAAAGAGAGTGAGAGAAATGAAGAGTGATCATTGCAGATGAATGTTTTTCCAAATACAGCATGTGTCTCACTAGATACGTTTGGGGAATTCAAAATCAGAACCCACACACAATGTCTGTAAAAATCGTTCAAAGAGAGGCGAAGAACGCAGGTAAGACAAATGGATGAGACTAACACCAGTTAGTGAAAGAGGAACATTCTAAGTGTGAGACCAGACACAATGGACTTCTTCTTCAAGGACTTCTTCAACTCTCAAAAATATACTACAGAAGTTCAAGTTCAGACCAAAAACTATAAAGAGAAAGTTATAAGAGGAAGCGGTTTGAGAATGGACTTCTCATGGGTCAAATATGCCCAAAACAGTTGATTGGGGACCTGGCTAAGGCCTGAGCCCTGGGAGCGCTTTGACAGAGCCAAGGATATGGGCCACGTGGAACAGCCAGGCCAGACTGACTGGGACAGCAGAGCACAATCAGGCCATGATGAAAAATGAGCTGAGGGAAGCAGAGGGAGAAGGCGAAAGAGAGAGAGAGAGAAAGAGAGATGAGTGAGAGAGAGGGATGCAGGGGAGAGAGGGTGAAAGAGAGATGGGGGTGAGAGGTGGAGAGACCGAAGTAGAGTGAAAGAGGAAGAGAGAATGGATGAGAGAGAGACACTGGGCTCTGAATGTGGTCTGCTTTGTGACTGTGGCCTAGATAGTCTTGTGATAGAGAGAGAGAGAGACAGCTGGGCTGAGGCTGGTCAAGGGGCTGGATCACAAGACACACCTGGCTCCTCTGAGGATCCCTCTAACAATGCAGTGAATGAGTGAGCGCTGCCTCTCGCCCTGCGGTCCCCCGCCTAGTCCCCCCGTTACCCCCCTCTGGTCCTGTCAGCACACCCCTCTCTCCACCCCGACTGGCCTTATTTCACAAGGTGCACTTCTGACGGACGTCCTACAGGAACTTAAAATGGTACGGTGGCTCTGGAAAGTTACAGTCACAGAGAGAACAGAACACCACTAATGGTGAGGTGGCTTTGGAAAGTTACAGAGTCCTTTGACTGTGACGTTAACTCCTGTGACGTTCTATGCCTACTGCAGACTGCAGAATATATGCGTGTGTAACAGCAGAAGACGAAAGCGAAAAGGACTAAGCCCTCTGAGGAAATATCCTTCACTTAGTTTTATGGATGTCAACAGAACCTAAGCTGCCACTAGCGGCGGCTCGCCAACTTAGGGTGTTAGGGGCGGCACCCCACTTGTTAATGGTCCAACCCCCAAAATATTTACCCAACAAATATATATTATATAATTCATGGATTATGTTTTAAATGTTTATAAAAGTGTGGTAAATGTGTACATTTTCCTGCTTAAAAAATATATTGTTCAAAACAAGCTGTTTAGTTACTTACTACTCTGCCCCTCTGTGACTGCCAGCACTGGCAGCTCCACCTCCACTGGGCGCACAGGCCTTGCGAACATTTCTTGAATTGTTTTGCCAGCAATTTTCTATGAGGGGGAACTGTCCCAATGACAGGATTTCATAGCATAAATTATAACAGCACAAAGTAAATGGACTGTCCTGGGCAGCTCATATGTGCGTTCAGTCAGAACTTCTGGGTCTGCCCTAGTCTCCTCCTCCCAATGAGTCTCTTGAACCAGATGGCTGTGAAGGACTAGATGTGCTCTTTTGCTAAAGCCAAAAGATAATTGTAAGTAACTTGTAAATAAATAATCGTAACAGTCATAGGAGCCTGGGACCTGATAAACCGGACAAGAGTCAAAGAACAGAGGGATACACTAGCTAGACCCTTCTCATCACTGATCTGGTAGGACAAAATAGCATGGCCAATTGTATTGTTGTTTATCAGGTTCTACTGTAGTAGCCGGAGACATGTGGACTAAAACAGCATAAAACCTGGTGTATCAGAAAGCATTATCAAATTAGCCAGCTAGAGTAATTTTGAGAAACATTGAGAAATAGTTTGGTCAATTATTTAGTAAAATTCACCAGTTATTTGCCTTTGATAAGCAGCTTGCTAACTAGTTAGCACCCACATCAATTTCAAGTTGTTCTAAACTCAAATCTGACTAACTATGAAGTTATTTCAGAATTAACGTTAACTGGCTAGCACATCATGCTTTGTGACATTATGTTAGCTAGCTATCCTTAGTTAGATAATGTGTTTTCACTTACTGCATCTGCATGCTTGTTGGGTTATCAAACATATTGGTTAAATCAGATGTGGTCAGAGAGAGACAAAATCATTTATAAAAGGATGCTTCCCCTGTAGATCATGTACCTCTTGTAGCACCATAAGGAAATGTTCTAACTTTGTATGCCCTCAGACTTCTAGGACCTATGAGATAAAGTCAAGTATTTATATGTAACAGTGTTCTTGTAATAAGACATATTGGAAAAACATCCCCACGCCTTGAAAGTACGCCTCGGACAACATAAATCCACTATTAGACCTCAAGATATCACCTCGCCAGTTGCGAGACACTATATCGGAAAAAAAATCATTATATTAATGAATTGCGTTGCGTATGAATCGAAAAGGTTCATCCACCATGTAGAGGAGGTGATTACGACTCCAAAGAGAAGCCATGTGGATATATCAATTAAACTCTATCTCCACACGGTTTAAATGAAGAATTCGATTTCACCTCCTTCCTATAAGCCAAATGTACTGTTATACATGAACACTGTCCATATCAGATTTAGCATATTATTTAACAGTCGGCCCCACATACGTATGAATGGCTGTGCCTGCTGTCCTTTGTGGTGGGCTATCTCATGAATTGATATGATGTATTCAGGTGAGCGGCACCTGGGGCGGTTGATTTGTGAGTTGCCCTTTCTGCCCACTCCCATACCCTATAATTCTGTATTTCTTTGTGCCTAATTTGTATACATGTAGACCAGAAAAGCCACATCCAGATGAGTGGCAACCCTGATTAGAAGCACCTGCTGCTAATCGGTTGTTCTCTACAAATGCTGTTTTGAATTAAACATTTTTTTTTTACCTACAGTCTGTGAAGCCAAAACGTCTGTGTACGCTAAAAAAAATAATGTAATAATGAAGTAAGCTTTTTGAGCGCGAACCCGCAACACCTTTTTGTTTATCTGAATTCATGGGTTTTACGCACCAGCCAAGCTTCTCTGGGAGCGCAATGGTTCGTTCGTGAGCTGGCTGCTCTTTCTAAATAGTATACCATCTAATCTGTTCAAAACAGTAGCAGCATGTGCAGCAGTGGTCATTCGTTTTTGACATGCAAAAGTGAAATAGGTGCATTTCTGCTGTTTGCACAGATCACTTTTTATACAGTGCATTCGGAAAGTATTCAGACCCCTTGACTTTTTCCACATTTTGTTACGATAGAGCCTAATTCCAAAATTGATTCAATCGTTTTTTTCTCATCAATCTACATACAATACCCCACAATGACAAAGCAAAAACAGGTTTATACATTTTTGCAAATTTGGGGAGGATCTCTGCAGATCCTCTCAAGCTCTGTCAGGTTGGATGGGAGCGTCACTGCACAGCTATTTTCAGGTCTCTCCAGAGATGTTAGAACGGGTTCAAGTCTGCGCTCCGACTGGGCCACTCAAGGACATTATGAGACTTGTCCCGAAGCCACTCCACAGGTGGACTCCAATCAAGTTGTAGAAACATTTCAAGGATGATCAATGGAAACAAAGCTCAATTTTGAATCTCATAGCAAAGGGTCTGAATACTTATGTAAATAAGGTATTTAAGTTTTTTTATTTTTATAAATTTGCAAACATTTCTAAAAATCTGAATAATGAGAAAAAATAAATAATTCACGGAATTTTAGAATAAGGCTGTAGCGCAACAAAATGTGGAAAAAGTCAAAGGGTCTGAATATCTTCTGAATGCACTGTATATTCTCAAAGAAACTACTGGTAGTTTGAAAACGTATCATCATATTTCTGTCATGCTGCTTTGTTGACAACTCCAACCATCTTGCGTCCTAAGTATTCAGCCAATCAGCGGCTGCCGCTAGCTGCCACCCAGAGCTTGTTATGACTATTGTGCTTGGGGTAAAGCCTAATTCGTCTCAACGTCTCCCAGAGCTTTGTTCTGTTCAGCCGGGAATCAATATTCTTTATGGACATCGAGGAGGACAGGGTGTGCATCTATTTTCACCACAGTGACTGCTCTCTCGCTCTCTCTCTCTGAGAGGATGGATCGACAGCGGAAGACGACTGCGACTCAGCGGATCCCGCTGATGACTCACCCTCTGTGAGACCTTACAACCCTCTTAAAAAGGGTCTCCAAAGCTGTAGCTCATAAACGACAAAGATCCCAGTGCTCTGACACATTCACTCCCTCTTGCTTCCCGTCTTCCTCACTTCCCCACATGGCTGCTGGGCGTCTCACTTGGTTCAGCTTTCAGAGCCTCTATCCACATCTCCGGGGAATCTGGCCAATGGTGTTGGAGAGTAATTTGTTGCAATGTAATGCTTAAGGCAAAGCCTTGCTCTGGTAATGATTAACACTGGAAAGTGCAAGGGATCAATTTCACCGTGTACACTTACTGCATGTAATACTGTCCGTCTGGGTAGGGGAATATGACCTCCAATTTAGAAATACAAACTGATCGGGGGGAAAGAAAGCATCTACACCTACCTATGCTGTGATGGCTTATGGGATTTGGGTGGATTTTTGCGCGATGCAGATAGATAATACTTTCAAGGTGGCTAATCCATTTAAATGTATCCCACTCCTACACATCATACGGTATCTATCATAAGCAAGTGAATGGTCACGCCAATTACTGCATGCAGCAAACTTGACAGTCCTCCAGGCTTAAGCAGTCTTGTTCTAGTGATGTGGATTCAGTGCCTAGCTTTACAGATTCCCTCTAATTTTCTCTGAAGCAATAGATGGAGCTTCTTCAAAGAAAACCAGCAGCATTCAGGACTTAATGAAAGCAAAAATAGGATTCAAAACAGTGTGTGAGAAGAAAGCAAACCAATAGACGTTGAAACTCCGTTTGGACAAAGTAATCAATGGTCAAATCCCTTCTTAACACTGCCTTTTACCCCCCGCCTCTGAGCTTCCCTCTCTCTCCCTTGCCTTCGCTATGATTTCAGGAATCATTACTTTCCATGATGGCTGTTTCTCTCACGCTCCCTCTCTCCCTCTCTCTGGCATTGTACCAATAAAACAACTCCTACTAATCTTAATCAAAACTGGCATTCTCATGAGTTGCATCCTCTGATATTTACTTTGGGGAATATAGGCACTGCAGCTCACAGAATTTGTGTTTGGCCCATCTTCAGTCCATCAATAATGGAACATGTCATTGCCCAAACTCAATACTTGACATGCCCATGGATACTGCAAATGTTCTGCAAGTCAGCAGGGATTTATGATGTGCAGCAGCATACCCACACACAGTACCAATTCAACTCCTGATCATTACACTGTGTAGATTGTAGTAGAGTAGACCATCACTAAATATAGCTCAACATCGTTCTTATGAAAGCAAGTCAAAGTTTATGAAAGAGAGTTTCCTGTTTAAACAGGAAGTTATGTTATTACAGTACCAGTCAAAAGTTTGGATACACCTACTCATTCCAGGGTTTTTCTTTATTTTTACTATTTTCTACATAGTAGAATAATAGTGAAGACATCAAAACTATGAAATAACACATATGGAATCATGTAATAACCAAAGAAGTGTTAAACAAATAAACATATTTTTGATTTTAGATTCTTCAAAGTAGTAAATTATATATTTTGATTTGTTTAACACTTTTTTGGTTACTACATGATGTCTTTGTTGCTAATGGGGCTTTGATGTGCCATAGATGTATAAATACAGTGCCAAGCAGAGCAAAGCAGGGAAACTAGAACAAGGATGGGGCTGGCAGATGTACACTACTTGAGGGAATTATAATATAAAAAAGACACTGGCCCTACTACTACTACCACCTCATTAAAAAACCCTCTGCTTATTTTAGTTGGGAGGAAGCTTCTCCTCAAGACACTTTTTCACCCCGTGTTATTAAAACTTGGCCAACTTTAAATAAAAACATGCATACAAGACATACAGTAATAATCGGCAGTGGGTGTGGGTGCACTTTTGTCTTGGTATATGTATCCACTCAAATTCTTTATGTAATAAAGGATGTGTATGAAATGATTGATGCTCCCTATATCAATTACTCAGAGGGGATAACCACCGTGAGCAATATCATTCTACCAATTACACAGGAGTAAAGTGCTTTGGTGTAATTTGCTGTGAACATTGTGCCACCTGTCCAATTATATTTAGAATATGTGCTGCAGAGACACTGGAGATGGTTAAATAATGAAACTGGTTCCCTACTTCACCCAGATATCATACTCCTTGGAGGGAAATACGGGGTCATCTGACTTTACAGTGCAACAATTTAGAAATGTGGTGTGCAATGGGATCGCATTCACACACACACACACACACACACACACACACACACACACACACACACACACACACACACACACACACACACACACACACACACACACACACACACACACACACACACACACACACACAGGGTACCAGCAGTGGCATGCAGAATGCACAAACAGTATTTAAAATGAAAAAAACACAGGATAATCACCAGAGGTTTACTAAAAAAACATGTTCAATTTCCTGTAGGATCTCTAGCTCTCTAAAGACGTTTCGGACCTCGTCTCTCTCTATGCACTGCTGTTTGTTCATGTACTTCATGGCGTACATCTTCTCTGTGTCCCTCTTCTGCACGATGCACACCTGCAGGGGAAATAAGGACAGAAGAACAGAGAGTAGGTTACCCACTTAGGACTGGAACCAGACTCGCATAAAGCAAGTAATGTCAGACGCACACAGACGGACACGCTTGCAAAGGCACACAGACACCTTAGAATACAATGACAGAATTGGCTTGTCATAATGGCTGATATTACTGCCCTCCATTAGAATATTTACAATGGGGCTTGGAAAACATGAGGAAAAATACAATTGTAAAAACACACAAACAGTCTCCGACCTCATCATGTGCTCATTAAAAGTTGATGTTTCGTAGAGTGGAGAAATGTCAATGTGAAATGTCAAGAGCAGGACAGGGGGTATGGGAGGGCAGCCTCATTACTGTAACATCCAGTCATTAGGAAGCTATGACCTCAGCTACTGTTACGCAAACAGTCGCTGCAGAAAATAAACAATGTTTTGGAAAGAAAATTCACTTCTATAAAGAAGTACTAATCTCCAATGAAGAATGCCAAATTCTGGTATTATTATAGAAAATCAACTGTACCTAGTAAAATATTGAAGTGATTAAATATTATATTAAACACACTGTTGATACCTATCCCACACCCAAGTGGAGTAATACAACAATTCATGCAAGTTTGGATCAATTTCACATAACTTTTATTTTTATATACTTTCTTTTTATTGAAGAACACACAAACACAAAACAGGCCTGTTTTTTGGTAATTGTAATGTTGTATATCTAATTCTTGGTCTCACTGATAAACCTTGATATCCGTTTATCCCATTTCCCTAAACTGTTTAGGTAGGATTTCTATGGGTCAGTGATTGGAACAAATACAGTAACCTCGGCATGATGTTCATTATGATTGTTTCAATTCTACTACTAAGATCCAAAGGAAGTGAATTCCACCTGTCCAGGTCATTATATATTTTCTTGTTGACGGGAACATGATTTATTTCATAAAGTTTTGGCGTATCTTTTGGTAGATATACTCCATTATACTTAATGGATGAAGAGGTCCACTGGAAGTTATATTTGCTATTCAGCTCTTGCTGTGGGTATAATTATATACAAGGGCTTGGGTCTTGTGTACCCTGAACATACCCTGAAAATGGTGCAAATGTAAAACATTCATCAATCTACTGTAGGTACACTTGAGCCTGGGTCTTTAAGGAATAACAGAACGCCATCAACATACATGTGTATCTTATGTTCATTGCCTCTTATTGTTATTCCCCTGAGGATGGGTCTTTTCTTACTGCCCGTGCTAATGACTTGATGTACAAAGAAGAAGAGCGTTGGTGAAAGATCACAGCCTTATCTTGCCCCTCGTTGTAGACTTATTGTTTGTGACAAATGTCCATGAATCTTTATTCTGGCAGGGGAGATGAATATAGTGTATTGATGCACTGTATCACTTTGTTGAAATCAAATCTGTCCATAACTTGGAATAGATAATCCCATCCCACTTAATCAAATGCTTTTTCTGCATCTAGACTGGTTAATATAGCACTTGTCTTATTCTGGGTAATGTGGTCCATGACGTGGTGTTCTCCTTATGTTGTCCTGTGTCGGTCTATTTTGTATGAAACCAGTTTGATCCCCACCAATCAATTGTGGGTTTATGTCCTCCATTCTTTTGGCTATTATTGATGAATACAGTTTATAATCCACATTAAGAATTGCAATAGGTCTATAGGAATTGCATTCCTTCTTATCTTTACCCTCCTTTGGAATTACAGATATTATGGCTTCTCTCCACGACAGTGGTAGATCCCCCTCCCACAGTCCAGTTAAAACAGGCCTGAAGTAGAGGTGTTAGTTGTTCTCTGAAGGCTTTGAACCATTCTGAAAGGAAGCCATCAGTGCCTGCAGACTTGTTTACTTTCAGATTAGATATTGCATTATTACATTTAATCAACGGTTATTTCTGAAGTCTATCGTCAAGTGAAAAAAAAAGCTTGATTGTATGTGCATCTGCCTTCTCTGGTTGCTTGTACAGATTTGTATAGTATGATTCAAATATATTCTGTATTTCATCCCATTTGCATGTAACCATTGTTGTTTTAGGGTCTTTTATTTTGAAAATTGTATTCTGTAATACAAAATTGTATTCTAGTAATTTTGTTGCCTTGAGCCGGCTTCCTAATATCGTTGTTTCAGGAACCTGAGCTTTTTCTCTACTTCTTCACTATAAATATGGTCAATTTCCTGTTTTACCCTTTGAATCTCACGCACGCAATATACACTACATGACCAAAAGTATGTGGACACCTGCTCGTCGAACATCTCATTCCAAAATCATGGGCATTAATATGGAGTTGGTCCCCCTTTTGCAGCTATAACATCCTCCACTCTTCTGGGAAGGCTTTCCACTAGACGTTGTAAAATTGCTGCAGACACTTCCATTCAGCCACAAGAGCTTTAGTGATGTTGGGCGATAAGGCCTGGTTCGCAGTCGGCGTTCCAATTCATCCCAAAGGTGTTTGATGGGGTTGAGGTCAGGGCTCTGTGCAGGCCAGTCAAGTTCTTCCACACTGATCGCGACAAACCATTTCTATATGGACCTCACTTTGTGCATGGGGTCATTGTCATGCTGAAACAGGAAAGGGCCACCCCCAAACTGTTGCCACAAAGTTGGAAGCACAGAATCGTCTAGAATGTCATTGTATGCTGTAGCGTTAAGATTTCCCTTCACTGGATCTAAGTTGCCTAGCCCAAACCATGAAAAAAAGACCATTATTCCTTCTCCACCAAACTTTACAGTTGGCACTATGCCTTGGGACAGGTAGCGTTCTCCTGGCATCCGCCAAACCTAGATTTGTCCGTCGGACTGCCAGAAGGTGAAGCATGATTCACTCCAGAGAACATGTTTCCACTGCTCCAGAGTCCAATGGTGGCGATCTTTACACCACTCCAGCCGACGCTTGGCATTGTGCATTATGATCTTAGGCTTGTGTGAGGCTGCTCGGCCATAGAAACCCAATTGATGAAGCTCCCGACTAACAGTTCTTGTGCTGACCTTGCTTCTAGAGGCAGTGTTGCTGCCGAGGAGAGATGATTTTTACGCGCTACGGGCTTCAGCACTTCTGTGAGCTTGTGTGGCCTACCACTTTGCGACTGAGCCGTTGTTGCTCATAGACATTTCTACTGCAGAATCCACTAATTTGAAGGGATGCCCACATACTTTTGTATACAGTTGAAGTCGGAAGTGTACATACACCTTAGCCAAATACATTTAAACTCAGTTTTTCACAATTCCTAACATTTAATCCTAGTAAACATTCCCTGTCTTAGGTCAGTTAGGATCACCACTTTATTTTCAGAATGTGAAATGTCAGAATAATAGAGATAATTATGTATTTCCCAGTGGGTCAGAAGTTTACCTACACTCAATTAGTATTTGGTAGCATTGCCTTTAAATTGTTGGGTCAAACGTTTTAGGTAGCCTTCCACAAGCTTCCCACAATAAGTTGGGTGAATTTTGGCCCATTCCTCCTGACAGAGCTGGTGTAAATGAGTCAGGTTTGTAGGCCTCCTTGCTCGCACAAGCTTTTTCAGTTCTTCCCACAAATTTTCTATAGGATTGAGGTCAGGGCTTTGTGATGGCCACTCCAATACCTTGACTTTGTTGTCATTAAGCCATTTTGCCACAACATTGGAAGTATGCTTGGTCTCATTGTCCATTTGGAAGACCCATTTGCGACCAAGCTTCAACTTCCTGACTGATGTCTTTAGATGTTGTTTCAATATATCCACATAATTTTCCTGCCTCATGATGCCATCTAATTTGTGAAGTGCACCAGTCTCTCCTGCAGCAAAGCACCCCCACAACATGATGCTGCCACCCCCCGTGCTTCACGGTTGGGATGGTGTTCTTCGGCTTGCAAGCCTCACCCTTTTTCCTCCAAACATAATGATGGTCATTATGGCCTAACAGTTCTATTTTTGTTTCATCAGACCAGAGGACATTTCTCCAAAAAGTAAGATCTTTGTCCCCATGTGCAGTTGCAAACCATAGTCTGGCTTTTTTATGGCGGCTTTGGAGCAGTGGCTTCTTCTTTGCTGAGCGGCCTTTCAGGTTATGTCGATATAGGACTCGTTATACTGTGGATATAGATACATTTGTACCTGTTTCCCTTCAGCATCTTCACAAGGTCCTTTGCTGTTGTTCTGGGATTGATTTGCATTTTTAGCATCAAAGTACATTCATCTCTAGGAGACAGAACACGTCTCCTTCCTGAGCGGTATGACGGCTGCGTGGTCCCATGGTGTTTATACTTGCGTACTATTCTTTGTACAGATGAACGTGGTACCTTCAGGCGTTTGGAAATTGCTCCCAAGGATGAACCAGACTTGTGGAGGTTTACACAATTTTCTTGGCTGATTTCTTTAGATTTTCCCATGATGTCAAGCAAAGAGGCACTGAGTTTGAAGGTAGGCCTTGAAATACATCCACAGGTACACTTCCAATTGACTCAAATGATGGCAATTAGCCTATCAGAAGCTTCTAAAGCCATGATATCATTTTCTGGACATTTCCAAGCTGTTTAAAGGCACAGTCAACTTAGTGTATGTAAACTTCTGATCCTCTGGAATTGTGATACAGTGAATTATAAGTGAAATAATCTGTCTGTAAACAATTGTTGGAAAAATCACTTGTGTCATGCACAAAGTAGATGTCCTAAGCGACTTGCCAAAACTATAGTTTGTTAACAAGAAATGTGTGGAGTGGTTGAAAAACGAGTTTTAATGACTAACATAAGTGTATGTAAACTTCCGACTTCAACTGTATATAGTGTAAGAGGGTCTTTTTGATGACTATGAGATCGTTTCTAGCTTCCTAATGATTTCTGTAATTTCATCAGTTTCTGTGAGGTAATATTTTTATTGAGAGATAATGTGGCTATGATCTTCCCTCTAATAACCGCCTTAGCTCTATCTCACAACGTAGCAGGGGTTACTTCCCCTTAATCATTATTCTCCGGATATAGGATAAAATCGATCTTTATTGAGTATGTTTAAATGCACAGTAATAATTTGATATTAAAACAGATTATGCCAATAGGCAGATTATGCAATAGTCACGTAAACACCTTACTCTGCTTATCTTAATTGGTGTAAGGTCAAAATTGAAGTCAGCATACGCCAATTAAAACATCTGGTTTTCTGGGCAATCTTTCGGATTATTAGTACAGGTAAACACCTTAATCGGCATTTCAGAGGTGTATTTGATCTGCGCATGTGCACCCGTTTGAGCCTCCCTCTTTAGCGCGAGTGAAGTGAGTTCAAAACTGAACGTATGCGTCTTAGAAAAAGTTTTAAACTTTATATGCCCGAATTCAAAATCAAATTGATTACCAAAAATGACATGGTCGCTGTGGTAGAACAGTTATTTTTGGGGGGAGATTTTCTGCAATTATCAGACCCCCATCAGGTAGCCTGATTTCAGATGTGTCCATGTAAACAGGATTATTAGGGGAAATTGTTATTCTTGCAGAACATGTAAACGTTTAAATCAAGCTAGTATAGTAATCTGATTATCCACAATAATTTCATTAGTGTGCATGTAACCGTACCCATTGATTCGTTGAATGCTGGCTAATTCAGCATGCTTGTATAAAATCAAATTGTATTTGTCACATGCGCCGAATACAACTGCTGTAGACTTTACAGTGAAATGCTTGCTTACGAGCCCTTCCCTACGATGCTCAGCGTTCAACACCGTAGTGCCCTCAAAGCTCATCACTAAGCTAAGGACCCTGGGACTAAACACCTCCCTTTGCAACTGAATCCTGGACTTCCTAATGGGCCATCCCCAGGTGGTAAGGGTAGGTAACAACATATGCGCCACGCTGATCCTCAACACGGGGGCCCCTCAGGGGTGCGTGCTCAGACCCCTCCTGTACTCCCTGTTCACTATTGACTGCACGGCCAGGCACGACTCCAACACCATCATTAAGTTTGCCGATGACAGTGGTACAGTAGGCCTGATCACCGACAACGACGAGACAGCCTATAGGGAGGAGGTCAGAGACCTGACTGTGTGGTGCAACAACCTCTCCCTCAACGTGATTAAGACAAAGAAGATGATTGTGGACTACAGGAAAAGGAGGACCGAGCACGCCCCCATTCTCATTGATGGGGCTGTAGTGGAGCAGGTTGAGAGCTTCAAGTTCCTTGGCGTTCACATCACCAACAAACTAACATGGTCCAAGCACACCAAGACAGTCATGAAGGGGGCAGGACAAAACCAATTCCTCCTCCGGAGACTGAAAAGATTTGGCATGGGTCCTCAGATCCTCAAAAGGTTCTACAGCTGCACCATCGAGAGCATCCTGACCGGTTGCATCACTGCCTGGTATGGCAACTGTTCTGCCTCCGACCGCAAGGCACGAAAGACGGTAGTGCGTACGGCCCAGTACATCACTGGGGTCAAGCTTCCTGCCATCCAGGACCTCTATACCAGGCGGTGTCAGAGGAAGGCAGGGAAAAATTGTCAAAGACTCCAGCCACCCTAGTCATAGACTGTTCTCTCTGCTACCGCACGGCAAGTGGTACCGGAGCGCCAAGTCTAGGTCCAAGAGGCTTCTAAAAAGCTTCTACCCCAAGCCATAAGACTCCTGAACATCTAATCAAATGACTATTTGCATGCCCCCATATTTTACGCTGCTGCTGCTCTCTGTTATTATCTTTGCATAGTCACTTTAATAACCTACATGTACATATCACCTCAATTACCTCAACTAACCGGTGCCCCCGACATTGACTCTGTACCGGTACCCCCTGTATATAGCCTCGCTATTGTTATTTTACTGCTGCTCTTTAATTATTAGTTTTTTTTTTCTTCTTAAAACTGCATTGTTGGTTAAGGGCTTGTAAGTAAGCATTTCACTGTAAGGTCTACACCTGTTGTATTCGGCATATGTGACAAATACAATTTTGATGCAGAGTTCAAAAATAATAATACAAATAATAAAACATTTGTTTGCTATCAAGGTGCAGAGATAGGTAAACTCTGATAAGTCCCTCTGGCCGAACCTACAATCCTTGAGCCTGTGCCTAGCTGCACTGTACATGAAACAATTGTCTAACCTGGAGTATTCAGTGTGGTGGGCTGAGTAAAAAGTATATTCCCTTTCTGACATATGGAAGTCCAATTGAGTTTAAAATCATGTTAAAATCCCCTCCCCAGACAAGAGTCTCAGAGGTTTCTGTGGAAATGAAATCAAAAACCTTCTTAAAGAAGACCCGGGGGAGCATATACATTAAATAATGTCAATTCTTTATGATCCAGTTTACATGTAACAAAGATAAATCTACCCTACTTGTCTTTTATTTTTGATATAAAGCTCAAATTTAACTGCATTTGGGATCAAAATTGCAACACCCCTTATACCTGTTTTATAAGAAGAGAAAAAGGTATTCCCATTTTCTTGAGTTTCTCGTGTTCAGGAGTGGATAAGTGAGTTTCCTGCCAGAATAGTATGTCAACTCTCTCCCGTTTCATCTTTGCTATTACCTTACTTCTCTTGATGGCACTCCCCAGTACGTTTACAGTGAGACTTATTACCTTAAATTCCTGATGATGCATCAATTTTAGGGCTGACCCCATTTAGTCGACTGGTCAATTGTTTGGTGGATAGGCTGTTGGTCAACCTTGATTATTTTAGTTGAGCAGTCTAAAATATATATTCTTTATGGCACCAGATACCTGTCTGACTCACCCGTCTCAGTGGACTAATTCATTGCGGAGGCCGCGGGGATGGCACACCAGTATCACCAGTAATACATTTACCGTTAATTCCTGGTTTGAGAGGTATGTTTCCAACAGTAGAATGAAACAGAGACTTGAAACTGAAAGGTCAGTAGTTTAATTTTGGTCCAATTGCAGACTCGCTGATACGAGAGAGAATTGTCATGGGGGTGAGAGACAAGGGGCTGAGAGAAAATGTACTTGGTGAAAATGAACTGACACTAGAAAGAGCAATACAAATGTGTCGAGCTAGAGGTGACTCATAGTCGCATACGGTCAATGGACAGTGGTGTTCTTAGTGACACATTATGCAAAGTGGAGTATGTTAGCAAAGGAAGAGCTACAGCTAAACGGCTAACTTCAAAGGACAGCAGTCAGCAGCGCACTTCAGGGAACCAGCGCTCGTGCGGCAACTGTGGAGGAGAGCACAGACCTCGCCAGTGCCCAGCATATAGAAAAAGAGTGTTACAACTGTGGCATGAAGAACCACTTTGCACTCAAATGCAGGCAGTGGAGACAACAAAATACAGTACACTGTGTCATTGAGGACCAGGACAACAGCAATGACAACGAGTACAGTGAGGGGTCTTTGGGTGACCTCTTTGTGGGAACGAGGACTGGACTGCTACTTACAAGACTAATGGACCTGACATTGTGTTCAAACTTGACACTGGTCAACATCATCCCAGAGACTGAATTGTTACAGTAACAGGTAAAACCCGAGGTGAACACAAAACAAAGGATAAGACTGAAAGCTTACAGTGGTGAAGCAATTGCCACTTCAGGGACATAAACATTGGTGCTGGAGGCAGATGATACATCTCACAAGGTTCCATTTGTCATAGTAAAGGGAGAAAAAACACCCACCCATCATTGGGTTAAAGTCATGTAACTTACTGGGTCTAGTAAAACGGGTTTATACAGTGAATGGTGAAATGACTAACGTTGAGGATGCATATGCAGATGTTTTTCAGGGAATAGGAAAACTCAAGGTGCAGCACAAAATGGAGTTTGCGTAGCCAAATAGACCAGTGTTCCATGCACCTACAAAAGGTCCCATTACCACTAAGAGACCAGCTAAAAGCAGAGCTACTGAGGCTAGAGTCCTTACATATCCTAGACAAAGTAGAGGAGCCTACTGAATGGGTCCACTCACTAGTAATAGTTGAGAAGAAAGACGGATCGCTCAGACTGTTTATGGATCCAAAAGAGCTAAACAAGCATGTAAAAAGGGAACGCCTTCAGCTGCCTACCAGAGGGGAGATGGTCTGGGACATGGCAGGGGCTAAATAGTGTACATTGATGATGTGTAAATATGGGGTCAGACTCTTGAAGAGCACAACACACGGTTGAAAGCAGAACTTGATCTAGCCAGAGCTAATGGGCTAAAGCTAAACGCAGACAAAAGTGAATCCAGAAAGACAGAAATTACCTTCTCGGATGAAAAACGAACATGTGAAGGTGTTCAGATAGACCAGAGCAAAGTGACAGCCATCAAGAACATGCCACCGCCTACCGATTAAGAGGGTGCACAAAGGTTCTTAGGTATGGTTAACTATGTGGGCAAATTTGTACCTAATCTGGCAACTCACATGAGTCAGATGAGAAGTCTACTGTGGAAAACTACAGAGTGCTGTTGGAACAGTAATCACCATAAAGAGTTTGAGGAGCTCAAGGCATGAATCATGCATGCTCCAGTCCTGAGGTTCTATGATGAAAAGCGCAAAACCAAAATCTCAGCAGATGCCTCTAAAGCAGGTTTACAGTGACTTGCAAAAGTATTCACCCCCCTTGGCATTTTTCCTATTATGTTGCATTACAACCTGTAATTTAAATGGATTTTTATTTGGATTTCATGTAATGGACATACACAAAATAGTCACAATTGGTCACAATTGGTGAAGTGAAATGAAAAAAATTACTTGTTTCAAAACATTCCAAAAATCTTAAACGGACGTGCATACTGTATGTATTCACCCCCTTTGCTATGAAGCCCCTAAATAAGATCCGGTGCAACCAATTACCTTCAGAAGTCACATAATTAATTAAATAAAGTCCACCTGTGTGCAATCTAAGTGTCACGTGATCTGTCACATGATCTCAGTATATATACACCTGTTCTAAAAGTCCCCAGAGTCTGCAACACCACTAAGCAAGGGGCACCACCAAGCAAGCGGCACCATGAAGGCCAAGGAGCTCTCCAAACAGGTGAGGGACAAAGTTGTGGAGAAGTACAGATCGGGGTTGGGTTATAAAAAAATATCAGAAACTTTGAACATCCCACAGAGCACCATTAAATCCATTATAAATTTTTTTTGAAAGAATATGGCACCACAACAAACCTGCCAAGAGAGGGCCGCCCACGGACCAGGCAAGGGGGGCATTCATCAGAGAGGCAACAAAGAGACCAAAGATAACCCTGAAGGAGCTGCAAAGCTCCACAGCGGAGATTGGAGTATTTGTCCATAGCACCACTTTAAGCCGTACACTCCACAGAGCTGGGCTTTACAGAAGAGCGGCCAGAAAAAAGCCATTGCTTAAAGAAAGAAATAAGCAAACACGTTTGGTGTTCGCCAAAGGCATCCGGGAGACTCCCCAAACATATGGAAGAAGGTACTCTGGTCAGATGAGACAAAAATGTAGCTTTTTGGCCATCAAGTAAAACACTATGTCTGGCACAAACCCAACACCTCCCATCACTCAAAGAACACCATCCCTACAGTGAAGCATGGTGGTGGCAGCATCATGCTGTGGGGATGTTTTTCATTGGCAGGGACTGGGAAACTGGTCAGAATTGAAGGAATGATGGATGGCGCTAAATACAGGGAAATTCTTGAGGGAAACCTGTTTCAGTCTTCCAGAGATTTGAGACTGGGACAGAAGTTCACCTTCCAGCAGGACAATGACCCTAAGCATACTGCTAAAGCAACACTCAAGTGGTTTAAGGGGAAACATTTAAAAGTCTTGGAATGGCCTAATCAAAGCCCAGAACTCAATCCAATTGAGAATCTGTGGTATGACTTAAAGATTGCTGTACACCAGCAGGAACCCATCCAACTTGAAGGAGCTGGAGCAGTTTTGCCTTGAAGAATGGGCAAAAATCCCAGTGGCTAGATGTGCCAAGCTTATAGAGACATATCCCAAGAGACTTATGCACGCTAAAGTTTTCTGCTTTTTTGTCCTATTTCTTGTTTGTTTCACAATAAAAAATATTTTGCATCTTCAAAGTGCTTGGCATGTTGTGTAAATCAAATGATACAAACCCCCCAAAAATCTATTTTAATTCCAGGTTGTAAGGCAACAGAATAGGACAAATGCCAAAGGGGGTGAATACTTTCGCAAGGCACTGTAGGTGCAGTGTTGTTACAGCAGTATGGCAATAGGTGGCGCCCAGTCGCATATGCCTCTAGGGCTCTGACAACTTCTGAGTATAACTATGCTCAGATTGAGAAAGAGGCATTGGCACTGTCATATTCATGTGAGAAATTCCATGTGTTTACATATGCTAAAACACAGTGTGGGCCGAAACAGATCATAAACTTTGGTTACTATTGCAAAGATGGGTCTAACATACACACCACCAAGGATACAGAGATTGTTTCTGGCCCAATTGTATTTATTTATTTTTTATTTAACCTTTATTTAACTAGGCAAGTCAGTTAAGAACAAATTCTTATTTACAATGACGGCCTACCCCGGCCAAACCCTCCCCTAACCCGGACTACGCTGGGCCAATTGTGCGCTGCCCTATGGGACTCCCGATCATGCTATTTGTGATACAGCGCGGGACCGAACCCGGGTCTGTAGTGATGCCTCAAGCACTGCGATGCAGTACCTTAGACCGCTGCGCCACTCAGGATCCCAATATGAATGCTTGATATAGAGCAGACAATCAGAGCCTGTGAAACATGCCAAAATAACTGTTCAAAACAGAGAAAAGAGACAATATGGGTTGAGGAAACAATAGGTATTGAGACCATGGGGCAAAGTAGGAATAGATATAATTTCTCTTTAGGGCAAGAACTATGTTCTACTGATGCACTATTACTCTTTTAACCCCGAGATGGCTTTGCTGAAGGACACCACTGCTAGTCAGGTGACAACTCACATTAAGTCATTCTTTGCTCGTCATGTGGTCTCAAGAGGTAGTACGTATGGACAACGCCTCACATTTAAGCTTTCAGATATTTTGCTAAACTGTATGGGTTCAAACATGTCACATCCAGCTCACTGTACCCACAGTCTAATGGGTTAGTCAAGAATGGTGTCAAAACAGTGAAACTACTGCTTAAAAAAGCTCTCGACTCAAAGACAGATTCGTATCTAGCTTTGTTAAACTACAGGGCTACTCCACTAAAACATGGTCTGTCTCCTGCAGAGCTGCTGTTCAACAGGAAACTCAAAATTAGGTTGCCAGCCCTCTTAGAAACAGAAGGACGACAAGCACATTCTTAACAAACAGAGAAAAAATTGTGAACATTAAAGATACTATGACAAAGGGTCAAAGGCGATCGGTGCACTCAGTCCAAATGATAGGGTGAAAATGCATGATGGTAAAACATGGAACGTTGAGGCCCGTGTGGTGAAAACAGTGGCAACCAGATCATATGATGAAGTGACACCTGAGGGAGTTACATACAGGATAAAATAGGAGACAAGAAGATACAACACACTACAAATAGAAAAGGTTGCCGACCCCTGGTGTAGCCTATTAGGAGCGTAACAGCAGAATCTGCGAAGGCCAGCAGCAGCGGGAGGAAGAGGGTCGGTAACAGGTTTTCTTCTTCTGGTTAAGCTATCTTGATCTCTGGCTAGCTTGAGTCATTTGTGTCTTAATTATTTAATCACAGTGTGTTTAAAGCATCAGACAAGCTCAGTAGCCTTCGTATAGTTGACTTCATTAAAACACATAGGGTGTGTCTATATAGGGAAAAATATGACTACTCTAGGTCGACCAAGATTTGTTTTAGTTGGGGACAGCCATCATTTTTATTTATTTAACCTTTATTTAACTAGGCAAGTCAGTTAAGAACACATTCTTATTTACAATGACGGCCTACCAAAGGTAAAAGGCTTCCTGCGGGGACGGGGGCTGGGATTAAAAATAAAACAATAAAATATAAATATAGGACAAAACACACAACACGACAAGAGAGACAACACTACATAAAGAGAGACCTAAGACAACATAGCAAGGCAGCAACACATGACAACACAGCATGGTAGCAACACAGCATGACAACAACATGGTAGCAACACAACATGGTAGCAGCACAAAACATGGAACAAACATTATTGGGCTCAGACAACTGGACAAAGGGCAAGAAGGTAGAGACAACAATACATCATGCAAAGCAGCCACAACTGTCAGTAAGAGTGTCCATGATTGAGTCTTGAGATAAAGAGATTGAGATAAAACTGTCCAGTTTGAATGTTTGTTGCAGCTCGTTCCAGTCGCTAGCTGCAGTGAACTGAAAAGACGAGCGACCCAGGTATGTGTGTGCTTTCGGGACCTTTAACAGAATGTGACTGGTAGAACGGGTGTTGTATGTGGAGGATGAGGGCTGCAGTAGATATCTCAGATAGGGGGGAGTGAGGCCTAAGAGGGTTCTATAAATAAGCATCAACCAATGGGTCTTGCGACGGGTATACAGAGATGACCAGTTTACAGAGGAGTATAGAGTGCAGTGATGTGTCCTATAAGGACCATTGGTGGCAAATCTGATGGCCGTATGGTAAAGAACATCTAGCCGCTCGAGAGCACCCTTACCTGCCGATCTATAAATTACATCTCCGTAATCTAGCATGAGTAGGATGGTCATCTGAATCAGGGTTAGTTTGGCAGCTGGGGTGAAAGAAGAGCGATTACGATAGAGGAAACCAAGTCTAGATTTAACTTTAGCCTGCAGCTTTGATATGTGCTGAGAGAAGGACAGTGTACCGTCTAGCCATACTCCCAAGTACTGAGGTGACTACCGTTGGGGAGAGGAGCATTCTTCTACATTACCTTTGTTTTGGAGGTGTTCAGAACAAGGTTAAGGGTAGAGAAAGCTTGTTGGACACTAAGAAAGCTTTGTTGTAGAGCATTTAACACAAAATCCGGGGAGGGGCCAGAGTATAAGACTGTATCATCTGCATATAAATGGATGAGAGCTTCCTACTGCCAGAGCTATGTTGTTGATGTAAATTGAGAAGAGCGTGGGGCCTAGGATTGAGCCTTGAGGTACTCCCTTGGTGACAGGCAGTGGCTGAGACATCAGATTTTCTGACTTTAAACACTAAACTCTTTGAGATAGGAAGTTAGCAAACCAGACCAAAGACCCCTCAGAGACACCAATACTCCTTAGCCAGCCCACAAGAATGGAATGGTCTACCGTATCAAAAGCTTTGGCCAAGTCAATGAAAATAGCAGCACAACATTGCTTAGAATCAAGGGCAATGGTGACATCATTGAGGACCTTTAAGGTTGCAGTGACACATCCATAACCTGAGCGGAAACCAGATTGCATACCAGAGAGAATACTACAGACATCAAGAAAGCCAGTCAGTCAAAATAGGAATAGGCCTATAACAGTTAGGATCAGCTTGATCTCCCCCTTTAAATAAAGGACGAACCGTGGCTGCCTTCCAAACAACGGGAACCTCCCCAGAAAGGAGAGACAGGTTAGAAAGGTCGGAGATAGGCTTGGCAATGATATGGGCAGCAACCTTAAAGAAGGGTCTAAACCATCTGACCCAGATGTTTTTTGGGGGTCAAGTTTCAGGAGCTCCTTTAGCACCTCGGACTCAGTGACTGCCTGCAGGGAGAAACTTTGTTGTGGGGCAGGGGAAAAAGAGGGAGAAGCATCGGGAATAGTTGCATTAGAAGGGGTGGGAGATGAGGAAATGTTGGACTGGCAAGGAGGCATGGCTGAGTCAAATAGGAATCCTGACTTAATGAAGTGGTGATAAAAGAGCTCAGCCATGTGCTTCTTGTCAGTAACAACCACATCATCAACATTAAGGGACATGGGCAGCTTTGAGGAGGAGGGTTTATTCTCCAGGTCTTTGACCGTTTTCCAGAACTTCTTGGGGTTAGACCCACAGAGAGAGAATTACTCCTTAAAGTAACTAACTTTGGCCTTCCAGATAGCCTGAGTGCACTTATTTCTCATTTGCCTGTACGAGAGCCAGTCAGCCTGAGTATGCGTGTGCCGAGCCGTTCGCCAAATGCAATTCTTGAGGTGGAGTAACACGGTCGAACCAGGGGCTGAACCTGTTTTTAATTCTCATTTTCTTTATGGGGGGTGTTTGTTAACAATACCACTGAAAATATCGAAAAAGAAGGTCCAAGCATCTTTGACAGAGGGGATCAAGCTGATTCTATACCATTTTACAGAGGCCAGTTCATGAAGGAAGGCTTGCTCATTAAAGTTTTTTAGCAAGCGTTTATGACAAATCAGGACAGGTCGTTTCACTGAGCAGCCATGACGAACACAGGCTGTAAAATAGTGATCACTAAGGTCATTACAGTGTTTAATACTTAAAACCAGCAAATCAAATTGTTTGGGGACAGACTTGGTAGAGACAACTGAGCACTGAAGGTGATCCTTCCCCAACTTTGGAAGATCTGTCTTGCCGAAAAAAGGTTTTAACCAGAAAGGTTAACATCCGTATTTAAAACACTCTTCCTTATCCACATCTCAGTAATGAACAACAGGGTTAATATACCACGGCTAAGGGCTGTTCTGGGTGGTTCAGGGTTACAAACCAAAATCTGTCTTTTCGACATAGGCCTACAGGCACTCAATGTAATTTATTCTGCCTGTTCTTGGAATTTTCAATTCCACATTGTACACTGCATGGTGATGAATTACAGCCACCACATCTGTTTGGCGAGTAGGTTCTGATGAAAATACACTCTTTGTCAATGTTTAGGGGGTTTATAGCCTAGGCTAACCAGTTCTAAATGGCACTAGCAGTTCTCAAAGTAGCCTATGCGAAAATAGATTGGACGCAATTATTCAAAAATTACAGCACATTGTTGGAACACATATTTCCCTACTTTAATCCAGTCCATTTTGAATTTGTGATAAAACTGTCATCATTTGGCAAGGAATGTAGCTTGTGAATCCCATCAGTTACATTTTCATTTTTTCCGTGACAAGCCACAAAGCACATTCAACCAAATAGTTTTAGAGTATTTGAAACAAATTTGGGTCTCTGGTTTAAGATCGAGTTCAGACATCTGTTTGAGCACTGGATTACTCATGCCCATCTCTAGTACCAGGATGATACAGCCCACCCCAGCTGTCACGTCTCAGGTATTATCAAGTTACTGCGGCGCCAGAGGCAGAGTGATGTGTTTGAGCTGCTCCAGCTATCCAGCGCCATACAGCAGAAGGGTCTAACTGAATTGAATTGTCCACAAAGGCCCATGTCTCCTCATTACAGCTAGGCAGATGGCTGGTTTACAGCATTAGAGGAAGAAATGACAGGAGGAAATCTATTACCCTCCAAAACACAATCTAATTGCCTGCCTCCCTTCTAGCAGGAGCACAAATAAGAGCTGCTCTCCATCTTGCTCTCCTTCCCTCTATTCTTTCCTACACAGGTTCTCCCTCTCAGTCTTTGTCATAGGCTCATTACAGTCTAGTATAAACTAATACCATTTCCCTCCTCCTGATGGATCTATGTGAGTAAGGAGAGAGGGTGTGGGAAGAGACACATCAGGTAGATGACAGAGGACAGGTTTGTGGTGGAAGAGAAGCTTGCGGCGTAAAACCAGGCTCTGGTTTCTCCATCATGGAAGCCGATTGGTAAAATGGACAATTCAGGGGATGAAAGAAGTCTTTAAAAACCCATTTTGCCCTCTCATGGTGACACTGCGGTTCATGGCCCCTTTCTATTTCCTCCTTCCTCCCTTGTTGCCCTGCACACAGACCCACTTTCTCCAGCCAGTCATCTGCACTTCGCGAGGGGATGGACGATAAAGGGAAATAAATGAAACACTGCAGTTGCTAACCAAACGTCTAAAGCTTTTACCTCTCGTCCTTCTCAGGCTGTTAGCTTATGATTCCCCTTGTTGCTGTAAAGCATGGAGAGCTGGCAAAGGCCTGTGATTTCCTATGATCCCCAGAGCAAAGCAGTCTTTCACACTCTTGTTAAACTAAACTATCTACTGCACCGAGGAGCCGACGACCTATCAGACCTGTATCAAATCATCAGTCAAATACCCCATCTCTGGCCCCTCATTTGAGTTCAGATATGTTTGTATGACCGACCATCAGCCAGAATTACGATTTGTTAAGAGTTTATTCATTTATTTCTGTCTTGTGAATACTTGCCCACTAAGTACATTGGGGATTGATCAACACTATTTTTATTATAGCTGTTTACGTAGTGTATCAAGAGCATACATAATGTATGGAGTCGATATGAGACAAAAAATATGTAAAGACCCATCTCAATATCACATGTTGTGGATAATACTTAACATATGAATACATGAACATGTGTGACATGGAATGTCAATGGAATTGTGCACCCAGCCAAAAACAATTAAGGTATTTTCTTATTTGAAAAAGAATAACAGCAACATATGTTTTTTACAAGAAACTCACCTATCAACAATAGAAAGTGAAAGGTTTGTGTGAGCGTGGGATGGGTTGGCATTCTCCACCACTCAGTGTAGTACTTAACTAAAAAATACTTTGAAGTATTCTAAATGTAATGAGTACTTTTGGGTGTCAGGGAAAATGTGATGTAAAAAAGTACTTATTTTCTTTAGGAATATAGTGGAGTAAAAGTAAAGGTTGTCAAAAATATAAATAGTAAAGTACAGATAGCCCAAAATATGACTTAAGTCTGTCCTGTAAGTAAATAAACGCTTAATATAAGGAATTTGATATAAAATTGCCTTTGCACTTTCACTCAAGTATGACAATTGAGTACTTTTCCACCTCTGTACTTAAGTACATTTCAAACCAGATACTTTTAGACTTTTACTCAAGGAATATTTTACTGGATGAGTTTTTCACATTTACTTGAGTAATTTTCTATTAAGGATGAAAATTGAGTAATTTTTCCACAACTGCCTCCACTTACTCCTCAAGATCCAGAGGAGTATAAATGATCAATGATAAAAAAAGTCTAATTTAAGTCTACAGAAATTACTACATACCCAAATGGAAGTTTTATAAATGGTAAAAGGAAACATGCCACAAGAAAAAGTTACTTTACTGAATTGATATTGCCCAAATGAAGATGACCCAAAGTTCATTAACGACCTTATTCTAAAATTATCTCAATGTAACTGGAATATTATTTGGGGTTAATTTTAACTGTGAGCGGGATGCAACATTAGATAAGTCATCAATACTCCTATTACTCTCATGCCCATAACTCATATTCAAGAATGTACTTTTTATTGTAAACGTTTCTTTCTTTGACTGTGTTTCTTCATGTAAATACCGTCCTAGAATAATTACGGACCATAGCCCATTGTCCTTCACGTTTAAGATTAAACCTCCTATGCCAATAACAAAGACATGGCGTTTCAACACAATGTTACTTGGAGATAAGGAGTTTACCTTCTATCTCAACACACAGACAGACATGTTTTGGGAAATAAATGTAGATAATTAAGTACTCCCAACTGTTGTCTGGGAAGCTCTTAAAGCATATAAACTCAGCAAAAAAAGAAATGTCCTCTCACTGTCAACTGCGTTTATTTTCAGCAAACTTAACATGTGTAAATATTTGTATGAGCATGACAAGATTTAACAACTGAGACATAAACTGAACAAGTTCCACAGACATGTGACTAACAGACATGGAATAATGTGTCCCTGAACAAAGGGGGTCAAAAGTAACAGACAGTATCTGGTGTGGCCACCAGCTGCATTAAGTACTGCAGTGCATTTCCTCCTCATGGACTGCACTAGATTTGCCAGTTCTTGATGTGAGATGTTACCCCACTCTTTCACCAAGGCACCTGCAAGACATTTCTGGAGGGAATGGCCCTAGCCCTCACCCTCCGATCCAACAGGTCCCAGACGTGCTCAATGGGATTGAGATCCGGGCTCTTCGCTGGCCATGGTAGAATACTGACATTCCTGTCTTGCAGGAAATCGCGCACAAAACGAGCAGTATGGCTGGTGTCATTGTCATGCTGGAGGGTCATGTCAGGATGAGCCTGCAGGAAGGGTACCACATGAGGGAGGAAAATGTCTTCCCTGCAATGCACAGTGTTGAGAATGCCTGCAATGACAACAAGCTCAGTCCGATGATGCTGTGACACACCTCCCCAGACCATATTGGACCCTCCACCATCAAATCGATCCCGCTCCAGAGTACAGGTATTGGTGTAACGCTCCTTCCTTCGATGATAAACGCGAATCCGGTCATCACCCCTGGTAAGACAAAACCCGCGACTCATCAGTGAAGAGCACTTCTTGCCAGTCCTGTCTGGTACAGCGACGGTGGGTTTGTGCCCATAGGCGACGTTGTTGCCGGTGATATCTGGTGAGGATCTGCCTTACAACAGGCCTACAAGCCCTCAGTCCAGCCTCTCTCAGCCTATTGGGACAGTCTGAGAACTGATGGAGGAATTGTGCATTCCTGCTGTAACTCTGGGAGTTTTTGTTGCCATCCTGTACCTGTCCCACAGGTGTGATGTTTGGATGTACCGATCCTGTGCAAGTGTTGTTACACGTGGTCTGCCACTGCGAGGACGATCAGCTGTCCGTCCTGTCTCCCTTAGGCGTCTCACAGTACGGACATTGCAATTTATTGCCCTGGCCACATCTGAAGTCCTCATGCCTCCTTGGAGCAGATGAGCAGGGACCCTGGGCATCTTTCTTTTGGTGTTTTTCAGAGTCAGTAGAAAGGCCTCTTTAGTGTCCTAAGTTTTCAGAACTGTGACCTTAATTGCCTAATTGTCTGTAAGCTGTTAGTGTCTTAACCACCATTCCACAGGTGCATATTCATTAATTGTTTATGGTTCATTCAACAAGCAGGGTAAACAGTGTTTAAACCGTTTACAATGAAGATCTGGATTTTTACTAATTATCTTTGAAAGACAGGGTCCTTTCTTTTTTTGCTGAGTTTATATGAGAAGTTGTATCATGTCTTAGTCTTTACGTTAGAAAAACAAGACCAATAAAGAAATAGAAATACTAGAACAGAAAGAAAACACAGCTTAGATAGAAATGTTGACACCCTTCAACAGTTGAACACTTTGAAACTTAACTATAATATAATATAATAAACACCCGGGTGGTAGCATAACAATGGATTTTCCGGAATTAACGGGTAAAACATTTTATGAAAAACTGTATCAATCCGAAAACAAGTTAAAGATATAAAAAATGTCCTTAATAAGGCCAATTTACCAAGTATAGGTGAACCAGATAAAAAAAATATGGATAAAACATTTTTCCTAGGTGAGCTGGTGGAGGCCATTAGTCTACAAAATGGGAAATCTCCTGGTAATGATGGTTTCCCAGTGGAATTTTACAGACATTTTCATCACAAATTACTAAAGCACATGTTATGTATGGTCACAGCAGCTCTAGAGAAAAATGTACTTCCCCAATCACTATGTTTGGCTACAATCACACTGCTTAAAAAGAAAGATAACCACAAAATCACTTTTGAATGTGGATTATAAAGTGATTGGTAAGATAGTCTTTTCGCATAGTAATACTAAAGTTCATTCACTTAGATCAAACAGGGTTCATACGGAATAGGATGGCTTCAGACAATCTCCGCCGATTTTTCAATATTATCCATCATGCTAGGAACATGAACTTTCCAAAAGTGGCAGTATCGTTGGATGACGAAAAAGCAATAGATAGGCCATATTTGGTGGCTGTCTTAAAAAAGTTTGGTTTTTGTCTGGTATTTATTTCCTGAATTGAGGTATTGTATAAATAGCTATTGTATAAAACAAATTGTGGGGAGTTTGCCCCACCAAGATTTACATGCTAAAATCGCCACTGGTCCTGTGACAACACGTCTGCCATGCTCAACACAGGGGCCCCTCAGGGGTGTGTGCTTAGTCCCCTCCTGTACTCCCTGTTCACCCACGACTGCGTGGCCAAACATGACTTCAACACCATCATTAAGTTTGCTGAAGACACAACAGTGGTAGGCCTGATCAACGATGAGACAGCCTATAGGGAGGTCAGAGACCTGGCAGTGTGGTGCAAGGACAACAACCTCTCCCTCAATGTGAGCAAGACAAAGGAGCTGATTGTGGACTACAGGACAAGGCGGGCCGAACAGACCCATATTAACGTTGACAGGGCTGCCCCCATTCTCATTGATGGGGCTGTAGTGGAGCAGGTTGAGTGTTTCAAGTTCCTTGGTGTCCACATCACCAACAAACTATCATGGTCCAAAGACAGTCGTGACACCAAGACAGTCGTGAAGAGGGCACGACAACACCTTTTCCCCCACAGGAGACTGAAAAGATTTGGCATGGGTCCCCAGATCCTCAAAAAGTTCTACAGCTGGACCATCGAGAGCATCCTGACCGGTTGTATCACCACCTGGTATGGCAACTGCTAAGCATCTGACCGTAAGGCGCTACAGAGGGTAGTGAGTACGGGCCAGTACATCACTGGGGCCAAGCTTCCTGCCATCCAGGACCTATACAATAGGCGGTGTCAGAGGAAAGCCCAAAAAATTGTCAAAGACTCCAGTCACCCAAGTCATAGACTGTTCTCTCTGCTACCACACGGCAAGCGCTACCGGAGCGCCAAGTCTAGGACCAAAAGGCTTCTTAACAGCTTCTACCCCCAAGCCATAAGGCTGCTGAACAATTAATCAAATGGTCACCTGGACAATTTACATCGACACCCCCACAATTAGTTTTTTACACTGCTGCTACTCGCTGTTTGTTATCTATGCATAGTCACTTCACCCCTACCTACATGTACAAATTACCTCGACTAACCTGTACCCCTGCACATTGACTCGGTACCGGTAAGTCTGTATATAGCCTCGTTATTTTATTGTGTTACTTTAATATTTGTTTTACTTCAGTTTATTTGGTAAATATTTTCTTAACTCTTTCTTGAACTGCACAGTTGGTTCAGGGCTTGTAAGTAAGCATTTCACGGTAAGGTCTACACCTGTTGTATTCGGCGCATGTGACAAAAATAAAGTTTGTTTTGAAACTGACACCATTTTGGGATAATGCCTGTGCTATCATATCATTGTGTCTAGGAATTTATATCCATCCATCTCGATTATGTCTGTTGGGAAATGTTAACATCCGTTGCTGCAGCGCACCATAATTGCTAACTAGCTAGTTAGTTGGCTAGTTAGCACAAAATGACAAGTTCGTATTTCTTGATCCACCAAAACATTTAACAAATGAATTATATACGCACATTGACATGTTGCTACAAGATTATCTAAACAAAATCATCAGACAAAGTTTATTTCCCGTTTATTATCTGCTTGCTCTGGTGGTGTTACATTTGGCTAGCACAGAAAATAACAACAGGTCTAGCGTAATGTGAAGGTAGAAAAATCTCATCTTACCTTCATTTCTGTGAAGACAGCCAACAATATAACTAAACCATAACTGTAACTAGCATATGAGTCCAATGTTTGATGGCCACATTGTTTACATCAAAGTTAGCGAGCAGCAGTAATTACCCCGATATCAACCTCTCTCTCCCCCCTCACTAATGTGTCTCCTAGCTCTTTGTCTGCATCCTCCAAAATGCAACTGTATTTTACTTAGGTGTATTGCCAACTTAGTTTCAATTAAGAAACATACTGTAGTTTTAATGAACCGCTAGCTTGTGCTAGGCATGTATTATCGACCTCCACTTAGGACCTCTAGCTAAGCTAGACTATAATACAAATGTTAGCGACGACACGTTGTGGTGATAATTTTGAACTATAATTACACCAGGATGATACATAACATAAAAGCAAACAAATTGCAACTTTATTTCAAGCAACATGTATTTCGAAATTAAATCAAATGAACCTTAAAATATTCCTTTCTGCACACCCTCTTGATTGTGAAATTTGCTGATAATGTTTCTCTCCTGAGCATGTCATCCTTTAAGGCCTACCTTCATTTCAAGGGTAGGGCTTGCACTAATCAATTTAATGAAGGAATGTGCAGTAGCTGTAGAAGTTAAATCTGGTATCCTTCAACATGGTTAGCCTCATTAATTGTCTAATGAAAAAAGAAAAACCCACACACTGATCTTAACAGTATAAGTATTTTCTTTGATGTTAAGTTATTAGCAAATGATTAACACACAAGTTCTCAGATGTGAGTGCTTTTCCTATTTCTTATAGTATCATTTCAAAATGAAGAAAACATCTCAGCAAAATGTTAACAATGTGTGAGGATTTGCGAATCCTGTTTCAGTATAGAAATGACAAGCCACATGTACAAGTGCATTGGACATGCCCACGAGGCCAATACTAATCCCATCATGTCTGCATTCGGCATACATGCCATAACTAATCGCACATCCACTATAACCAAAAGGGTAAAGCAAGGATAGTGGAGGCAAGAGAAAAATACCCTGGAGAGTGACCACAGTGAAGGGTCACTTTTACATGGGCTGCAAATTAGCTATGTAATGTATGAGTTCCATCCCGGTAAGGCTGACCTGGCCAAGAACCCTAATCAAATTACACTTGTAGCTAGCATGCCAACCACTGAAGGAGGACAGTGAGTGTAGCAGAATGAAGTAAATTTGTGCATAATTGCAGGAAGGGGATCCTCCCTCAGCCGAGATGCTTACAGTATTAAAATATAGATACATTCATGATCGACAGGAGGAGACACTACTTCAAGTCTCAGGGGGGATGACATCACATCACAATGGCTACTAGACCTCACCTGCAGCTCACGTCTGCTACAGTCACACCCCTTTCACCTCCTCCTATGCCACCGACAGTATAACTCAGTTCACACAGTCTGCTCTGCTGGCTGCTGAGGTTGATGAGGACAAGGAGGCCAGTGAGTGTAACAGAGGGGTGAGTGTGTGGCACATGTGAGCTAGTTGACATGTGAGTGCTAGGCTCTTTTTCAATTCATTCTTCCTCGATTCCTCATCTCCTTCTAAAAACCCATTGGAGAAGAAAGTCAGAGGGGAGGGACCTTGTACCTTCTCCAATACAGTTGCAATACAATACAGGTTAGGAGATAGGATGCGAGAAATCAAAGAAAGACAAAGTGAGAAAGCCCTAGTAGCCATCGTGTGGTGATGTCACCCGCCCTGAGTACTATTATCCTAACCCAACTAAGATCAAGGTTTTGGTATGATAGTGGATGCTGCTTTGTGGATATGTAGTGCTGTTGAGGACAGGGGTAGGGCTGTTGCGTTGACCATAATACACCAGCAGTCATGAGTCATGACCGCAGTAAAATTCCACATGACCGTTGAGTCACGGAATCTCCTCCTTATGCACTCCGGACATGCTTTGGTAGTATCCAACTCGCTAATGGCCTGGTACTCAGGGCTCTGTTGTCCTTCTAACCACTCTGACAGCAATGCAATTGAAAATCAAAAAACACTTATCGTCAAAACAGTATCGTGCTTTTAAAACTCACCATCAACTTAAAGAAAGAAGTTCAACAGCAGGTTGAAACTGAGAGGAAAACAAGGTCATTGTGGATGTTGTTTCAAAGCCTAACAACGAAATGGACAACGCTTTCTAAGGTGATGATTAATTCAAAACACCCATAAACATATTAGAGCTTATACATACGCATAGGCCTATATATGAGCCCAAGCCTGACATTTATTTTAATAAAAATAAAGTGCCGTTCATCATACAATACATATCCTACCACATATTATGCACTGCAGAAAAACACTTAAAAAACGTATTTAAGATGTCTTTAATTAAACTAGCCTATATTCCAAAATTATACAAATTCTAGTAATCGGCTTTGAGGGTGGACTGTGTTGTTATGCATACTGGATGGACGGGTTACCTTATGCTACGCTCCAAAGTTTCTATTCATGCATCTGGGAGAGAATGTATAGGCCTAGGCGATGCTGTTGGATCATTGATTATGCAGGGCGGCTTACAGAGTTAGCCTACAATAGTGAATTTGATTTTGAATAGCCTAGTAATAAAATCAAATCAAATTTTATTGGTCACATACACATGGTTAGCATATGTTAATGCGAGTGTAGCGAAATGTTTGCGCTTCTAGTTCCGACCATGCAGTAATATCTAACAAGTAATCTAACAATTTCACAACAACTACCTTATACACACAAGTGTAAAGGAATGAATAAGAATATGTACATATAAATATATGGGTGAGCGATGGCCGAAAGGCATAGGCAAGATGCAGTAGATGGTATCGAGTATAGTATATACATATGAGATGAGTCAAAGTCACCATTATTAGTCAGTTGTACAACCGAATGCCTTCAACCGAAATGTGGCTTCCCGCATTTAACCCAACCCTTCTGAATCAGAGTAATGTAGGGTATGTAAACATTATATAAAGTGGCATTGTTTAAAGTGACTAGTGATTTGAGTCAGTATGTTGGCAGCAGCCACTCAATGTTAGTGATGGCTGTTTATCAGTCTGATGGCCTTGAGATAGAAGCTGTTTTTCAGTCTCTCGGTCCCAGCGTTGATGCACCTGTACTGACCTCGCCTTCTGGATGATAGCAGGGTAAACAGGCAGTGGCTCGGGTGGTTGTTGTCCTTTATGATCTTTTAGGCCTTCCTGTGACATCTGGTGGTGTAGGTGTCCTGGAGGGCAGGTAGTTTGCCCCCTGGTGATGCCTTGTGCAGACCTCACTACCCTCTGGAGAGCTTAGCGGTTGTAGGTGGAGCAGTTGCCGTACCAGGCAGTGATACAGCCCGACAGGATTCTCTCGATTGTGCATCTGTAAACGTTTGTGAATGTTTTTGGTGACAAGAAAAATTTCTTCAGCCTCCTGAGGTTCAAGAGGCGCTGTTGCTGTTGCAAACTGAAATGGTCCATCCACCACACTGTCTGTGTGGGTGGACCATTTCAGTTTGTCCGTGATGTGTACGCCGAGGAACTTCAAAAATGTTCCACCTTCTCCACTACTGTCCCGTCGACGTGGATAGGGGGGCTGCTCCCTCTGCTGTTTCCTGAAGTCCACGATCATCTCATTTGTTTTGTTGACGTTGAGTGTGAGGTTATTTTCCTGACACCACACTCCGAGGGCCCTCACCTCCTCCCTGTAGGCCGTCTCGTCATTGTTGGTAATCAAGCCTACTGCTGTAGTGTCGTCTGCAAACTTGATGATTGAGTTGGAGGCATGCATGGCCACGCAGTCATGGGTGAATAGGGAGTACAGGAGAGGACTGAGCATGCACCCTTGTGGGGCCCCTGTGTTGACTCCTACCTTCACCACCTGGGGGCGGCCCGTCAGGAATTCCAGGACACAGTTCCACAACTTTAATGCACCTTAAAGTTGGTTGCCAACTGCCATATCAAGTCTGGAAGTCCTGCCTCCCATCAATTTATTAGTTCTCACAACGAACATACTTCCCGTACTTCCTGTAAACAAAAGCCAACGTGGGTGCTAGAAAGATGGATGAGGAGAGATGTATTGTAGAAGTAGAGAAGTACTCACTTTTTATAGAATAGAATAAAACTTTATTGTCCATCCAGGATGGACATTTTTCTTTGGCATCACCTTCCATTAAAAGAATCACATTCACATACATTCTCACATCATATACATTTCAACCAGTCAGTCCATCATGTTGCTTATGGGCATTTATGGGCATTCTGAAGAACCGGCCAGAGGGAAGCCTCTCGAACTCAGGGTGTAGAGGGCGGGAGGGGTCGCCAATGACAGCCAGTGCCTTCTTTTTGATTGCCTTGTGGAACAGACTGCTCAACTGTGCCTTTGGTCGACCAATTACTTTGCTGGCTGTGTTTACTATTTTGGTCAGTTTTCTTTTGCTCCTCACGCTCAGATTACCAGACTGTTATATTGAACGTGAGGATGCTCTCCACCAAGCTGCTGTATACCCTCTCCAGAACATCCTGGCTGACCCCAAACCCCTTTCATTACCTGATTAAGAACAGGCGTTGGCTTGCTTTTTTAAAAAATACAGTCTGCATTCTCTGTAAAATTCAGCTTGTCATCAATTTGTGTCCCTAGGTATTTAAAACACTCAACCACCTCCACTGGTTGGTCGTTCAGAGAGAGTGGTTGGGACATTGGCAGGTTGTTGCCATTGATGATCAGCTCCTTTGTCTTTTCCACATTGAGGTGGAGGCCACTTGACCGGCACCATTCTTGATGGTTGTTTGTCTGTTTAAAATAGCTGTCCCCATCTGTCGTAGCATTTTCAAAAAATAGACCCACCAGAGCCATGTCATCCACATACTTAAAAAGGCTCACATCGTTTCCTTGGATATTCATCTCGTTAGTATAGATAGAGAACAACAGCAGTGAACCCTGTGTTCAGGGTCAGTTTATCAAAGAGGGCCCCATTCTGTGGGCGGTCAGTTAAAAAGTCCTTGATCCAACCTGCGAGGCCTCCGTTGACATTCAGGTCCAGTAGTCGTTTCAGCAGTGTGTGTATTTGCATTGTATTGAAAGCTGAACTCAAATCAATATATAAAACATTTGCATATGATTTTGCATGTTAAAGGTGACTATCCACCATGCTCAGCAAGGTCAGGGTAGCATCCTCAGTCCTCCTCTGTGCCTTATAGGCAAACTGTAACGGATCCAGTTGATCCGCTATGGAAAGGATCAAAAGGAGGGCCAAAAGGATTTGGCCAAAAGGAGGGCCACAGGTCGAAAGTCATTTGGTGATTTGGCCCCTCATTTCTTAGGCACCGGGACAATGGTCGGCACCTTCCAGGATTTTGGCACTGTACAGGTGCTCAGCAGGAGTTGACACAGTTGTGTGAGAACTCCCTTGAGCTGGTCGGCGCAGACCTTCAGTACTTTTCCCCGTAGTCCATCTGGGCCTGGTGCTTTGTGTGGCTTAATATTTAACAAGCATGAGGCCACCTTGTTCTCTGTTATCTGGACAGCAGAAGATTTTGGGATACTCTCACATATTTGTTAACATTCGTCTTTAAAATCGAGAGTATCAAATCTTCCATAAAAACAGTTTAGGTCGTTTACAAAGGATGAACAGTCTGCCATATTACTGTTCTCTATTTTCCTTTCTCATCCCATCATTGCATTAAGACCTTCCCATGCTTGTCTTGGATTGCCTGTACAGAACTTCTGCTCCACTTTATCCTTTGTTGGGTTCTGAGAATATGAAATATACTTATTCATGTCACTGAGGGAGAGAGGGTAATGTATAATGTTTACATTATATAAGGGATCATATTGAAATATTGAGTGCTTAGGGTTAGAGGGTTTACATTAGAAGTTAATGGTTATCTGTAGGAGGAAGGTATATAGTGTGTGCAATTAAGCTCGTAAGGTGCTGAGTGCAGGGAAAGCAATCACGTGGCAGGCATTGATAACGGGAGAGAGCCATGGATTAGTAATGAAGGGGGTCGAGGTCAGGTCAGGTCACGTTAAGGGAGAAAGAAAAGTTTATGGCCCGTATCACTTAATGTCCTGCTGAGCAGTAAAGATAATGTTTTTACAGATGTGTAGGAGTGCTTGTGTGAAAATGTCTTTGTCTGAATGCAGCTGTACTGACCCTCTGGGAAGAATAAACTTGGTTAAGCTTTCATAATGTCCATTGAGTTTTTTACTCTGAGAATTAGAACCGAACACTTGAAGTCCTTTTTTGCTTTGACCTGAATTAATTTTCTTTCTCCTTTACAGCATCAGTATCTCCTTTCAGGAATGTAATCTTCCTTTCATTGAGGCATATTTTCAAGTCCTTAGACACCCAGGGCTTGTTGTTGGGAAATACTCTGACAGTTTTTGTGTTAATGACAGTATCCTCGCACGTCTTCAAAATATTACAAGGATCCAACTAAAAAATATGCGGTCTGCAAAGACCATGCGCATTTCAGATAAAGTATAACAACCCAATGTTTATCCTCCAGTATAAAACAAACCAGCTAGCTGAATGTGAATGGCATGTGTGCTGCATGCTTTGTTTTATACAGAAGTCCTCCGAAGCCAACAGTCATGTGAGAAAATTAGGCGGAAAATTACTAGTATTTCCATTTTTCAAATGTTCATGTTTTTTTGTTAATTGTTGAAATAATGGTGGAATTGTACAATAGTTGCAAAGTGTAGAATGAATACACAAAACAAATGAAGATGTTGTCAAAGTTGAACTTACTGTCCCATGTTGATAAATCAGGTAGAAGGATTGTTTAACTACACACTCACACATAGTGCATCGAAGTACGCTTGGCTACAACCCTTCTTTCCTGGAAGTAAATTCTGCCTGTCACAGAGGTGAAATAATTTGTAAACGTTTGCCTGACAGAAACTGCTTCCTTACCTGCACTGTTGGCCTGGATGGCTATGCTTTTCATGCATTGCCTCACCCCTGCCCCACTCTGCTGTAGCCAAATCTCCACATCACAAGGCTTTGTGAGGAAGTTATGGGGGATGCACATTGCAACCACTAGGGTATCAACCTTGCTTGGCAGTAGGTGATTTTCTCCATATGGCCGCAAGGAGCCCGGATGCCGTCTCCACTGTCATTTAAGCTCAACAGAGATGGTAGTTAAAGATGTTTCTCGTAGCTGATGTTGTGCCCGGCATATGGCCTCATCAGGGAGGGCTTTAGTGGGATGGCAGCATCCCCCAGAATTGTGTATGGTATCTCCCAAATCTTCACCCCCAGGCAGAAAGGCATCTTGGGGCACCTGCAGGGTTTTTGACACCATTGCCCTTCCAAGTGGGGAGTTGGCATAGACTCCGTCGTTGCTGTTTCTCCCAAGATCCCCCACCTGAATAGCTGTAAAGCGGTATTTGGCATCCACAAGGGCGAGTTGCACCCCGGAGAAGGATCCTTTATAATAAAAATAAAAAACGTCTCCCTGACTTTGGTGATCATATGTTTTCCATCAACCAATCCCAAACAATTGGGGAAGTCCCATTTTTCATTAAACTTTTGAGAAGTTTGTCTCTACGTTTCCTCAGTGGGTCGTGGCAGATGGGTCGCCAGCATCCTTCTCTCTATGGCCTCACAGGTCTCCATAATGCACTGCAACACTGTCTCGAATCCAAGACAATAGGTGAAGGCCAGGATGCAAATAGAGTCTCCAGATGGAAAGTACCTGTAATGACAAAATCAATGTTTTGTTTGTCTAACAATCAATTCTATTTTACTCTTCACAGTTGTTGAATTGTGCAAAACCAGATGGAAGTCCCTCTGTGACACTTTTGTAAGGCACCTTCGGTTCTGGGGGAACCAATCAGAAAGAATGGAAATACATTAAAATATTATCATTCTTGATACCTTATGTCCAGCCAAAAAAAGTAAGTTATAATATACATATTTGAATTGATTGCACTGAATTCTGAATCTCAAGGTCTTGCATTCACCCTAAGCACAGCAAGCGGTAACGGAGCGCCAAGTCTAGGACCAAAAGGTTCCTTAACAACTTCCACCTCAAAGCCATAAGACTGCTGAACAATTAATCAAATGCCACCCAGACTATTTACATTGACTCTGCATAGTCCCTTTACAAATTACCTCAACTAACCTGTAGCCCCGCACATTGATTCAATACTGCGACCCCCTGTATATAGCCTCATTATTGTTATGTAATTTTCGTGTGACTTAAAAAAAAAAAGTTTATTTAGTAAATATTTTCTTTACTTATTTCTTGAACTGCATTGTTGGTTAAGGCCTTGTAAGTAAGCATTTCACGGTAAGGTCTACACCTGTTGTATTTGGCTTATGTGACAAATAACATCTGATTTGATTTATTACATTTCTGAATTAGTGACTATATAGGCCTATAGATTATGAATCAGTCTCTTATTACAGAAGAACGATGAAAACCAGCAGTGTTAGACTTTGTGGCCAGATTTCTAAAGTTTACTTAAACACATTTGACTTTTCATTTATATGTTGACCTATTTTCAGCTCAAGAGGCAACCTCAGCCTTGAAAATTCTGATTCACCTCAGCCACAACCTGTGGAGTCCGATGACACTGAGGACGACGTGGTGTCCGAGCCATGACCCTGTGCTTCAGATGCCTCAACAACAGTCAGGACCAACCACTAACGACACGGCTCAAGACTGGCAGCCAAGAATTAGAAAACAGAAGGTCAACCATCAAAAGGTGGATGAAGAGCTGCTTGCATTTGTCAGGAAGCCAATCTCTTCTGCTGCTACCTCGGAGGATGAGTCATTTGTGCACAGGCTTGTGCCAGAGCTGAAGAAAATAGGAAGAACAAAGGGACGTCTGAAAGTGCAACTACTATCATTGATTGTAAACTGGGATGACCAGCACGCAACACCTCTGCTACCACCTCCACCACCACAATGGCTCTTTGATGCTCGGTATGGAGGAGTTGGACTGCAGCCTATGTACGGCCAGCCTAGGCATCAATACTCCTACTCACCAGGATCTAGGTCTCCAACACATAACTGGGATGACCAGCACGCAACACCACTGCCACCACCACGGCCTGCAAGTACTCCGCACGGAAGAGGTGGACTGCAGCCTATCATGTACAATGAGCCCAGGGATCAATACTTCCCAGAACCTAGGTCTCCAACACATAGCTGGGATGACAGCTTCAGTACATTCTCTCAAGAGACCTGGTACAGAGACTCCCAGTCACATCGATAATCCCCTCCTAAAAGGCAGATCCCAACCCTGCGCATAGTTAGGCCTATGTTCTGTTTTAGAATTTTAAAAAGGGAAATGCTTTTGTATGCATTATTTGCACTTCTTTGTTGTTGCAGTTATATTTACATTGCACCTTGTATTTAACTTTTTTTTAAATAGTTTTTTGCTATTTAGTAGATATTGTAATTGGCTTTCAGGGTTTAGCATGTCTTTCTTACCTTGAGTATAATGAAAATACACTATAGCACCTGGTGATCTTGCTGCTCCCTTAATGTAATGAAACATAGGCCTACATCTGTGGAGCATCATGATCACCAGTGTGCTGGAGTTTCTTTACACTATAGTATACTGCTTTTCTCCATGCACCTGCTTACACAATACAACATTTTCCAATAATTAACCTTAGAGTGACAGCTAGTCTTTGCTTAGGCTCTATTGGGGTCCTGTAGTTGGTCGTCTGCTTGGTGAAGTCTGGGCCAACAGACAGAAGAGTCTCCATCTCTTCTGCACTCATCTGGAAGTATCGGTGATGTCGGGCACAGTCCAAGAGCAACTCCTGGACAACTTGGTAGTATTGCCCATGCTCCCTTCTCAGCACATTTATGGGATGCACCCATAACCTCCTTCCCTGTCTGCGCCTCAATAATAGAAGGGCGACCAACTTCTGTCTTAGCAGGTGGCGTCTGTTAATCCATGCTGTTTAGAAAAGCATACAAAGTATTGTTTATTTTTTAACTTCTTTGGGTGAGTATAATATTAGTTTATATCTCATACCAGAGTGGTTTGGTTGTAAGGTTAAAGAGACTGGCTAATTATAGTACTCAGCCTGTCATCATGTATACTATAGGCATATGGGAGTCTGTGAGAGGAAAGTGCCTAGATGTGTAAAACTACAATTTGCATTTATTAAAATATACTCCTGTCTTGGAAATCATATCACTATTGTCCAATATGCAATCATGTACTTACCCATGTTACCACTCCTCAATCGCAGTGAAATCAGAAGAATCAGAATACATTTCAACAGGGGCACTGAAAAATGCAGGCAAGAAAAGGCGCTTTCAACATCGTCCTGCCCCCAAAGTCATATCATTGGTTCGTTTGGTTTGTTTTGATATTTCAAGCTGCGTGTCCTGATCGTAGGCCGTCATTGTAAATAAGAATTTGTTCTTAACTGACTTGCCTAGTTAAATAAGGTTAGAAATCAACATGTGCGCGATCGCCAGCATGTAAGACCCTCACAAACTTTTACAGATGCACCATTGAGCGCATCCTGTCGGGCTGTATCACCGCCTGGTACGGCAACTGCACCGCCCACAACCGCAGGGCTCTCCAGAGGGTGGTGCGGTCTGCCCAATGCATCACCGGGGGGCCCACTGCCTGCCTTCCAGGACACCTACAGCACCCGATGTCACAGGATTGCCAAAAAGATAATCAAAAGACATCAACCACCCAAGCCATGGCCTGTTCACCCCCCCTAATCACCCAGAAGGTGAGGTCAGTACATAGCTATCACTATCACCTGGTCACTCAACCCCATACCTTATAGGCTGCTGCCCTTTGTACAAAGACATGGAATCACTGGTCATTTTTATAATGTTTACATACTGTTCTACTAATTTCATCTGTATATACTGTATTCTACTGTATTCCAGTCAATGCCACTCCGACATTGCTCATCCTAATATTTATATCTCTTAATTCAATTTTTTTTTTAACTTATAGATTGTGTGTATTGTTCAATACTACTGCATTGTTGGAGCTAGGAACACAAGCATTTTGCTACACCCGCAATAACATCTGCTAAATAAATGTATGCGCCCAATAAAATGTGATTAGAAGACAATATTAAATTGAGAATAGTCTGATGGGTGATAATATGATCACTTGATGAGAGAACAGTGTGTGCAGGCTGAGGCAAGGAACAGATCGCAAGCTTTTTTTTGCGACTTTATCAAATCATCAATAGACTATAGTCGCATCATGCAGCCCATATGTTTGATTTCCAAGACATTCTGAGGTTTGTATCATTAACAAATACAGTTGCCAAATAACTCTAAATCTAGCGTAGCCTATAGGACCTGTTTCAAATGCAACTTTTACGCTCAACTTTGTCTTCATATGCGTACTCGCTCTGGAATGGGAAGAATATAATTTATATTTTATTCAGCTGAATTCAATTATATTCTTCTTACTATAAAATAATATCAATAATTACAATTGTCTGTTAATGAACAAGACTACAGCCTATGACATGCCACATAGCCAGATAACAGTAATAGGCCAACTCATATTCTGTTAATCTGAAATACATTTTCTTCATATCATGTTTCTTTAGACCTACTTAAAATAATGCAAGACAATAGCCGGCTGACACAATTCCATGACCGACAGAGCCCTTAACAGGGGTTGCATCATAGGTCAGCCATACAAGAATTGTTACACCCACATCGATGATCAAGGACATCAGCTGCAGCTGCAAATCTGTGCAATATCATCAGACAAAATGAGTGACAACTAAATAAAAACAGACTAAACAGGGAATGTTCAATGACCAAAAAAGACACTAGTAATTTAAAGAATCCACACTTTATCTCATATCATACGAAGAGAGCCTATGTAAACGGTTAGTGGGTTTAGACTTTCATCTTACCAGGGGCACAACTACATTCTGAAATTGCATTTTTGTCCCTCCCAGTTTTATAATTGGAATGTGATACAAAACGAGGCAACGGTGTGATTTCGGTCCATGTGGACGCCTCCGAGCGGTCGGGTAGGCTGTTTGGAGTGTTTATCCGACTGGATAAAAATATATATACAGTCAAAAGTTTGGACACACCTACTCATTCAAGGGTTTTTCTACATTGTAGAACAATAATGAAAACACCAAAACTATGAAATAACATATGGAATCGTGCTGTAACCAAAAAAGTGTTAAACAAATTTGAGATTTGAGATTCTTCAAAGTAGCCACCCTTTGCCTTGATGACAGCTTTACACACTCTTGGCATTTTCTCAACCAGCTTCACCTGGAATGCTTTTTCAACAGTCTTGAAAGAGTTGCCACATATGCTGAGCACTTGTTAGCTGCTTTTCCTTCACTCTGCGGTCCAACTTATCCCAAACCATCTCAATTGGGTTGAGGTCGGTTAATTGGTAAAATAGCCCTTAAACAGCCTGGAGGTGTGTTGGGTCATTGTTATGTTGAAAAACAAATGATAGTCCCACTAAGCGCAAATCAGATGGGATGGCGTATCGCTGCAGAATGCTGTGGTAGCCATGCTGGTTAAGTGTGCCTTGAATTCTAAATAAATCACAGACAGTGTCACCAGCAAAGCACCCCACACCATCACACCTCCTCCTCCATGCTTCACAGTGAGAACCACACATGCGGAGATAATCCATTCACCTACTCTGCGTCTCACAAAGACAAGGCAGTTGGAACGAAAATCTCAAATGTGGACTCATCAGACAGATTCCAAACGGTCTAATGTCAATTGCCCGTGTTTCATCACCCAAGTAAGTCTCTTCTTATTATTGGTGTTCTTTAGTAGTGGTTTCTGTGCAGCAATTCAATCATGAAGGCCTGATTCACCTCCTCTGAACAGTTGATGTTGAGATGTGTCTGTTAATTTAACTTTGTGAAGCATTTATTTGGGCTGCAATTTCTGAGGCTGGTAACTCTAATGAACTTATCCTCTGCAGCACAGGTAATTCTGGGTCTTCCTTTCCTGTGGCGGTCCTCATGAGAGCCAGTTTCATCATAGCGCTTGATGGTTTTTGCCACTGCACTTGAAGAAACTTTCAAAGTTCTTGACATGTTCCGTATTGACTGACCTTCATGTCTTAAAGTAATGATGGACTGTTGTTTCTCTTTGCTTATTTGAGCTGTTCTTGCCATAATTTGGACTTGATATTTTACCAAATATGGCTATCTTCTGTATACCAACCCCACCTTGTGACAACACAACTGATTGGCTCAAACGCATTAAAAAGGAAAGAAATTCCACAAATTAACTTTTAACTAGGCACACCTGTTAATTGAAATAAATTCCAGGTGACTACCTCATGAAGCTGGTTGAGAGAATGACAAGACTGTGCAAAGCTGTCATCAAAGCAAAGGGTGGCTACTTAATTTATTTATTTTTTAATTAAGAAAGCCCTGGAATGAGTAGGTGTGTCAAAACGTTTGACTGGTACTGTATATACAAAGTAATTATGTCCGCCCCCCACTTCTAAAACCAAATTTGTGCCCCTGCATCTTACTCCAAAACAAAAGATGATTGAATAGTTAAATTAATAGTGTCTAATACAAATAATGAGCAGAATGTCAGGGCTGGGCTAGAACAGAATCTTGCACACCCATTAGCTAGATCTCTAGGAGCAAGGTTCACCATGCATGTTCTAGGTCTATCCATTGTTACTTTTAACATAGACTTGGTAGTAAGACTACAAAAATGAACAGTAAACCAGTAGCATATTCTGTGTAGATTGTTACGTTACAGCCATATTCTAAAACTGATTACATATTTTTTCCCCCCTTCAACAATCTACACAGAATACACCATAATAATCTTAGCAAATTTATAAAACATTTGCTCAGTACTTTTTTGAAGCACTTTTGGGAGCGATTACAGCATCGATTCTTCTTGGGTATGACACTACAAGCTTGGCACACCTGTATTTGGGGAGTTTCTCCCATTCTTCTCTGCAGATCCTCTCAAGCTTTGTCAGGTTGGATTGGGAGCGTTGCTGCACAGCTATGTTCAGGTCTCTCAAGAGACGTTCGATCGGGTTCAAGTCCAGGCTCTGGCTGCGCCACTCAGAGGACATTCAGAGACTTGTCCCGAAGCCACTCCTGCGTTGTCTTGCTGTGTGCTTAGGGTCGTTGTATTGTTGGAAGGTGAACCTTCACCCCAGTCTGAGGTCCTGAGCACTCTGGAGCAAGTTATCAAGGATCTCTCTGTACATTGCTCTGTTAATCTTTTCCTCGATCCTGACTAGTCTCCCAGTCTCTGAAAAACATCCCAACAGCATGATGCTGCCACCCCCATGTCTCACCGTGGGGATGGTGTCAGTTTTCCTCTAGACGTGACGCTTGCTATTCAGGCTAAAGTTCAATCTTGGTTTCATTAGAGCAGAGAATCTTGTTTCTCATGGTCTGAGAGTCTTTAGAGGTGCCTTTTTTGCAAACTCCAAGTGGGTTGTCATGTGCCTTTTACTGAGCGGTGGCTTCCGTCTGGCCACTCTACCATAAAGGTCTGATTGGTGGAGTGCTGCAGAGGAACGCTAGAGCTCTGTCAGAGTGACCATCAGGTCCTTGGTCACCTCCCTGACCAAGGCCCTTCTCCCCCAATTGCTCAGTTTGGCCGGGCGGCCAGCTCTAGGAAGAGTCTTGGTGCTTCCAAACTTCTTCAATTTAAGAAATGATGGAGGCCACTGTGTTCTTGGACCTTCAATGCTGCAGAAATATTTTGGTACCCTTCCCCAGATATGTGCCTCGACACAATCCTGTCTTCGGAGCTCTATGCACAATTCCTTGGACCTCATGGCTTGGTTTTTGCTCTGACATGCACTGTCAACTGTGGGACCTTTTACAGGCAGGTGTGTGCCTTTCCAAATCATGTCCAATCAATTGAATTTACCACAGGTGGACTCCAATCAAGTTGTAGAAACATCAAGGAAACAGGATGCACCTGAGCTCAATTTCGAGTCTCATAGCAAAGGTTCTGAATACTTATGTCAATAAGGTATCTGTTTTTAGTTTGAATAAAATGTCAAACATGTAAAAAAAACTTTTCGCTTTGTCATTTTGGGGTATTGTGTGTAAATTGCAGAGGATTTATTTGTATTTTTTTACATTCATTTTAGAATAAGGCTGTAACGTAAAAAGATGTGGAAAAAGTCAAGGGGTCTGAATACTTTCCGAAGGCACTGTATAACCCATTGGCCATATACCCTTCATAACCCATTGGCCATATACTCTTCAGTCTCTCCAGGACTTGGGACTTTTTTTGGGACCTTCATCCACAGACAGGGTTTAGCAGCTTTCAGGGTTTAGCATGTCTCTGTATCTGAGATTAGGAAACATAGAAATTATACCAGATCTTGCTTCATTATTATCAAGTGATATAACATTTGATATTTCGTTGTAATTTAGTTTTTGTATTTTAATTCGTTCTCTCTTTGGGACTGGAAGTCTGTCATTAGCTAGTTAGATGAGCTACTAACTAGGTGGCTAACTTGTTGTTAGCAGATCAAGCTAACGTTTGTCATAAAAAAAATGGTCTATCCTGTTAATATGTAGCTAGCTACCTGACATTACCTAGAATAGATGGTTAACTTGATAAACAACTTACCCATGTGCTACACATCATCCTGGCGCTGCCACCTCCTGCTGCTGCTAATGTTACTATACATGCAGGCAATGCAGCTCGCTGCGATGCTTCTTTGGGAAATATAGCTATAAACTTTCTCAGGATGTAAGGACCATCCCACCCACGAATACTATGGTTAAAAATGAAAACTTTAACCTTGAGAAAACAACTAGACTATGTTAGCTTAGCAGCTGTTTACAATCGCACCGGAAATTCTTTGGGATTCCAGGGTTCACTTCCGCTCCTCCTAAAAAAGCTGTTAAAAAGGTCTATATACTGTACTTTCTAAGATTCAAATCATTGGGTATGGGTGAGGACAGACAGATTAGCATGGTGGTGGTCCTAAATTAGGACTGTAGCACTGACAGTCAGAGCGATGGCTTCGTGGTATGAGCCTTTCTCTGAGGCTGGTGAGCAAAAGGGCCATCTCTAAAATGCTAATGGCTGGCTATATTTCATTGTTAAATATACATTTTGAACACCTGCTATTTAGGCTAATTTCAGAGTAAAAAAATCTGCACAGTAAAAGGTCAACCCTTTGGAACCTGGGAGTATTTACTTTGGGCCCAACCCGGAGGATGAACTGGCATAATCGCAGGAACAGACTGTGTGTGTTGCCTGATTCCAGATTCCACAGTTTCGGTGGTAAGAGCGGCGCAGTGGCCAGCATTGCCTGGAAGTGAGGCACCTGATGTAGTGACAACGTTGGCTGAACGGTTGTCATCTCTGACCACCAGCTGCACAGCACGCCTTCTTATCTTGCCCCTAAAGAGGCCTTTAATGGGAGGGCCTGCCCATCCATTGGTAAGGTTTGATATTGATTTCCTCACTGCAAAGTCTTGGGGAGTAGGGAGTGTGCAGCAGCTGATTGATGTGGAAAGAGTCAAAGGAAGGGAGGATGCTGGGAAGCATGGAGGCTAAAGATAAAAAAACACCTGCCCTAAAAGAGATCCACACCTCAAACACTTAATCACTGGGAAGGCTTAAATGAAAACTTTAATTGTTTTCAACATTGAAGGTTGTAACTTTTTTCTCTTCACACAATCAGTGTTCAGTGACCAGAAAGCAGATAATATACTAAACAAAAATAAACGCAAGAAGTAATGTTGGTCCCATGTTTCATGAGTTGAAATAAAAAAAAAAACAGATGTTGCATACAGGCAAATTTATTATCATCCCTGTTAATGAGCATTTCTCATTTGCCATGATAATCCAACCACCTGACAGGTGTGGCAAATCAAGAAGCTGATTCAACAGCATGATCATTACACAGGTGCACCTTATGCTGGTGACAAAAGGCCAGTCTAAAATGTACAGTTTCGTCACACAACACAATGCCACAGATGTCTCAAGTTTTGAGGGGAGCGTGCAATTGGCATGCTGGCTGCAGGACTGTCCACTAGAACTTTTTCCAGAGAATTGAATGTTAATTTCTCAAACATAGGCTGTGTTCTTGGGCCACTTCAAAGCTGCAGAAATGCTTTGGTAGCCTTCCCCAGATTTCTGCCTCGACACAATCCTGTCTCGGAGCTCCACGGACAATGCCATCGACCTCACGACCCACGTTTTTAGAAATCTTTGCAAATGTATTGAAAAGGAAACTCATACATATCTCATTTACATATCTCATTTCACACCCCTAAGTCAATACATGTTACAATCATCTTTGGCATTGATTACAGCTGTAAGTCTGGAACAATCACTGTCTTCTTGGTAAGCAACAACAGTGTAGATTTGGCCTTGGTGTTTTAGGTTATTGTCCTACTGAAAGGTGAATTCATCTCCCAGTGTCTGGTGGAAAGCAAACGGAACCAGGTTTTCCTCTAGGATTTTGGCTGTGCTTAGCTCCATTTAGTTAATTTTTTTATCACCAGTCCATAACAATTAACACCATACCCATAACATGATGCAGCCACCACTTTGTATTCAGGACAAAAAGTTGAATTGCTTTGCCACATTTTAGGAATACTGGATGCATAATTTGGAATATTTTTATTCTGTACAGGGTTCCTTCTTCTCACTCTGTCAATGAGGTTAGTATTGTGGAGTAACTACAATGTTGTTGATCCATCCTCACTTTTCTCCTATCACAGCCATTAAACTCTGACTGTTTTAAAGTCACCATTGGCCTCATGGTAATTCATGGCAACTGAGTTAGGAAGGAAGTATCTTTGTAGTGATTGGGTGTATTGATACACAATCCAAAGTGTAATTAATAACTTCACCATGCTCAAACAGATATTCAATGTCTGCTTTTTACTTTTTTACACATCTACCAATATGTGATCTTCTTTGCGAGGCATTGGGAATCTTCCCTGGTCTTTGTCATTGAATCTGTGTTTAAAATTCACTGCTCGACTGAGGGACCTTACAGATAATTGTATGTGTGGAGTAGTCATTAAAAAAATCATGTTAACCACTATTAAAATGACTAAAACCAAATCTAAACTGTGTAGAAATGATAATGGACCTACAGTTTAAGTCAGAGATTTACATACACCTTAGCCAAATACATTTAATAACTCAATTGTTCACAATTCCTGACATTTAATCCTAGCAAAAATTCCCTGTCGTAGGTCAGTTAGGATCACCACTTTATTTTAAGAACGTGAAATGTCAGAATAATAGTAGAGAGAATGATTTATTTCAGCTTTTATTTCTTTCATCACATTCCCAGTGGGTTAGAAGTTTACATACACTCAATTAGTATTTGGTAGCATTGCCTTTAAATAGTTTAACTTGGGTCAAACGTTTCGGGTAGCCTTCCACAAGCTTCCCACAATAAGTTGGGTGAATTTAGGCCCATTCCTCCTGACAGAGCTGGTGTAAATGAGTCAGGTTTGTAGGCGTCTGCCCACAAATTTTCTATAGGATTGAGGTCAGGGCTTTGTGATGGCCACTCCAATACCTTGACTTTGTTGTCCTTAAGCCATTTTGACACAACTTTGGAAGTATGCTTGGGGTCATTGTCCATTTGGAAGACCCATTTGCGACCAAGCTTTAACTTCCTGACTGATGTCTTGACATGGGCTTCAATACATCCACATAATTTTCCTCCCTCATGATGCCATCTATTTTGTGAAGTGCATCAGTCCCTCCTGCAACAAAGCACCCCTACAACATGATGCTGCCACCACCATACTTCGCGGTTGGGATGGTGTTCTTCGACTTGCAAGCCTCCCTCTTTTTCCTCCAAACATAACGATGGTCATGATGGCCAAACAGTTCTATTTTTGTTTCATCAGACCAGAGGGCATTTGTCCAAAAAGTACAATCTTTGTCCCCATGTGCAGTTGAAAACCGTAGTCTGGCTTTTTTATGATGGTTTTGGAGCAGTGGCTTCTTCCTTGCTGAGCTGCTTTTCAGGTCATGTTGATATAAGACTTGTTTTCCTGTGGATATAGATACTTTTGTACCTGTTTCCTCCAGCATCTTCACAAGGTCCTTTGCTGTTGTTCTGCGATTGATTTGCATTTTTCACACCAAAGTACGTTCATCTCTAGGAGACAGAACGGGTCTCCTTCCTGAGCGGTATGACGGCTGCGTGGTCCCATGGTGTTTATACTTGCGTACTATTGTTTGTACAGATGAACGTGGTACCTTCAGGCGTTTGAACCAGACTTGTGAAGGTCTACAATATTTTTCTGAGGTCTTGGCTGATTTCTTTAGATTTTCCCATGATGTCAAGCAAAGAAGCACTGAGTTTGAAGGTAGGCCTTTAAATACATCCACAGGTACACCTCCAATTGACTCAAATGATGGCAATTAGCCTATCAGAAGCTTCTAAAGCCATGACATCATTTTCTGGAATGTTCCAAGCTGTTTAACTACTTAGGGAGCAGTGGGGAGCTAGCGCTAGGTGAAATGTAAGGCGCCAAATTCAAAATCCAAAAGTTGAATTATTAAACATTCATCAATATACAAGTGTTGCATAGTCATCAAAAGCTCTGATTCTTGGCAATATCACAGCGTTGTCAGATTTCAAAAAGGCTTCACGGCGAAAGCACAACATTTGATTGTTTGAGGATCGCACCTACAATTTTTATTCATTAGCATAAATTCATAAATCAGCACAGTTCACACAAAATCCATTTCACAGCGAAAACAAATCCCTTACCTTTTGAAGAACTTCTGCTGAGGGCTTCCCAAGTGTCCAACGAAGACATCCAATGGTTCTTTTGATAGAAAAAGTCATTTATTATATCCATAAATCTGTTTGGTTGGCGCGTTATGTTCAGAAAATCCAACGTCGAATCGCCCATTGAAACGTGAAGAGAACGCGTTCAACTATACCTATAAACTTTTCCTAAACAAATCAAATACCAGTTATAATGCATCCTTAGCTATCCTTTTATGAATATTAGCGATAATATTTCACTCGGATGGTCACCTAAACGTTATATAAGTAAAATAACTGGGTCCTGGACTTGGCCGCAGGTGGTGAGGGTAGGAAACAACATCTCCACCCCGCTGATCCTCAACACTCTCCTGTACTCCCTGTTTACCCATGACTGCGTGGCCAAGCACGCATCCAACTCAATCATCAAGTTTGCTGATGACACTACAGCGGTAGGCTTGATTACCAACAACGACGAGACGGCCTACAGGGAGGAGGTGAGGGCCCTCGGAGTGTGGTGTCAGGAAAATAACCTCTCACTCAATGTCAACAAAACAAATGAGATGATCGTGGACTTCAGGAAACGGCAGAGGGAGCACCCCCCTATCCACATCGAAGGGACAGTAGTGGAGAAGGTGGAAAGTTTTTGAAGTTCCTCGGCGTACACATCACGGACAAACTGAATTGGTCCACCCACACAGACAGCGTGGTGAAGAAGGTGCAACAGCGCCTCTTCAACCTCAGGAGGCTGAAGAAATTCGGCTTGTCACCAAAATCACACAAACGTCTACAGATGCACAATCGAGAGCATCCTGTCGTGCTGTATCACCGCCTGGTACGGCAACTGCTCCGCCCACAACCATAAGGCTCTCCAGAGGGTAGTGAGGACTGCACAACGCATCACCGGGGGTAAACTACCTGTCCTTCAGGACACCTACACCACCCGATGTCACAGGAAGGCCAAAAAGATCATCAAGGACAACAACCACCTGAGCCACTGCCTGTTCACCCCGCTATCATCCAGAAGGCGAGGTCAGTACAGGTGCATCAAAGCTGGGGCCGAGAGACTGAAATACAGCTTCTACCTCAAGGCCATCAGACTGTTAAACAGCCATCACTAACATTGAGTGACTTCTGCCAACATACTGACTTAAATCTCTAGCCACTTAAAACATAGGAATTGGATGTAACAAATGTATCACTAGCCACTTTAAACAATTTTGTATATAATGTTTACATATCCGACATACTCATATCAAATGTATACACTGTACTCTAAACCATCTACTGAATCTTGCCTATGCCGTTCGGCCATCGACCGAATCTCTAGCCACTTTAATAACTTTAATAATTATAATTGGAGGAAATAAATGTATCACTAGCCACTTTAAACAATGCCATTTACATAATGTTTACATATCCTACATTACTCATCTCATATGTATATACTGTACTCCATACCATCTACTGCATCTTGCCTATGCCGGTCAGCCATCGCTCATCCATATATTTATATGTGCCTACTCGTATTCATTCCTTTACTCTTGTGTGTATAAGGTAGTTGTTGTGAATTTGTTAGATTACTTGTTAGATACTACTGCATGGTCGGAACTAGAAGCACAAGCATTTCGCTACACTCGCATTAACATCTGCTAACCATGTGTATGTGACAAATACAATTTGATTTGATTTATAAAGTGGGGCGGCGCGCACCCGGACTCGCGCCCGAGAAAACTTGTTGACATTTCAGGTCCCCTTACCATTTCCTGTTCTTATCCGTTTTGCTTACTCCAATCATTCCCAGTCTTTGTATATAGACTGTTGACATCTAGTGGAAGCCATAGGTACTGCAATCCAGGAGCTGGATTGCCTTGAAGTCAATGGGGAGAGTGTCAAACAGAGCAAAGGTCACCGAAAACTGCATTTCCCGGATGGATTTTCCTCAGGTTTTCGCCTGCTATATCTGTTCTGTTATACTCACAGACATTATGTTAACACTTTCCTATCCAATAGTACTAATTATGTGCATATCCTATTTTCTGAGCCTGAGTGGCAGGCATTTTACTTTGGGCACGCCAGACTCTCCAAAACCGTCACCTCTGCTGCCGCTCTCTAAGAAGTTAAAGGCACAGTCAACTTAGTGTATGTAAACTTCTGACCCACTGGAATTGTGATACAGTGAATTATAAATGAAATCATCAGTCTGTAAACAATTGTTGGAAAAATTACTTGTGTCATGCACAAAGTAGATGTCCTAACCGACTTGCCAAATCTAGTTTGTTAACAAGAAATGTGTGGAGTGGTTGAAAAACAAGTTAATGACTCCAACCTAAGTGTGTGTAAACTTCCGACTTCAACTGTACATTCATACAGTTTCTTGACTGTGTCCAGCTCCTTAATAATCACCGAAATGAAAGCTAGACAATCAGGGAGCATCAGGAATTTCCAAAAGTATGGATAGAGGAAAATGTTTGGCTAATTTTGACAGTGAGGAAATATATAAAATGTTCAATATGGCTCTGCGGACCACATTGAAAACCGAATGGGCCCCCCGGAGCAAAATGAGTTTGACACCCTTTCCTTAGAGCTTTGAGTAGGCCTATACTTAATGAGGAGATTCTCGCCAGCAAATACAAAATAACAATTGTCAGCTTGTCAGGATTGTGATGGGAGCATCCACTTATGTAATCTCAAAGCATTCTCTAGTTGTTGCTAGCGTAATCGTCTCCTCCATTATCTACCCCAATACCACACTCCATCCCTCTGACTCACTCTCTCCCTGTCAGGATATTTGGAATCTCTCTGCAATTCTAATGGAGTATAAATTCTTAATTGGACCTGAAAAGGTGACAGCTACAGCATATGACTGACAATTCAAAGGGAATCTGCTTCAGACGGGAGACGGTGCCAAGCCTACGCTGCAAAATTAATAATAAGGGGTTTATCCGACAACGAAGTAGAGCCTGTCACTGAAAAAGGCAGGCAAAGATTTTATACAGCCTATTGGCATGAATAACTACATATTACAAACCCCAAATGATTAATCATGCCAAAACAGGGATTTATTCATTAAAATAACTGGTTTTCAAAATAGTAGGCCTATCCTGTACTGTGTATCAAAAGAATACATCAGAAACAAGTTCTGAGTTTTCAAAATAGCAAAAACCCACATAGGTGTCAGTTTACCCCTCTCTGCATTACTAACTTACTGTAGACAGGTTTTTCTTTGATTGTGACATTTTTTGTCACTAAGAACTACTGGAGCCCACGACCCCAAAAAAGAAAGGATTCCAGTCTGTTACAGAGGCACACTGCGGCCTCATTTTTTACAATCAACAACATTTTAAGATGACCAGCTCTTGAAATACCTGTTTTATGGACCAATAAATAGTTTATATCCCATAATAGAGCTTTGTACTGACACATTTATGAGGTCGCTCAAAGAAGAAGAGAGGAAAAGACGATTGACACCTCCAAATGGATAAGCCTCCAAACTGGTCAACATGGGAAACGAGGCAGAAACCACTTTGGCCCTTATCTAACACCTTACCACCACACATATAATCTGATATTAAATCATAACAATCCCTTAAATAACATTAATGTACCTGGGTCTTGGATGCCAGGCAATACGTTAGCTGAAAAGCAGCCATTTTCTGCTGCTAAATGGCTTAGGCTAACGGTCTTTGAGGCAGTTGAATTGCACAGATGAGGCAGTAATATTTGTTGTTCTAAAATGTTAAATTATATAAAATGACTTAGAATGACTGATATGGGTCTCAGCGTGTACCTGGCTACCAATCCCATTCCTCAGCCGCCTGAATTCATTTCTCCCAGCCCCCTCTGGCTCATGTTCTGCCTGTTTTATGAACATTTTAAAATCTTGTCCATGTTCTGTTATAATCTGTACCCGGCACAGCCAGAAGAGGACTGGCCACCCCTCACAGCCTGGTTCTTCTCTAGGTTTCTTCCTAGGTTTTGGCCTTTCTAGGGAGTTTTTCCTAGCCACCGTGCTTTTACACCTGCATTGCTTGCGGTTTGGGGTTTTAGGCTGGGTTTCTGTACAGCACTCTGTGACATCAGCTGATGTAAGGGGGGGCTTTATAAATAAATTTGATTGATTGATTGATTGATTGATTACCATGTTAGCAGCTACCAGCGCATGAACTTAAATGCTTATTAGCAGAAGTATTACTTTTAAAAAAAAAAAGCTCTTTCATGTCGTGCTTGGCTTCAAAGTGTGGTAATGAAAAGTGGATCTCCAAGGTTGGCTCGGGATGTTTACCTTTTAAAGAACCCTTATCCCCTTGGTCCTTCTATAGTTAGAAGCCCTATCAATTGTTGTCACAGCCCGGAACTCCAGGGAGCCCTCGGCGAGGTGAAGGAAAAAGGGTTAGCTATTCAATTTAGTGTAGTCAGGAAGCATAGGATTTATTTTTCTAGGTCAGCTAAGTACCAAGTGACTTTTTTAGGACACATGGGGAAACATGAACAATGTGAACAGCATCAGGCACCTGTCTTAAGAGATGAAAGAGAATAATTTCCTAATAGCAACCAAACTGACTATTAAAATATGTATTCCTTTTTCTGGGGAAAGTGCTCATATCTATCAACATCTCCGATTGGGGTTTCAGGCTGGGTGTTGCGTGAGAGGGAGAGGTTTGGTTTTGTCAGTATAATAGTCTAGTGATTGACATACTGTATGCAAACAGACTACAATGATTGAAACAGAGAGTGATGCAAGCATAGAATAATATACGTCAAGACACACACACACAAAATCAGACAAAGTGGGCTATAGCTGTCTGTTTTGTCGATAGGCAGTGATGAGCAAGGCAAATATGTTCTCAGGCTCTGATGGACTTGTCAGCCCCAGAGAGAATAAGAAATAAACCCCTTTATTTAATTAATTCCCCTCACCGCATATCATTAATGACAGGCAGGAGGAAATTCAAGTGTTTACCATTGTCATTAATAACAACAGAGAGAGACTGGCCTCCATTTGAGATAGTAGAGCTTTACAGGAACTGTCGCCCTCCTAGTGCTGGGGAAGGATGAAAGAGCTTTGTCATCTAACTAGTTTCTTCACACTCTCCTGTGGTTGTATGGAGGTCCCCACAACATCCTGCCTGCATAAATTATACATTTCGTCATGCACGCTTTAGCTGGGATATTTGGAATTAGTTGAAAAAAGATCATATGATTTATTTCTATTTAGTCATTCAAACAGTTCCTTACAATACTGGAATAGTAGATTTCTAACAGTAAGAGAGGAAAAGCACAGGTGAGAACAGCTAAATGGGCAGTAGTCGACTAAAGAGCTGCAAGCTAGGTTGCATACAACAAGAGGTTGGTGGCAACTTAATTGGGGAGAACGGGTTCGTGGTAATGACTGGGTATCAGTGGAATGGTATCAAATACATCAAACACATGGTTTCCAGGTGTTTGATGCCATTCCATCTACTCCGTTCCGGACATTATTATGAGCCGCCACTGTTGGATACTGACCTGCACTGAGATGGTCTTTGACTGTGAGGAAACAAAGGATGATAAAACAAACGCTGGAAGCAGGATGGTGAATATAAAAAAAATGCACTCAAAGCGAAATGCTGAAACCTGTGTGCTTCGATTTCCTATGTGCAGCTGTAATTTGTACTCGAGGTGCGCCAGAAATGTAGCAGAGAAGGAGTATTTTTGGGCTAATAGGTTGCCTAAGGCCAAACTGTTACTGTGCCCATCTTTCCACGGCTCCACACTGCAATCCCAGGCAATCTGCAGTCTGAGCACCTGCGGTACAGATGTACAGTAATATCTTAATTTGAGCTAGTTTGCTACAGCAGGAAAATTATCTTGCACAAACAGGAAATGTAAATTATGTGGATTATAATGAATTTACGTTTTTGATAAATTTTTCGTAAGGGAAAATCAAATCTGAAATTTCAAAGTGGAAATTAAAAACTTCAGAAGCATTTATAAACCCCCAAATACACCACCAGTTTTAAATGTCCTGCAAACAGGGTAATCAAATTAAGATCCTAGATCTGTATGAGGCAAGCCTTCATAATCAACCAGTGGAAGCCTTTCCAGTCAGTCTCTATAAGCAGGATCATTTCCTTTTAGCATATATCAGAGACTGCATCTGAAATGGCTCACATTAACCTATATAGCGCACTAGTTTTGACCAGTTTTGATCAAAAACAGTCTATTCAAAAGTAGTGCTCTGTGCAGGGAATACGGTGCCATTTTGGATGCAGCCATTACGTGCTGTTCTGCCTGACTATAGATCCGCTCACAAAGATCTGTCATCAGTGATCCAGAGGTGGGATCAAGTCACTATTATTCGAGTCACAAGCAAGTCCCAAGTAACAAGGTCTGAGTCTCAAGTCAAGTCCCAAGTAGAATGGGTAGAGTCTCGAGTCAAGTCCAAGTCAGGCAATCTGAGAGCAAGTTGAGTCACAAGTAAGTAAAAAAAAATAACTATACATGCAATGACTTGTTCAACTTAGTGTTGCGCAGTAGACCAAAACTTCAGTACTTTTTAGATACTAGAACATGAAAAACATTTTGGTTTTAGAATTTTTGTTACTTTGGGTACTTCTGTCAAATGTGTCTCATGTCGTCTACTGATTGAGAGAGTCTGTCTATCGCCGACGCAGCCGATGTCACCTTATAGTAAGAGCACACTGTGCCTGCACCATGCCTGCTCCACTTACTCATTGCTACAGTAGCTCTAGCCTGTCCTGAGGAATTACTGTACTCACTGGGAGTCTGGGCTTCATCATATTAACTCCCCACTCATGCTGCACAGAACACACTTGAATAACGCAGCACGTAGAAACAAATCATTATCCATTACAGGCTCTAACATTTTACAATGCAAGATTGAATATACCGGAAGCGTCCATCTTTGTAGGCTAACTTTCCTTGCTAGCTAACAGCTGATGCTTAAATCATTTCACTACACTAATACTTTGTTTGTTATAATATGCAAACCATAACGCAAAATATGCTGATTTCAAAGCTGACTATCACCAAAAACCATAGCTAGTCATTGCCAAAAACTTTATTCATTCACTTAGTCTCCCTCACCTCACGTCTCTCACCTGTTACATTAGGTGATGTACCTCCAGTCTCTCTCACTGTGTGTGTGAATTATGTCATTAGGCTTTTTATAAAATAAGAGATTTCTTCAATGCAAATGTTGTTGATCAATACAATAAAATAAGTCCCAAACGGAAGGGAACCAGATTGTTTTTCATCTGTAGCCGCTGACATCAGCCAAAACAATCTCAATAACTCAATGCATGCACACTCCTATTGAATATGCATTGACCTGTATTGTGGATAGGCCTAGGATACATCTTGATTTACCCAGTTTATCATTAGAGATTTACCATTACAATACATGATTACCATTGTGTTGTTATGTAGTTATATTGGTAAAAACAAAGTCAAATTGATTGTATAATTTATTAATTAATGCATACATGGCGATATCTGAAACATTTAAATAAAAAATGTCAAATATAATGATATTGAACCCAAACAACCTGTCTGGATCAAGTGCCATTCTGTGACTTTGGCTAATATGCCTTCTTTATTTGCCTTGGTATCGTTTTGGTATAGTTTTGGTATGGAGTATCGTGATGGTATCAAGTATCATGATACTAAACCTGGTATCGGTATCAAAGTAAAAAAATCTGGTATCGTGACAACACTAGTTCAACTAAACTCAGCAAAAAAGGAAACGTCCCTTTTTCAGGACCCTGTCTTTCAAAGATAATTCGTAAAAATCCAAATAACTTCACAGATCTTCATTGTAAAGGCTTTATGCTTGTTCAATGATCCATAAACAATTAATGAACCGGCACCTGTGGAACGTTCGTTAAGACACTAACAGCTTCTGTAAGCGGTAGGCAAATAAGGTCACAGTTCTAAAAACTTAGGACACTTTCTACTGACTCTGAAAAACACAAAAAAAAAAAAAGATGCCCAGGGTCCCTGCTCATCTGCGTGAACGTGCCTTAGGCATGCTCCAAGGAGGCATGAGGGCTGCAGATGTGGCCAGGGCAATAAATTGCACTGTGAGATGTCTAAGACAGCGCTACAGGGAGACAGGACGGACAGCTGATCATCTTCGCAGTGGCAGACAATGTGTAACAACATCTGCACAGGATCGATACATCCGAACATCACACCTGCGGGACAGGTACAGGATGGCAACAACAACTGCCCGAGTTACACAAGGAACACACAATCCCTCCATCAGTGCTCAGACTGTCCACAATAGGCTGAGAGAGGCTGGACTGAGGGCTTGTAGGCCTGTTGTAAGGCAGGTCCTCACCTGACATCACTGGCAACAACGTTGCCTATGGGCACAAACCCACCGTGGCTGGACCAGACAGGACTGGCAAGAAGTGCTCTTCACTGACGACTCACGGTTTTGTCTCACCAGCGGTGATGGTCAGATTTGCGTTTATCGTCGAATCAGCGTTACACCAAGGCCTGTACTCTGGAGCGGGATCGATTTGGAGGTGGAGGGTCTGTCATGGTCTGGGGCGGTGTGTCACAGCATCATCGGACTGCGCTTGTTGTCATTGCAGGCAATCTCAACGCTGTGCGTTACAGGGAAGACATTCTCCTCCCTCATGTGGTACCCTTCCTGCAGGCTCATCCTTAAATAACCCTCCAGCATGACAATGCCACCAGCCATACTGCTCGTTCTGTGCGTGATTTCCTGCAAGACAGGAATGTCAGTGTTCTGCCACGGCCAGCAAAGAGCACGGATCTCAATCCCATTGAACACGTCTGGAACCTGTTGGATCGGAGGGTGAGGGCTAGGGCCATTCCCCCCCCAGAAATGTCCAGGAACTTGCAGGTGCCTTGGTGGAAGAGTGGGGTAACATCTCACAGCAAGAACTGGCAAACTGGTCCAGTCCATGAGGAGGAGATGCACTGCAGTACTTAATGCAGCTGGTGGCCACACCAGACACTGACTGTTACTTTTGATTTTGACTCCCCCTTTGTTCAGGGACACATTATTCCATTTCTGTTAGTCCCATGTCTGTGGAACTTGTTCAGTTTATGTCTCAGTTGTTGAATCTTGTTATGTTCATACAAATATTTACACATGTTAAGTTTGCTGAAAGAGAGGCCGTTTCTTTTTTTTGCTGAGTTTACAAATCTTTGTCTGTTTATTGAGGCTACCAGACAACCCTTTTCATTATTTTGTCTCCAACACATTGTGATTATGTAATAATATATTTTAACAACAAATTCTAAATGAAAGAGTCATAAGTGAATTATACATTTCAAGCAATTTTGACATACCAAAAGACCAGTAGGCCTATGCTAGTAATTGTTGCCCCATTGTTGATGAGCTTGCAAAGTAAACCATTAATATTCTTGATTACCAAACAATTTTTGGAGCTGCATATTTATTTATGGCAATCGATTTGACGTTTGCGCTGCACCCGATCCTATGGCTGTACAGAAAATCAGCAATCTGTTTCACCCAACCTGTGTTGATTGACAGTTTGCTGGTTCAATCAGAGGGCTGAGTGTGCGTTTCCATAGCCAATCTTTTTTTTGCATGTTCGATGCTGTGGCGTCTGTTTCTGGCTGAATGTAGAGTAAACCACAGAGACTCTGTGCCACAAAATGAGTGACAAAATGTAACAAAGTCAGTCTCAAGTCAAAGTCGAGTCCTGAGTCTTGAGGCTCCAACTCCACGTCAAGTCTCAAGTTATTTTATATTATACAGGAGGAGAGGCAATTCATCCGTGGCCTGTATGTGGGCTATTCCCCCTTGCCCAAGGAGGAGGATGTCAGTCTCCATCACGACCGGGGAAAATAAACACACACAGCGTGTGCGGGTGGAGAAGACAGCCGGAGCGGACAGGCACAAGAACCTGTATCAGCACCTGAGGAGCACGTCTTTTAGAAAGCCGGTCTCAGCAGGGGTCCACAGCTCCAATTTGAATTTCCCGCAGGCAAGCTCCCGCTCCCAGCACCCCCCCTCCAACACAAATACACATACATACAAAAAAATGCCAGGGACATTTTCGTATAACACAGAGTCCTATGCATGCTGCTAAACGCAAACACCTCATGAAACACAAGCACACATAGAAACAAACGGTCAACACAGACTCCTGTGTGACAGTCCCCTATTGGTAGGAAGACCATGCAGCTCTTTAACAGCATGCACACCAAGTGCAGCTACATCACACAGCTACATATAGACAAGATGACCTCCTTAAAACTTTATCTGTAAGTCTGAGTCAGTGAGCTATATCTGTCTGTCTGTCTGTCTGTCTGTCAGTAGACCTCATAATAAACCTGCAGTTGTGCTGCTATCTATCAGCTCCACCCTTCCTCTGGCACAACCATCACATACCTATACCGTGAGCTACAAGGAAGTGTTTACAATTTAGCCTGCATTCCAAGCAATGAGAATACAGATCACACACACACACACACACACACACACACACATATATATATAGATACACAGACACACAGATATAGATACACAGACACACACATAGAAATATGGCATACGCAGAGACATGAGGTGTCAGATGAAAGAGAATCAATGACAAATGGCAGGCAAACACAACAGGTACAGGAATGATGGTTTATGGGTAAACCACTAAACAGCAAAGTTTACTACAGAGCAGACCTGGGTTCAAATACAGTCAGGTCCATAATTATTGTCACCATTGATAAAGATGAGCAACAAAATACTTTATAAAATAAAAAATACAAATACTGAGCTATATTGTATGCTAAAAATAATGGGGAAATAATATTATTTTATACTAATACAATTGCTCAGAAAACAATATTTTGTTTCACAAGTAATAACGTAAATCTAAAAAGATACAGGTCAAAATGATTGGCACCCCTGTTTTCAGAACTCAAGTACCCTCCCCTTGTGAGGAAAACAACACTGAGCCTTTTTCTCAAATGTTTTATGAGATTGGACAACAAGATGGGAGGGATCTTAGATCATTCCTCCATACAGAATCTTTCCAGATCCTTGATATCCTTTGTCTGCTCTAATGGACCTCCCTCTTCAATTCAAACCACAGGTTTTTAATGGGGTTTAAGTCCAGAGACTGATGGGCATTGCAAAATGTTGATTTTGTGGTCAATAAAGAGTTTCTTTTTTTATTAGTGATTGGGAATATTGTCACAAGTGTCAGCCTCCTGGCAGTAGGCAACCAGGTTTTTGAAGGCTAGGCCAATTTACCAGACACGTTATAGAGTTACAAGCCTTACATGCAAGGTTACCTGAAGGCCAATTTCTTTGTCACATCTACAGTGCTTTCAGAAAGTATTCAGAACCTTTGGCAGCGAATACTGTCTCGAGTCTTATTGGGTATGACGCTAAAAGCTTGGCACACTTGTATTTGCATTCTTCTCTGCAGATCCTCTCAAGCTCTGCCAGGTTGGATGGGGAACGTTGCTGCACAGCTATTTTCAGGTCTCTCCAGAGATGTTCGATCGGGTTCAAGCCCGGGCTCTGGCTGGGCCACACATGGACATTCAGAGACTTGTTCCGAAGCCACTCCTGCGTTGTCTTGGCTGTGTGCTTAGGTTTGTTGTCCTGTTGGAAGGTGAACCTTCACCCCAGTCTGAGGTCCTAAGCGCTCCGGAGCATGTTTTCATCAAGGATCTCTCTGTACTTTGCCTCGATCCTGACTAGTCTCCCAGTCTCTGCCGCTGAACAACATCCCCACAGCATGATGCTTCCACCACCAGGCTTCACCGTAGGGATGGTGCCAGGTTTCCTCTAAATGTGACGCTTGGCATTCAGGCCAAAGAGTTCAATCTTGGTTTCATCAGTCCAGAGAATCTTGTTTCTCATGGTCTGAGAGTCTTAAGGTGTCTTTTGGCAAACTCCAAGCAGGCTGTCATGTGCCTTTTACTGAGGAGTGGCTTCCGTCTGGTCACTCTACCATAAAGGCCTGATTGGTGGAGTGCTGCAGAGATGGTTGTCCTTCCGGAAGGTTCTCCCATCTCCACAGAGGAACTCTGGAGCTCTGTCAGAGTGACCATCGGTTTCTTTGTCACCTCCTTGACCAAGACCCTTCTTCCCCAATTGCTCAGTTTGGCCGGGTGTCCAGCTCTAGAAAGAGTCTTGGTGATTCCAAACATCTTCCATTTAAAAATAGAGGCCACTGTGTTCTAGGGGACCTTCAATGCTGCAGAAAGTTTTTTGGTACCCTTCCCCAGATCTGTGCCTCGACACAATCCTGTCTCGGAGCTCTACGGACCATTCGTTCGTCCTCATGGCCTGGTTTTTGCTCTGACATGCACTGTCAACTGTGGGACCTTATATAGACAGGTGTGTGCCTTTCCAAATCATGTCCAATCAATTGTATTTACCAATCAAGTTGTAGAAACATCTCAAGGATGATCAATGGAAACAGGATGCACCTGAGCTCAATTTCGAGTCTTATAGCAAAGGGTCTGAATACTTATGTAAATATGGTATTTCACTTTTTTTATTGTTAATACATTTGAAAAAAATTCTAAAAACCTTTTTTCGTTGTCATTATGGAGTATTGTGTGTAGATTACTAAGGATTTTTTTTAAAGACATTTTAGAATAAGGCTGTAATGTACCAAAATGTGGGAAAAGTCAAGGGGTCTGAATACTTTCCGAAGGCACTGTATGTGTTAAATGCTTGTAAAAGTGTGTGTGTTGTACATGCGTGCGTGTGTGCCTGTGTATTCGCACGTGCGTGAGAGAACTATCAGGGCTGCTCTCCCTTTCCCTCTGGGTTTTTTATATCCAGTGAACGTCTGTGTCTCTTTCTGTGATACCTTTTTGGACACTAGTCTAAGGCCAGATGTGACTAATGGCTCTGCCTTTAAAGCCCTGGCTGGATGCTTTGGATTTCATGGCTTACTGCGGATACTCCCTCTAACATCATAAGGGAAGTGACAGCAGCTTGAGGGAAAGAAGCAATAAGTAAAATTAACATAAATTCAGATGGTAATGTATTCTACAGCTGGGGCTGACTTGCTGTGTAAAAGAGACACTTATTTTGCCAAGGATTCCATTTTGAAAAGAGCAAAGAGGAAAGATTGCAAAAAGGCTTGCATAGACTGCATATATTAGTCAGGATATTTCAGACGATTTAAAGAGTTGTGGTATTAAGTTTCAAAACGCGCACACACACACACGCACACAATTTCCCTATTGGCATTTCATTACACAAGATAAGCATTAAGCAAAATGACGATCTGAGCTATTTTGCCTTATCTGTAATTAGATTGAAGACAGAGGGTCACATCTACTTACATCCCAGCTGTAAATTTAAAGAAACAAAATGCAGCTACAGTTAAATTAATTAACCGCTACGTTTAAGATTAATCAGAATTAAAATGTAATTACTTCAGGCCCACATCACCAGACCTTCTCTGCTGCCTTGTTGAGAATAATGAGTGTGAGGGGTAATTAGTGCCACAGAATTACCAAGAGTCATTTGAATTCCCTAATTTTGCATTTGGATTGGGATATTGAATTTGAATGCACCAATTTAATCATTGAATTCGTAAATTGAATTTGTATTTAATGAATATTGCATTCAGTTTTAAAATTATATTTCAATTTAATTGAATCTTCACATTAAATATTTACATATTCAGTTTCAAAATGGTAGATATTGCATTCATTGTCCGTGTATCAAGTTTACAAACTATAATTTCATGTTTATCAAAGTTTCAGATATTCAACTTCTCAGATGCATTCAGATTCAATTTAAAAATGCATTTATTTATATTTAGATTCAAAGCCAGAGACAACATCCTGGTACTTTGCCAACCAGGAAAAGTAGAGGAGAACAGATAGAATCAAAAGCTCTCTGTGGTAAACAGTATCTTCTGGCGGTTTCTGAAGCCAGCAGGCATGTTTCCATTGATACAGGTTTGTTTGACAAATGCAATCGTGCCCCAAAAAATTGGGAAATGATCTAAAGATCGTCAACATTTGTATCCATTCGACAGGGGTGTATAACTTTCTTTATTGCGACAAATGATGATGGAAACTGTGCTTTTGAAATAAATGATGATTGTCAAATAATTTTGAAGGCACCTAGGATATGTGACGTCACTGTGTAATTATAAAGTTCCACTCACAACTCATTCTAAATGCCTCTGTATTGCAAAATCAATTTTTTCCAAATATAAAATGTTTCTTTGCAGGACAAGGATTGTCCTGACTTTCAAGATTGCCTGAAATGCTTCTCCTTGCTTTTCTGGTTGCCTGGAAAGTTTCACTATCCAAGTTTCACCATGGCACGGACCGCGGAGATACGTTGGCACATGAGAATTATTAGAATATGGTGAATATTAGTCAATTATTGCATTCCTGGCTTTCGCGGGCTACCTGTGACGTGAAACAGTAGGTGGGAGTGCAAACAGGCTAACGCCTGTTTATTAATGCTCAATTTGCCTAAATGGGTAATGGAAACACTTCAACCACTACAAATGTATTAGACACTAGTTAAATCATTACGTCCAGCGGTTTTCATCGACACAAGATATTTATATGGAAACACACCCTAGCAGGCAACTGTCGCATCTATTTTCTATGCAAACTTTGTAAATATTGACAACAACAAAAATATCGCTGGACAAGTTAATGGAAACATAGCTACTGTGCCATGCTGAATACATTTTCTATGAATTTGACTCTAGCGTTTGAATAGTTTTGGCTATAAGCTTTTATGACCCCATTCCTGAAAGCTAAGACGCTCTGGAACATGGTTGTGCCTTCTGTTCCCCTCTATAATTATCACAGGCTACGTAGGACACGTTAGAAGGGAGTGTCACAGAAACCGTAATTTGGCCTCCATAAGAATATAGTTGAATAGCCCTGTCATAGCCCTTCTAAGGCTAGCCTTTCCAATCGCTATTTAATCTTACTCTTGTGACTGACTGGGTTCGAACCAAGTCTCCTGCATGTCACAAGATTGTGTTAGCCCACTTAGCTGAAGCCTATGAGGAGGAGTTCAGGAGGTTTATGTAAAGGACGACACTTTGTTCCCCCAGGGGAACAGAAGGCACGTCCATGTTCCAGAGAGTCTTAGCTTTCAGGAATGGGGTCATAATAGTTTATAGCCAAAATGGTTCAAATGCTAGAGCCAAATTCATTGGAAGAAAATAAATTCAACATGCCACACTGGTTTCAGAAACTGCCAGAAGCTACTGTTTACCACAGAGAGCGTTTGATTTTATCTGTCCTCCTTTACTGGCTGGAAATGTACCAGAATAGTGTCTCTGGTTTTGAATCTGAATTTAGAGAACTGCATTTAAAAACTGATTCTGAATGCATCTGAGAAGTTTGAGTATATGAAACTTTGATAAACTTGAAATGATAGTTTGTCAACTTGATACACAGACAATTATGACCCCATTCTATCTACCATATTGAAACTGAATATATAAATATTTAAATTTGATTTGAATATTCAATTACATTGAAATGGAATTTTAAAACTGAATGCAATATTCATTCAATTCAGTTTCAAATCATGAAATACAAGTTCAATTCATGAATAAAATTATTCAATTTGTGCATTACAAATTAAAAATAAATAAAAAAAGATTGAATTCAAATTCAATATCCTAATACAAATTCAAAATTATGGAATTCAAATTTCTGTTGGCACTGAAATCGCATACGCACACACAGTCACACACACAGAGCAGATAGAGAGCAGAGGGAGTCAGAGCTCCGACTACATTACCTTTCCGAAGCTCCCCTTCCCAATGGCCCGGAGAATCTGGAAGTGGTCAAAGGTTACTGGGAAAACAGAGAAAACAAATCTGTCAGTGACACAGATCGGACAGGCAAACAGATGGTGATAAGTTGCTTTGTTGGTGTCATACAGTAGTAGCATCAAACATGTTGACAGCAGTTGAAGGAAAAACTTGGGACAGCGGTGCAGTAACAGGGAAAAGGTTATTGCAGGTTGTTATTACAGAAACATCTACAGACAATAAGCTCCATTTCTAAAGACTGGCTTGAGCCTTTTAGGATACCATAGTATGCTATTATATAGTAGACACAGTAGAACATAATCCATTACTGTGAAATAATGAGCTTTTTGTAACACTGGTAATTTAAATTGTGAATGTGGATAATTTGCAAAGCTCACAAGCGATTAGAGGGTACCATCTCTATTGCAGATCATCAGTAAAAAAACGATCATGCCGCTGTGTCGTTGACGATTGAAAAGAAACAGTGTAGCTGAAAACCACTAATTTAGTGTGCAATTAGTGTATCTGATTGGAATGTCATGAGCAGCAGGTTAGCGTTTTTCGGCATGAATCTTGTTCTGAAAGCAGCTATGCAGAGTGGTCACTATTTAGCACACGCACAAAGTAATCAAATCTGAATTTAAACCTAACCCTAATGCCTAAACTTAACCTTAAATTAAGAACAAAAACCACATTTTTGTTTTCATGAATTTTTTCAATATTGACAATTTTTACTTTGCAGCTGGCCTCTCTAAGGGGAAATCTCTCAGTTATGCCTCCAGGATAAGACTCTTGACATTAACAGTCAACCTGCATGTCATGATGGGTAAGGACCATGGGGGGCAGGAGAAGGGAGCCTCTGCTGCCCTGTCGGAGTGAGTGTCGTGTGGGTGTCATGAGGGCCTCCGCTGGCCTCACCCTGTGGCGTGTGTGTGTGCCAAGCGGGAGCTTCCCTTGGCAGACGGCTTCTTATTAACTTACTCCACGCTATGCCACCCACCAGACCAGACCTTGGCACACAGGCCACGACTGAGAGGGCACTGCAGAGGCGCCACACAAAAGGCATCAGGCCTGGTTCGCATCTTGCTCTGGAAGACGAGCTAATCCTCCCTGGATTCTTCCGGTTCAACATTTTGTACATAGCTAATCCTTTAATATGGCAGGGCTTTGATGGAACCACAGCTGGGGAACAGTGGAGAAGATGGGGGAAACACTGTGACTGTACTTGTAATGTAACTAGATGATTTAAATGGATAGGTGCACAGAAACGTCAACAGACAGGACCAAATCCATGTTGTTGTTATACAGGGATCAACCTACACTGCAGCATTTATGCAGCATAAACATATTTCTAACCCTGGTCAAATAATGTTGCAGAATAGTTTGGGGCTCTGTGAAGTGGGTTCGGGAGCAATATTTGTGTAAACAAATACGCATCATAAACAGGAAACACTATATTCAGAATGTACTTAGCTTCCCGTAAACCTTAGGCCATGCATATGCAGTTTCTAGGAGTTGAAGTCTTGCATTGCAAGCAGGAAATTAACTGAAGCTTTTTCTGCACATGGGGGATATGATGACACCCTTATAAAAAAAAAAACAGGTAAACATACTGAACAAAAATAAACGCAACATGCAACAATTTCAAAGATTTTACTGAGTTACAGTTCATATGAAGAAATCAGTCAATTGAAATACATTTTTACACAATAAGCCCTTCAATGACTTGGTAACCCAAGGCTTGTTGTTGGGATAAATAGTTACATTTTCTCTGCCTATTAAGAATGCAAAGATGGAAAAAATAAGAATTTGCTCTTCTCACTAATAAGCTACAAACAACGAACACAATGCAATTGTGTTTTTCCATCTTTGCATTCTTAATAGGCAGAGAAAATGTAACTATTTATCCCAACAACAAGCTTATTGTGTCAAAATAATAATCCTTTCTATGGAGGGCAATGTCACTGCTAAAAGAGAATCTAGAATTGAGGTGAGATCAGAAATCAAGAAGGCCAAACTGAAATATAACGAGAATATTGAGTGTGAACTCAGTAGCAACAATCTTAGGGCTGCCTGGAATGGAATGAGGAGTATGGTTGGGCTACAAGACAAGGGAAACAAGATGATACAGGTTGATGGTTTTAACTAAAACAAATGACTGGCTGATGAGCTAAATAGTTTTGATCTCAGATTTGACAATCAGTACTTTAGTGGAGAAATTACTGAGATGTGTAGGAGGACAATTGCTACTCCCAAGACGGAATTTAGCATCCAGAGTGTCACCAGCCTATTCAGACAGACCAAAGTTAAAAAAGCCCAGGACCAGACAACATTAGTGGACAGGTACAGAACAACTCAGTGTGCAGAACAACTCAAGCGGCATTTTTCATCACATTTTCATGCTGTCACTCAAGCTGCAGAAGGTGCAAAAAGTCTGAAAGCATGTTACTGTTGTTCTTGTGGCAAAATGCAAATCCCTTAAGGTGCTAAATGACTTTAGGCCGGTGGCACTGACATCCGTGGTGATGAAATCATTTGAGAAGCTAATCAAGACGGATGTACCTTGTCAGATTGAGAATTCCCTGGACCCCCTGCAGTTCACTTACAGGGCCAAGTGGGGGGTGGAGGATGCCACTCTAACCCTACTCAACTTCCTCTACAAGCACCAGGAAGGCCCAAAAACCCATGCGAGGCTTCTGTTCATCGACTTATCGTCGGCCTTCAATACTATCCAGCCTCACTTGCTACCAGAGAAGCTCCTCTCCCACTTCAAGCTGGACGTGAGCATTGTGGGCTAGATAGTGGACCTCCTTACCGACCGGTCCCAACAAGTACGAGTAAATGGTATCATGTCAAAGCAGCTCTGCTCCTCCACCGAATCCCCACAAGGTTGTGTGCTCTCTCTACTCCTGTACATACTATACACTAATGACTGTCGCAGCGAATATAAAAACAGGCACATCATCAAGTTTGCTGATGACTCTGTCATCGTCAGTCTACTACAGGATGGAGAGTCTGAGCATGGGCCTGTGGTAGATGACTTTGTGTCATGAGAACTGCTTGGCTCAACGCGCTCTAGCGGGCCGGACACCTGCAGGCTGACTTCGATCGTCAGTTGAACAATGTTACCTCTGACACATTGGTGCAGCTGGCTTCCGGGTTAAGCGAGCGGGTGTTAAGAAGTGTGGCTTGGCGGGTCATGTTTCGGAGGACGCATGACTCGAGTTTCGCTTGTCCTGAGCCCGTTGGGAAGTTGCAGCGATGAGACAAGATCACGAAATTGGGGAGAAAAGGGGGGTAAAATTATGCAATTCAAAATACAATTATTTGAGTTGATTTGTATATGGAAATTGCCTTTTACATTGTAGAACCAGTTTAATGGTTGTAACTGCCAATTGGGTAATTGTATGGTCATCGGGGAGTCCAAGTGGTCAAGTGTTCCAAGCGCTTATTAAATGTAGGCCTACCTGTTTGAGCTCCTGTTAGACAGATTTGATTTGGTTTCTCAAGGGGAGTCTGGCCCTCTGATGATGTCCGTTCAAATAGAACAGGTTAAGGCTGATAAAGAGGCTTTTTCTTTTGGGATATTGCCCGTGTATATTTGGTAAATCTACTTGTATATTTTGTATGATATGGCGCTTTCCCCATTGGATCACCAAGACCTGTAAATACATCTACACTCTGAGCAAGTCAACCTGCCTTCTGCTGATTTCATGCCCTTATGGCCCTATTTTACAATGACATAGGCTAATTATATAGGCTGTCTGGAAGCCTCAATAATAGACAAAGATTTGTAGTTGAACAAGTTGTAGCATGTATAGATGTATCTTTTATTTGACTTGAAAACCTGTGACTCGACCATTTGGCTCTTAGAATGCACGACTTGGACTTGACTCGAGTCTTGACCCGTTCTACTTGAGACTCGGACCTCCTGACTTGAGAATTGCTTGTGACTCGAATAATAGTGACTAGGTCCCACCTGTGGTATCTGGTGTGACCACCATTTGCCTCATGCAGCACGACACATCTCCTTCGCATAGAGTTGATCAGGCTGATTGTGGTCTGCGGAATGTTGTCCCACTCCTCTTCAATGGCTGTGTGAAGTTCCTGGTGGGAACTGGAACAGGCTGTCGTACACGTCGATCCAGAGCATCCCAAACATGTTCAATGGGTAACATGTCTGGTGAGTATGCAGGCCATGGAAGAACTGGGCCATTTTCAGCTTCCAGGAATTGTGTACAGATCCTTGCGACATGGGGCCATGCATTATCATGCTGAAACATGAGGTGATGGCTCCGGATGAATGGCACAACAATGGGCCTCAGGATCTTGTCACTGTATCTCTGTGCATTCGTATTGCCATCAACAAAATGTAATTGTGTTCGTTGTCCGTAGTTTATGCCTGCCCATACCATAACGCCACCGACACCATGGGGCACTCTGCTGATGTCAACATTGTGAAACTGCTCTCCCACACACACACAATTCATGCTGTCTGTCATCTGTCTGGTACAGTTGAAACCGGGATTCATCCATGAAGAGCACACTTCTCCAGCGCGCCAGCAGCCATCGAAGATGAGCATTTGCCAATTAAAGTCAGTTACAACGCCAAACTGCAGTCAGGTCAAGACCCTGGTGAGGACAACGAGTATGCAGATAAGCTTCCCTGAGATGGTTTCTAACAGTTGGTGCAGAAATTATTTGTTTGTGCAAACCCACAGTTTCATCAGCTGTCTGGGTGGCTGGTCTCAGACAATCACACAGGTGAAGAAGCCAGATGTTGAGGTCCTGGACTGGTGTCGTTATATGTGGTCTGCGGTTGTGAGGCCGGTTTGACGTACTGCCAAATTCTCTGAAACGATGTTGTAGGCGGCTTATGGTAGAGAAATTAACATTACATTCTCTGGCAACAGCTCTGGTGGACATTCCTGCAGTCAGCATGCCAATTGCATGCTCCCTCAAAACTTGAGACATCTGTGCCATTGTGACAAGACTGCACATTTTAGAGTGGCCTTGTATTGTCCAGAGCACAAGGTGCACCTGTGTAATGATCATGCTGTTTAATCAGCTTCTGCCACACCTGTCAGGTGGATGGATTATCTTGACAAAAGATAAATGTTCACTAACAGGGATGTAAACAAATTTGTGAACAACATTTGAGAGAAATAAGCTAGTATGAAATATTTCTGGGATCTTTTATTTCAGCTCATGAAACACTTAATATGATGTGTTTATATTTTTGTTCAGTGTAACAATTAAGTAGACATACTAGGACAATGTTTCAAAATTCGCAGGCAGTGCAGCATATTTAGGATCAGGGAAAAAGTTAATGCAAAACGATATGTTTACAGGTCCACAACAATTTGCAATAGTTTTTTTCTTTCAGAAACTGTCAGATACTGCACGTCACTGTAAAAGTTACAAACATTCTGCCAACAAGTTCAGAGACATTTGATCAAGTTCGACACAGATTTCCTTTAAAAACTGCCTTGACCTAAATCCAATACTTCCAAAGTATACAGCAAATCAGGGCACTATTGTCACCGTAAAAAGGTGAATAATGGGCATTTTTCAGGCAGAGTTTTAATGCTCGTTCACACCTGCAGTTTCAGGATGGGTCTGATATTATAACTGGAAACATGCTTATGTATGGCGTGCACCAAATGTATAAAACTCAATATTTATGTACTCGCGCCGTCTTTCCAGAAATGACTCACACAGATATTGAGTGAAATGTACACAACGGTTATTTTTTATTTAACTTTATTTATCCAGGTTAGTCTCATTGAGAAACACATTTTTCAAGAGATGTTTGAGACAAATATCAGACATACTGTAACTGTCATGTCTAATCCCGCTCCGCCAGTCTACTAACCACTGGTCCTGGCAACCCATCATTACGCACACCTGGAAACCATCATTACGCACACCTGCGCCCCATCATGAGGCACACACCTGGACTTCAACACTCCCTTTTTTTTCCGGGGGATGTCGGGTCCAAGTGCCACTGCCGAAGCAACCGGGGATGCCTCAGCTGGCTCGACAGGTTCTCAAGACAGGCTTCCCGCGACTTGGCCTAAGCAACCGGGGACGCCTCCGCCGGCTCAGCAGGCTCCCCACACCTCAGCCGGCTCGTCAGTCTCCCGCGCCTCAGCCGGCTCGTCAGGCCAGGCAGGCTTCCCGCGCCTCGGCCTAAGCAACCGGGGACGCCTCCGCCGGTTCAGCAGGCTCCCCGCACCGCGGACGAAGCAACCGGCCCCGGTCTCTCGCACCTCGGACAGCTCGACAGGCCAGGCAGGCTTCCCGCGCCTCGGCCTAAGCAAACGGGGACGCCTCCGCCGGCTCAGCAGGCTCCCCGCACCTCGGACGAAGCAACCGGGGATGCCTCAGCCGGCCCCGTCAGGCTCCCCACACCTCGGACGAAGCAACCGGCCCCGGTCTCTCGCGCCTCGGACAGCTCGACAGGCCAGGCAGGCTTCCCGCGCCTCGGCCTAAGCAACCGGGGACGCCTCCGCCGGCTCAGCAGGCTCCCCGCACCTCGGACGAAGCAACCGGGGATGCCTCAGCCAGCCCCGTCAGGCTCCCCGTGCCTCGGCCGGCTCGTCAGGCTCCCTGCGCCTCAGCAGGTTCGACAGGCTCCCTACGCATCAGGGAGGGGGTACTGTCATGTTTACTCCCGCTCCCCCTCTACGGCGCTCAACGTCGCCAGTTGTCTTATTATTACGCACACCTGCCCCCATCGTTACGTGCACCTGCGCATCATGAGACTCACCTGGACTCCATCACCTTCCTGATTACCTCCCCTATATTTGTCACTCCCTTTGGTTCTTTCCTCAGCCGTTATTGATTCTGTTCCTGTGTTATGTCTGTACGCTGCTCGTTTTTCTTGTTTTGATCCATGTTCGTTTATTTATTAAATTATTCACTTCCTGTACTTGCTTCCCGATTATTAGCGTACGCGTTAAAGTTCCTATTAAATTCAACGACTGCACCTGCTTCCTGCATCTCAATTACAGTAACAACTTACAGACAGACACACCATTAAAAAAAATTCTGACACATACAGTGGGGAAAAAAAGTATTTAGTCAGCCACCAATTGTGCAAGTTCTCTCACTTAAAAAGATGAGAGAGGCCTGTAATTTTCATCATAGGTACACTTCAACTATGACAGACAAAATGAGGGAAAAAAATCCAGAAAATCACATTGTAGGATTTTTTATGAATTTATTTGCAAATTATGGTGGAAAATAAGTATTTGGTCACATACAAACAAGCAAGATTTCTGGCTCTCACAGACCTGTAACTTCTTCTTTAAGAGGCTCCTCTGTCCTCCACTCATTACCTGTATTAATGGCACCTGTTTGAACTTGTTATCAGTATAAAAGACACCTGTCCACAACCTCAAACAGTCACACTCCAAACTCCACTATGGCCAAGACCAAAGAGCTGTCAAAGGACACCAGAAACCAAATTGTAGACCTGCACCAGGTTGGGAAGACTGAATCTGCAATAGGTAAGCAGCTTGGTTTGAAGAAATCAACTGTGGGAGCAATTATTAGGAAATGGAAGACATACAAGACCACTGATAATCTTCCTCGATCTGGGGCTCCACGCAAGATCTCACCCCGTGGGGTCAAAATGATCACAAGAACGGTGAGCAAAAATCCCAGAACCACCTAGTGAATGACCTGCAGAGAGCTGGGACCAAAGTAACAAAGCCTACCATCAGTAACACACTACGCCGCCAGGGACTCAAATCCTGCAGTGCCAGACGTGTCCCCCTGCTTAAGCCAGTACATGTTCAGGCCCGTCTGAAGTTTGCTAGAGAGCATTTGTATGATCCAGATGAGGATTGGGAGAATGTCAGATGAAACCAAAATATAACTTTTTGGTAAAAACTCAACTCGTCGTGTTTGGAGGACAAAGAATGCTGAGTTGCATCCAAAGAACACCATACCTACTGTGAAGCATGGGGGTGGAAACATCATGCTTTGGGGCTGTTTTCTGCAAAGGGACCAGGACGACTGATCCGTGTAAAGGAAAGAATGAATGGGGCCATGTATCGTGAGATTTTGAGTGAAAACCTCCTTCCATCAGCAAGGGCATTGAAGATGAAACGTGGCTGGGTCTTTCAGCATGACAATGATCCCAAACACACCGCCCGGCAACGCTTGAAGGAGTGGCTTCTGTAGAAGCATTTCAAGGTCCTGGAGTGGCCTAGCCAGTCTCCAGATCTCAACCCCATAGAAAATCTTTGAAAGTCCGTGTTGCCCAGTGACAGCCCCAAAACATCACTGCTCTAGAGGAGATCTGCATGGAGGAATGGGCCAAAATACCAGCAACAGTGTGTGAAAACCTTGTGAAGACCTACAGAAAACGTTTGACCTCTGTCATTGCCAACAAAGGGTATATAACAAAGTATTGAGATAAACTTTTGTTATTGACCAAATACTTATTTTCCACCATAATTTGCAAATAAATTCATTAAAAATCCTACAATGTGATTTTCTGGATTTTTTTTCCTCATTTTGTCTGTCATAGTTGAAGTGTACCTATGATGAAAATTACAGGCCTCTCTCATCTTTTTAAGTGAGAGAACTTGCACAATTGGTGGCTGACTAAATACTTTTTTTCCCCACTGTATTTCAATTACAGAAACATACAATTGTAATATGATAGATTTTTATCTGTGTACCACCACATCATGACCTAATGACAAATCACATTCCTCAGTAACATGCGAGTCAACCAAACTTTTCAACTCCAAGGAAACAAGATCCTGGAGTTTCAAGCTGGAGAGAATTCCAAGACCACCGAGCTTAAAAGTAAGTAGAAGTGAAACCGTAACTGGTATTTATTTTCTGACCTTATCAAAGAAGAACATGTTTTTTCCCAAAATGACCTTAAAGATCATAGTATACCAATGTTTAAGTCAACAAAGACCAGCCAACAGCACTATAGAGATCACAGTGGTGTGTCCGATACTTTTGGTTGGTAATAAACATAAGAGCTGCATGATACATGGAATCAAGTGCCTTCAGAGTAGTGCTTGAGGTCCGCATAAAAATTCCATCACTGTAGTCCAAGACAGACAGGAATGTACACCGTACCAGCTCTTTTCTGGACGAAAAACAAGCCTTATGCCGGTAATAAAAACCTATTCTCAACTTCATCTTCTTTACCAGGTTCTCAAAATGATTAGAGAAGCTCAGCTTCTCATCCACCTAAACCCCAAGATATTTGTTAGTCTTGACTTACTCTATTTAATTTCCTTCCAAGGTAGTAATAATATAAATGAGGTCCCTGGCCTTGTTTCATGCCATGGGCAATTAGAAAGGACACGCTACTTCCTGTAGCCATCCATTTATTGTCAGAGGCCCTAGTCTCTCCACATGCCTTGCTAGCTCACAGTCATGCTGAGAGCTTGATTATGGGGAAGGCATTGCCGTGCTTTCATGTTGCAGACCTCCCAGACATGGATTAAGCCTGCTTCATAACGCAAATACTCTTTAGCTGACGGTGACTCGTGACTAACACATCTCTCCTGCTGGGATTCGGTAAGTGTAATTCAGTCCAGTTAAACACATTTCACGTTATTTTTACCCAAAGCAAGTTACTTCGGTGTGGGACGCAGATCCTGCCTCGTCTGTAGTCGTTTTTTTTTATACTGTCAACTCTTCCTAACCTTGGCATTATACCACCACTTCAATAATGTGTTTGCTTCCAATTGCCTTCTTTTCACAACGAGTGTCCTTCTTGCACATTTGACACAGAATAACACAGAAGAACTGATTCCTATAACAAGCATGAATCTAAAGTGAGAGATAGTGGTTGCCTATTTTAGGTGGGAAGGGCAGTACGTGAAGTGGGCAGGGCAGTACGGATTTCTTCTCTTACATCTGCAAGCAGAGTCTGAACATCCGACAGGATGGCATTGTCTCCCTCAATCTGTGCAATGGCTACTGCTATAGGTTTCAGGAGTTTCAGGCTGCTTACTATCTCCCAAAATACATCATCCAGGAGGATCCTCTTGATGGGGCTGTCCATATCGGCAGACTGTGATATGGCCATTTCTTAGAAAGATTCCTTCCCCTCCAGGAGACTGTGAAACATGATGACAACACCACCCCAACGGGTGTTGCTGGGTAGCTTCAATGTGGTGCTCTTATTCTTCTCACTTTGCTTGGTGAGGTAGATTGCTGCTATAACTTGATGACCCTTCACATACCTAACCATTTCCTTGGCTCTCTTGTAGAGTGTATCCATTGTTTGCAGTGCCATGATGTCCTTGAGGAGCAGATTCAATGCATGAGCAGCACAGCCAATGGGTGTGATGTGAGGGTAGGACTTGTCTGTCACCAGTGCAAATACCTTCTGTGGTCCAAGGACATTGATGACTGCCTTCAGCTCATCTGCAATGTAGAGACCGGTGTGTCTGTTGTCCCTTGTAGAATACTGGTCGAGGGGTGGAGATGATGTAGTTAATTATTCCTTGCCCACGAACATTCGACCACCCATCAGAGATGAGTGCAATACAGTCTGCTTTCTCTATGATTTGCTTGACCTTCACTTGAACTCTGCATCCAGCAAATTAGTAGATTTTTTTATTTATATTTTATTTAACTAGGCAAGTAAGTTAAGAACAAATTCTTATTTACAATGACGGCCTAGGAACAGCAGGTTAACTGCCTTGTTCAGGTGCAGAACGACAGATTTTTACCTTGTCAGCTAGGGGATTCGATCTAGCATCCTTTCGGTTACTGGCCCAAAGCTCTAACCACTAGGCTATCTGCCGCCCCCAGATAGATAAAGCATGTCTGGTTGGAGAGGTGTATGCTGGGCGAAGAACATTCAGAAATCTCTTCCAATACACATTGTCTGTGAGCATCAGAGGTGAACCAGTTGCATACACAGCTCGAGCAAGACATTCATCAGCGTTTCTCTGACTACGTTCCTCCATTGATTAAAGGAGGACCATGAGCTGTTGCTATCGATAAGGTGTCTGATTCATCATTTTCACCTCGAATAGAAGTAGAGGGACTTTTGTCAGAGGTTGCTTGTTGTGAGCGCTGAGGGAACTTTATACACTTGGCCAGATAATTCTGCATCTTTGTTGCATTCTTCACATATGATTTGGCACAGTATTTGCAAATGTACACAGCTTTTCATGCTACATTAGCTGCAGTGAAATGTCTCCACACATCAGATAGTGCCGGAGGCATTTTCCTGGAAAGATTAGAAGAAACTGAGTAAAAAAATAAATAAATACAATTCCATGTACAGATAAATAGTTAAGCAGTTAGATTGAACACCTCTTTTGTAAGATAAATGTTTTCAAATGAAACATGTATTGAAACAGGTGCATTAACATTCCTCATTTAGCAGGGTCAAGCAAGCTGAAACCCACATGGCATCAAAAACGTCCTAGCAGAAATTGTTAACAAGTTAGAAATTATTTAAAACACACTTTGCTGTAGGCTACTATTTACTAGTTAACAAAAAAAGTATGTATGTCATATAAAATATATTCACCCCACCCAGTATTGTAATCAAAACCAGAAAGCATGTAGTCCTTGGCTCAGACAGTGTAGTAGTGTGGGTTCAATAGCATCTCATTAGTGTGCAAGATCTTGAGAATCCCCTTTGCAACCCTAATGGTGACATCCACAATAAGAGGCTGATTGCTGACCCACCGGGAGGAAGTGCTGAGCAGGCTTCCCTGTGTGATGGGCTTCTCTCTGGGTGATTGGTTGGCTCCTGGGAGGTGTGCTGATGTTGGCCCAGAGCCCACAGAGTAAGTGCCAGAAAGTGTGCGTGCGTGCGTGAGATGCATGTGAGACCTCTCTATTACACTTGGTTAGCCTCCATGACATACTGCAGTCCGATTGTAAGATTTGACATGACACACCACGACTGCAAAGAAGGCATTTAACATCAGACACCAGATAAGCCAGATTGTGAATATCATGATAAATCTTTTCATCTGCCTTTCTGATACTGCATTCCATTCACTGTGCATGGCACTACATCAGTTTGACAAATAGCTAGATTTGATGGCTGCTATGCAGAGGCAGCTTAGTGTAAAAAGATAATGCTTTGAGAGACAGCTCAACTGCAGTCCTCACGGGGGATATAAATGGTGGGTTGAGGGAAGGGGGCAGATCTCACCCTCCCTCTGGCTTGTTCTGACAAAAGTAGCTGTTCTGGGACTAGGAGCACAACACCCTGAGCAACTCTGGCTCCAGTGATAAAACAGGAAGTGCCTAGGGGGACAGAGAGAGAGAGCACCATACTGTGGCTCGAAGGTCTACGATCCTTTAACCTTATCAAAACATCCACTTCAACCATCTGGAGCTGCAGAAATGACGCTGATCTTGAGCAAGGACCACAACACGATAACAACCCTTGCTTAGGTAGGCTCATTACAATCTTCCCTAAGTAGGTTAACAATATTGGACTAGTGGTTAGCAAGTTTACCTACGGGTTGGGAGACATGGTAACCATGCTGAGTTGAGTGAGAGACCTCCAAGACTGCAAGGTGGACCATGATCCAACAGGATCATTACCGAGACTCATTCTACCCAAGACAATACTGACAGCTAGTTTGGGTTCTGGAAACACATCCCTTTCAACCTTTCATATAAAAAAGTTTTCACAGCGAATAGAGAAATGGAATGAGGAAACAGCAATGAAAACAAGACAGTGGGAACCGCACTTAGATATTCTGTGCTTTAATAAAACAACAAATGGTCAATATATGAAAAACTAAGGACCGAAACACAGAGGGGTGTGAGACAGACTTTGTAAGGCTTAAAAAAAAGTGTAATAGATGTTTCAAAAATGTATGAAAATGTATGATAAATTTATGAGTGTCATGTATGAAAATGACAAATTTTCTTCCAGGCCCTGAGCTTCTTTAGTCATATTTTGGCAGTAATTGTGAATTCAGAGATGATGTAATTTTCATGAGCCGTTCTTTATTAATCACCATCACAGTCACCACTCCCGGCACAAAGAGTGTTGGGTGAGGGGGGGGGACGCAGATGCTGTTGAATTGTGAGATTAGTTCTCTACATTCATGTGGACCTGCAGTTCGGATAGTGCAGAGATTATTAGCTAAAACAGATGTTCAGGGTTATTGCAGGTTTAAGCCTAATGCATGGGTCATGTCGGTGTTTGTGAGAAATGGGTAGAAATGGGGGGGTAGGAAACAAAAAATATTGTCAGAAGCCTTAAATAGACATAAGGACATACCTATAAATGCTTAATGTTAACACCTATAAATATTTTGATTGAAATATCACTTCACAATTAAGTATCAAGTTCAAATAAACCTAATATCATTGGAAGAAGACGTCAAGTGTCGCCACGACAGTTCCTTCGGACAGGGCATAAGTGGCCCTCAATTGGCTTGAAGTGAAAACCACAAAGAGACTTGGTGACGAGCCAGCCATTGATGCATTTCTTTGTAAATCATAGGCCACCAAAGACACGCCATGCTACAGTATGAGGCCTGACTGGCCTCATAGATCTTACTTTTGTGGACCCCTGGGTATTAAGTGGGTGCGCGTCTCATCATAATCAATAAACTAGGCGGTCTGATACTGTCCTCCCTTTATCCGAAAAGGAGGTACTATTGACCATGTGTGGGACGTTTTCAAGGACTAGAGAGAAACAGGAGTGCTTGCCTAGGGACAGGGCAACACGATACCCTCGATGTCTGTGGAGCTACAACTGAACCCACAGAGAGAGAAACGGTATAGCCTAAGCCTACTGTATCGAGATATACTTTAGGTCTAGATTCTAAGGAAATACTTTCTGAGAGCAGAGTAATGCCACTAAAATGTATATGGTATCTTGTGACAAGCAAATTAGTACAGACGCTACTACTGTTACACTAATTTGTCTTATGTAAAGACTAGACTTTTAAATCCATATTCCACCGTTTCCTTTTTTACAAGTTGGCAATTCAGTCCTCCACTATTAATTTTTCCTTTAATTTTATTACATTCACCTTTGATGTTGCTGTGGATACAGTCTGGAAAAATGAATAAATGTTCATTTGAGTAAGCGTCTTTGAGCCTTCCAGGGGGTGACCCTTGGCAGTTGGAAGGTGAATTGAAACTATTAAGAGGCTCAACATTCTCTGCTGGTAAGAGGCCCAATATTCTCTGCTGGTAAGAGGCCCAACATTAAATGCTTGCAAATTAAAGAAAAACACTGAGTATGGATGAAAGGAGAAATTATAACATTATAACATAATGGCCTTTGAAAACTCAACTGAATATCCAACTCCAGGCTCTGACATTCACAGAATATACACTGAACAAAAATATAAACGCAACATGTAAAGTGTTGGTCCCATGTTTCGTGAGCTGAAATAAAAGATCCCAGAAATGTTCCATGAGGACAAAAAGCGTATTTCTCTCAAAATGTGTGCACAAATTTGTTTACATCCCTGTGGGCGCATTTATCCTGTGGGCGCATTTATCCTGGTGCCGCTTGCTTGGTGGTGCCCCTTGCTTAGTGGTGTTGCAGACTCTTGGGCCTTTCAGAACAGGTGTATATTTACACTGAGATCATGTGACAGATCATGTGACACTTAAATAAAGTCCACCTGTGTGCAATCTAACTAATTATGTGACTTCTGAAGGTAATTGGTTGCACCAGATCTTATTTAGGGGCTTCATAGCAAAGGGGGTGAATACATATGCACGTAACACTTTTCAGTTTATTAAAAAAATTAAATAATTTAACAAGTAATTTTTTTCATTTCACCTAACCAATTTGGACTATTTTGTGTATGTCCATTACATGAAATCCAAATAAAAATCCATTTAAGTTACAGGTTGTAATGCACCAAAATAGGAAAAAGGCCAAGGGGGTGAATACTTTTGCAAGGCACTGTATGAACTCTAAGTAAAATCTTAGAAATTGTTGCATGTTGCGTTTATATTTTTGTTCAGTATATTCTCTAAAGTGAAAGAGTTATCAGATCTCGCTGTGAGTGAAAAGTCCCGTGTGCACTATTGAACTGAGCTGGCACAGATTGATTGGAGCTGGATCACAAAATCTCCCATTATCAATCACCCTGTGTTTTTCTCTGAGAATATGCTTGAACACATGAGAACCCACCACACTGCAGTGATCATAGTATCATATCGCTGTCAAGGCTGACCTATAAAAACCCTGGTTAAGAGACCATCACTATTTCGCAACGGATTACTGAATATTTCATTGTTGGATAACACACACACTGCACAGGCTTTAGTAGTAGAATAACTACTCCTAACACAGGGACAGAGTCTTTGATGACGATCACCCAAACAAGGCCATCTAAAGCAGGATGCGGGAGACAAGTATGTTCAGCCTGGATCTGTGACAGCTTTGCTGGTGGTGTTCTTCATTTTTCATGAGAGCTCAATGTTGGAGCGCAACTTGTAAAACCGAACCCATCTCGAGGCAGGCCTTGGCTGTGGCTTTGATCTTTATTTATCCACCTCTTATTGGGAGCAAGAGGAGAGAAGACTCACATGTTCTTTTGAACCAATTCTCAATTTTTGTACCCAACACATGCATTGGTCTACCCTCTCTACATGGTGAATTGGCTATAGCATCTTGTGTTCAAGAATGATAGTGAGTCATTGCCTACTCTCCTGGAATTGCATTACCATATAGGTTGAGAAACAATCATAAGACATGGTAGAACTACATAATTGATGAGCTTTAAATGGATTTGCCAATTTGCAAAGTGACAAACAAAAGACTGCAAAAGAACGTAAGTGACAGCAAATAAACACTTAACATAAAAGTCAGTCAACATGCATTAAAAACAGGGAACAATGACCCCACGCAAACACGAAAGCCTACATCTGTTTACTTAAATTCCTGTCATCATTAAGCAGTCATCATCATTTTACCCTTGTACATTGCAGCCCTAATACAGTGTAATTGCTGGCTCTCCAAACAGACATTCTCATGCATACTTATGAGCCCAAGCAGTAGCAGGTCCAATGTCTTTGCAGGGCTGGAGAATCTCAACTAGGCATTTCCACTGATCTATGGACAATAACGATGTTGAGATTTAACAGAGAACATTGCAACTTGCTGGGCATAAAGTCAGGCGGCCTATATTTGGTTGACTTGCATGTGAATAAGCTTTCTTTGAGTCTCTGGCTTCTGTATTAATTGTCCATTAGACTTAAAAAAAAAAAAAATCTCTCGTCCTCAAATGCAGTGCAATACCCCACATCCCATGTCGGACTGCTTTTATGATAACACAAAAGAAATTGACTTAAAGGGAAATGAAAGTGGCCACTGAAGCTTGGATCAGACTGTTGTGCTATTCTGTGTGTGTGTGTGTGTGTGTGTGTGTGTGTGTGTGTGTGTGTGTGTGTGTGTGCCCTGTATGTTCCTTCTTCCACGCATGTTGCCCACTTACTAAACTGACTAACTAATGCAAATCTCTTCCAAAACATCCAGTGAGGCATATGAAATCCATCCTTTTTTCCCCCAAACCTGTCTAAACTTGCTGATCGCTTTAGTATGGACTCGAACTGTGTGAATCTCAGTCGGATCAATAGAGGGCACAGATCACAGGCTTGTGCATCAACACTCTCCGCATTATTGGGTGGCTCAGCAGCAGCAAATGGAAGTAATTGATTTTCCCCCAGTGCGGTCCTGCCTGTTAATTTAAGGATCCACGTCCTCAATGATTGTATTCCACAGACTCAGACAGAGGGGGAAATAGGCTCAGTAATCAGGTTTCACAAGTCTACCACTACAGTCCTCTCCAAATTGTCAAAATCTTACCCACACTGTCTTTTCAATTTCACCTCTTTATTGCTTTCAATAACACTCTTCAGCTTGCCTAGGTCTTTGTTCTTCTAGATATTGCCTGTGAACATACCAAATATTTGGTATACTCTCTTTATACTTTCTTTCTCCTCCATCTTACCATTCTCTGTAGGCCTATTAAATATAAAATATAATAAGAGACGCCTTATCCCTGATCGAGGTTTTCACATGATGAGCCAACCTCATTCTGCCTGTCATTACAGTCTCTTGCTTACAATAAGCAGTGGCAGGCTCCCTCCCCACACCGCTGTTACACTGATGTGCCTCGTTGGATGTTTGTACGCACAATGCATACACACAAACACACACATACCCTGAAAGCACTGCTGCTCTACACATCTCACAAAGTGGCTTGTTTACAGCAAATTCTCCACACTCAGCAGAAAGAGATCCAATTGGTTAGGTGTGTGTGTGTGACTCATTTGTAAAGTTGAAGGAGGTACAATAAAGCCACACAGATTCACAGCAAATCCACACAAACAGGGATTCATGCGTGTGAATGTGAAATTTGACTTCTTTGCACACAGAATTCACAACAGGACACTATACAGTGATTCTAAGGGAGAAGGCTGTCAAAATAGAGAGGGAGAGAGAGAGTACAGAGAAACCTTCCTCTACCCTTCAGTTGATCGCTCTGTGCCAACGCATAGGGACTCTCATGCAATACACACAGTTGTGCGGCTTGTGCCACAAAGACACAAGAAGCAACACGACCAAAATCCCAAGAAAACATCTGAGGTTACCATAGTAACGATATGACACATCATCATAGAATGCCATCATCGCTGGCTGCATTCTCTCTGCTGAACTGACATAAGTAATTCACTGTGATTCCATTATTTTACTATTATTCTCCTAGTGGTCAGATGAGTCATCATAAAGACTCACCAGGATCATATTAATTAAGCATCAAACAGAACAAAATGGACTGAAACAAAGAGGGACTACCGGAACTTGTCCAATATGAAATAGGAATGCACGATACATCGGTAAGCATATTGGAATTGGCCGATATTAGCTAAAAACCCCAGCATCAGCCAGATGTCTAGTTTAACGCCGATGTGCAAAACCGATGTCAAAGCTGACATGCATACCTATATAACGAAGGTAGATGACGTAATGACGCCACAAATACAGCGCTACACGTGCAACACAGCATTCCTAACCTAGCCCACAATGTCTGCTGTGTGGATTTATTTTGAAGTTTCAAATGAAGATAACAAAAAGGCCAAATGCAACGTTTGTGCTGCTATTATTTCCAGAGGGGAGAAAGTGAAATCCTTCAAACCTACTCATTTGAAAGTGTATCACCCCCAGACGTTCAATGCAGAAAGAAAACTAAGCGCACACTTCCAACAACTAAACAAGTTCAAGTCGAGCAGTCGTTTGAAAGAGTAAGAACATTTCAGCGAGACAACTCAAATGCGAAATCCATTAACGCCAAGATAATGGAATTCATTGCCCTTGACAATCAACCGTTCTCTGTCGTGGATGGTCCGACTGGTCGAGCACCAGTACACACTACCAAGTAGGTAGTATTGTTGAAAACGCACATCCATGAGCTACTTGCTATGGGCATCACTGCTATTAGAGTCTGACAGCACAGTGGGTCGACAAAGATTTTGTACTGAAGAAAGCCATATTGCATGCTCAAGAATGTGCTGGTTCTCATACTTGGAAACATGAACACACTCCTACCTTCATTTGAACAACTGATTCGAGAAATAAGCTTATCAACTGTGTCTGCAGCAGACGTGATACCCTCTGTCATGGCATTGAACTGCCTACACAGGCCGTGGGGTTAAAACTTGCAAAAGTACTCTACTAGAGACTGTGAACAAGCAATTTAGTGGCATTCTCTGAGCCTCTTTACTGTGTCGCCACTATGCTCGATGCTAGGTACAAGGACCACTACTTCGATGCAGACAAGAAACAGGGTTTTTGTGAAATGTTACAGACACAGCTGGACAAGATGGAAACGGACACAGTGACAGTGCGCACCGAGGAAGAGGACCCATGACAGAAGAGGCCACAGACAGACGGAGCTGAAACTTCACTGCTTGACATGTATGATGAAATCCTCGTTGAGAATGAAACGACTGAACAAATGAACAACGAAACAGCACAGCAAGTAAGTGAAAGAAATAGGTTTTGATTATGTTTTACTGGTAATGGGGATATACGTAAATGCCAACAAAATAACTTTTTGGTCAGTGTGTGTTTCAACTATTTAACTGTACTAGAATGCTTAAAAGGCCGCTCAAATTTTTTACATCGGTATCGGGTTTTTGGCAAGGAAAATATCGGAATTGGCCAAAAATGTCATATCGGTGCTTCCCTAATATGAAATGCTAATTTTCTTCCATTGCTAACTGTCTTGCTATGGCTATTTCATATAGAGGGTTACCTACTGATCATAGCATTTGTGTTCAAGACTCTGTCTGATCTGAAATCCCGCAGCTGTGGCCTTGGACTGATTCATGTAAATGTAATTTGAATTCGTAAATGTATCTTATTCTAATTCTGGCTTCTCAAACCAACATGGATTTTTTTTTAAATGACTGTGACTTGGTTAAAAAAGTCTGTGCCAGACGCTGATGTGTCTCTAAATGGATATAATGTTTATAGATCTGACAGAGGTGTGGGTATCGCCATATTCCTAAAGAAAGACTTTGAATGTCGCTGTGTGTATTACCACCTCTGTCCCTAAGCAATTTTAATGTCTTGTCCAACATGTGGGCCTTGGTAATAATGCCCAACTAACGTCAGTGGGAGTTTACCACCCTCCGTCGACCCTCCCCCTTGCTCTTAGCAAGTTGTTGGACTTGCTGTCGAACTATGCTAAATCTGAATTATTAATATTGGGTGATCTTAACCTGGATTGGTTGATGCTAGTATCAGACTGACTTGAAATATATTTGTATTGAGCTAAATTGAACTAAACCAACCTGCCCCACCGTAAATAACCCTGATAAATCTACTTTTTGGATATCATTCTTACAAACGCCACTGATATGTATACAGCCAATGGAATCTTTGCTAACTCAGTGACCATTGTCCGATTGCCTGCATTAGAGATAGTAAGCAACCTAAATCGCGCTGCGCATTATTACAAAAATATATTTTAGAACTTTGAATCAGTAGCATTTCCTGGAGTTTTGTGATTGGGAGGTTGTGTCCTCGATCTCTGATTCTGATCCTTAAATGTTTTACCTCTCGGTTTAACTCTGTTGCAGATAAGCATGCCCCATATAACAGATTAAGGGTAAAGGACTGATCTAACTCATGGTTCACACATGAATTATCTAAAAGATTTCATGAAAGAAACTTAGCATGGGCTAAGGCTAGATTGACTGATTCTACCTTTGACTGGCAGTCCTTCAGACATTTGAGAAATAGAAGTTGTACTCTGGTTAGAAAAGCAAAGTCAGCATACTTCTTAAATTGTATATCTGAGAGTGGTGGAAATCCAGCTACATTCTGGAAAGTGGTCAAATCTATTAAATAAAACTCCACCCCCCATTGCCCCACCAGGTTATGACAGCCTCTGTCCCATAACAGACAAAACATACATTTGTGGGGACTTTAAATAACCATTTTGCCTCAGCTGGCCACCTATTTGAAAGAATAGTTTATGAAAATAAGTTCCACAAGAGGGGGTCCCCTATTCACCTAGCAGAGAATGATGCACTTCCAGGCACTGACTCTTAATTATATATATATATATATATTTTTTTTACCATTTTGTCAATGATGTACTAAGTGCCTTATACATTTTTTTTTAACAAAAATCCACAGGATTTACTGCAGCTTTCTCCCCCAAATTTTTTTATTTAACAATTGCTTCTGGTGCTATCCCTAAGTTCTGGAAGGTGGCGCATGTCCTCCTCTTCACAAAGGCGGGGGATTCTTCGGACCTAGATAAGTATCGCCCTTGTTTCAAAAATATCTTTCCTTGCAAAAATATTAGTCACTGGCAAACTCTCGACTAATAACTTAAACTTCAAATTATATGTTTAACATGCACCAGTCTGATTTTAGATCTGGACATAGCACCGGCCCAGCAGCTATACTAGTCTTAAATGATGTGTTAAATTGCTTAGATCATGCCATATTTATAGACCTATCCAAGGCCTCTTATACTGTCGACCATCCCCTAGTCATCCAAATGTTGTCTGGAACGGGCATTGGCCATGCGTCTTGCAAGTGGTTTGGGAACTATCTGTCAAACAGGACACAATGTGTGCTTTCTGATGGTGTCAAGTTACCTAGATTTTACTAAAGGTGTCCTGCATGGGTCGATTTTGGGACCTGTCCTCTTTAATATTTATATACATATTATTGGTCTATCTGCAAAAACCTGTAACATTCACCTGTATGCAGATGACACTTATGTAAGCCATTGCCCCTACTGCTGACCAGGCTGTTAGAGCTGCAATCAGATTTTGTTGCCTTATTATTCAAGCCTTGTTGATTGAAAATTGGTACTTAATGTGATATTTTCTAATTATCGTAGAAATATTTCAGATGGTTTACACATTTTTGCACTGGATAGTTCTCTCATCGAGCAGGTTTCTGCCTATAAATATCTGGGCTTTTGGATTTGACAAAAATTTGACATTTAAGAAACATACGGATGAGCTAGTTAAGAAGTTGAGATTTAAAGTAGGCTTCTTTTATAGAAATAGATCATGCCTCTCCCTAAACCGCAGGTACAGGCAGCTCTTGATTATGGTGACACCATTTATCAGAATCCAGCAGCCACTATTCTTAAACCCTTGGATGCAGTGTACCATAGCGCGCTTCGCTTTTTTCACAGGTGACAGGTTTAATTTCTCCCAAAGTTCTGCTGCACAAGCTTCCAAAATATCTCACTTCTCTGTTAAAGAATAAAAATACTAGGCACCAAACCTGCTCACAGGGTTTGTTAACTCTTGAGGTCCCTCGTGTATCTACCAACATAGGTAAAAACGCCTTTAGTTTTAACGCCCCCCCATGTTTGGAATAATTTACAATCCTCATTATATCTTGAATCTGTGGCGCCAATATGGCAAATTGAAACGCTGATGAGGAATTAATTCACTAATTCATACTTTATTTGTGTTGTTGAAATGTAGTGTATCTTGTAGTTTTTTTGTGTGTGACTTGCTTGTTCTCAGGGCACCATTGAGAACGAGACCCTGATCTCAAATGGGCTCCCCTGAAGAAATAAAAGTAACATTAAAAAAAATAACACCAACAAAAATGTGCTACGTTGTGCCCTTATGAATACAACTCAGGCCAGGGCTCCACCCAGATCAATATTAAAGCCATTTGTCCTGAGTGCCTACTGTAATATCCTCTCTTAAGGTCATACTGCATCTCCACACTCAGAGTCGGCACAGCCGCAGCACTCAGAAACCAGGTCAGCATTAACGGTCTCCATTCAGACCACAGAAAGCATAGAGACCAGCGGTCAGGGGCTAAGAGAGGGGAGTATGATTATCCTGATTATCCCCATCATCACCATCTTCTTATTCATCATCATCATAGCACTGCATGGCGACATTGAGAGAGCTCGGAGTCGGTCTGTTGTTTTGCTTTGTTTGTTCGTAATATGATCAAGCTATTGAATTGATCATGAACATGATCGTTATCATCACTCTGTCCTCTACCGTCTTCCTTCACTCCCACTGAATCAACAAACCATTTGGAGGGAAGAAGTGCTGGTAAAGTATTGGCCCATGCTGCAGGGTTAAAATGCCATGTTATCCTCTTCACAGAACACTACGGCTGTCACCGACTAAAAAAATACACCTTATGGAACAGCGGGGACTGTGACGAGAGACACACAAATGTACAGACACATGCATACACATACATTTTGATATTGTTGTATGGTGGTATCAAACATTTTGTATTGTAGATATGTAGTGGTGTAATAATGTTAAATTATGTACTGTTTTATATGTAATGTAAGTGCTTTAATATGATTGGACCCCAGGTAGAGTGCAGATCCCTAATAAACACAAAAATACAAACCAAACAATCGACCAGTCGACTACATGGGGTCAGTCCTACAGAGCACACAGGAAAACGTTTGAGATCTTTAGAGACCACAGGGAGAGAGAGCGGGATGGAGGGGGGGAAATGGAATAGAGGAACATGACGGGGGCTAGATAGGTATAGTATATTCATAGAGTATGTGTAGCAGACTTCAGTCTTCAGGTTGGAGGAGGTTGCAGGGGGCTAAGGGTTGGATGTGAGGAGAGGGCATTACACAATAGTTGCATTTTGTTACTCTTTCACGAAGTGAAAAGTAGGCAGAGGGCTGAATAATGCATCTTTACACAAGCTGTCCTCACACACAAACACATGTAGGCACACTGACAGGCACACTGACAGGCACACTGACAGGCACACTGACAGGCGCACACACACAAACAATTATGGAGTAAATTAAAATCATGGTCCAAAGAAACGGGAGGAATGAAACCCCTAGATATTATACTGCTTTATGGCATATTTTTATTCCTAACAAGAAGTGATGATGGCAGATACAAACTTCAGATGCGGGGGTTCAGAGGGGAAATGGAGGCTGGCCTAGTTCTCTGTCCAGTTCTTGGTTGGGGCTGCGGCAGGACACGTTGAGTTCTGGCCCAGATACACCTAACTTCTGTGAGCCTTACTAGATATCTAGGACACAGTGCTCCATCCACTATACTGTTCATGCATTCACACAACGACACACACAGGCACACACACACAAACATTAAACGCACATACACGCGTACTGACGCCACACATACGCTGCAGCTACTGTCTTATCTATCCTATTGCCACTTTACCCCTACCTATATGTATATACTGTAGCTACCTCTATTACCTCGTACCTTTGCACATCAACTCGGTACTGGTACTCCCTGTATATAGCCTATGTTATTTTTACTCGTTATTTACAGTGTATTTATTCCTTGTGTCACTATTTCTATTTTTATCTTTAACTCTGCATTGTTGGAAAAGGACCTGTAAGTAAGCATTTCACTGTTAGTCCACACCTGTAGTTTATGAACCATGTGACAACTAAAACTTGATTTGATTTGAAATGCGCACACACACACACACACACACACACACACACTCACATAATACAAACACATTTATCATGTCGTTCTCTAAAACGCTGAAATAAACACCCTGTTCACAGTAAATTGTGAATGATGTGCATCCGCCATCCACACAAACAGTCATAGTGGAATTGCCATGATATCTGTGTATTCTTCTTCAAAAGCTGCCATTCAGTTGGGCATGACAGATCCCTTGTGGCACCTGCAAGAAGCCCTGTGTTTTGAAGCACCAACGTGGGAGTTCTTTGCAGGTAGATTTGCATATACGCTCTCTGGGGGACCAATGGGCACCTGAGTGGGAGGGGCCTCTGTCAGCTTTGATGGCGTCACATTTTAGGGCCGATTCATGGGTTCAGTGAGTAGTATTTTATCAATGAACCAAGAGTTCTGCCACTGGGAGAGTGACACCACTCCCTCAGGCATCACGAGTGAGGCCCACAGCTCTACAGAGGCGTGGTGTGGTGAAGGGAGCACATATCAAGGGGAATGTCCTAAGCCCAACAGGTTGCATTTCCGCAAACTCTAACACATTGGTTGGTTGTACTCATATTATCACATCTTAAAAAGCCTGGAACCATATTAAAGGGATAGTGTGATATTTAGCCAATTCAACTATTTTTCTACTTACCCAGAGTCAAATGAACTCATGGGTACCCGCATGCTAGCTGTTCCGGTAGACTTCCAATCATTGTGCTAACGCTAGTAACCAATGGCTCTTCAACTTCCTTCAAACTGCACACGGAGACATAGAAATGGTATCCATTAGTTAATCTGATGCTGGGTAAGTAGAAAGGGCTTAATTGACAAAACCTTGCACTATCCCTTTAACGATATGCCAATCAAAATGACATTAATTCAAGAGAGCAATCAATATGCACAGTGAGGTAGACAGGCAACTACCCTGAGAATAAAGCACTACACTAACCTCCCCTGGCCTCATTCTCTTACTGTTATGGTTGTGCTGCTGGACACAAAACACAATCTCTGCCTGTCCCTGACCTCCAAAGAGTCACATGAATAAATTAACACTCTAAACCTCTCCAAGGCATCTCTTATTCCCGTTATATAACAGTAGTCAAGTCCAGTCACATGGTGTAGAACTTCCCTAGCACAATCGGAGGCTTGTTTAAGATGATCTGTAAGTGGAGCCTAATTGGTTTCAAGAGGCATCTCTGTGGAATGTCTAAAGCAGAGTGCCCCCCCAAAAAAAAGCAGGAATCTGGGCTGCTTTCAGTGCACTCCCCAGGGGATTGAGAAGAAGCTCCAGTACTCTGCTTTGAACAAGCAATGCATGCACACACACATTAATGAAAACCGCTGGTCTGAAAAACAGAGCCTGGATTTACACATACTGTAAGTTAAACAAAATGACATATGATTTTGTCAAACATCTTCGTTGATTTTGTGGTTGAAAAATCTACATCTTTATCCTTTCTCTTCTGTTTAATACTGTATCTTTCTCGCTTGCTTTCTCATGGACAGTGAATATGCACTTTGAATTTCAGACAGGCTACTAGGCTTGGGCTGTATACCGTGTATACCGGGGTATTTTGTAATACCCACGGTAACATTTTCAATACCGTCATTTGAATATTTGTTATATACCTGCAGTCAATTCGTGCACTTGGTTAATAGATAAAGCAGACCACATTCTTCATTTCACCTTTTGCAAAAAAAAAAATCATCATGGAGCAATTCCCCAAAGCAGCTAATTGTAAACAAACATACCATGTGACTGGCTCAACAAGCATTTGTCGCAAACGCGAAGCTTTGCGAAGTGACGATCCACTGTTGTGCAGTGCAAGCGAGATGATCAAGTTACACTTGAAATTCACTACTAATGTTTGCCAGCTAAATATCATAACTATAAGTTTAACTACCTAAGATGTGCCAAATAAATGTTCTCAGGGCTCCAGCTAGGCATTTGCAAGCTTCTCGGTTACAACAGAGACAAATCAATCCCCTTCTGGATTAAGAGCCATGCGGTCTAATATTTGTTTTGTGCGTGCAGCAAACTGTGAGTGGCCTTTTTAGATATTTGTGTCACTTTGTGAGATGGGTTGTCTGTCCTTGCAATTAGTTTATGTTCACTTGCACTTCACTTGTAATCATTAAGCTAGCATCCACTATGGGAATTTGCTAGTACTTTGTTAGCATTCATTATTTAATTACAAAGAAATAGCACCCCCTGTGTGCACTGCCGGTAATACTGTATGCCCTGGTATGGTACAGCAACGGTATGAAAAACAGAATACCGCCCAACCCTACAGGCTACCATAGGGAATAGTCAAGAGCTGTGTTCTCCTTTCTCTCACACTCATTTATACAGCGGGGGTCCGAAATTATTGACACCCTTGATAGGGTTGTAAAGTCACAAGCTTGATTGACTCATTGCGTGCTAGGAACAGTGGCGTCTATTCATGGATGCCAAGGGAAGCCAGACTTCCTCATAAAATTAACAAATACATTATTTTTTAAACTAACTCATTTAACTTTCGTCTCGTTGTGTTTCATAAATTTCCTTCAGTTCGCAAGAGGCTGAATGTATCTCACTGGAGAAAGCATCCGAGCGAATGAAACAGCGCCCCTCTGTCTCAGTACGTGTAGCGTATCTATCTGATGCTGTCTGGTCAAAAAGAGTATGACATTGTTGCTGCCCGTAGCATTGAACGCAATGGAAGCCAATTGGCATCCCTTGATAAAAAAAGTATAGCCAATCAGCGAGTGAGCTCAGCTGTGAATGGTCCTGCCGCACCCAAAAACATTTTTTCAAGGGAAACAGTTTGGATTTAGCTTCAGACCAATCACATCACATCAGAAGCCAAACGTCATTGACGGAAAAATGCTTAAATTGTTGGATCTCATTTTGTCGTTGTCCTCCGGTGGCTAGCTAACTAGCAAAAATCGTCCCTTTCCTAAATTAGCCATATAGGAATTTAGACTTTTTTTACAAATACCGGGGTGTTTGTAAAAAGCCAAGGGATGGTTTTTCAACACTGTTGAAACTATTTCTTTGAAGTGTTTTAATAAATGTGAATATTCATAGCTACTTATGTAAATACCTGCAGTCAACTTGTACAATAGGTTTAGGAGATAAAGAACGTTGCGTTCTTCATTTCATCGGTCACATTATTATGTAGCTTACGGGTGTCCCCAGTCACGTCACGTGGTGTTTGTTTACAAGCACACAATGACCAAAGACCGGAGCCTTGTGAGTCACTCACTGTCATGCAGCATTCGCCTGGTGAACTAATTACATTATGGAATTCACAACTAAATGTTTGCTATTAAGTTAACTGTCTAAAATGTGCTAAATGCTCTGCAGTTGTGAATTTGGTTTGCTAATGCAATCTCCATACACAAACATTGGCTGTAGAATGGCTTTACTGGACTTTCAGTGTGGCACCGTCATATGATACCACCTTTCCACCAAGTCAGTTCATCAAATTTCTGCCCTGCCCCGGTCAACTGTAAGTGTTGTGAAGTGGAAACGTCTGGGAGGATCAACGGCTAAGCCGTGAAGTGGTAGGTCACACAAGCTCACAGAAGGGACTGCAGAGTGCTGAAGCGTGTAAAAATCGTCTGACCTTGGTTGCTACACTCACTACCGAGTTCCAAACTACCTCTGGAAGCAAGGTCAGCACAAGAACTGTTCGTCGGGAGCTTCATGAAATGGGTTTCCATGGCCGAGCAGCCGCATACAAGCCTAAGATCACCATGCGCAATGCCAAGCGCCGGCAGGAGTGGTGTAAAGCTCGCCACCATTGGACTCCGGCGCAGTGGAAAAGCGTTCTCTGGAGTGATGAATCACGATCTGGAGTGATGAATCACCATCTGGCAGTCTGACGGACGAATCTGGGTTTGGCAGATGCCAGGAGAACGCTACCTGCCCGAATGCATGGCGTCAACTGTAAAGTTTGGTGGAGGAAGAATAATGGTCTGAGGCTGTTTTTCATGGTTTGAGCTAGGCCCCTTAGTTCCAGTGAAGGGAAATCTTAACGCTACAGCATACAGTGACATTATAGAAGATTCTGTGCTTTCAACTTTGTGGCAACAGTTTGGGGTAGGCCCTTTCCTGTTTCAGCATGACAATGCCCCTGTGCAAAAAGCGAGGTACATACAGAAATGGTTTGTAGAGGTCTCTGTGGAGGAACTTGACTGGCCAGCACAGAGCCCAGACGTCAACCCCATCGAACTTTGGGATGAATTGGAACGCCTGGAACGCCAGGCCTAATCTCCCACCATCAGGGCCCTACCTCACTAATGCCTGTGGCAAAATGAAAGCAAGTCCTTGCAGCAATGTTCCAACATCTAGTGGAAAGCCTTCCCAGAAAAGTGGCGGCTGTTATAGCAGCAAAGGGGGACCAACTCCATATTAATGCCCATGATTTTGGAATGAGATGTTCGACGAGCAGGTGTCCACACACACTACAAGACCAAATGTATCTAGCTAAGTGGTTAGCTTCTTCAAAAATCAAGCATTCACTTGGTAACAGCAGAAAATACCCTCCTGGATCAATAGACTTGCTGGTTATCTACTTAGGGAGTGGTGGGGCGCTCGGTGAAATGCAAGGCGCCAAATTCAAAATCCAAAAGTTGAATTATTAAACATTCATCAATATACAAGTGTTGCATAGTCATCAAAAGCTCTGCTTCTTGGCAATATCACAGCGTTGTCAGATTTCAAAAAGGCTTTACAGCGAAAGCACTACATTTGATTGTTTTAGGGTAGCACCTCCAATATGTTCCCATTAGCATAAATTCATAAACCATCGCGGTTCACACAAAACACATTTCACAGCGAAAACAAATCCCTTACCTTTTGAAGAACTTCTGCTGAGGGCTTCCCATGTGTCCAACGATGACATCCAATGGTTCTTTTGTTAGAAAAAGTCATTTATTATATCCATAAATCTCTGTTTGGTTGGCGCATTATGTTCATAAAACAAAGCGTACACTCGCCCATTGAAACGTGAAGAGAACTCGTTCAACCTATACACTTGTCCAAGAACTGTCACGATCTTCTAGCGGGACAGACCAAGATGCAGCGATGTTTCCAGTGTACATACCTTTTATTAACGTAACGTAACTGGCAAAACAATAAACAACACAACGATCGTAACTCCGGCGTGGCTCAACTAAAGCGCACGCACAATGTTAATATAAACAATGACCCACAACCCCAGTAACGAAAAGAACAAACATATATATGGTTCCCAATTAGAGGTAACGACAATCAGCTGCCTCTAAATGGGAACCATCAAACCAACATAGAAATATAACACCTAGAACACAAAACCCTTCTAACCAAAACTCAAAACTAAACACCAGCCTGCTAAACCAGGCCTGGACGTTACAAGAACAATCAAACATCATTGATAATGTATCCTTAGGAACACTTTATGTATATTTAGTATAATATTTCAACCGGATTATAAACTGGGCGATAGGAAAGGAAAAAACCACAGCGCGCGCAAACCCGTGAACGCGCATCCTCTTCTGTTTACATCCGATGACCACTTCGGAAATTCTTCTTCTATTACCATCCAGAGCAACTAAACATCAAACACTGTCTAGAGACTGTTGACATCCAGTGGAAGCAATAGGTACTCCAATCTTACTCCCATATATGGTCATTTTCAATAGGGAGGGGTTCTTAATGAGGCAATGAGTCAAAACCACTTTTTCCAGGACAGAAATTCCTCGGGTTTTCGCCTGCTATATCCGTTCTGTTATACTCACAGACAATATTTTAACACTCTTAGAAACTTCAGAGTGTTTCCTATCCAATAGTACTAAGTATGTGCATATCCTATATTCTGGGCCTGAGTAATTGGATGATGCTGAAATGTTAAAGTTAAAATGGTGCTAGAATAGTGAAGGCAGCTTTTGTTTTCTTTGCGACTTGCGGTAACTCTCAGTGGTTGTAAATCAATAGTTGTTTAGTAGTCCGAAAATGTCGGAAACATTATCTTGCTTGACTATGTTGTAGGTCATGTACAGTGAGGGAAAAAAAGTATTTGATCCCCTGCTGATTTTTTACGTTTGCCAACTTACAAAGACATTATCAGTCTATAATTTTAATGGTAGGTTTATTTAAACAGTGAGAGACAGAATAACAACAAACAAATCCAGAAAAACCCACGTGAAAAATGTTATAAATGGAATTGCATTTTAATGAGGAAAATAAGTATTTGACCCCTCTGCAAAACATGACTTAGTACTTGGTGGCAAAACCCTTGTTGGCAATCACAGAGGGCAGACGTTTCTTGCAGTTGGCCACCAGGTTAGCACACATCTCAGGAGAGATTTTGTCCCACTACTCTTTGCAGATCTTCTCCAAGTCATTAAGGTTTCGAGGCTGACGTTTGGCAACTCGAACCTTCAGCTCCCTCAACAGATTTTCTATAGGATTAAGGTCTGGAGACTGGCTAGGCCACTCCAGGTGATTCTTCTTGAGCCACTCCTTTGTTGCATTGGCCGTGTGTTTTGGGTCATTGTCATGCTGGAATACCCATCCATGACCCATTTTCAATGCCCTGGCTGAGGGAAGGAGGTTCTCACCCAAGATTTGTCGGTACATGGCCCCGTCCATCGTCCCTTTGATGCGGTGAAGTTGTCCTGTCCCCTTAGCAGAAAAACACCCCCAAAGCATAATGTTTCCACCTCCATGTTTGATGGTGGGCATGGTGTTCTTGGGGTCATAGGCAGCATTCCTCCTCCTCCAAACACGGCGAGTTGAGTTGATGCCAAAGAGCTCCATTTTGGTCTCATCTGACCACAACACTTTCAGACAGTTGTCCTCTGAATCATTCAGATGTTCATCGGCAAACTTCAGACGGGCATGTATATGTGCTTTCTTGAGCAGGGGGACCTTGTGGGCGCTGCAGGATTTCAGTCCTTCACGGTGTAGTGTGTTACCAATTGTTTTCTTGGTGACTATGGTCCCAGCTGCCTTGAGATCATTGACAAGATCCTCCCGTGTAGTTCTGGGCTGATTCCTCACCGTTCTCATGATCATTGCAACCCGACGAGGTGAGATCTTGCATGGAGCCCCAGGCCGAGGGAGATTGACAGTTCTTTTGTGTTTCTTCCATTTGCGAATAATCGCTCCAACTGTTGTCACCTTCTGACCAAGCTGCTTGGCGATGGTCTTGTAGCCCATTCCAGCCTTGTGTAGGTATACAATCTTGTCCCTGACATCCTTGGGGAGCTCTTCGGTCTTGGCCATGGTGGAGAGTTTAGAATCTGATTGATTGATTGCTTCTGTGGACAGGTAACACACTGAGATTAGGAGCACTCCCTTTAAGAGTGTGCTCCTAATCTCAGCTCGTTACCTGTATAAAAGACACATGGGAGCCAGAAATCTTTCTGATTGAGAGGGGGTCAAATACTTATTTCCCTTGTTAAAATGCAATTCCATTCATAACATTTTTCACATGCATTTCTCTGGATTTTTTTGTTGTTATTCTGTCTCTCACTGTTCAAATAAACCTACCATTAAAATGATAGACTGATAATTTCTTTGTCAATGGGCAAACATACAAAATCAGCAGGGGATCAAATACTTCTTTCCCTCACTGTAACTGTTTGTTACACGCACTATGTTTTGTGGACTTCACCGGACAGATGTTGCTGTCAGTTTTTTTTATAAAAAAAATATGTGTGGTTGAATTTATTCTGCCACTGTGTCTTCTTATTGTCTTGGCATTAGGCCTACAATGGCTTGCGAAAGTATTCACTCCCTTGGCATTTGTCCTATTATGTTGCCTTACAACCTGGATTAAAACATTTATTTTGGGGGGAGGTTTGTATCATTTGATTTACACAACATGCCTACCACTTTGAAGATGCAAAATATATTTTATTGTGAAACAAACAATAAATAGGACAAAAAAAACAGAAGAATTGAGCATGCATAACTATTCACCCCCAAATTCAATACCTTGTAGACCCACCTTTTGCAGCAATTACATCTGCAAGTCTCTTGGGGTATGTCTCTATAAGCTTGGTACATCTAGCCACTGGGATTTTCGCACATTCTTCAAGGCAAAACTGCTCCAGCTCCTTCAAGTTGGATGGGTTCCTGCTGGTGTACAGCAATCTTTAAGTCATACCACAGATTCTCAATTGGATTGAGGTCTGGACTTTGACTAGGCCATTCCAAGACATTTAAATGTTTCCCCTTAAATCACTCGAGTGTTGCTTTAGCAGTATGCTTAGGGTCAAAGGTGAACCTCTGTCCCAGTCTCAAATCTCTGGAAGACTGAAACAGGTTTTCCCTGTATTTAGCGCCATTCATCATTCCTTCAATTCTGACCAGTTTCCCAGTCCCTGCCAATGAAAAACATCCCACAGCATGATGAGGTGTTGGGTTTGCACCAGACATAGCATTTTCCTTGATGACCAAAAAAGCTAAATTTTAGTCTCATCTGAAGAGAGTACCTTCTTCAATATTTTTGGGGACAGTCTCCCACTGTCAGGCTCTTGTGTAGCTGGTGCATGAAGTCAGGTGCAGGAGAACAGTACTGAGTGATCAAAAACTTTACTCAAACAAATATACATACAAAACGCTAAACGCGTAAATACAAATAAACATGCCATACGCAAAACAGGCGAGGCATATATGAAATGCACCAGCCGGAAAGAAGCGGCTTCACAATAAACAATCACACACAAGGACATGGGGGAAACCAGAGGGTTAAATACACAACAATCCTACACGACATGCATCAAGCACACTTATCTCATTAGTGTTGCTGAGATAAGAGACATTATGACAGACTAATTTGCAATTGACTGTCATAGCTCCACAACGAAACGAATGTGATGATGAGTTGAGAAGACAATCAGAAATACTGTTAGAATGTTTCAATTGTCTGCCATAGCTCCAAATAAAAAAAGTTAACATTGTCTGTTAATTACCCCCCAAAAAAATCACAGTTGGGGTCACGAGCATTTTAAGATATCAATCATGGGCCAAAATAGTTTATTTATTAGTCTATAAATAAATCTATTTGCCAAAATTTGTCATCTCTCCAATGTCTTACTCGACTAGTAGTTGTTCTGAAATGTTTATTGCTTGCCTACATTTTACTCCCTCCTCTATGTTTAATATAACACACGTACATAAATTATTAATTTTGTTTTCCATCCTGAGGGGGGGTGGCAAGACCCTCAATCCCCCATCCCTTCGTGCTTTTCCCTCTTATGGCTTTTTCTAAATTTTTTTAAACACTTTTTCTGGTTTTAGTTTTTAAGAATGTAGGTACAGTAGTAATAATAAAATAATAATAATAAATAAAAAAATTGTACTCTGGGTATAAGTCAACATGAGTGCATTACCATAATCACAGTAAATTGTTATAATAATATACTAAAATTATGTATAATAATATAATAAACAAAACTATGACTGAATGTGCCTCCGTGAAAAATATCCTCCCCAAAAGGTCCCTTCACCCTCAATAGGACACCCCCAGCACCTCCACCATCCCCATCAACCTCCCCCCACCCCCCACCCCTCAACCACAAAACACAATAATGAGTTTAAAAAAAATGATATACCAAGATATATATACACATACACACGTACAGTACATATACATAAACATATTCACAGGACACTCAACTTATCTCTTATCTCTTTTCCTACATCAGATATGCTGGTGACATTTCCACCTGGATGACAGCACATAATTAGCAAGACGGAGATGCTCTTCATCCGAGGGAATGCCTGCCCATTCTCAGATAATCCGAGATGATCACGTGTCATTTACATTCCAGCCCTTGTCAGCTCCAGATCTGACTACTTCAACTCCCACCCTGCTGGAATCCCTGCATTCTCAGATTCCCCTCTGTTATTCATCTCTATATTATAATCAATATAGTGTTTTGAAATGCTGTACTTTATTAACACATATGTTCAGATCATTCCTGAGAGAGAAGTGGTGTAATATCTCCAGATAGGCATGTGGTACCCTTCCACACCCATGCCAACAAGATGTTACTTCTTGTGGGGTCTTTGCCTTGAAAGTAAGTATGAGAGTATAAGTAATGTACAATTAACCTACTGAAAGTATACTGACTAAAAGGCAAAACAGAACTGTAATTATATTATAGCGGTGTCGTTGTATACTTGAGAATTAGAATCTTAAGTGTAACAATTTTGTTGGAGAAAACTGAAATGCCCATTAATATTTTTCCCAGTTTGCTGAATGTGTTCTGAAGGAGGAGTCGATTGTCTTTTCAAATACGGACAAAGGTGTTAACATCATGAGAGAAGAAATAGCAGTCGCTCTCCTCCAAAACACTGGTATGTTCAATTTCTAATGTAATATAATTGTAGATACAAAAACATTTATATGGATCTTTCAAGGTTATCTTTGATCTAACTTCTGACTAGATGGCCACTAAAACACATGTATTTAAATAATTAAGTTACAAGAAACCTATACTATTCCCTTGTTCCCTGTTTGCTCAGAAAAATACATGTAAAGATGTATAGACTACTTGACATTATGTTTTGCTAGATGACCTGAGCCAACTGTGCCACTTCTGTGGGGAGATGGACAATAATGAGGAAGACACTAACTGGGTAATTGCTTGTTCACTTCTAAAGGCACATTTTTACGAGTACGAATTTGTATAAGCAGTAACATTTCTATAGGTAGTATCATCCGCTTTGTCTGATAATGAAATAATTGTAATTCAAGAAAATGTAGTTCATATTTTAATATATAAAAAAAGTTCTTCATAAATTTCAGATTGGTTGTGACCGCTGCCCACGATGGTTCCACCAGTCCTGTTTGAAAACCATCCCATTATTGGAGGATTATGTCTGTGCTTCCTGTCAGGACTAGGTTAGGCCTTGCTTTCCAGGCGACAGTATCACCTGGAAAACTTTCCATAAAAAGTGGACTAAATGTTCATTCGAGCTGTTGCAGCTTTCCAATATTTGTTTATGTTTTTTTTTCATTTATTGTCATTTTATATCTTATTTTGCAAATATCGAAATGTGTATTTCTTAATTAATGTTTGTTAACAAACTTAACTTTATTATGTTTTTGTGTATTATCATTATTTTCTTAAACATTACAAAATGTTTTTAAACTAAATGTTTATGTTTCTTTATACTCTAATTTTGCTTTCTGTGGAACACACTACTGGTCAACATGAGCTAATTCTTCATTGCTATGACTTGCTTGCTAGTTGAGATTTCTGATCACATTAGGCTGCGTTTCATTACATTTTTCATGTCGGTTTGATCGCGGGAAGGCACTAGTAATGTCTGCAGTTTTCGGGTTTGGCTATTTGTTTCAAGTGTATAAGTCTATAAATAAATATCCTTGCCAAAATTCGTCATCTCTCCAATGTCTTACTCGACTATTAGTTGTCATGAAAAGTTTATTGCTTGCCTACATTTTACTCCTTCCTCTATGTTTAATATAACACACATACATTAATTATTAATTTTGGTTGCCTATCCTGATGTGAAGTTTGTTCTATAGAAAGTATTTGACTCACACTTCTGAATAATTTTGGTAATTCATGTTGACCAGCAGTGTGTGCCACAGAAAGTATTTGACTCTAGCCACAAAATTACAGAAATTAGAAGGGGGATTTGGAAGGCAAAAATTGACTTGCCAAACCCCCCATTCAAATGTCCTTAATTTTGTGTCAAATACTTTCTGTGGCACACACTACTGGTCAACATGAATTACCAAAATTATTCAGAAGTGTGAGTCAAATACTTTCTATAGAACAAACTTCACATCAGGATAGGCAACCAAAATTAATAATTAATGTGTGTGTGTGTTATATTAAACATAGAGGGAGAAAAATGTAAGCAAGCAATAAACATTTCAGAACAACTACTAGTCAAATAAGACATGGGCGAGATGACGAATTTTGGCAAGGATATTTATTTATAGACTAATACACTTGAAACAAATAGCCAAACCCGAAAACTGCAGACATTACTAGTGCCTCCCCCGTGATCAAACTGAAATAAAAAATTTCATGAAACGCAGCCTAACGTGATCAGAAATCTCAACTAGCAAGCAAGACGCAGCAATGAAGAATTGAGTGCCTGCGCGTTCACGCGATGGGGGGGAGGGGATTCTGGCAGGGGGGAGCTTCTCAACACCGGCACTGCTACCATCCTTCTTTTACAACTTCACCAAATATTCCCTAACATTAAACTACTGTTCTGGCCCTCCTATTAATTTTCAACTCTCCATTTCTCAGCTTTTCACTTATTGAATTAAACTCCAACATTGTCCTTTTTGTCTCAGTGAATCGACATTAACTTTTTCTGTTCCCAAAAGCATTTGGCAATTGGTATGTATTTAGCGTGATACTGTTGTTACAGGCTGACTACACACTCGCGTTCCGTGCGCGAGACTTGCAAAATAAAATTCAAAATCTATATTATTCAAATATTGCACCCACACTGCTCGCGCGCGCCAACGAGCGTCTGTGTTGCCAAGGGCTAAAATAGAATTCGGTTCTATTTCTGACACAGATCGCGCTGCAAGTCCTGCCTCTCCCATCTCCTCATTGGTTATACCCACGTGGGTGACTGAAAGACGAACGAGGTCGGTGGCAGTAATGCACCTAATTTATGAAAGTTGCCAATCGCAATATAAAGTCCAGAGAAGAAAAAGCCTGGAAGGAGGAGAGATGACTAGAAACGATTCGGTTGACCGTTTTATGTGTGAATTAATTGTCGGAGTAGAGGACCTTGTGCATTTCAGGTAAAATAACAACTCAATGTTTATATCCCAGGACAAATTAGCTAGCAATCTAAATAGGACAAATTAGCTAGCAAGTGCAAGCTAGCTAACTAAATTGCCATACATGTTTAATGCTTTTTTGACCTGTCCCCAAATTAATGTAATTGGTTCAGTTTTTGTTTTGATATTTTAACCTGCGTGTAATGATCGCGTTTGGTGTGGGGGGACAAAATATATTTATGCACGATGGCGCACGCGCGCAGCCGGTTTGGGTTCCGTGTTATGCCCTGATCTTTAGGTTAAGGCTATACACTGACACCATGCAAAAATAATGAAAGAAAACCTTAATGTAGCCTATAGATATGAATTGCACAATAATGATACATTTATGGAATGTTAATGCATTGTTTTCTCTTTATTCAACCCTTCCTGCCTCCACCCACCAACCCTTCATCCACACAATATGTCATAACCCTAAAATCAGCCCATCCCGCAGATATAACCACAGGGACTGCATGTTATGAGACAACCGCGCATCACTAACTCACTCACGCGCACCAAATACACACACACACACACACACCACACCGAGCGACCTTTCTCCTTTCTGTTTTTATCTCAGCACCCAGCTGAGCTGATCTCTTTGAAGACACCTTCAGTGTGAAACTAGATTTGTTATGAACACCGTCTCCTGTTTATCACCAGAAGCGAGTACAAAGTTAGAGAATTGTAAATATTGAATACCTTTAGAAACTGGCATATTCTGTAAGTACAGAGATATACCATTTTAACAAAGCTACTGTACACTCTTAGAAAAGGATTCCAAAAGGGTTCTTCAGTTGTCCCCATAGAATAACAAGTATAACCATTTTGGTTTCCGTGTAGAACAATGTAGAACAGTATGTAGAAAGGGTTCTACATGGAACCCAAAATGGGTCTACTTGGAACCAAAAGGGTTTTACCTGGAACCAACAAGGTTTATTCAAAGGTTTCTTCTATGAGGACAGCTGAAGAACCCTTTCAGGTTGTAGATAGCATATTTTTATTGAAGAGTGTAGCCTACTACTACACAAAAGGGGATAGTTAAGTAGTCTATCAGTCACCCAAAGTCCAAGGGTTGTTTGTGATGTTATTGCTATCCTATTACAGAACAGTATGTCCAACTTGTGAAGTTGTTGAGGTATTCCTTTCGCACCACGAATCAGATAATACTACAGTATGAACACCATATATCAGTCAGGTATTGGATTACTACTGGCATAAGGGAAATTAGTCAGTACTAGTGAGAGGCTAAAAGCTGCAGGCACAGGGCTACCGCTCTGTTTAATAGATGGAGGGAGGGAGAGAGAGAGAGAAATTGAGAAACTAATGCTGAAGATGAAAGAAAGCTGGGACTCCGTATTCCATGCAATCTTTCTCCATGTCTGCCCCGCTGTTTTGTTCTTCAAAGCCTCATGCTCATGGAACGCACATACCCAAGTCACAAACTTGCACACACTACATAGAGCACATTACGCACACAGTTCATTACTGCAGTGGTAAGGTGAGGTTTGCCAAAGCAAAGTGCTTCTTTTGAGACTTACCTTAGCTCATGCTTCAACACTTTCATCCAGCTAGTGTTTGCATGACCGTTGTAAAGAAAGGCTTGAGTGTTGCAGTGGGATCCAGCCATATAACGGTCTGTTTATACGACACTAGTTCATTGTCACAAAGGCTCTAAGTAGTTCTGAGAAATAATGCAACGCACAACAGCCATGCAAGGAGGAGTGCCACAATCAATCCTATAGGCTCTCTCTTATCTCCTCGCTATACATTTTCTCTTGGACATCAACCTGAATACTCAATTATGGTCGAGGCCTTTGTAGGCAAGGAACGCTCTAATATTACTGCCTGATGTAGGCCATATGCAGTTTTTCAAGAAGCCAAGATATACTGTTTCTTAGAGACCCAGGTAGAAACATACGCAACACTTAATGGGTGCTCTTGACATGAAACCAAGTCAGCAACTTCCATACAATCGACTGAATGGCATGTGATGCCACTATCGTTTTAATGTGTAGAGATCAGATACATCGATGGATAACTCATTAAAACTCCTACAGCCCCACTGTGACGCTGGCACGTTTTGGACTTCTAACCCCTTTTAAACATTGTGTGTTTGAGCTAGAGACTGCTGGGTTGTTGCATTGGATTAGTCTATTTCTTCTGCACCATTAGTCTGTGTGATTAACGCGGGCTGAGCTAGAGCATCACAAGTGTCGTTAGAAGGTAAGAGATTCTTCTACATAGAAGAGCATAGGAAATCCCAGGACATAGTGTCTATAATACTGTAATAAGCTCACAAAGTTGCAGTCACAAATATCACAGTTGTCACTGACTAGTTGGATATTCATGTCCCACTGAGGTAACAATTTATGTACTTACAGCATTCTTATTATCAGGTTTTGCTTGGCGGACATTTGTCAATAAAACCCATGAATGCAACTGTATATGTCAAATCATTTTGTGTTGTACTTGTAGCACTGGATGTCCTGAAAATAAAATGGAAAAACACTTCAAAGTGAGGCTAAACTGGGACTGACAAAGTCTCTGTCGCTCTCTCTCCAAACATAGTCTTGAATTAATGCCCTCAAATGTTCACGATGTGAAAGGAATTCTATCAACCGCCACCTTGCACCACAGCATAACATTTACTTAATGCATGTGCATCTACGCATAATGATAATGGGGAAAGTGATGAACATACACAGCATGCTCATTCTGGGTGAGGTGGTGTGGAGGCGGGGTTTTAACTGAAGTAATTAGGTATTCATGTAACTTGTGATTCAGACAAAACAGAAATGATAGAAATTATATGATTTGAAAATTGAGAATATATGTCTCCTCCCCATTTTTTCCATGCCAGCCTTGAGCCTCAAGGCTCCTCCATTAATCAAAAGTAAAGGGGGCGAAAAATTACACAAGACTTTACCGTAATTCTGTTACCAAACTTAAATAACTTAAATAGTAAATGTGTTTTTGTGAAATGTTCTGTGTAAATTGTTCAAAAGTAGTCCTTGTGCATATAGTTGTATAGTTTGTTTTACTGTGAAATCAATGGTTTCTGTTTGGCATACCTTTTAAAGTGAAAAATCGGAGTCTCAGCGTGATTCTGTTACCTTAGAACTGTCCTAAACACACACGAACACACACATGAACCCCCTTATCTCCATCCCCTCCTTATCATATGACCTCAACTCTGTAGTGAACGGACCTCATTTAGTAGGCTTTTCTGTCATTTTAGATAACTAGTTGGCAACGTTAGTATTTTAGCCCATTAAGGGGTATTGATGATTCAAAGCAAGGTATATTTGGTTAAGCTCCAATAGGATTACTCTCCTTTACACTAACAGCCATAAATTAGCCTTACTTTCATGCGTGCCACTATTCTTGTCTTAATTCTTCTATTATTATTCAGTCCTGTGTAGCTGGTATTGCATGGCCCGTTCAATGCCAGGGTTGTGGGTTCAATTCCCATGAGGGATCAGTATTTTAAAAAAGTATGAAACTGCACTCACTGTAAGTCACTCTGGATAAGAGTGTCTGCTAAATGACTAAAAATAACACAATGACTTCACATGCTCATATTTTTTTGCATTCAGCCAACACATTATCTTATTTTTACAGAGAATGATAGGGAAAAATGTTCCTTCTGGAAAGGCTGAAGAATAACAGGAAAATAATTGAATAAGGAGACTTCTGCATTGAGTGCAATCCCCATAAGTAATAATAATGGCTTTATGACACTGTACCCACTTGATTGATCTACAGAATAAAGAGATTGCAACCAATATTTCAGTGTCATCTTTCTGGAACAGTTGTTTTCTTGTCATCAAGAACAACAACAAAGATTACATTGGCATAGCTTGGCAGAAATAGGTGTGAAATATGGTCTTAGTTGCTAGACTATGCATGGCCCACATTTTACATTTTATTTCACTGTCCAATCTAAAGTTGAACACCCACACCCCCGACCCCTTCTTTCATATCTAGTCCGCAAGCAAGACCTTGCTTGAGGAGGCTATCATTTTAGAAATATTTCCTCCAAAATTCTCGAGGTGGAACGAGTTTAGCGTATAATGCTAGCAGAAGGCAACATAGTGATGAAATTGCTTGATCCCAATGAATGTAGCCTTCAGAGGCTACACTGTAACTTTGACTCACGTGCAATTTGAGTGGCGCTACAATGTTGCACGATAGTTCACCATGAACTCAAACGAATAGCAATGCTTTGTGTTTTCTTACCATCTTCCTTTTCGTCGTAGACCGGTCTCTTAGAAGAACTATTCGCGCCCATCCTCTTCTTCCACTTGCCCCAGTGAAACATTGATGCGCGAGCTCAGATAGCATTCCTCGCCCGTAAAAAAAAAACTACAGCTGTGTGTTGGACACGTTGAACAAATGCATCGCTCCCCTCCTCTGTTATTGTTTCTCTATTATTATTATTATTTTTTAATTATCGCATTTACGCACTGCGACCTTGCCTCACTAAAACAATAAAGACGAGCGATTAGATAAGATAGTGAGCCTCAATACTGATTGGCAAAGAAAAACAATCGGCTTTCCTATTTTTCTCCTCCGTCCTCAACTGACTTATGTTCGCGGAGCCGTGTGTGACAGTTCTCTAGTCGACGTTGAGTCTCACTGTCATGCATGTCAAGAACCCAGCCTCTGCAGCTCTCGGGCTAGCAGCTAGACCTTAAGAGCATTTTCAATATTATAGGAAGTGCTGCTGTATATTTCCTAACTGGATACGGTCATTGCGAAAATGCGAATCTAATTAGGAAAAGGGTGGCGCCAGATCATTGAAAAGGGGGTTAACACTTTACTTCCCTGACCTTAGAATATGTTATATCATTAACAGATGTGAGATTACACTTCATGCTTCATCACGACATACAGTGGGAATGGGATATGTCTAGATTTCTGTAAAAAAAATAATCTGACAATGATTTTGCTTTGCAAAAAAGTAGGCTTACATACAGGCATTGCATGCAGATAACATATTCACAAGATATCATATCAGGTCATACAACATCACAAGACACAACATAACTACGCAGTAAATGGTTGAGTTATGGTTAATTTAGGAAACGGATGCTAGTTAGGCATGGAGTGGCTGATACTTAATGTGACATAATAATACCATAAATCGTTTGATTTTCCTCATTTAAAAAAAAGTGTTTTTTTGTTTTTACTTTTGGTTTGTCTGTCAACCTAAAAGTCAACAAAAACGGTCCATCTCTATGCAATGATGCTGAAGAGACTTGTTAATTGCGTTACATGCCAATTGTGCGCACTGTTTGATTATTGATACGCCCTGTAGTTGATGTTGTCCTGCCACCGCGGTTACCATGGTAATAGCTGATCACACGACTAGCTGGCTAACTACTCTCTAGCTAGGTACATAAACTACCTAGCTAATGCCTCTACAAAAGTTGAATGTATTTACTTCAGCTTGTTGATAATCCTGCAATTCATACGTTCTTATACATTTGAGTGATTGCTTGGTTTAGGATGATGAATGAAGCGTTGTACAATATGTTCACCAACTGTTTTGGGGTTGCAAATCTAACGCGTTAGCGAGCTAACAGTTATGGTAACGCTAAATGCATACGCTAACTAACGTTAGCCTACGTTGAAAATGTTGCATGTCAGAAATATTCCATGTGGACAAAGTAGCAAACATAGCTATAGCTAACGTGATCTATGCTGGTTAACGTTACATCAATATCTGGTCGAGAGTTTTTACACATTTAATTATTCATTTCTCCCAAAGGGCCAGGACATTAATTTGACTGTCACTGTATTTAACTGGAAGATGAGTTTCATGACTGACATATTTTCTTGTTTCTCCCTCTAGCCATCATGGGCATTGACAATCTGATTTCAAGATGACACTTTGATGACGGGCTGAAGGATACAACTGCTTACTAACCAACCAAATGAGATAACAGCACAGCAGCAATGTCTTCCTTAGAAAAGGAAATTACTGACCTTCATTTAAGCCTTGATTGTGGTGATAATGCTGTTAAAACACATACCCCGCACATTCTACCAGAGTGTGTTGCACCTATACAGATCACTCAATATGTCACATCTGACACCCTATATTTAAGCAGAAGAAACTTAAAATATGTTGTGGATTGCATTTTGAGGAATATTACTTTAAAGGTAGGCCAAGCAGATTATTCTGATGCTATTATTTTCAAGAATATGCTTTGTTATTCAGAACTAACTGTATCCTCTCAAACTGTATCTTCCCGTTGTTTTAAGAATTTGTATCTTGAAGGTAATGAAATATCCAGGCTTCCGGATACTCTGTTCACCAATTTGTCTAACTTGGTGTGGTTAGATCTCAGAAATAACCAAATCACATCCCTTCCTGCGAAAATTGGTCTACACAGGTATTTTAGGCTAGTTTGTATGGGCTTTTCAACCAAAATATTTGTAGATGTGCTGTGGATTTTAATGGATTAATGTATTAATTGGTTGATGCAGATGTCTGAAAACATTGCTGCTAGAAGGGAATCCTATCACAGAGCTTCCACTGGAATTGGGTGAGTTGAACTCTGTCACCTTGTTTCCGTTATCCTTTACACAAAAACATTATTACATTTTATCAACAGTATTCCGTGACTTTGACAGTATTTTGGGATAGGCTGCATGTCCCTCTCAGGATGCTTGGACTTAATTTCATTTACTGGAAGAGTGGGTGGGAAATGTTGTTTTTTCCCCAGCTTATTCTTCAGTGACCCAACTCCAGCTGTGAACTGCATTACGTTTTCTGACATATGTGTTTGTACTTCTCAGGTAACGTGATTACTCTCAAGGCCCTGAGTTTGAGGCATTGCCCCATCACGTTTCCGCCTCAAGAGGTTGTGGAGCAGGGCCTCCAATGCATCCTCCAGTACCTACGGAGTGCCATGGCCGAACGACCGGTTAGTGTGCGGAACTCTCTTCCAGGTGAATGATAACGATAACTGTAGTGCCACCTGATGAGGTTGAACAATGTGACGGCAAGGTGTTTGTGTGGTGTCCGCCCTTCTGAACACGCCCACCGCCATCTGTTCGATTGTATAAGAAAGAAAGGCTGGCCACCAAAATAGCTCCTTGCCCTTGTTCCACTTCAGTGGTGTGACTTCGGTTCCCTTGGAGACGGTGCATGCAGCAGGCAGACTTTTTGTGCAGCTCTACCCAGTAATATTTTTAGCCAGATTAAAATGATCGATAACCAGTGGGCTTCTAACAGAGGCACTTTGTCATCAACCACTGTCTAGTAGTGCCTATGGGTAATCAGCATGACTAGCCAAGGCACACCTCAGCAGAAAACCTACACCTAGAACAAAGTTGTCCTGTTATATCTTTATATATTTATGTTATTAAAAAAGAGGATCAAGGCTCACTGTCTCTCTGGAAAGGTAATTTCATCTTGATGGATATTATGTTGTCACTGCCAGGGCAATATGCCGGCATTCAGATCATGTCACACCAGATTTCATCATGTTATTTCATGAATGAGGGGACATGCTTACTATGGGCTCATTACAGCGTCAACTTGACATCTAGTATTCACTAAAACATTTATTTCAGCATAGATGCAAAGGATCCAAAAGAGGACAATTCTTTATATAGGAAGGGACAGAAATGTATTATTTTGCTACCATAATCATTTTCATAGAAAGTTCTTGTTGATGTTTTGGTTGCAGACATGCCCCCAGTGGAGAAGCTACAGTTGACAGAGCTTGTGAAGTCCAGTTTGGACCTTTGTGAAGAGGTGGTGGATGAAGACGAGCTGCAGAGGTTCAGAGAGCTGAGGCAGAAGATGAGCCAAATGGACAGAGCTGAGTTTGGCTATGCCCTCCCTATTTCACGCCTCCCTAGAGCAGCAGAGGGCGATAGAGGCCACAAGACATACCCTCTGCCCGTCATTAAAAGGTCAAGTCAAAATGGTTCAACTTCTGGTAAAGTTATGGGAGAAAAGACAGGTGTCTGGTAACTGCAGATCTAGGGGAAACTCAGTAGTCTATGGTGTCCTCTCCTTATTTGAACTCCCAAACTCTTTAACCAGACGGGCCGCTATACTCAGGACAGTGGACAGTATGGTTTACGAGGCTAGCAATGATAGGTGAAAGCAATATGGTGGATGCTTTCTCTGAGGAATTAAATGCAGTGAAGGAAAGGTGAAAAGAGAGGGAGCCACTGTAGACGAATAGGCTATTGAGATGGAAAATACCGCATGGACGGTTTAAGAATATTTTTATGACAGTCTCTGAGGAGGAGACCTTGCGATAAAATCTCCCAGGCTCTGTAGGGACACCGTCGTTCTGAGAGCAATAAAAAAATTAAACATTTTATTTCGATTTATTTTTCAGAAAGAAAGAGATTACCAGGGGAAATATATTTCCCGAGCTCCCTCCCTTTGACATGCAGTACTGGAAGAGGTCAGAGGAGAGAAGACTGGCTGCAATGAAAGAGCTTAAAGAAAAACAAGCCATTCTTGAACAAAGGAGGAAGTAAGTAAGTTTATACTGTTGGATTTTTATAGAACCCAACAGAATTATCTCACATCAGTAAGCTATACCTCTGACTCCCTACTGCGTTTGTGGCCTTTTGAATCACATGAATTACATACAGTATTTAGTTGCCAACAATGTTATACCAGGGGTGAGAGAGAATTGTCTCTCTACTTACAGTTTCAGAAAGCAGGGGTGTATTGTGTCAAATTGGCATTTGATGAAGTCCCAGAAAGGGAGGGATCAATATTATGTGTCTGCAAAAGCCAATGCCAATAAGGGGTAGGTAAAGAAATCCAGCAAGGTCTAAGATGAGCTTATCCTACCCCAATCCTAACCTAAACAAAATAAAACCGAACTTAGATCAGTGTTTATGGGGTAATGGATTCCTCACAGTGCTTTATATGGCCCTGCCTTTCTTTTCCCCTTAGAGACCAAGAGCTCCTCAAGGAATGGCGTACTCATGCTAGGGTCATGCAGGAGAGGAAAATGTTAGAGCACAAGCAGGAAAGGCGTGAGAGACATAGAAGAGAAGAGGTATGTCTGTTCTGTATGTCTGCTTTCACTCCCATTCTATTTTTGAAAAACACTATTTTGTTCACTCACAGAACTGAAAGCATTTTTCTGATTCAAATGTTCTCCCTTTCCAATGACCAGAAGAGGGCAGCATAACACCAGCCTGAAGAAAGGCTTTCACACTCATTGGAAAGGGAGAACATTTAAATTATAAAAATGCTTTCAGTTCTGTTCTTGTTATAAGGAAACTGTCTGAGAGACGTTAGAGTAGAGTAGAAAGAGAGAGACTGACTGGAGTCCTTGTTTTCATTCTGGGTGAGGAGACGTTGAAAAAGATAGGGCCAGGCTGCGCAGAAACTCAGCTGAGGCTGTCCAGGTCAGGGGCAGCGACAGGCCCAGCTAACGATGGATCACTGTGCCTCCAGTGTGCCAAGTCAATCATCCTGCAGTCAGATGTCCCCAGCGAGGCTAAACCACAGCTGGTAAACGTACCCCTTCGGAAGAACGCTAGCGCACACACACAGTCAGATACACACCAACACAGCAGCAGAATAAACTGCGTGGCCACACACAACTCCAACACCATCATTAAGTTTGCAGACGACACGACGGTGGTAGGCCTGATCACCAACAGCGATGAGACGACCTATAGGGAGGAGGTCAGAGACCTGGCAGTGTGGTGCCAGGACAAAAACCTCTTCCTCAACGTCAGCGAGACAAAGGAACTGATCGTGGACTACAGGAAACAGAGAGCTGAGCACGCCCCCATCCACATCGACAGGGCTGTAGTGGAGCGGGTCGAGAGCTTCAAGTTCCTTGGTGACCACATCACTAAGGAATTATCAGGCCGTCATTGTAAAATAAGAATTTGTTCTTTACTTACTTGCCTAGTTAAATAAAGGTTAAATAAAAAATTAATAAAAAATGGTCCACACACACCAACATAGTCGTGAAGAGGGCACGACAACGCCTCTTCCACCTCAGGAGGGTGAAAAGATTTGGCATGGGACCCTCAGATCCTCAAAAAGTTATACAGCTGCACCATTGAGAGTATCTTGACTGGCTGCATCACAGCTTGGTATGACAACTGCTTGGCATCCGACCGGAAAGTGCTACAGAGGGTAGAGCATATGGCCCAGTACATCACTGGGGCCAAGCTCCCTGCCATCCAGGAACTCTATACCTGGCTGTGTCAGAGGAAGGCCCTAAAGATTGCCGAAGACTCCAGCCACCCATAGACTGTTCTCTCTGCTACCGCACAGCAAGCGGTACCGATGCACCAAGTCTGGAACCGACAGGACCCTGAACAGCTTCTACCCCCTAGCCATAAGGCTGCTAAATAGTTAACCAATAGCTACCCAGACTGTCTGCATTGACCCTTTTTACACCAACTCTTTTGACTCATCACAAACACCACTGTTAATTATATATCCTGTTGACTAGTCACTTTATCCCTACCTATATGTACATATATTTTATTTAACTAGGCAAGTCAGTTAAGAACAAATTCTTATTTACAATGACCACTCAGCAGGCCCTGAGTCTACCTCAATTACTTCGTACCCCTGCACATCAACCCGGTACTGGTACCCCGTGTATATAGTAAAAAGAAAGTGATCTGCATTGTTGGGAAGCATTTCACCTGTTGTTTATGAAGCATGTGACAAATACAATTTGATTTGATGATTTGACATAAGCAAGCGTAACATCATGATGAACATTAGGTCCCACTCCCACAACAAGGTACCAGAACCAGGGTATACTGCTGCCCTGGCACTCAGAGCAACCCATAGCTGTATATCTAATATCTGACCTCTTTAGCAATGTGCCAGGATAGTAGTAGTCAATATGTGTCACTGGTAGACCTATCATCCATCCTTAACTTACTGTAAGTTCACAGTTTTGGTTATATGATGAAAAGACCAGCTTTCTATAGAAATTAATGTATTTTTTTGTTACAGGTACCGATAAACGCTCCATACGCCACAGAGTCTCTGTGTAGTGTTGTTGAAAGTGGTGAGGTCAAGACCCACAACCCCCCACCAAAGGGGATCCGGAGACAGAGATCGTTCCTGTCCCAGAAGGAACACGAGGAAGCCAGGTATGATGTTGCTATGATGTGTCACTCAATGGATGCACTGTTGCAGCTAATCTACTAACAGTAGCCACCAAAGGGAGCAATGGCAGATAAATCAAAGATGTTCAGAGACATTTAGTGGAAAGAGGGTTTTTGTACAGACATCTCTTTTGTTCAAAGCATATATTTTGTCCCCTCTGTCAAATACTTTTGTTCAGCTGATTGTTTTAATGAATGACTTTTTTTCTGTTGTCCAGTACTGTACCTCAACTAACCGGTGCCCCTGCACATTGACTCTGTACCGTTACCCCCTGTATATAGCCTCGCTATTGTTATTTTACTGCTGCTCTTTTATTTTTTACTTATCTATTTTTTACTTAACACATTTTTTTATTAACTGCATTGTTGGTTAAGGGCTTGTAAGTACACATTTCACTGTAAGTTCTACACCTGTTGTATTGTATGTGACAAATACAATTTGATTTGATTTTGACAACGATAGACCAGTACCTGTCTTTTTAATGAATACTGTACATGTAAACTATTGATTCAAAAGAGTACACCCCAGTATAAAGTTGAGTTTATTGTCAAGGTGTACAACATTGGCAGCTAAGAGCTGAATTGCAGCGTACAGTCCATCGAAATAAATAAACAAATAATTAAATCAATCGCGTGAAATCGTGTGATAAATGTATATGTGGAGGGAGGGAGGGAGCATTGGTCAGTCACAGCTAGGTGAAAGCATCAGGAGTCTTGATTAGGGACAGGGTCAGACAGGTCCGGACTCCGAGCAACTGGTCTCTGTAGTCTGTAGCTAGCCAGCTACTCCTCCACCACCAACAACATGCAGCACCCACAGCGGTATGTAACTAAGAGAATTGTTAATTTGTGGAATGGTGGTTCATTTTACCCTTGACCTGTGTGACCCCAGGGCAGCCCGCGACCGGGAGTTAGAGCAGCGGATCAGGAGCCATGTTCAGATGATCCAGGAGAGACGCAGGAGGCCCAGTGGCACTGCCCAAGAGGAGACAGAAGCTGCAAGGCAGGACATGGATGAAGTATGTTACTATTCTACTGTATATCAAGTAACCAGTCAAGTCAAATTTTCAGTGCTCAATGACAGCAGCAGCCCCAGGAATTGAATGAATATCTGGGTGTTTCTATCTTTGTGGTTTTCTTCCATTGCTTCTGTTTCAGGCCAAGAGGTTGCAGTCGGAACTTGCTGAGAGGAAACAGGAGAGCGACATCGAGTATCGATTCATCGCATTCACTGGGGAGAACTCACCAAGATGCTATGACAAGTGAAAGTATTTTTTTGTGTGTAGACCTACTGCCATTTTGAATTGTTGCCGTATTGAATGAATTGACATTGTATGCAAAGAAGTAGTACAGGACAAGGTAGTATGGAATTATAGTGCTCTACAAACCGTTTACTCAATCACAATGGCATCCAATACCCATTCATCAATAAACATTTCAGCATGTTACACACACATCATTAGTTAAGTGTAAAGTGCTTGTGTTCCAAGATAAACAAACCCTCATTCATCAAGTCAATCAGTGCTAAATAGCAGCCTAATAGTTCACTGTATTTCAGGTCCTTGCAACTGTACAGCAGTTATACAGGGATTGATCATGTATACTTATTTGACTGTATGTGTGCCTATAGCCTAAATTCAGTGTTTGACTTTGACTTCAATAGGTTCCCGTACTCATTTTGGGGGCTGGTACTGTTTATATTTAGGTGCAGAAGCTCCACAATACTTTTGAGCTAATATTCTATAAGAGGAACAGGAGCTCAAGCAGTAGAGCTCCTGCCCAAGTCAAGCACTGCCTAAATTACTTATTGATACTGTTGGCTTGGATACAGACAGTAAAGATGGGGGTGATTCATGAAAGCCAGGGCAATTTGAGGGTAGGAATATATTTAATTGGGAATGGCACGACGAAAATGGCCTGAAGATAATGTTAAAATGGAAGGGGGGGCACGATGAAAATAATGGTAAAATGGTAGGGGGCTGTATCGGGGGTGGCAGGTAGCCTAGTGGTTAGCTCGTTGGGCCATTAACCGATAGGTTGCTAGATCCCCGAGCTGACAAGTAAAAAATATTTCTCTCTGCCCCTGAACAGAAGGCAGTTAACCCACTGTTCCTAGCATGTCATTGTAAATAAAAATGTGTTATTAACTGACTTGCCTAATTAAATAAATGTATTTTTATTAGCTAGATAACTAATAATGATGAAATAGCTATTGTTCTGAAATTGTGGCTACATGAGCCAACAATAAAACGGAAAGCCAAATGGTATATGGGCAACCTCAAAATATTTTTATCCTGTCTTTGTGTGATGTCACCAGTGGCAGAACTGTTGTAATTGACTTGGTGGGGGGTGATGGCGTCATTTCGTGCCCTGGTGTACCCTCCCTTGCTTGAAAGTAGAAGGGAGAAGCATCTTTAGCAGAGGCGATCGTGGCTCCCGCGGCCGGGATTGAGTACCGCCAAGCCGGACACCTCACGCCGGAAAATATGGAGGCTGTGGCCGAGGAGCTGCGGGCCGGCTCTCGGATTCCTGTCACTGTTGATCAAATAGTTAACGATACACTAGTAGTGACGCTTACCTATCAAGAAAGGTGCTACATGGGGATATTACTCGATTGCAACAAAAAGTGAGTCTTATTTATTCGAATAATTGTATACTTGTATCGCAAAGTAATTAGCCTGCTAATGTTTGCTGGCTAATTTAGCATGCTAACTAGCTAGCTACATGGGCCACCATACAATAGACTCCAAGGGGTTGTAGCTAGCTTGCTAGTTAACGTTAGCCAGCTAACTATCTGATTTGCTCACTTTTACAGCGAACATATTAATAACATATCAACACGTGTATCATTACTATGAAGTTTGGATAAAGCCAACCACCCTGTGAAAGTAACGTGATGGGCATTTCAACAAAAGTTATGCCTACGTGGTTAACGTTGCCTCATTGTTAGCTTAACTATCAAGCTTGTTCAATGTTGGCTAGATTTAGACTGCCAACAATGTAACCCAGCTATGGCAGGCCTTACTGAACACCCTTTCTCATATTAGACTTTTGTACATACATTCTTATAACCACCTATCTAGTAATGATTACGTTAAGGTTACATGTTTTAATACTAGCTATGCAAAGTGATGGGCATCACGTTATAATTGTGCCTACTCCTATTCTTGTGCTTTCAGTAATGTAGGCCTATGTTAAACTCAGGCATCCAATGTTACACTTAGCTAATGATACAATCAGTGTAGGCCTATTTATAAATGATTGACCTGAAACTCTAAATAAGATATTATACAGCTGTGTTATGCTGTTAAAGATGGCACGAGTTTCCAAGGAAATTACACACCAGAAAAACTCACCTATAGGCCTACTTTGTACTTGACAAAGGGTGAACTACACAATGTTGGCAAGTAATCCCATTTATGCCTATGTATAGGGTGTTAACAATAGAGGTAAGGTATAAAATGTTATTTGAATGATTGGTATTCATATGGGGCATGTTATCTGGCTCGCAGTGTGTGTCACATGTACTGGCCTTGTGTTGCACTAGTACATGCTAGTACAGTGCAGTGGGTGCACCTTTTCTAAATGCCACTGGGTTTATTTATTTATAGACTTCTCAGCATCAGAATCTTACCAGCTTTTCATATCGGTAGGCCTTCACTGAAACATGTAGGCCTACACATTCACGTGATAGATCACTCCAAATGCCTTGAGATTGACCTTCCACAGTGGAAAAGATCTAAGCTTAAACAAAGAACAGTGGTTTGGCATACAGGCCTATTTTGCCTTGTTAATGTCAAAATGTGAGTTCTTCCTTTAGGTTTATAGAAATTCATTTCCCTTCATTGTGTGTCTCCAGTTTCCATGTTATGTATCCTTTGTGCAGGATCTCTTTATTTGGTTGTAGTGTATGTACAGCGTTATATGTTAAATGGAAACAGTGTTTGTCATGGCCTGTGAACCACTATGTCCAGCCTGTGTAAATCATTGTGATGGCTGAGATTTTGTTGCTCAAGAAGGGCCTTTAAAGGTCTCCTCTAAACCACAGGAAACAGGCCTCTCCGGGCCTCTATTTAAATGTGACAATAGCCTGGGGAAATGTCTTTCGGGCTGCCTAAATGTGCTTTAATTAATAATATCATAACACACGCACCCAGCAGACACTGATGTGAAAACAAGTGAATCTCCTGGCTCTCTCTGGGTCCCGAGTGATTCACGGGGTTGTTTTTGTTCAGTCAGATGGAGTGGAGGGGGCTCCTGGGTATCCTGTAGTCTCTTTGTCTGCCGTCTCTGACAGCAGAGTGGAGCACAGCCATGTTGCTGCTGCTGCCTTGGCTGCTCTCTACTACCTTTCAAATGGCTCCTTAGAGAAGCCCGGCTTGGACACGTCACGCCTGCAGTCCACTGGCATGAAAAGGAACATGTGAATTTACAGAGAGAACACACACTCCAGCTTTTTCAGTTTGAAGTGCAAGGCTGTAGGGGTGGGCTATAGGCTAACTAGACAACGACCTTCTTGCTTGCTGTCTCCCAACCCCCACTCCAGGAGAGAACCCAACACAGGTGATAAATGTGCAGTCTTTTACACAAACTAAAGTGTTGCAACCATAAGCGGTTTGGTTGCAACAAGGTCAGAGGAGTGCATTTGTTGCGCTTAGATTTTGTCGAGCTAATGTGCTTAACCTGAACAGGAACTTAAACTAAAGAGTTTAAATTCTTGCTTTATCCACAATGATTAAGTTGAGTGCAAACAATTTGACTTCATCATGATTGGATCTAATAACCCAGAAGCTACAAAGCATACTAAAATATATTTTTTCTTCTCACTTTTTTCTTATAGGACTGGGCTTTTCTGTATACCCGATATCACAACAAAGCCAGTGGAATGCCCTGCATTGAAACCTGGTTGTGAAATCCCTGAAGACCTGAGAGAGGAGCCTGTTACTAAACCTTCCAGCCAGGCTTCACATCATAGACCAAAGGATGAAAACACGCTCCCTGAAAATGACCCACTAGGTGCCTGTCTCCCTGCCCCTCTGCCCACACCAGTGCCTGCCGGTCATGGTCCGTACCCTCCATATTTTGAAGGAGCTCCCTTCCCTCAGCCCATTTGGGTGCGCCACAGCTATGGTCAATGGGTACCTCAGCCACCTCCGCGAACCATTAAGAGGAAGAAGAGGCGGACCCGAGAGCCCGGGCAGATGACCATGAGCACCATCAGACTCCGCCCCCGGCAGGTGTTGTGCGAGAAGTGTAAGAACACACTGAATAGTGACGAGGACAGTAAGGACGGGATGCCCACAACCAAGGCTTCCAGGAAAGAGAACGCGCCACAGAGCGATGAAGACTCCAAAGACGGGTCTGTGAAGTTGGTCAGGAAAGAAGATGCAGATGCCACCAAGGATAACAAGAGGCGGGAGAATGGCCCCACCGGCTATGACAGCAAGCGGCTCCGGAAGGACAAGAGGGATGAGGAACCAAAGTTCCCTGCAGTGGACGTCATTCCACACAGCCCGGTCATCAAGATCTCCTACAGCACTCCGCAAGGCAAGGGCGAGGTCATGAAGATCCCAGCTCGGGTCCACGGCTCTGTCAAGCCCTTCTGCCCCAAGCAGCTGATGCAAAACGGCCTAAAAGGCCAGCAGGGCAAGGTGCCCGAGCCCACCACCCTAACCCAGACCCAGGAGCAGCGCCACATCCTGGACGCCACCAGAACGGGCCTGACCGTGTCCATTCCCAAACTCAAGCTCCCCCAGGCCCCCAACGGCCGGCCTGGACTTCCCCTCCCCCAAGATCCGAGTGAGAACCCTGGGGGACGGAGAGGATAGCCTGACTGTCTACGATGCGGAGCTGGTAGAGAGGCAGAGCAGAAAGAGCCTCAGGGTCCCGGTCCCTCGTCCTCTGCCCCACTCAGAGGACTCTGGGGGAGAAGACCCCCATGGAGCTGTGGTCGGGTAGCTCTGGGGAGGAGGCAGACCGAGGCCAAAGTGACCTTGCGCTGCTCATCAACCTTCGCAAGAGGAAAGCGGACTCCTCCAGCCTGTCCGTGTGCAGCACAGACAGTCTAGACGAATCAAAATCCTTCAGCTCAGACGGCACGTCCCCAGAGCTGTGCGACCTAGCGCCCGGCGAGCACATCTCCTCCATGTCCTCCTCGATCTCACAAGACGACAGCAAGACTGTGCCGCCACTCACCGTGCGCCTGCACACACGTAGCATGACCAAGTGCGTGACGGAGGAGGGCCACGCGGTGGCCGTGGGAGACGTCGTGTGGGGGAAGATCCATGGGTTCCCCTGGTGGCCGGCAAGGGTGCTCAGCATCAGCGGCAGCCGCAAAGAGGAGTCTAACTGCGAGGCCCAGTGGCCAGAGGCCAAGGTGGCCTGGTTCGGCTCACCCACTACCTCCCAGCTGTCCGTTGCAAAACTCTCCCCCTTCCGGGAGTTCTTCAGGTCGCGATTCAACCGCAAGAAGAAAGGGATGTACCGGCGAGCCATCGTGGAAGCTGCCAAGGCCGTGGGCCACATGAGCCCTGAGATAACCTCTCTACTCACCTCTCACTGCGAAACGTAGGTGAGTCCACAACACTCAGACCATTTGCGAGTTTGTTCACTAAATACACTATTCCGGTACCTTGGATTAAGGATACATGTTGGGAAATCTTCAGGCTAAATACCCACCCTCTCTTTGAATGTCTAAACTACATTTTTGCTTACCTCATACATACAGGCATGGAAATGTTGTCTAGTAAAATAATTAATTTTTGGGGGGGTTGTATTTGCTTAAAGAATGTTTGGCATTTTTACAACTAACTAAGCAGGGCCCGGTTTCCCAATAGGGATGGAACTGAAGCTTACAAGTGTTTTTAACGATGCATCGTTCTTGTAAAAAAAAAACGCAGCGTAGAGCGAACGCTCACCAAGTGCGTCCGTCGTTGGCGCATCTGTCAATACTGATCGGATCAAAAGGAAGGCAGCGCTGCTCTCGGATCATAAACATTATTATTCTTCTACAGTGCTGACGACAGAACAACTCTAACAGAGATATTGTCACCTGGCTTATATGGCTGCTAATATTGAGTCGGCTTATTCTAATGCTTAGACTACCCTATAATGCACTATTTCACAGATTTGGCATGTCATTGCACACTTTGCACATGAAATAGTATATTGAGGCAACAATTACAGATAGTAGCTTAGCCTACAATTAGCAAAAAAACGACTAATTTATTGAACATGAAATTGGTTTCAATATGATTTAAATATACAACCCTATGCAGCATATACTGTATCTTTTAATGGATTCGTCTGTTTTCATTTGAAGCATCTTTTTGTCCTCGTTTGTAACAATTGCGAAGACAACTTTGCTCTGATGTTATCTGCGGTCACAAAGAGACAGTGAAACATCTTTCTGCTTTTTATTTTTTATGCATTTGCGAAAATATCTAAAAACATGTTTTCACTTTGTCATTCATGGGTTATTGTAATTCTGGCTGTAACACAACAAAATGTGTAATACGTCAAGAGGTCTGAACACTGCCTGAAGGCACTGTAGAGTCACGAGAATCGCAATACATATCGTATCAACACTTCAGTATCGTGAGGTCCCTGGCAATCCCCAGCCCTATAAATAATGAGCGTTTTCAAGTGCAACTTTAGTTACAATGGTTTTGGGGAAACTGCTCAGAGATTTAATGACGCTCCTACGAAGGTTCTAACGATAAACTAAGCCTGGGAAGCAGTGTTGTTAGTTGATTCCTTACCCTTACAGTAGTCTTAGCCAGGACTGTTATCTGCACCTCTACATTTTTTTGGTCCTCTGTAGCCCAGTTAGTAGAGCATGGCGCTTGCAATGTCAGGATAGTGTGTTCGATTATCGCTACCACCCATATGTAAAAAATGGATGCACGCATGATTGTAGGTCGTTTTGGGGAAAATTCTGCCAAATGGCATATATTATATTACTTTAAGCAGCCACTACAAACTTAAGCATATTTTAGCCATAGCTAGCTATAAATCAATGTGACATCACACCAAGTCATTGAGTTGACTTGGTCATGACATGTTTGAAAAGTGCACGTTTGCACCCATCATTCCAGATGATTTTTAGCTAGCAGTGGCTAAAGTTAGCTGAAGTTTTAATGGCTGTGTAAAGAAATCTGAACCATACGTTTGTTTATCCTGGCTCATAGAATGCTTTCAGGGTAGGGAACCATGGAACTTTAGTTTGTTGTAAAATACAAGACTTGTCCATTTTAAGTTTCAGGATTTTGGTTTGCCCGGAACCCAGGGACTTATGATTTGGTCTCAGGCAGCCTACCTCCTAGTTGTCATAGAACATTGTTAGGCCTGATCATATTAATCAAAAGCACAAGCCCTTGTTCCCCTGGTATCCGTTTGTTGATTGTGTGGAAATCAGACCCCATGTAGCCCAGCACCAGACCCTTCATACAAACACACACACACACACACCTAGGTTAAATATTGTCTCAGGGTGATAATGATACTGCCAGACAGTTCCCAGGACCACTGTTTGCTCTGGCGAAGCCTCAGTAGCTATGTAAAGGTACCTGTACTGAGCTCTGTTCCTAATGCACATCAGAAGCTTTTGAGAATGCCACTCTTTCTATCACTCATGATGGAAATAGTTTTTCCATGTCAGCTGATTTTCAAGCGTGACTTCTGAAAGTTAAGACAGTGTCTTGGATTCACTTAGAAATGTTCTGTCTTGAATGGTGAAGTAAGAATCCATCTATTCTACACGCATAACTCTCCCAGTGCAAAGTCTAGGCCTGCAGTTAGAATGTCCCCCCATGGGAAACTTGTACTGCCATTATTTGCTCAATCTCATTACTCTGTTTGTTCTTTCTTTCTCCCTCTCTCGCCCCTCTCTCTCTTTCTCCCGCCTCTTTCTCGCTCGCTTGCTCGCTCTCTCTCGCTCTGTGTAGAGTCTGAAGACTGAAGAATGGTCTTCTCTCAGAGGTTGCGGAACTCTCAGACTCTTGAGTCGTCTATCCCCAGGAGAGAGAGGGAGCGTGTGCAGTTTCCACGGTCACTATTTATACAGCATTTTCCCCCCCACATGGCTGGAGGAAAATGGCCGCTCAGGTGGAGTGTTGTTGACTGGATAAGGGAGCAAGAAAGGACAATTATTTTTTTGTTGAGGCATCTCATGGACTACACGGAACAATTCCTCAATTCTTTTTTTTTTTTTTTTTTAGATTTAACCATATTTCAATAGAACTGAATAGCAACACACTACCAATCAGAATGTATTTATTATCTGTAACCATTTATTATCCATAACGATTTAAGTTGACTGTTCTACAATCCCATAAGATCTCCATACTGCTGCTTTTGTGAATGGTCCTCTCAACCGATTGGTCGTGAAGCGGTTCAACGACAACCAGTCAGAGGACCTTGTCAGGTCTGTTCAGTCCCAGTGCCATCCTCATTGGAAGCCCAGCAACTCTTTTTGAATAGACCAAGAAGTAGATCCGCAACATTTCTGGTGAAAAGTCTTACTCGAAGTTCTTTACTTTCCAAATATGAAAATGTGAAACTGTTCCATCCAGAGATAGTACTGTAGTTTATTCTATCATACAGTGTTTCATCCTTGTAGCCTTCTTCAGCATTGCTAGTTGGATATGTCGATGTAACGTTATTTATACGTCTTTTTCAAACGTTTCTCGCTTCCATTTCATTTTGGTTTGAATACTTCAGAAGTGTGGTATCCATGGGTTATTTGTGAGAGATCCCAGAGTTAATTTCTACTCACTAATTATGTGTCATGTAAAGAAAAGCACTTTATCTGTACCTTTGTGGCCTGCTGTAAGCTCATTGTCTGAACACTAACAGGAGTTACAGCACTGACAGGCAGCGGGAGTTAAAATGTCCCACGTTGACTATCCATGGCCTTCGAGATTTACTTTTTGTTAAAGTTTTGGGATGCCAGAGATTGATCCTTTTCAGGGGTGGTTGTGTACACTGTATTCTTGCATTTTTTTTGTGTCCGGTGTGTCTTTGTACATTCTCTCAACCCACCCCAGTTCTATCCCCATCAAATGTTTCCACTGGAGAGGGTGGACAAAAGTGTCAAACACTATGCATCGATTAAAGCTTTATAGTCACTCAGAAATGCTGTAAGAATACTGTGAATTCAACTCTTTGAGTGTGTGTGTGAAGGTGTGGGGAGATAGGTGGCTGCTCACTACTGGCTACAGGTCTGGAGATGGAGAGACTGCAGGATCGACCCTAATTGATCTCATTTGGAAGTAGGGGGAAGGAAGTGGAGTCAGGGCATATACTACATGGCCAAAAGTATGGGGACATTCTTGGAATTAGTGTTTTTGGCTATTTCAGCCACACCCGTTGCTGACAGGTGTATAAAATCGTGCACACCGCCATGCAAACTCCATAGACAAACATTGGCAGTAGGATGGCCTTACTGAAGAGCTCAGTGACTTTCAATGTGGCACTGTCATAGGATGCCACCTTTCCAACAAGTCAGTTTGTCAAATTTCTGCACTGCTAGAGCTGCCCCGGTCAACTGTAAGCATGAAGTGGAAACATCTAGAGGCAACAATGGGTTTCCATGTCCTAAGAGCCGCACACCAGCCTAAGATCACAATGCGCAATGCCAAGCGTCGGCTGGAGTGGTGTAAAGCTTGACGACATTGGACTCTGGAACAGTGGAAACGCGTTCTCTGAAGTGACGAATCACGCTTCACCATCTGGCAGTCCGATGGACGAATCAATGTTTGGCGGATGCCAGGAGAACACTACCTGTCCGAAAGCATAGTGCCAACTAAAGTTTGGTGGAGGAGGAATAAAGGTCTGGGGCTGTTTTTCATGGTTTGGGCTAGGCCTCTTAGTTCCAGTGAAGGGAAATCTTAACGCTACAGCGTACAATGACATTCTAGACGATTCTCTGCTTCCAACTTTGTGGCAACAGTTTGGGGAATGCCCTTTCCTGTTTCAGCAGGACAATGCCCCTGTGCACAAAGCGAGGTAAATGCAGAAATGGTTTGTCAAGATCAGTGTGGAAGAACTTGCCTGGCCTTCCTGGAGCCCAGACCTCAACCCCATCGAACACCTTTGGGATTAATTGGAACGCCAACTGCGAGCCAGGCCTATTCGCCCAACATCAGTGCCCGTCCTCACTAAAGCTCTTGTGGCTGAATGGAAGCATGTTCCATTATCTAGTAGAAAGCCTTCCCAGAAGAGTGGAGACTGTTATAGCAGCAAAGGGGGGACCAACTCCATATTTATGCCCATGTTTTTGGAATTAGATGTTTGACGAGCAGGTGTCCACATACTTCTGGCCAGTGTAGGTTGTTCAGTAGGCACCCAGTGGAAGAAAAAAGCAAGGACTACCTGTACTTGTCCAATAAGAAATTGTTCATTTTTGTTTACTGTTGCAAAATGTTTTCCGTTGCAAGCCCCAATGAACACGACCAAGAGCTCCTGATGTGTTTTTTTTTTTTCTCCCCATTTTGAATCCCTTTTTTGATTTTTGTTGACTCTTTAGGAGTGGGGAAGGAGAGAGTGCCTAGCTCCTTTCACCTGTTTTATGATTAAGATGGAAGCGGATGTCAGGAAATTCCCGTGTTTGATGAGCAACATGGCTGTCTGCTGTTGCCCTCGTTGGTCAATGTTATTGGCCATTTTCAGTTTTTTGTATATGTACTGTACGTAAAATAAAATATACAGGCAATACTTGGCATCTGCTGGTTTGTGTATTTAAACATACTACTATCAGTTATGACTACCTTTTTTTTAATGTAGTTTAATTCTCATGTGTAAGCACCACTATGCTATAAGTCTGGCCTAGCCAACTTTATGCAACCATTCACCACCGCTCTTTACTCACTTGAGGCAGTAGCCGTGTCTGAAATCTCTTGCCTATTACTTCCTAAACTACTTACTGTGTACAAATTGTACTACATACTATTTAGAATGTACTGTTTAGTAAAATGAATGCGGTAAGCAACAGATATCAGTAAACTAGGCACACCCATCCTGAGAATGTGTCATCTAATGCCATTTGTTCTTTTGGGTACAGCGTGTCTCCTTATCTCATTATCAGTGTCAAACACAAGTCAGTCTAGAAAGACAATTCTCTTCCTCAAAAGTGTACAGTGAGTTCTACTAGATGAAATGACACTAACATCCTGGCATTTAAAGCATACTCATTTTTTATGTCACATACTATAAGACTTTTTTTTCGCATACCTAAAATGGCTACTTCACTGAACAAAAATATAAACGCAACATGCTACAATTTGTAAGAATTTCCTGAGTTACAATTGTTACAAAAATACAATTGTGTTCATTGTCCATAGCTTATGCCTGCCCATACCATAACCATCGCCACCATGGGTCACTCACACATTGACATTAGCAAACCGCTCGCCCATACAGCGCCAGACAGTCTGCCATCTGCCTGGTACAGTTGAAACGGATTAATCCATGAAGAGCATTCCAGTAGGAATCTAAGGTGAGCATTTGTCCACTGATGTCTGTTACGACTCCGAACTGCAGTCAGGTCAAGACCCCGGTGAGGACAATAAGCACGCAGATGAGCTTCCCTGGGACCGTTTCTGACAGTTTGTGCAGAAATTATTTTGTTTTGCAAACCCACAGTTTCATTAGCTGTCCGGATGTGGATGTCCTCGGCTGGCTTGGTTACACATGGTCTGCGGTTGTGAGGCCGGTTGGATGTACTGCCAAATTCTCTACAACTAAGTTGGAGATGGCTTATGGTAGAGAAATTTACATAAAAATCTCTGCCAACAGCTCTGGTGGACATTCCTGCAGTCAGCATGCCAGCATGCTCCCCTCAGCTTTAAATATCTGTGGCGTTGTGTTTTGTGACAACTGCACATGTTAGAGTGGCCTTTTATTGTCCCCAGCACAAGGTGCACCTGTGTAATGATCATGCTGTTTAGTCAGCTTCTTGATATGCCACACCTGTCAGGTGGATGGATTATCTTGGCAAAGGAGAAATGCTCACTAACAGAGATGTAAACACATTTCTGCACAGAATTTGAGAGAAATAAGCTTTTTGTGCGTATGAAACATTTCTAGGATCTTTCATTTCAGCTCATGAAGCATTGGACCAACACTACATGTTGCGTTTATATTTTTGTTCAGTATATTTAGAACGCAAGTTTGGCAATTCGGACAGGCACAGTATCTGGTACATAGTGTAAATCAACTACTCGTCCTCCACTCGCCCCATTGGTCATATAGATAGCCATCCTCCCCTTATTATCACAGTGATTTACTACCAGCGTTGAACTTTTTTTCATGATTTTAGGTAAAGAGCGAACTGCTAATCGAATTGAAATCTAAACTCTCATCTATCCATCGTGTCGTCCATACCTCTCCGCCTCGTCGTCCCCAATTTAACCCTTGCTTGCATTCTACTGAGTTGATACTAACGTGCTGCTTTGTTGCTCTACTCTTTCCAGCATCCTGGATGCCTCTCATTCATTTGAAGTCATGTCAGTGTTGATTTATGTGACCCCCTGACTGCTGTGTCAGATATAGGACTGTATCTATGTCATTATTACATAACCAGGGGGACAGCAGCACGCCGGCCAATCCAGGATTAGGCCCCCCCGTCTTCCAATCAGATCATCTTACCAGGAACCTCAGAAAGCTCGGCCTCGTGCCCTCCCCCCACCCCAGACTCTTCTCATACCACTGACCTGCTCTTCTCCCTGCTGCCAGAGATTTGATAGCTCTCATTCCAAGCTGTTTAATTTGGCCCTAAACTTGTCCAAATATGATGAATAAAGACCGGATACTGCAGATAGCTCGAGGCGCGCCCCGTTAAAATGTCAGTCAGCTATGTTTTCCGCAACAGGCATATAGTAAATTGTGCTTTTGATAATTGAGTGTGATTTTTCCACCATGGTTATTGTAGTTGTTTTGGAGGTTTTACGTGTTTTCATGTCTGGACAAGTACCGTCTTTGCCTGCGGGCATAGTGCTGACCATCATGCTCAGAGCTGCACTTTGCTCAGTAGTTGTTGCCAAGCATCCATTCCACCCCCAGAACCTCATTCTACGCCGGTGAAGTAAGGGGAAGGAATGCAGGCTTGCAGCGTTTTCGAAGCCCTGTGGTGAATATGGTTGTGTTGGTTGGTTCCAAGAATTCCTATCTTTATTCTAGTTTGTGCTCAGAGGGGCACACAACATACATATACACACCTCCAACAAAGAGACTATTAGGAGACCTTCAGAATGAGGGTAATGACCAATGGGGAAAGGATAAAGATCTGTTATACAGATTGTGATATCCAGTGTAGCCTACATTAAATGATACAATCGCACTAGCAGCCTACGTTCTAGCTTCAATTCATTGTAGTGCAGTGGTTATTTTGTAACGAGCACAGCATTCAGTTCAGAACCATTTCTGTTCCCATAACCATATTTCAGTAGAGAAGAATAGGATACTGAATGCCTTTCTCAGCCAGAGGGTTTCTCCTGCCCTCTGTCTCTCTGCAGGTGCCCTGCCTGGTGGGACACCACAGTGGGCGGCATCTCTGCTGAGTGGGCCCCAGACATATGTCTGCTCATGTAGAAAGGAGAGGGGAAACAGGCTAATTGCATCTGGGTCTTTAAATCTACAGCTCCTTCTTGTCCTGCATGTCCCAACCAGTCCCCTGGAGCAGGGAAATGAGCGACATCAAGGTTAACCGCTCCACTGTTTATATAAAAACACACATGCTCACACAACAAACACACTCTGCCTCTTTTTAATCCCCAAACTTCCTGACATTGAACTACGGGTCATTCCCAAATGCTCTCCACAACCACACGTGCATAGAGCCCACACTGATGCATTCTCACATCCCAAGTATCTCACGTGTACTACCACTGAATCGGAGCATGTACGAAAGCAAGCACACATACCAAATATACTGAACAAAAATATAAACGCAACATGCAACAATTTCAAAGATTTTACAGAGGTACAGTTCATATAAGGAAATCAGTCAATAGAAATAAGTTCATTACGCCCCAATCTGTGGATTTCACATGACTATGCAGGTGTGCAGCCATGGGTGGGCCCGGGAGGGCATAAGCCCACCCACTTGGCAGCCAGGCCCACCCACTGGGAAGCCAGGCACAGACAGTCAGAATGAGGGCTTTATTACAGACAGAAATGCTCACTAACATGGATGTTAACAAATTTGTGCAAACATTTTTTTGAGAAATAAGGCTTTTGTGCGTATGGAACATTTCTGGGGTCTTTTATATCAGCTCATGAAACATGGTGCCAACACTTTACATGCTGTGTTTATATTTTTGTTCAGTGTATGTATTCCATATATTTCACCAAAAGTTACACCTCAAACAGCATGCGTGGGGAAGTGTAGGCTCCTCAGAGGAGGAAGGGGAGGACTATCCTACTCAGTGAATATCAGAAATGTTTTGAATAATGAGATAAAACTATATTAAATATGTTCACGTCACCAAATACCTGATTAAAACTATCTGTTTTGCAATATAGCTCTACAGTAGTCTCAACAGTGCACTCTAAGATAGTGCCATGATGTAGCTGGAGGACAGCTATTGATTGATTTCAATACAAAACCTAGGAGGCCTTACACCCTTCCATAGACCTAGAAGGTAATTATGACCACTTCTGGAGGATGTCCTCCATCCAATCAAAGCTTTTGCATTATGAACTGACATGTTGTCCATCCAATCATAGGATTAGGATCAGAGAACAAACCTAGGGTGGTATGCTGTTGTTTTGACGGTATTAATTTAGCAAAGGCGATAACACATCACTCTGGACAGACACAAGCAAAAACTCTTTAAATATATGTTGCTGTATAGGCACACCCAAACATAAGAGATCTAACATGCTGTATGGGATGAAAACAAGACAATTTTTCAGTCTGATCAACTGTTGGCTACCAATAATACCAATTGCATACTGCCTATGTGCCCTGTCCATCTGGTCGGTGTAAACAAATTGTTAACGTTATGTACAGTGAGGGGAAAAAGTATTTGATCCCCTGCTGATTTTTGTACGTTTGCTCACTGACAAAGAAATTATCAGTCTAATTTTAATGGTAGGTTTATTTGAACAGTGAGAGACAGAATAACAAAAACAAATCCAGAAAAACGCATGTGAAAACTGTTAGAAATTGATTTGCATTTTAATAACCTCACAAGCTCCAGCAGCAGAGGTGACTGTTTTGGAGAGCCTGGCGTGCCCAAAGTAAAATGCCTCCCATTTAGGCCCAGAAAATGGGATATGCATATATTTAGTACCATTGGATAGGAAACACTCTGAATTTTCCAAAACTGTTAACCATTTGTCTGTGGGTCAATCAGAACGCATTTGGCAGGCAAAACCCTGAGGAATCTCTGTCCTGGAAAAAGTCATTTTGACACATTGCTCATTTTGGAACCCCTCCCTATCGAAAATGACCATATATAGGCATGTGAACGCAGTGCACGTCGCTTCCTTATGATGTCATCAACCACGAGACGGTGTTTTACTCCATCTTGGAGGAATTTCGACCATTGATGCACAGCATGGCAATGGGAGACCACGTTATGAAAACTCTTCAGATTGCGCGCGCACGGGAAGGCGCGCTGTGCCTTATTTTATCGTCTTTAGCGTTCAGTTTATATTCCGGCTGATTTATAATAGTAAATATACGTAAATATGTTCCTAAGGATACATTTAAAACTATGTTTGATTGTTTTTGGACAAGTTTATAGGTATAATTTGAACGAGTTGGCGCGCGCGTTTCAAAGAGGAGTGGAGGCTGTCGTTTCTGATTATAACGCGTGAACCAATTGGAGGATTTATGGATAAAAGACGTTACTTTTTCTAACAAAGGAACCATGGATTGTCTTCGTTGGACACTTAGGATGACCTCAGCAGAAGTTCTTCAACAGGTAATTGATTTGTTTTCGCTGTGAAATGTGTTATGTGTGTGCCATGATGGCTAATCGATACATGGCTATTGGAAAATATGTGAGGTGCTAGCCTCAAACAAATGAATGTGCTGCTTTTGCCGTAAAGCCTTTTTGAAATCTGACAACGCTGTGATATTGCCAAGAAACAGAGCTTTTGATGAGTATGGAACACTTGTATATTGCTGGATGTTTAATAATTCAACTTTCGGAATTTAAATTTGGCGCTTTAGATTTTCGCTGGTAGTGTCGGGATGAGCCCGCTAGCGACCCACTGGATATTGTAATGAGGGAAATAAGTATTTGACCCGCTCTCAATCAGAAAGATTTCTGGCTCCCAGGTGTCTTTTATACAGGTAACAAACTGAGATTAGGAGCACACTCTTAAAGGGAGTGCTCCTAATCTCAGTTTGTTACCTGTATAAAAGACACCTGTCCACAAAAGCAATCAATCAATCAGATTCCAAACTCTCCACCATGGCCAAGATCAAAGAGCTCTCCAAGGATGTCAGGGACAAGATTATAGACCTACACAAGGCTGGAATGGGCTACAAGACCATCGCCAAGCAGCTTGGTGAGAAGGTGACAACAGTTGGTGCGATTATTCGCAAATGGAAGAAACACAAAAGAACTGTCAATCTCCCTCGGCCTGGGGCTCCATGCAAGATCTCACCTCGTGGAGTTGCAATGATCATGAGAACGGTGAGGAATCAGCCCAGAACTACACGGGAGGATCTTGTCAATGATTTCAAGGCAGCTGGGACCATAGTCACCAAGAAAACAATTGGTAACACACTACGTCGTGAAGGACTGAAATCCTGCAGCGCCCCGCAAGGTCCCCCTGCTCAAGAAAGTACATATACATGCCCATCTGAAGTTTGCCAATGAACATCTGAATGATTCAGAGGACAACTGGGTGAAAGTGTTGTGGTCAGATGAGACCAAAATGGCTCAAGAAGAAGCACATTAAGGTCCTGGAGTGGCCTAGCCAGTCTCCAGACCTTAATCCCATAGAAAATCTGTGGAGGGAGCTGAAGGTTCGAGTTGCCAAACGTCAGCCTCTAAACCTTAATGACTTGGAGAAGATCTGCAAAGACGAGTGGGACAAAATTCCTCCTGAGATGTGTGCAAACCTGGTGGCCAACTACAAGAAACGTCTGACCTCTGTGATTGCCAACAAGGGTTTTGCCACCAAGTACTAAGCCATGTTTTGCAGAGGGGTCAAATACTTATTTCCCTCATTAAAATGCAAATAAATTTATAACATTTTTCACATGCGTTTTTTTTCTGGATTTTTTTTGTTGTTATTCTGTCTCTCACTGTTCAAATAAACCTACCATTAAAATTATAGACTGAAAATGTATATATGTTTATATGCAAACGTGGGCTGGCTAGGCTGCCAATACCTTTTTAATCCAAAATTATTAACTGGAATTAATCAGTCAACATAATAGTGATGACACAGACTGTGAGTACATTTTCTATTATGTCTACAGTTGCATATGCCTAACATGCATAAAGCAAGCTCAGCCCTGTGAGTTGTATTGTCCGTCAGTTTTTATCTCTGTGTTTGGGTAGAGGAAACCCTCCTGTTAGTCTAGTCTAAATATAATTTGCTGTAGTTTGACAGGGTTTTCATCCCCCCATGGCCAGGAGTTGTTTCCAGGAGTTTTTTTCAAAACCATGTGACCTGATTAGAAAAACGGGTCCCATCATTGCCTGTGTAAAACCTTTTTACCACTGATTAATCACTGTTATACCCTATAGGGTTCAGAGTTTTCCTGGTTAGGTTTCCAGAAAAGGAAAACTCCGGGCCCCAGGGGGAAAAAATTGTCACCACTCTGGGACCTACAGTATGGTGCCACCAGTCTGCTCGCAGCTGTTAGTTATTGTCAGGTAGTATGTGGATGATCAGGGCTTTATCCAGGAACATTTCTTGGGCTATTTTGATGTGTCAAGTAGGAGAGATCCGCAGTCTGTGTTTGTCTTTGTGAATTCTGAGATGTCTGAGTTTAACTTCATGGAGAAACTTGTTGACCAAACCTATGGTGGTGCTGCTGTAATGGAAGTATATGCTATTTGTATGTTTCCTCTCCAAGCACTGCGAGTAGACTTGTCAATTTTCTATGTAGAGTCAATCACATACACAAAGACAATCACGTTATTACACATCAATGATTTTACTCCTTGCTTGTACTTAGCTCTTTTGTTTAACTGTGTAGTGTGTTGTTATTGTGTTTTGTCTTCCCAGTCAAATCCTGTCCTGCCCTCAGTGGAAGAGTTGAGCTCTTCTCCATCACCATCCATCCATGATGAGCCTGTCCTGCACTGAAGCCTAGGAACACCTCAACCCCTGTCCTGCACTGAAATCAAGCCTCTGAAAACCTCAACTCATGCATCATACCCTCATTGAATCACTGCTGTGATCTCTTTCCAACACTGTGTAAGTAGCCCTCTCATTCTCATTCCCCATAATACTGTACTATAAATGTCTCTATGAAATGCTTTGGGTTAAAATAATTTGTCTTTCACAATGTTTTAAACACGCTTTGTCATCTCCGTGCGGTCCGCGCCTATACCGTGGGTCTCCTATCCTCCTCAATTTTGCAAGTCACCAGCCTCCACTGGTGTGGGGGTAATACGATGCTTTTGTGGATCACTGATACAGAAGTCTGTGGTGAAAAGGGAGGCACATGGCAGTAGAATGCTGTGTGCAATTACTGCTAATGATATAGCCCCGTGCAAGCTGTGGCCAGAATTCATTTAGGATGAGGCCTGGGATGGGTGAGCTCTGGAAAAGCACAAACAGCACCTAGGGCTGCACTTAGCCCAACGCTGGGAACCAAACATTCCATGAATACATTAAAATCTCAATAGTGATTACTGGCTTATTTGGGGTCCAGTGTCAAATTCAGGAGGGTGCCTCGGTACAGAACGTTCAGATAGAAAGGTAGGCTTTTGTGTAGAATAGTCATGATTCGCTTTCATGAAGAATAGGGTGACATGTCAGCGATATTCACATTTCGAATAAGCCCCAAACTTCTAACCTTTCTCAATATCACTATCATATTGCCCCATAGGCCTGTGTTCCCATGAGGACATTTTACTCCAGTCCATACTGGTGTTATAGTACAAGATAATCAAGACACCTGGGGGAGTTAAAGGACTGGGTACCTTTTCTCTTTGGCAGCACCTGTAATAATAGGAATCTGATCCGGGTCTGGTGGCTGTACATTTGAAATATCCCACCTGCTCCTAGTATAGAGTTGCTAGGCAAATGGTAAATGGCCCTGATATACAAACCAGAAGAGGCTGGTGGGAGGAGCCTTAAGGGGGTGGGCTCATTGTAACGGCTGGAATGTAATTAATGGAACGGTATCAAACATATGGATACCACATGTTTGACTCCGTTCCGTTCATTTAATTCCAGCCATTACAATGAGCCCATCCTCCTATAGCACCTCCCACCAGCCTCCTCTGATACAACCAGAGCTCCTGGCACATTTCCAGACCCTGATAGACAGAGTTCTGTCTTCTGTCCTTGATACCTTGGTTTAATTGTACTGTCCTCGTGTTTTTTATTGGTTGGTTGATCTTTTTATCAGATCGGTTTAATTGATTTAGGCTCAGTAATCATTTGGAGTTTTTTGCTGAGAAAATTCCTCATGTTGAAATTCTGTGAAACCCTGCTGATCAGTTCTGCTTCTACTGTTGTACTGTAGCTAACTACCGCATTGACTACATTTTACTTGGCTCGAATAAGGCCAACTGATCAAGCTTCATTGGAGAATTGCTTAAAATGAGAAAGAAGTCATTACTAAGATTTGTTTTAAAACCATCTGTCTATTTGCAAACTCACAGGGCTTGCCTAACTTGCTACATTCCCCAAATTGATTCATGTTACCAAAGGAAGACAAACTGTGTCCCTTTCAGTGTTTTAGGCGTGGCTCATCTCTTTGGCCCCAAATGCAAACATGGCCCTCAGGGTGCAGTGACCTCAGTCAACATGCACAGTGGGTTTGAAGGCAGGAAATCTGGGCCAGCCCTAGGCATAAGCGACATAAGCGGTCGCTTAAGCCCCCGATGGCTAGGTTTAACGGAAGTGTCGGGTCTCAATTTACTGTTAGAATGGTAGAATACACCAGGTGCAATTTCAAAATGTTGTTGTGCATCAGCAGTTTTCCTCATCAGCAGTCACTCAATTGGCCCATGTCAGCTAACATGTTTTAGATTTGTAAATTAGTCAAGCCAGCTATCTAAACTTAGGGAGCGCCCATTGATTTTTGTTAGTCACTCTTACTCAGATATCCTATCAACATGGCATAAGTCATGGCAAAATGTGTACAATTTCAGGAAATTAGCTTTATAAAGGCAAAACATTAGCTCCACCGCATGGCAAAATGAGTAGAATTGCATGAAATTAGTTATTAAATGACTAAAACAATTCTCAGCCACATGGCAAAATGTGTAGAATTGTAGGAAATTAACATTATTATTTAATTTTTTCACTCCACTATCAAAGTGGGGGGCCCCACAACCAAATCTTGCTTAGGGACCCGAAAAGACTAGGGCTGGCCCTGCAGGAACTGGCCTCAGCAAAACTTCTTCATGGACTTGTGACCCCAGCAGAGTGTTTATGCTTCACACCCATGTCAGCTGCAAAGTCTTGGCTCCTCCCTACCACCCCTCCCCACTCACACAACTGCTTAAACATTAACATAAGCAGACACATTGAGTAAGCATCCACCCTTCTCAGACAAAGCCATCTTTAATCCAAGCACGTTGGGTCACTCAAGTTCACAGTTTATGCAGGGGCGACTTCTTCCATGCAGCCGTGTCCAGGATGTTGACACGGTTCCGCTGTAGCCCACAGCCCATGGGCTCCTCTGTCTGTCTCCATGCATCATGGCACTGATCAGGCTTCTCTCGGCATCTGTCATGGGTATTTTTCAGAAGGATCTCCTACATCATGTTCTACAACCCAATAATACATAAAGGCCATGCAATTTACAGTTGAAGTCGGAAGTTTACATACACTAAGTTGACTGTGCCTTTAAACAGCTTGGAAAATTCCAGTAAATTATGTCATGGCTTTAGAAGCTTCTCATAGGCTAATTGACATCGTTTGAGTCAATTGGATGTGTACCTGTGTATGTATTTAAAGGCCTACCTTCAAACTCAGTGCTTCTTTGCTTGACATCATGGGAAAATCAAATCAGCCAAGACCTCAGAAAAATATTGTAGACCTTCACAAGTCTGGTTCATCCTTGGAAGCAATTTCCGAACGCCTGAAGGTACCACGTTCATCTGTACAAACAATAGTACGCAAGTACGCATGTTTGGTGCAAAAATGCAAATAAACTGCAGAACAACAACAAAGGACCTTGTGAAATGCTGGAGGAAACAGGTACAAAAGTATCTATATCCACAGGAAAACTAGTCCTATATCTGAAAGGCCGCTCAGCAAGGAAGAAGCCACTGCTCCAAAACCGCCATTAAAAAGCCAGACTACGGTTTGCAACTGCACATGGGGACAAAGATTGTACTTTTTGGACAAATGTCCTCTGGTCTGATGAAACTAGAACTATTTGGCCATAATAGAACTGTTTGGCCATAATGACCATCTTAATGTTTGGAGGAAAAAAGGGGAGGTTTGCAAGTCGAAGAACACCATCCCAACCGTGAAGCACGGGGGTGGCAGCATCATGTTGTGGGGGTGCTTTGCTGCAGGAGGGACTGATGCACTTCACAAAATAGATGGCATCATGAGGGAGGAAAATTATGTGGATATATTGAAGCAACATCAAGACATCAGTCAGGAAGTTAAAGTTGGTCGCAAATGGGTCTTCCAAATGGACAATGGCCCCAAGCATACTTCCAAAGTTGTGGCAAAATGGCTTAAGGACAACAAAGTCAAGGTATTGGAGTATCCATCACAAAGCCCTGACCTCAATCCTATAGAAAATTTGTGGGCAGAACTGAAAAAGCGTGTGCGAGCAAGGAGGCCTATTCACCCAACTTATTGTGGGAAGCTTGTGGAAGGCTACCCGAAACGTTTGACCCAAGTTAAACAATTTAAAGGCAATGCTAACAAATTCTAATTGAGTGTATGTAAACTTCTGACCCACTGGGAATGTGATGAAAGAAATAAAAGCTGAAAGAAATAATTCTCTACTATTATTCTGACATTTCACATTCTTAAAATAAAGTGGTGATCCTAACTGACCTAAGACAGGGAAGGTTTACTAGCATTACATGTCAGGATTTGTGAAAAACTGAGTTTAAATGTATTTGGCTAAGGTGCATGTAAACTTCCGACTTTAACTGTATATAGTACCGGTCAAAAGTTTGGACACGTACTCATTCAAGGGTTTCTTTATTTTTACTATTTTCTACATTGTAGAATAATAGTGAAGACAAACTATGAAATAACACATACGGAACCATGTAGTAACCAAAAAAAGTGTCACAGAACAGCACAAACTGGCTCTAACCAGAATAGAAGGAGGAGTGGGAGGCCCCGGTGCACAACTGAGCAAGAGGACAAGTACATTAGAAATGTCTAGTTTGAGAAACCAACGCCTCACAAGTCCTCAACCGGCAGCTTCATTAAATAGTGCCCGCAAAACACCAGTCTCAACGTCAACAGTGAAGAAGCGACTCCGGGATGCTGGCCTTCTAGGCAGAGTTGCAAAGAAAAATAAATATCTCAGACTGGCCAATAAAAAGATTAAGATGGACAGAGGAACTCTGCCTAAAAGGCCAGCATCCCAGAGTATCCTCTTCACTGTTGATGTTGAGACTGGTGTTTCTTTAATCAGAACAACATTTTTCAGCTGTGCTAACATAATTGCAAAAGGGTTGTCTAATGATCAATTAGCCTTTTAAAATGATAATGATGGTTGCTGATAATGGGCCTCTGTACACCCATGTAGATATTCCATAAAAATAAAAGCCGTTTTCAGCTACAAGTCATTTACAACATGAACAATGTATTTCTGATCAATTTTATGTTATTTTAAATGGAATTTTTTTTGCCTTTCTTTAAAAAAACAAGGACATTTCTAAGTTACACTACCGTTCAAAAGTTTGGGGTATGTGGGAACTCTTTTAAGACTGTTGGAAAAGTATTCCAGGTGAAGCTGGTTGAGAGACGGTCCATGTGTGTGCAAAGCTGTCACGGCAAAGGGTAGCTATTTTGAAGAATATAAAATATGTTTTGATTTGTTTAACACTTTTTTGGTTACCAAATGATTCCATGTTTCATAGTTTTAATGTCTTCATTATTTTTTCTAATCTACAAAGTAGAAAATAGTAAAAAGTCATTACCCTTAAATGAGTAGTTTGACTGGTACTGTACTTTATCACAAAGTAGTTTGGATGTAGTGAGGTACTTTTTCACTGTAACTTTAGTTAAGTAAATTATGTTTTTCTTAAGGGTATCTTAATTAGTACCTTGGTAAACTATATTTTCAAAGTACCTTCCCCAAAACTGTAAAAAAAACTAGTAATATTATTGTTAGAAAACACAAAACAGACATCTGATTCTGGGAGTCAGAGACATAAATGGAGATGCAAGACTAACTAGAATGACTATCACAGATTATTCCCTAGCCTCTCAATTTCATCCAGAAAGAAGGTCATATCTTGGTAGGAGAGCTGCGGAGAGATGACTATCATGCGGAAGAAGTTGACTCGTCCACCCTGAGGCTGGTAGCCCACCATCATAGTACCCTGCTTAATCATACGTTCCTTTATCACTGGAGCCACCTGGTGATGAAGATACAAGATCACAGCATTATGTCAGCCAGACTGACAGAAACTAACTGGTTTAAATGTAGAATATGTCATAGAAATTTAGTTGAAAAAATATAACTGGCATCATAGTAAACAACTTGACGCACACCAACCTTTGACAATCTGTCCTGGTAGTCTGGACTGTTCTCCTTTCCCCTCAGACTGGGTGGTATGAACCAGAAACACACATTCACAAACTCAGGCTGTTTAACAGGACAAAACCAGAAGACAGGGGAGATTAAAATGGGGAAAGAAAATGAGTGAGTTATATATATAAATAAATAAAAACAATGCCTCACTTTCCCTATAAGTTGAAAGCCCTCTCTTTTCTCCATCTTCTCCACCAGATATCTACGTGTGGGACAGTCAACACACAGATCATTGTTCCATAACATTTGAAACGGCTTTAATTGACATCTTTAAATGAGAGCTCTGAGCGGTTTTAAGTGAGGATCTTGACTAGTCAGAATTACAGCTGCAGGTTCTGTAAATGTCCCAGCTAGCACATAACGTTCTGAGAACCATAGGTTTCTTAGAGCTTGGTGAGTGTGGTTATCCTATGGCCCTCAAACTCAACTTTGGAGCTAGAAGACAGTTCCACTGCAGTTTTTCCATTGTTCCTCTAAATCTTGGACTGATTTATACCTGGGACACCAGGTTTGTGCCTTTAGTTATCAGGTAGAACAGAAACCCAGCAGGCTCCAGACCTTGTAAGGTAAGAGTTGAAACCCTGTCCTATGATTATTTTGCATACAACCTTCCCATAATGTTCTGGGAATGGTGCAGGATAGTTGATTGGCTTCAGAACATTCTCAGCACATTTAAGATACTTGACAAAAATAAATAATTAATTCAATGGCTAGAGAATAGAATATAAAATGTGTTTGCATGATTAATACCTAAGCCAATGAATTTCCATGTGTCCCATCTGTGCTTGAAGTTCAACACAGTTAATCTAAGCTAGCAGTGTTAATTCTTATTGAAACATGTTCTCAGAAAGTTATTTCATTACTTTCAAATAATTTTAGTTATAAGAACATTAATAAAACCTCCAAGGAAAACTTTAAGGTAACCATAGTAAAACATTTTCAGAACCTCCCTGCAACCAAACATTTACATTATCAGAACAGGTGGCATTTCAACTTCCTTTCTCAGAACATTTAATAAAAATATACATTTTACCAAATCAGGAAACATATGGCTTTGTTCCCAGAACCAATGGGAAAGCAAAAATGTATGTTCCCACAACTTCCAAGGAACCAAATGTGCTAGCTGGGGTTTATGTTTGTACCTTGTATTGGCGAAAGCCCTGTCCACACGCTCTGCCAAGCCTTGTGATCCCACAGCTTTCCACATCAACCACAGCTTCAGGCAGTCAACCTTACGGCCGCACTGTATCGACTTGTCCCCTGTGTCCAGGCTCATGTCATAGAACTTGTCCTGCTGGAAGAGGTATGTTGCATCTGCACTGTGGCAACGTTTCAACAGGTCCTGTGGAAAAGGGGAAGAGATCAAGAATAGCTGAGAATGTGCTCAATATTAACGGTAAGGAAGACAACAAAAAGGATCTTTAAAATGTGTACAGTGCCTTCGGAAAGTATTCAGACCGCTTTACTTTTTCCACATTTTGTTGTTACAGCCTTATTCTAAAATAGGTTAAATTGTATTTTTTTTTTCACTCAAATCTACACACAATACCCCATAATGACAAACTTTTTATTTTGATCATTTATATTAAAAACAAAATAACTATTTACATAAGTATTCAGACCCTTTACTTAGTACTTTGTGGAAGCACCTTCGGCAACGATTACAGCCTCGAGGAGTCTTGGGTATGACGTTACAAGCTTGGCACACCTGTATTTGAGCTTCTCCCATTCTCTGCAGGTTCTCTCAAGCTCTGCCAGGTTGGATGGGGAATGTTGCTGCACAGCTAATTTCAGGTCTCTCCAGAGATGTTCGATCCAGTTAAAGTCCGGGCTCTGGCTGGGCCACTCAAGGACATTCAGAGACTAGTCTCGAAGCCACTCCTGCATTACATTGCCTGTGTGCTTAGGGTCGTTGTCCTGTTGGAAGGTAAATCTTCGCCCCAGTCTGAGGTCCTGAGCATTTTATTTAAAATCAATGATTTCTGTACTTTGCTCCGTTCATCTTTGCCTCGATCCTGACTAGTCTCCCAGTCCCTGCCGCTGAAAAACACTCACAGCATGATGCTGCCACCACGCTTCACAGTAGGGATGGTGCCAGGTTTCCTCCAGATGTGATGCTTGGCATTCAGGCCAAAGAGTTCAATCTTGATTTCATCAGACCAGAGAATCTTGTTTCTCATGGTCTGAGAGGCTTTAGGTGCCTTTGAGCAAACTCCAAGTGGGCTGTCATGTGCCTTACTGAGGAGTGGCTTCCATCTGGCTACTCTACCATAAAGGCCTGGTTGGTGGAGTGCTCCAGAGATTGTCCTAGAAGGTTCTCTCATCTCCACTGAGAACTATTGAGCACTGTCAGAGTGACCATCAGGTTCTTGGTCACCTCCCTTGCTCAGTTTGGCCGGGCGTCCAGCTGTAGGAAAAGTCTTGGTGGTTCCAAACGTATTCCATTACAGAATGATTGAGGCAACTGTGTTCTTCAATGCTGCAGAAATGTTTTGGTATGCTTCCCCAGATCTGTGCCTCGACAGAATCCTGTTTCGGAGCTCTATGGACAATTCCTTTGACCTCATGGCTTTGTTTTTACTTTTACATGCACTGTCAACTGGGGGACCTTTATAGACAGGTGTGTGCCTTTCCAAATCATGTCCAATCAATTGCATTTACCACAGGTGGACTCCAATCAAGTTGTAGAAACATCTCAAGGGTAATTAATGGAAACAGGATGCACCTGAGCTCAATTTCAAGTCTCATAGGAAAGAATCTGAATACTAATCTAAATAAGGTGTTTTTTTATTTTAATAAATAATTAATTCCACAAGATATAGTCCTGACAAAAATGTAGGGTTACTACCCAAGCCGGCTGGTCGTTCGTTCTATTGGTTTGGTAACCAGTTGATAATAGCAATATTATCACATCAGTCACCGGCTTTATTAATAAGTGCATCGACGACGTCGTCCCACAGTGACTGTATGTACATATCCCAACCAGAAGCCATGGATAACAGTCAACATCCTCACAGAGATAAAGGCTCCAGCTTTCAAGAAGCGGGACACTAATCCGGACGCTTATAGGAAATCTCTCTACAACCTCCGACTAGCCATCAAACAGGCAAAGCATCAATACAGGACTATGATCAAATCCTACCATCACGGCTCTGATGCTCGTTGGATGTGGCAGGGGCTTGCAAACTACCACGGATTACAAAGGGAAACCCAGCTGCAAGCTGTACAGTGACGCGAGCCTACCAGAAAAGCTACAGTGCATTCGGAAAGTATTCAGACCCCTTCCTTTACATTTTGTTACATTACAGCCTTATTCTAAAATGTGTGAAATCAAAGTTTTTCCACATCAATCTACAAACAATACCCTATAATGACGAAGCAAAAACAGGTTTTAGAAATGTTTGCAAAAAACAGAAATAGCTTTTTTAAATAAGTATTCAGACCCTTTGCTATGAGACTCAAAATTGAGCTCAGGTGCATCCTGTTTCCATTGATCATAGTTGAGATGTTTCTACAACTTGATTGGAATCCACCTGTGATGAATTGAATTGGAAAAACCAAGCCATGAGGTCGAGGGAATTGTCCGTAGAGCTCCAAGACAGGATTGTGTCGAGGCACAGATCTGGGGAAGAGTACCAAAGAAAGTCTGCAGTATTGAAGGTTCAAGAACACAGTGGCCTCCATGATTCTTAAATGGAAGAAGTTTGTAACCACCAAGACACTTCCTAGAGCTGGCCACTCGGGGGGAAAGGGGCCTTGGTCAGGGAGGTGACCAAGAACCCGATGGTCACTTGACAGAGATCTAGAGTTCCTTTATGGAGATGGGAGAACCTTCCAGAAGGACAACCATCTCTGCAGAACTCCATCAATCAGGCCTTTATGGTAGAGTGGCCAGACGGAAGCCACTCCTCAGTAAAAGGAAAGATTCTCGGTCTGATGAAACCAAGATTGAACTCTTTGGCCTAAATGCAAAGTGTGTGGGGAAACCTGGCACCATCCCTACAGTGAAGCATGGTGGTGGTAGCATCATGCTGTGGTTTGTTTTTCAGCGGCAGGGACTGGGAGACTAGTCAGGATTGAGGGGAAGATGAACGGAGCAAAGTACAGAGAGATCATTGATGAAAACCTGCTCCAGGCGAAGGTTCACCTTCCAACAGGACAATGACCCTAAGCACACAGGCAAGACAATGCAGGAGTGGCTTCGGGACAAGTCTCTGAATGTCCTTGAGTGGCCCAGCCAGAGCCCGGACTTGAACCGGATCAAACATTTCTGGAGAGAGGAGTCGACAAAAGTCTAGTATTTGGTCCCATATTCCTAGTACGCAATGACATCAAGCTTGTGACAAACTTGTTGGATGCATTTGTTGTTTGTTTTGGTTGTGTTTCAGATAATTTTGTACCCAGTAGAAATTAAATGGTAAATGTATTGTGTCATTTTGGAGTCACTTTTATTGTAAATAAGAATAGAATATGTTTCTAAAAATGTCTACATTAATGTGAATGCTACCATGATAATGGTTAGTCCTGAATGAATCTTGAATAAGGATGAGTGACAAAGTTACATAAGCAAAAATACCATACCCCCCCCAAAAATGCTAACATCCCCTGTTATTGTAATGTTGAGAGGTTAGCATGTCTTGGGGGTATGATATAAAATGCTAACCTCCCCTGTTATTGTAATGGTGAGAGGTTAGCATGTCTTGGGGGTATGATATAAAATGCTAACCTCCCCTGTTATTGTAATGTTGAGAGGTTAGCATGTCTTGGGAGTATGATATAAAATGCTAACATCCCCTGTTATTGTAATGTTGAGAGGTTAGCATGTCTTGGGGGTATGATATTTGTGTGTCTAACTTACAAATGTAACATTCAACCTTAAAATGAATGGCCTAGCCATGGTCACATTAATGTTACTGTAACTATACATTGTAATCATAAAGAGTAATCATAATGTTCAAGATTGCATGCATTCTGTAGGTCATCTCAGGTCCATGGAGATCTTCGCAATTGCTCTAATGCAGAATCTCGAATGGCATTGAAAACATGCACCATGTACTGTACTTTTAAAGATGCGCTATGCAGTAAATTGCTCTGCCATTTCCTGGTTGCTAAAACTAATAGTTCACCTAATTTCATAATCTACAACTTGCATTTCTATGAATTTGGTCGGGTCGCCAAAAAAGTTAGATATTGCCACATTAAGGTAATCTCAACTGCAATCCAGGACATTTGGTTATTTTATTAGATGAAGCACATATATAACACTAATCTGTTGTATAAATAAATTAATACATATCTGACATTGTATTCTCATTTGAACTTGCTTTGCTTTTAAATGGTTGAAAGTGCAGTGACAGACATTTTGGTGCCCACTAAAACAGAAATCAGACAGTTTTTCCATTGTAATTTGGTTGGGCTTTAAAATGGTTGAAGCATAGGGATAACACATTCAAAAGGCAACTAACTTTTGGCTGCCTTTTTGAGTGGGTGAATATAGGTTCTAATCTCATTGATCAACGTCTCAACCAAATATTACCCAATTATCCACGTTGAAATGATGTGCCCAGTGGGTACCTTCAACCTGCACGCAGAGACATAAAAATGGTATCGAGGAGATTCTGACTGAATAAGTAGAACAAATGGCTTAATTGCCAAAATGTCTAACTATCCCTTTAAACAATGCAGGAACATAAGGTTTTTGATTATAAAGGACTTGCATTATGTTTTATCATTGACAAAGTTAAATAAAAACATGTGAGGTGTAACTATTTGTAATTTTAGTGTTTTTCATAATTGCAAAGGCGAGAGATGCAAATGCCACAGCAATTCAACAACACCTCTTTGGGTGAGGAATCTGATGAAGCAACCTGGACTCAAGGGTAGACGTAAGATAATAAACGTAAATCGGGGGACACTCCAAATAGTATATGTTACGTTTCATATGTATGTATTCATTTGTGGATGTCCATCATCCATTTCGTATGATATGTTACGAATTACAATTTGTTAGATATGTTACAAATTGCAATTGGTACAATATGTTATGATTTCTAATATGTTCTGGCTAATGTTAGCTAGGTGAATAACGCTAATATGTTCTGGCTAATGTTAGCTAGGTGAATAACGCTAATATTAGCTATGTGGCTAACGTTAGCTAGGCTAGGGGTTAAAGTTATGGTTAGGCGTTAGCTAACCTTAACCCTTTAACCTAACATGTTAAGTAATTGAAAAAAGTAGTAGGAAAGTTGCTATTTAGCTAAAATTGTCAGTGATGAGATTCAAACTCACAACCTTTGGATTGCTAGACACTCATGTTATACACCTACCCATCCACTCAAAATGTGTTTTTTCCTTAAGTAACCTATCTTATGTAACCATACCAAACATAACCTACTAATTTGAGTGTCTCAGATTAACATTACTATGCTATGTCTAGTCTATGAGACCAGGCTGGGTGAAGGGATGTCTTACCGTGGTGTCCTTGAGCAGAATGGCTGAACACTGCAAGCCAGTCAGCATCATCTTGTGTGGATTCCAAGTTACCGAATCGGCTCTGATCACAAACACATTCACATAATTATACTCGGGAGTCAAAGTCATATGTTGAGCCAATACGGAAGACTAGCCCAGTCATGCGAGACATCAAGACACCTAACCTATACTTTCTCACACACAGGCTGAATAAAATGTTTTTTTGCAGCACATTTAGATAGTGTAAAATTGCATTCCAGCAACTGTATTCCTGAGCATGCACCTGACTCCCACCTCTCAATTCCTCTCATGAGATGTCTGTGTTCCTTTGAGAAGAGAACACTCCCTCCCCAGGCTGCCTGTGCCAAACCACAAGAAAAACACCAATCAGTATTCTTCAGCTCAAAATCAATGGGAAAGATGGTCACTGTCAAAAAGGGTTTAGTTAGTGGCTATTATTTTGGGTCAGTTAGTTTGATCTACATAACAGATGCTGTTGGGAATCATCTTGACAGGAGACTACTTTTGTGGTCTGAAAACATTGGACAAAGTTTGATTTGGAATGAAAGATCACTTTAAGAAGGACTCACATCAACATGCATCCACAACCCCTGTCTGTCACAGATGTCAGCGATGGGCTCCAGTGGGTCAAAGGCGCCTTGTACTGTCGTTCCTGATGTGGCGTGGACAAGGAATGGTACTGCCCCCTGGTAGGTGAGGAGGGGTAATGAATGATGTCCTTACATATCTACTTGGTGCTTTGCAGTATGATATGTGCTTTGCCGATAGACTACTAGGAATTGCAGATAAACTACTTTAAATGCTGACGGAGTACTGTGAATTGACCAGATTATTGTGTAAGATATCACTGATTGTCTATCAGCAATTCCCATTAGTCTAGTGGCAATTCCAACTGTTATCTGTTTAATTACTGTATACTGTATCACAGCAGATGTAATTTACTGTGTCAATTTTATTACAAGGTAACCACAGTAAACTCACTTGAGATTTCGCCAACTCAATTTTGTCACTAAGGTCATCTGTAATCATGCACCCCCTGTAGGATAACAGGGAGCATGAGTTAAAATCTGTAAATCATGTATGCCTAGGAGATGTTAATGAGATGACTTACAAGAGTCAAAGAAAGAAAGGTTCTTATCACTTTACCTATCATCCACTTTGACCTTAAACACGTTCTCTGTCCCAATACCCTGAAATGCAGCTGCTTTCATCACTGAGTAATGGCTCTGGAGGAAAGTTTGTGTAGAATGAATTAATATATGAATGAAGTTAAATAGTGTATTACTTCTACCATACTGTTTTCCCCACCTCTTGAGATGTAAAGACAGCCAGTCGAGGGAGGGCCCACTGTCCCTTAAGTTTAACTTCTGGGAAGGCCCGGTAGCGTGCTAGGTTCATGGCATACATGTTAGACACAGTGCCGCCTGGGCAGAAGATGCCATCTCCCTGTGTCCACCCAACTAGAGAACGTAGCTTGGAGAGTACCTCGTCTTCCATCAGGACAAACACTGGCGCTACTTCATAGGTATACCTGTAAAATAAATTATACAACTTCCCATCACAAGCCTCTTCATAACATACTTTATGGAATGTATATCTGCATATATATCAGTGGAGGCTGGTGGGAGGAGCCATAGGATGATGGGCTCATTATTAGCTGGAATGGAACAATATCAAACACAAAGATATGGAAACCAAATTTTTTACTCAGTTCCATTCCAGCCGTTACAATGAGCGCATCCACCTATAGCTCCTCCCACCAGCCTCCACTGATATATATTGCTCCCTCCTACTGGCTAGTGTTAAGAGCCTCCGTAAGGAATCGTCCTGTCAAGGCATGGTAGTCCACCCCTGCAAAGAGCTGATTGAAGAACCGCGGATGATCTGGAAAGAGAGATGCTCTTTACTTTAGTGCATGCACTCTGGACAGTCCCAAGCAATTGCATTTACCAAGAATCGACTGTAACCAGAACCACACTCATCTCACTCTAAGGTTTCCCTGTGGGGTCGGGGTAGCTCTGGTCTTAGTGAGGCCAGCAGCAAACCACCCTAACACCCTGGACCAGAGCTAGGCCCGGGGTGGACTTACTGGTCTTGACGCTGTACTTGGCCACGTCCCGTACTCTCTGCAGCAGCTGGTGCTGTTGCTCCCCATTCTCTCTCAGCTCCAAGTCTAGCAGAGTAGCCAACTCCTCTGGCTCACGCCACTCACACACCTATAACCAGGGGTATAACAAGCACAAGAAACCCCTGAAAATACAGTACTGAGTGTACCTCTATGGTTAGATTGTGATGCACACAGTCAGGTGTAAAGAAGATAACAGTTCACATAATGGTACTAGCCCAGCGGTTGGTTCTTAAAAATGTTTGCTACATGACCCATCGGGACAGCCATCTGTCACTCAAGACTTACCAAAAGGCTTGTGCAGCAAAACATCTAACAATATATGACACAGTGCAGAGAACAGTCATGTTAGGCTACAGACAGTCAACCGTTTGATTTAGGGATGTGAGACCTTCTCGTTGACGTCTATGCCCTTACATAGCACCTCCTCAAGGATGACTTTAAAAGCCTCAGTCAGGAAGAGCTGGCCCTCTCTGTGGTCCAGAAGAGATTCATTCAGGCGCTGGAGACCATAGGATTGAGAAGATCCTGTAATTGTCACGTAGTCTAATGAGGTAAAAGCAGAGAGGGTTGAATAGAGTCGTGGTAATCTGATCCTAAAGTCAATCATTACAATCACCAACAAGTTCTTTGCATGGTTTAGATCTTTATACAATACCAATTCATGGTATTGTGGATATCTATTCACAGGTTGAGAACCCTGGAAAGTGCACACTCCTCCCATCAGATAACACAAAAACATTTAAAAATCACCTTGCTCTGAAACACTCTGATTACTCCACCAGCCAAGAAAGGAAGACCATCCCAGGTTCCAGAATCTAGGTAGTTGACTCATGACTTAAAACCACACTGCAAATAACAACAAAACAATTGAGCAAATGCATCCCTTAACAATTTCACATTTCTAAAAGGGTTAATTTACACTACATACATTTGAGAGTTTTTAATACCCGTGTGTACACATTACTGTAGTGTACATTTTTCATATCTCATATGTCACCTTCGTAAGTAGTGGGCGAGACTGCTCCTAGACTTGCCCCCATCCCGAGCAGTAGAATGTATAATTGTCTCAAGCCAAATGCTTGTACAATAAAAACATCTTAATAGCAGAGAAATCTTTTTAGAACAGCTGAAATGTATAGATATTTTCCATATATCTGAATCTTGTTTTATTGAGTTTTTACCTGAAATTGCAGTAATAGCCTGTTTAATGTTTTAATTGTTGCAATAGCTTATAAAAATGTCATATCAAAAGCAGTTATTTCAATGGAAAGGCATCAGCAAGCAGGTTTATCTCAGTGAATGAAACAATTTCAGTCACAATTTTCTTTCATCTCATGTAATGATTTACATGATGTTGATCAAATTAAGCCTGTTTTGTTCTAAGGTCACTTGTATATGCTAAAGTTGTAATGTAAAAGCTGTTTAGCTATGGTTCAGCTGGTAGCTAACGTTAGCATTCCGCTAATGATCTATGTTGATTAAGTGCTGAGTCTACCTTTAACAAAGTCTATCAAAATGTTTATCTGACTCCATGAAGATAATATATCAATGTGCAAGAAAGTATTGTTGAGTGTCAGGAATGGACTATCAAGAAAGGTCTGAGAATTGCAGTCTGGGTACCAGTCTGTTCAGCTATCATTCCATTTAATAGACAAGTCTATCAAAGGCAAATATTTAAATACATTGTAAAATGTATTAATTCACATACAAGGCAATCTGTGCAAATCTCTGAAACTAAAATCACATACAGTAACATAGCTAGCATCACTCTTACAATGTGAAGTCCACAGTACCGTGGTGAAGCTGTAAAAAGAAGCTAGCAAGAAATGACATCACCAAATCATGAACTAATCGCTCTCACCTGTGCCTGCTTGTGAACTGTGGCCAGAACCCTGGAGAAACTTTTATAAGGCAGAGCCGAGTACGCAAGCAGGTGATTGGGGGGGTGGGGGGAGATGGTGCTTTGATGAGCATTGGGCAATGTTGCCCTTGCTTGTATCTTTATTGCACTCACTCAAAAAGGTGGGAGAGTGTCGTTTGCCGCTGTGTAGGGCCGCCACCAACGAAGACAGGGAGGGAAATTGGGAACGAGATAAGATAAGGTTATTATAGTTGTATTTTTCCATTCGTCTTTAATTTTTATTTTGTTTTACTTTAGTTTCAGTTAGTTTTCCGACCTATTTTGTTATTTTTAATTTGGTTTAGTGTTATTAAAAACATATTTTGTTTTTATATTATAAAGTTATGTAGTTTTTGTGTTAGCGACAGAAAGTAGGAAAACTTACAGATTGTAGCTTTAGAGGTAGCCTACAATCTAAATGTTTTATTAGGCTACCCGTTGATTCTCGAAGAATAGGCTACCCATTTTATTAGGCTACCCATTGATTATTGATGAATAGCATCATAACTTATACATGCCTCATAAGCTTTAGCACAATTGTCTTTCTCGATCACAACCCCAACAAATTTAAACAGAACATAATTTTTGGGTTTTTATTTTTAGTTTGTTTTGCAGTCTACACCACTGCGTGCACACCCGTCATTACTATGACAACTAGTGTAGCCATGTCAGCAAATGACTGTGGTCTGAACACACACATCCGATTTGGTCACTTTTAACTTGCCGTTTGGACAGTCAGTATTCAAAACTGATTTGAGCATTAAGGCCTGCAGTGTGAACAAGGCTTAAGTACACTGTAGGCGCTTGCTTACTATCGGCTTTGCATCTGCTATGCAGGTTCAGAAAGGAGCACACCCACTGGTGTGTGGCGTCAGTTCAACGTCTAGTTTTCATTTACGTTTGTTTGAGTTGTCAACTATTGTGAATTCAACATGAAATAAAAAAATATATATATGTCACCATGTCATTCGATTTAGGTTAAAAGTTAGGTAAAAAAAAGATGAAATGTCCTTAGTCATCACATAGATTTTTTTGGGGGTTGAAATGATGTGGAAACAACATTGATTTAACCTGTTTTTGCTCAGTGTGCATGCTCAGACTCTCACAGGAGTGTCTCGTTGGCTGGGCAAGAGTTTTTAAATGCAACATTTAAATCTATAGTGTAATGTCTGTGTCTTATTGTTTTGGCCTAGTCTTGTTTAATGTGTCTAGCTATTATGTTCAGCTTTTTAAAATACAATGTGGGTCAAGAGGGGATGACAGTGCCTCAATGGCGGCCTCCTGTATTCAAGTGGGCTGGGTGGGTCTAAATAACAATATCATGTTTGTTATTGGCTTATCCTCTGTCCTAATTTGGGCGAGGTAGAGTGTTAAGATTGCCAGGTTTCTCCTTACATTTGTCAAATTGAGAATTAAAGTGGTATCACCAAGGTAGGTTGAAATGTATATCCCATACATAAAATATATATATATATATATATATTTTCACCTTAATTTAACCAGGTAGGCGTCGAACGTCAAGCGAAAACTCTGCATGGGAGGATCCAAAACACAGGGCTCTGTCTTGAGCTGTGCTTGCCCCACCTCTTAGGTGGTCTCAAGGTTTAATGTAAGCGCTAATGTCATTTTTTAAAAAGGGTTTCCATCATCCAGGGTGACACTAAGGACTTGGGGCGAACAGGGAGGAGTAAACTATTGAAAGTCCCAGCGGCCTCCCATTGGCCCCCTTGTCAGAGCAGGGCCACCGGGGCCATGGCCGAATTAATCTTTGGAGCCGGTAGCGATGTGCAGTTCGCAAACAAATCGTTCTTTTTGAATGACTCTTTTTCAATTCAATTCAATTCATAGGGCTTTATTGGCATGGGAAACATTTTTACATTGCAGAAGCACGTGGAATAGAAAATAAACAAAAGTTAAATAAAAAATCTGAAATTAACAGTAAACATCAATCAAAAGTATAGCAGACATTTCAAATGTTATGTTATATGGCTATTTACAGTGTTGTAACAATGTGCAAATGGTTGAGGTACGAAAGGGGAAATAAATAGATAAATAGTTAGTATTAGTATTTACAATGGTGTTTGTGCTTCACTGGTTGCTCTTTTCTTGTGGCAACGGGTAACAAATATTGCTGCTGTGATGGCACAATGGTTTTTCACCTAATATACACAACAAAAATATAAACAACACATGCAACAATTACAAAGATTTTACTGAGTTTTACAGTTCATATAAGGAAATCAGTCAATTGAAATAAATGTATTAGGCCCTAATCTATGTATTTGATGTGACTGGGAATACAGATATGCATCTGTTAGTCACAGATATTTATTTTTAAAGTAGGGAGTGGATCAGAAAACCAGTCAGTATCTGGTGTGACCACCATTTGCCTCATGCAGCAAGACACAGCTCCTTCGCATAGAGTTGATCAGGCTGTTGATTGTGGCCTGTGGAATGTTGTCCCACTCCTCTTCAATGGCCATGCGAAGTTGATAGATATTGGCGAGAAATTGATGTCGTACACGTCGATCCAGAGCATCCCAAATGTGCTCAATGGGTGACATGTCTGGTGAGTATGCAGGCCGTGAGTATGCAGGCCAGGCCATGCAAGAACTGGTACAATATCAGCTTCCAGGAATTGTGTACAGATCCTTGTAACGTGGGTCTGTGCATTATCATGCTGAAACATGAAGGGATGGCGGCGGATGGCGGATGAATAGCACAACAACAGGCTTCAGGATGTAGTCACGGTATCTCTGCACGCTCTCTCAAAACTTGAGACATCTGTGGCATTGTGTTGTGTGACAAAACTGCACATTTTAGAGTGGCCTTGTATTGTCAGCACAAGGTGCACCTGTGTATACAGGCACCCAGGAAGAAGTTTTGGAATTCCATGCTTATCTAAACTATGAATGAACACCTTCACTTCACCATTAACTATGACCTATCACAAATCAGTTTCTTGATGTGATGATTATTAAGGACAAAACCTCCCTCTCTACAGATCTATATAGGTAACCAACGGACAGGAACACCCTCCTTAGAGGTGACAGCTTTCTTATTAAAAGTCTCCCTATAAGTCAATTCAGTCGTATCAGAAGAATATGCAGCTCTGATGCTGCTTATCTGAAACAGACCACAGACCTCAAACAAAGGTTTAAGGAAAGGGGGTACAAAGACAATTTGGTAAAACATCCCAATGATCGTTTTGAAAGACTAACACAGTTGGAAAGCCTTCAACCAAAAGTTTAAGAAAAAGCAGAACTTGTCCCATCATGCTTTACCCAATACTCACCTTTGGGGAAGGCATTTAAGGACATTATCAGGAAGCACTGGTGCATTATTGATACTGACCCACAATTGAAACACATTTTTAAATATCCCCCACGTATGGTTTTTAAAGCACCTCCAAAAGTGAGAGATATTGTGGTTAAATCTGATTACCCACCAGAGAAAAGGGAAACTTTTTTGGACAAGGTTCCGGAGGGTAATTACAAATGTGGCCAATGTGCTCAATGCAGCTTTACGTACAAATGTAACTCATTTACCCACCCCCGCACAGGACAAAGATTTAAGATCAAGGGCCTGCATATCCGCCAATGTTATTTACATGTTGAAATGTCCTGGTGGTCTGTCTTACATCTGGAAAACCTGTAGAAGCCTTAAGACACAGATCAGGGAGCACCGCAGCAATGTATGGACAGGTGAGACAGAAAATCCGTTGGCTGCTCATTTTGTACAAGCTGGACATCCTATTAGTTCTCTGAGATACATTGGAATAGAAATGGTCAAGATGTCACGCAGGGGAGGGGACATTGAGAGGAAACTTTATCAAAGGGAATCTTTCTGGATCCACAGGCTGAACACACCGTCTCCTCTTGGCCTTAACGAGGAGTTTGACTTCAAACTGTTTTTATAGTTTCAATGTCTAAATTGTGTTTTAATTTTTATCCTAATTGAATATTGTATGTGTATGTATATTACTGTAAATATTGATCACATTCCCAATGTATGATCATATATTTGATGGATTGAATGTTAATATTGTGAAAAAAAAATTTTTTACCTCCTTTTTCAGGAAGTGATGTCACTGAGGACTGCCCCTATATATAGGACCCCCACCTGGGATACGGATGCCTGATGAAGACCTAAGGGTCGAAACATTGTTGTAAATAAATATCACCTGGCAGCATGAGCAGCAGTGTGCAGCGTTTTCCTTCCTGTTTTCCATGAGTTTGCCTACTTCAGTTTTTGCACCTGTGTAATGATCACGCTATTTAATCAGCTTCTTGATATGCCACACCTGTCAGGTGGATGGATAATCTTGGCAAAGGTGAAACGCTCACTAACAGGGATGTAAACAAATTTGTGCACACAATTTGAAATAAATAATGATTTTCTGCGTATTGAACATTTCTGGGATTTGTTTCAGCTCATGATACATGGGACCAACACTTTACATGTTGAGTTTAGATTTGTTAAGTGTACAGTACCTTTGGAAAGTATTCAGACCCCTTGACTTTGTCCACATTTTGTTACATTAGACTCGTTCTAAAATTGATTAAATAAAACAATTTCCTCATCAATCTACACACCATACCACATAACGAGGAAGCGAGAACAAGTTTAGACATGTTTGCAAGTGTATTAAAAACAGATACGTTATTTACATAAGTATTCAGACATCCTGTTTCCGTTGACAATCTTTGAGATGTTTCTACAACTTGATTGGAGTCCACCTGTGGTAAATTCAATTGATTGTACATGATTTGGAAAGGCACACAAATGTCTATACAAGGTCCCACAGTTGACAGTGCATTTCAGAGCAAAAACCAAGCCATGAGGTTGAAAGAAGAGCTCCGAGACAGGATTATGTCGAGGCACAGATCTGGGGAAGGGTACCAAAACATATCTGCAGCATTGAAGGTCCCCAAGAACACAGTGGCTTCCATCATTCTTAAATAGAAGAAGTTCAGAATCACCAAGACTCGTCCTAGAGCCTGAATGCCAAGCGTCACGTCTGGATAAAACCTGGCACCCTCCCTACGGTGAAGCATGGTGGTGGCAGCATCATGCTGTGGAGATGTGTTCCAGCTGCAGGGACTGGGAGACTAGTCAGGATCGAGGCCAAAATGAACGGATCAAAGTACAAAGAGATCCTTGATGAAAATATGTTCCAGAGCGCTCAGGACCTCACTCTGGGGGCGACGGTTCACCTTCCAACAGGACAACAATCCTAAGCACACAGGCAAGACAATGTAGTTGTGGCTTCGGGACAAGTCTCTGAATGTCCTTGAGTGGCCCAGCCAGAGCCCGGACTTGAACTGGATCGAACATCTCTGGAGAGACCTGAAAATAGCTGTGCAGCAATGCTCCCCATCCAACCTGACAGAGTTTGAGAAGATCTGCAGAGAAGAATGGGAGAAACTCCCCAAATACAAGTGTGCCAGTGGATTTTAGTCATTTGTTTGGCACTAGAGACATCTGCCGACAACCAACTTTCTTTCATTTGTTTGTGCAGGAAAATGGATCATGCTGCAAGCATCATAGTAGAAAAATACATGTTTAGATTAGAACTGACAATTGATTGTATTGTGCAAGAATTAATGCAATTAATTGATTATTGAATGCTAAATGGGTTTGTAGAACCAAAACATATCCTGCCTCTGCACAACAAACAAAAAGACAACAAACAACAAAAGAACACGGCATGCCAGCTCCATCCTGGTGGTGCATGATCATAAATTGAAATCCTACTGATGCCGTATCACAATAAATGTGTTGCATGATTAAAGGAAATTCATTTCCATGTGTCTTATCTGTGCTTGGAGTTCAAAAAAGTTTGAAGTTTAAAAGTCTACATTCAGTGAACGTTTTAAGGAAGTTATTCAAAAACATTGAAATAACCTATAATTGATTTTTTCAGACCGTTAATAAAACCTCCCAGGAAAAAGTTCAAGGAACCAGAGTAAAATGTTCTCAGAACCTCCCTGAAGCATGAAAATAAATGTTCTACGAAACAGGCAAAATGATCATTTCTGTTCTCAGAATTTTAAACAAATGTGTAATTTTACTGGTCAGGAAATGTATGGATTCTTTCCTTGAACCAATGTGAAACCAAAAACATACATTCCCACAACTTCCAAGGAACCAATTGTGATAGCTGGGAAGTCTGAGGCTTTTAGGTAAAGCAGTGGAAAATCCCCAGTGGAAAATTTCCAGTGGAAAATCTCCAGTACAAAGTCTATATTCTTATCATGCGATGACAATGCAGCGTTGTGTTGAGCTTGACCATTTCATTACTAGGCTTGTGGTTGAAGACTGACAGAAGGTAAAATGACCCCACTGGGCAAACCACATCATTTCAATGTGAACAATTGGGTAATATTTGGTTGAGATGTTGATCAATGAGATTACAACCTATTTTCACACACTCAAAATGATAGCCTGAGGTTTGTTGAATTCACGTGTTATCACTTTGATTTCAACCATCTAAAAGCACAACCATATATTTTTGGGACCCTTTCAAAAGCAGAACAAAGTTCAAATCAGAATACAATGTCAGATATTTTGTTTATTTACACAGCAATTTAATAACTTCGATTTTTGATTGAGATGGAGAAGTGAATCCAACATTAATTATTAACTTGTAGATTAAATTTAAATCAACCAAAGCTTGAAACTCTAGGCCTATATGTATGCACCCAATGACCCCAGGTTACATAATTGATGATGTGTCCAATGTCTCGTCATCATTACACACACCTGGCTCCAACTCTATCAATGTATATATACAGGGGTGGCAGGTAGAGAAAAAAAAGATATACTCCGTTTGTCGGTCATTGTAAATGTTGCTTGTTCTCCTGATGTAACGAGTGCGCTGAGAGTCGGGAAGCAAGTTCAGGGAGTGAGTGTTTTAATAAATAAATGAAACACAAACCATGCACCGGACATGAAAACAGAGTCATTAACACCTGAGGAAAGAACCAAGGGGAGTGACAGATATAGGGAAGATAATCAAGAAGGTGATGGAGTCCAGGTGATTGTCATGAGGCGCAGGTGCGCGAGACGATGGTGACAGGTGTGCGGGATAATTAGCAGCCTGATGACCTAGAGGCCGGAGAGGGAGTATACGTGACACCTGAGAGGAATCTCTCCTACTATTTCCTGAGTACTTTATTATTTTACACTTTGGGTTTCGTCCCACTTTTATATTTGGTGCTTGAATAAATTCAGTAGTTCTAAACCTGAGACTGCCTCCTGCCTACTCCTCTCTACACTTGTGACAGAATGACCGACCCAAGAGAACAGGAAGCAGCAGGACATCCCGACCTCTCCGCTAGAGCGCCTCGGGACTGCCATGGATGAGGTGCTCCGGACCGTACGCCAGCTGCAGGCTACACCACCACATTCCCAGCTCCCCACGGTCGTTCCAACCACCCCACCACCATCTACATCACCCGGTCCGATCAGCAACATCCACATGTCCCTCCCGGAGCGGTTTGACAGCACCCCAGCTCACTGTAAGGGGTTTCTCCTGCAGTGTGACCTCCACCTTGCCCATCATGCCGGCACGGCCTCCGAGAGGGACAAGGTGGCCTTGGTGATCTCGGTGCTGACAGGCCGGGCTCTGGAGTGGACACACGCCGTCTGGGAGAGGGACGGTCCAGAAGTGCAGTCTTATGAGTGCTTCACCCAACTCTTGGGTGAAGAGGGAGGTAAGCGTCTCATCCATCTACGCCAGGGGTCCAGGACAGCGTCTGAGTAGGCTCTGGATTTCCGGACAGTGGCTGCGTCCACTGGCTGGAACAACCAGGCCCTGTTGGCGGTTTTCCGCAGCGGGCTACAGGCAGACGTCCAGACCGAGCTGGCCTGTTGCGATGAGGACCTCACACTGGACCAGCTCATTGTCATGGCCATCCACCTGGATATTCCCCTGCGTGCCCATCATCGCCCATCCCATGGGTTCTGGTCTCTCCCAGGAACTTCCAGCAAGACTGAACCCATGGAGGTGGGCACGACGCACCTTCTCCCAGAGGAATGTCAATGCCGTCATCAAAAGGGTCGCTGCTCCTACTGTGGGGAGTCGGACCACCCCTGGAACACCTGTCCCAGAAGTAGAACCAGGCGAGGAAGCAACATGCAGAGGAGCGCTCCAGCACCTCCCAGGTAGGCATGGATGTGCCTTGCTCCTCTTTGTCCACCCAACCCGTCCTCCTACCTTATTATCCTGCCCCCCCACTGAGTCCTTCCCTGGTGGACTCAGGTTCTGCAGGAAATTTCCTAGACCGGTCAGTGGCCTTATCATTCTCTAGTCCCTTTACAACCCCCTATCCCAGTCCATGCCCTAGACAACTGTCCCCTAGGAACAGGAGTGGTGTGCCAGACCACGATTTCCAATTCTCTCACAGTTGCTCAGAACCACCATGAACGCATCACTTTCCTAATCTTAGACTCTCCTACACACCCAATAGTTTTAGGTTTCCCCTGGTACAGTTGCATAACCCCAGGATATCGTGGACAGAGAGGAGGTTGTTGGATTGGTCGCAGGAGTGTCAGGGGAGGTGTCTCTCTGTGTTTATCTGTGCCACCTCTGTGGTCCCTATCCAAGAGGAATACCAGGACCTACAGGTGGCTTTTTCAAAGACTCTTGCGACGTGCCTTCCCTCATCTGCCATGGGACTGCACTATTGACCTACTGCCTGGTTCTACCCTCCCGCGGGGGCACGTCTACCCTCTCTCGCATGCAGAGACTGAAGCCATGGAGGTCTACGTCCAGGAGGCGCTGGATTCCTCTGTCCGTCCACCTCCTCAGCCTCCTCCAGCTTCTTTTTCATGAAGAAGAAGAACGGAGGTCTCCGCCCCTGTATCAATTACCGGACACTAAGGCAACTGTTAAATTCAGTTATCCCCTGCCTCTCAAACCCACTGTGATTGAACAGACGCTCAGTACTTTACCAAATTGGATTTACGCAATGCTCACAACCTGGTGCGAGAGGGGGATGAATGGAAGACCACCTTCAGCACCAGCACCGGGCACTACGAATACAGGGTAATGCCCTTCGGCCTGACAAATGCACCCTCAGTGTTTCAATCATCCTTCATTTATGAGGTGTTTAGAAATATGTTGGGTCGCTGTGTAGTGGTGTACATAGAGGACATCTTGGTGAACTCCACTACACGTGAGCAACATGTCTCTCATGTCAGGTCCGTTTTGGAGAGGCTGATAGGGCATCACCTGTACGCCAAGGCGGAGAAGTGCCTTTTCTTCTAGCAGGTGGCCTCCTTCCTGGGCTGTCGGATATCAACCGCGGGAGTGGAGATGGAAGAGCTAGGTTTTTCCAACTATTTCAGCCACTTCGTTAGGGGTTTCAGCATAGTTTGGCCCCTCTCACCTCCCTCCTGAAGGTCTGTTCTCTCCCAACGCACTGGATCGCCACCTAAACTCCATCCATGCGCCTTCTACTCACGGAATCTTTCTCCCGTGGAGCGGAATACGATGTAGTTGCTGAAAACATGGTGGTACTGGCTGGAGGGTGCTCACCACCCATTCCTGGTTTGGATGGACCACCGGAACCTAGAGTATATTCGAGCAGCGAAGAGGCTGAACCTGTGTCAGGCCAGGTGGGCCCTATTCTTTGCCAGGTTTGACTTTACCCTCTCCTACTGGCCGGGATATAAGAATGTCAAGACCGATGCGTTGTCCCGGGTGCATGACACAGAGGATCGGAGGGAGAAAGTGACACCCGTTATTCCCCTGTCCTGCCGTTTTGGCTCCTGTCGTGTGGAATATGGACACGGACATCCGTTGAGCCCTGCGACAGGAGCCCTCACCTGCCCACTGTCCCGAGGGGGGTACTTACGTGCCCTCTGATGTGCGCGACCGTCTCCTTGCCTGGGCACACATAGCACCTGTGTCGGGGCACCCGGGTATAGCCCGTGCTATCGACTGTCTCTCTTCCAAGTACCCACCTTGGCCCAGGACGTCCGGGTTTACATTCCATCCTGCTCCACCTGCGCACAGAGCAAGACACTGAGACACCTCCCCTATGGCAAACTCCACCCGCTGCCGGTTCCACAACAACCCTGGTCCCATCTCTCCGTGGACTTTGTCACAGACCTTCCTCCCTTGGAAGGCCACCATCCTGGTCATTGTGGACCGGTTTTCCAAAGCCTGTCGTTTAATTCCCCTGCCTGTTCTCCCTACGGCCATGCAGACCGCGGAGGCTCTCTTCTCTCACGTCTTCCGGCGCTATGGGATCCCGGAGGACACCGTGTCTGACCGTGGTCCTCAGTTCACCTCCAGTGTCTGGAAGGCCTTTATGGAATGACTGGGGGTCACAGTCACCCTCACCTCCGGGTACCTTCCCCAATCAAATGGGCAGGCTGAAAGGGTAAATCAGGAACTGGGTAGGTACCTGCGTAGTTACTGTCAGTACTGTTCACTCCTCCACTAACCTCACACCCTTTCAGTGTGTTCTAGGCTATCAGCCAGCCCTCGCCCTGGAGTCCGATTGAGGCTCCTGCGGTGGACGATTGGTTCCGGCTTTCCGAGGAGGTGTGGAACACTGCGCACACCCGTCTCCAGCGCATCATCCTTCGGCTTTCAGAACAACTGGGAACTCTGGAGGAAAAAACTAAGTCAAATCATGACTTCGGTGATCTTCAAGTCGGAAAGTCGGAGCTCTAGTTCCAACTTGGAATTCCGAGTTGGATGACCGTTCAAAACGATTCTTCCCAGTGAGAGGTCCTTTTTTTCAGTGAGTTCCCAGTTGTCTTGAACACACTGAAGTGGAGATTCCGAGTTTCCAGTTCCCAGTTTTGAACATGGCAGTACTCTTCCAATCGCTTTCTGGCGAAGAGACAACCAGGAACAGACTGGTTGACAACAAAGAATAGTGTGGTGACGACTGGAAAGACAGTGGACAGCTCGGAAAGATGGAATCCGGTGTCACAAGTGTAGAGAGGAGTGGTAACTCCTAACCTTAACCCTAACCTTAGCCCCTACCCCCTAGCCTAGCTTACGTTAGCCACCTAGCAAATGTTAGCTATAGCAAAGTGGAATTAGTAACATGTAATACGTATTGCAAATTTCGAACATATCGTACAAATTGCAATTAGTAACATATCATACAAATTGTAATTCATAACATATCATATGAAATGGATAATGTAAATCCACAAATGAATACATACCATACTAAATGTAACATATCATACTAAATGGAGGTATAGTTACTATTATCGATTTACTACTACCAAGTTACGTCCCAGCTGGCACATGGTTCCTTGGAAGTTGTGGGAATTTACGTGTTTGGGTTCCCACTGGTTCTAGGAACGAACCCATAAGTTTCCTGACTGGCAAAACTGAATGTATTTAAACGTTCAGAGAACGTTTTAGGTTGCAGGGAGGTTCTGAGAACGTTTCCGTTAGCCTGTAATTGCTGGCTTTTGGCCAATAAAATAAATCAAAGCCGATAAATAAAATTGTAGCCGGCCAAATTGTCCAGGGCTGCCCTGCTGCTGAGGAGAGAAAGAAAATGAGAGAGGATCCTTGGCCTACTGTTGATTGCGAAGATGAAGACCTTTTTCATTGAAGTAAAATGAAAGTTAGAGAGTATGCCTATAGTGAAAAATCCTACAAGGCAGGGCTCCAGCCTGTGACCATTTAGTCGCATTTTTCCACCAATTGATACCTGCCTGTGGGAGTAAAAAAATGATTGGTTGCATCGGTAAGGGCTGCACATTCATTCACCTCACTAAAAACGTAAAAAAATGTAGGAGGCTGGAACCATGATTTTGTCAAACAGTAAAGTACATGATCCCTGTAATGAAAGTGTCTGCCTGCCTGCCCCTGTAGACTATCTGTTTCACTGGGGCCTGCTGCTGTGTCGAGCAAGTGTCAAAGTTCTCTGTGATGCCGGTAAGGCAGAGTCAGGCGCAAGACTACGAATATGAGTTTTCAAATGCTTTACTCAATATTTCCAAAATACACGAGTGGGGAAAAGACCAATCACTCGAAAATACGGAACAAAGAAACACAAACAATCACACACAAACACTTGAGGGGAACAGAGGGTTAAATAAAGAACATGTATTTATGGGATAGAAACCAGGTGTGTATAATGAAGACAAAAAAACATAGAAATTGAAAAGTAGATAGAAGTAGATAGAAGTAGATAGAAGTAGCTAGAAGACCGGTGACTTCGACCGTCGAAAGCCACCCGAGCAAGGAGAGGGACCAACTTCGGCTGAAGTCGTGACAGCAAGCCACTCTCTCTCTCTTTTCCTAGGGAAGAAAATCATGCTGCTGGAAAATCACAGTCAGCACTTGTCACTGACGGAAAGATGGTATTCTCAGCTTTCTGTAGGTATACCTTTTATTTCTCAACTCTCAATTATGAGCTCACTTGCAACTATTTTACAAAGATATTTGATATAGTGGCTTTGAGATACGGAGCATGCGAAATGTCCATTGGCGTCTTTAGAGTTAGTGATCTAGCTAATGTGTTTTGAGATTCCACTTACTCAGGTGGTGAATTAGCCCCAAATACATTTGCCTATGATATTAGGGCAAATAAAGAACAAAAAATCCGGAAAATTCTGGAGTCCTATTTTAACAGTAAAATATAACAACAATAACATAATTGTTTACTCAAAATACATGACAATCCCTGCACATAAAAATATTTTTAATCACAAGATGATGAAATAACTTATTTCTTCAATACCATATCAGTAGTCTATTACACTTTTTAATAAAGCACTGTAAATTACTTTATAAGATGATAGGTCTACCAATTTTATCTATTGCGTGATGCTGCAAAATAAATTGGTGCGACCAAATCATGGGCTGGTGCCACCAGAGGAATATGTTAGTCTGGATCCCTGCTACAAGGTGAATGTCCTCTGTATGGAAAACATTTAATATTGTAGTAGACAAAGATGAGCAGAATATTGCAGTGGCCAAAACAGGATTTTGTTCAATTATTCAGGTAGGATGCAATTTTGGAAATGTATTATATAAATGTTTTCGTATCTATAATTTGTTTCATAATTATTATTATTGTATATCAGTGTTAGTATTGTATGCCTCTTTATTAATCCAAATCAGTTCTTTCAAAATGCAAAACATGTTTTGTTTATTTCTGTTGAGACATTTTCGTTGGATAAATGAAGTTCAATCTGTCTTTTTAATTGTGTGCTCCGTATTTAGTTTAAGATCAGTTCCCAAGTGTTTTGTTTCATTCTGTTGGGCCATTTATTTGGGCCAAATTAAGTTCCAACTGTAATGTTGTGTTTGCCATAATATAATATCCTGCTCGTATTTTCCTTATGAACAATGGCTTGAATTTTGGTATTACCCTAGTAAAGGTTAGAAACTTTTGTGAAGGTTTGGTGTGGTGTGGCTATTAGCCTATTATATTGCAGGCTTATGGTACTGTATGAAGGAAGTGAGCACAGGCACTCCAAATGACTCTGACAGTTGAATTTGAAGTGTGGAAGAATGTTTTAGGCTTACCTACCAGAGTTACTCCTATAATGTAACAATATAATACTGATCTTTATAAAATATATTCTAATTGAAAATTAATTAATTAACCTCTTTCTATACGCCTATATCTATATAGCAGACGCAACAGCCTATCTGACAAGTATAAAGATATTTTTGTCAGTGTCGTTGTCACGACTTCCACCGAAGTTGGTGCCTCTCCTTGTTCGGGCGGCAGTCGGCGGTCTTCTAGCCATCATCAATCCATTTTTCATTTTCCATTTGTTTTGTCTTGTCTTCCCACATACCTGGTTTAAATTCCATGTTGTGTATTTAACCCTCTGTTTCTCACATGTCCTTGTCCGGAATTGTTTGCTGTATAGTGCTTGTTGCACGTTATGTTTACTGGTGTGTTACGGGTATTTTGAGCCCATGTACTCTCATGTTATTTTGTACCGTTTTAGTTGTTATATTAAACGACTACGGTTAGTACCAAGTTTTGCTCTCCTGCGCCTGACTTCTCTGCCACAAGTTATGCTTCTCTTCCTTTTATATGTCTGTTTTTGATTATTAATACAGTGGACATCTAAGCTAATAGGCCTATAAATGCAATGCCATGATGCATTTAGTGCTCAAATCTCCAACAGCTGAACCGTGAGGTGGACAATTATTGTTTTAGGAAAGTAAAAACCAACAAAACAATAGGCTATAACATTTTGCATATGCGACAGATCGAAACATAAGGCATAGTGTTTTTGTAATTAGTTATAGGACACGTAAATGTGGCTCTTATGAAAAGGTAAGAAACAATCTAGATTGTTTTTTTTAATCAAAATCTTGCTTTAGTTTGAAGGGCGCTGTCCATGGTGCAGATAGAGCACAGTAAGGATTTCACACCACTTCTTGGTCAAAAGCGTTTGAGCTTTTATGTTTATTGTGGTATAGCGTGATATAAGCAGACATCACTATAAGGGTTCCTGAGTGGCGCAGCGGTCTAAGGCACTGCATTTCAGTGCTTGAGGCATCATTACAGACACCCTGGTTCAATTCCAGGCTTTATCACAACTGGCAGTGATTGGGAGTCCCATAGGGCGGTGCACAATTGGCCCAGTGTCATCCATGTTTGGCCATGGGAGACCGTCATTGTAAATAAGAGTTTGTTCTTAACTGACTTGCCTAGTTAAATAAAGGTTCAATTAAAAAAATATATATAATTCCAACGCAAGAACCGCAAAATGTTTTGCCCCCTCGCCAATTTCAACTGCCCCCTTAGTCTCTTTATCCTGGCGACAGGCATGGTGGCATGGCGTCAATGAGATTCAAACCTATGGTCTTCTATTCTCTATCCATGGAATTAGTCACCTGCGCCACCAGGACTCATACAAAGCTGTTCATTTTAGTCTATTCAAACAGATCCAATTTCAAACGAAACAAGCACTCATTAAGATCAGGTGTGGCCAATTAGTGGGCAAGATAGAGGATAGTGAGAGTTTTGTTGGTGGTTTGTTCTTTATACGTTACTAATGTTTTCTTATGGTTTTCATGGAACGTTTTCTTTATGTTCTGAGAACATGGCTTTAAATAGAACCATGAGGAAAGCTGCAGAAAACGTTATGCTGAAGTACTGAAATTCCCACAGAAGAATGTTGCTTCTTAATATTTTCTGAACGTTGTGAGAACATGACAACCGACTACGCGCATAGTGTTTGTGGAAAGGTCTGCAAGAACAGCCGAGGCCTAAATGTTCATCAGTCCCAGATGAAATATTTAGAGGGAGATGGGCAGGGACACAACGCTCAGGTAGCGAACCTGGTGAGACGCAGGGGGAGCCAGTCCCAAGGAGGCCAGTGAGGAGCAAAGACCTCTGTTGTCAATGCTACAGAGCATCCTAAGAAAGAAGCTGTTGACTTCGTATGGCTGAATGGCAAAGATCGACCTGCACATCCAGAGCACATATAGCGACCCCGGCAGGGAGCAGGAGCTGGGTCAGTGAGTGCTTGATAGACCCACCAGCACCATTCACAGATTTCGACACTAGCACTGCCCTCTGTTAATCGAGCGGCTCTGGAAGATCCTAAAGGTCATCTGGAGGAGAGGATAGGTTGCTTAGCAACAGAGATTCGCCGAAGGAGTCTGGATCGCAAAGGAAGAAGATTCTAAGAGAATCTACCAATTCAGGATCATCTCCTTACTGTGTCAACGGAAGATTGTATTCAGCATTGTAGCTAGGCGGCTCGCAGAATCCCTCTCCAACAATAGCTACACCGACAATTCAGTGCAAGGAGCATCCTAAAAGTACCTGGGTGTCTGGAGCACAAAGGAGTGTTGTCCCAGCTTATCAGCGAAGCGCAAGAGAACAAGAGAGACCTGGCATTGCTCTGGCTTGACCTGGCTAACTCCGAAGGGTTGATGGCCCGAAAGCTGGTGCAGTCTACAATGACCAACACCATGTCCCAAGATTATTAAAAACGTTGAAAAACTGAATTTAAACTATTATAAAAATTCTTGCAACCAACAGAGTGTTATGTATATGGGGCATACAACCATCTCAGCTCTGCAGATTGTGCTGCGAAGAGACAGAATCATTAGATCACTTATTGTGGTATTGCCCCTATGTAGCTTGTTTCTGGTCACAGGTTCAGGAATGGCTGAAGAATCACAACATTTGCCTAAAAGTAACCCTACAAAGAGCACTGTTGGAAGATTTGGAAAGCCATAGTCAATCAACAATATAATAATAATTTTAGTAAAAACATTCATCTTTAACTTACAATCTGTATATACAATGCGATTAGAAAGGTTCAGAATTCATGTGAAACATCACAGCACAGTTGAAAAATACATGGCACATGGAAATCATAAGAGGGTGGTTTATGGAGATAGGTGGCATGGACTGAGAGTAGCTGGCGGGTGGGTTTAAAAGCTCATGTTTAAAAGCTCATGTTCTATAATAGTTATGACTAAAAACATGATATGTAATGAATACTGTATGTGTTTGGGTACTGTCTATCTGGATGTGCTCTATGTCAAGTAATTATATTCTTGCTATGTAACTACTGTGAAGAAAATAAAGTGCCATGTATGTAAAATGTGTGTAGAATGTACATGTAACAACAACAACAAAAAGCTGTAAAGCCATATGGGCAAAAAATATATAATAATAAAATAAAAACGTAATGTCCCGGGCAAAGTCATCATCTCCAATGTTGAGAACTTAGAGTCAACAGCTATCTCAAAAGGTGGCTGGGGTTGCCCAGGAGCCTGAGCAGCATCGTCCTCTATGTGAGTAGCAACAAGCTGAGGCTGCCCCTGAAGTCCCTGGAAGAGGAGTTCAAGGTGACTCGGACAAGAGAGGTTATGCAGTACAGGGAGTCAAGCGACCCAAAAGTGGCCCAAGCGGGGATAGTGGTCAAGACCGGGAGGAAATGGATAGCAGAGGAGGCTCAGCTGCGCCACAGTGTCCTGGCGGGAGCAGTGACCAGGGAGAAGAGCATGTCTAGGAACCTTCTCAACCCCCCTGGTACGACACTGCCAAGGGGAAGGAGAGAAACAGGTTAGTTCAGGAGGAGGAGAGTGAAGCTGTGGAAGAGAATAGGTCCAGCAAAGCAGTTGGGATGAGTCAGCAACAAGCCTGGACCAGGTTGGAGCAGGCGGTGGACAGGAAAGTTACGTGGACTGACCTCTGGCAGGCCCAACCACACCGCCTCAAGTTTCTGATCAAGGTATTGTATAATGAGAAAAAAGGATAGCTGTAGATTCTCCAGTAGGAGGTGCTGCCCAGCCTATATATATTTTTAAAGAGTCAGGAGGGGTAAGCCCAGGCAGACTATCTAGGGTGGGCTCTTTGTGATGGTGTTTATTTAATGAATTTTAGCACTTGAATTGTGGTGTTATAGTGGTTTTTCATTTGTTCATATAGTCTACCGTTAGGGTACATACACTAATGAAAATGCTATTGTTTACTTTGAAACAGATTTTATTTCGGATTCTAATGTTACCTAAGACCTTCATAATCACAACCAAATTATTATTTTTGCCGAAGTCGGCCCCTCTCCTTGTTCGGGCGGTGTTCGGCGGTCGACGTCACCGGTTTACTAGTCATCACCGCTCCTTTTTCGTTATCTATTGGTTTTGCCTTGTTTTTAGTTACACCTGTTGCTTATTCCCCCTCATTAGTCTGCGTGTATTTATTCCTCTGTTTTCCTTCTTGTCCTTGTGAGTGATTGATTTTTTCCTATGTTCAGTGTGTGTATTTTGTTGACGGCTGGTTTCTAGTCCGGGGTGTTTTATGTTTGCGCCCGAGGCTATATATTTTGTACGTGGAAGGATTTTGCCTACTTTTTGTACTTTGTTATGTACATGGCAAATAAAATACATTGGTTTCCACGCAATTCAACTCTCCTGCGCCTGACTCCTTTTGTCGTCAACACACAGCAGTTTGACAATTAGACTGTTAGAATGTTGACATCCAAAAGACTCGTCATTGGCTCGAAGGGGGAGAAGGGGGGTTCCTCATGACCAGGCTTTTCTAGTGTTAAAACATACCTGCTTTTGACGATCACAGAGGAGCACCTCTCTCGCCATGCTCTTATTTTTATGGAAAGAGACATTACTGAGAATATTGATGTGTACAAACTGATAGACAAATATGCCCAAATAAATGACAAAGAAAGTGGCATACTGATTTGCCCGTGTCGGGGAGCTGTCCAAAAATGTTTATTTTTTATCAATCCTGTTCATTAATTCTTGATGAATACTGTTCATTTCGTACCTTTTATAGTCTAATGTTACCGTTGAGGGGGAGCTTCATGATTTTTTTTTTTTTTTTTTAAGCAGGCCTATATGAGATTATCATTCAAAGTAACAGGCTATTTATTTTGATGATCATTAACCTGGAATGCAGGGTTAAATCAATTCAGCTCTTTGCAATTGAGCTGTTTGGCATGCATAGTAATAATTAATAGAATTATGCCATTTATAGGCTACATCACGTCATTTTGCCAGTGCATATTATTTACTACATGGATATACTATATTGCTATACACAATGTATTTAGCTATAGTCTAGGCCTTGCCTTGTAACTAGAGGTATTCACATTGACAGTGCATTCGGAAAGTATTCAGACCCCTTCACTTTCTCCACATTTTGTTACGCTACAGCCTAGGGCCCAAAATCCTCATCAATCTATACACAATACTCCATAATGACAAAGTGAAAACAGGTTTTTAGAAATGTTTGCACATTTATTACGAATAACAAAACAGAAATACCTTATTTACATAAGTATTCAGACCCTTTGCTATGGGACTCGTGCATCCTGTTTCCATTGATCATCCTTGAGATGTTTCTACAACTTGATTGGAATCCACCTGTGGTAAATTCAACTGATTGGACATGATTTGGAAAGGCACACACCTGTCTTTATAAAGTCTCACAGTTAACAGTGCATGCCAGAGCAAAAACCAAGCCACGAGGTCGAAGGAATTTCCCGGGGATCTGGGGAAGGGTACCAAAAAAATTCTGCAACATTGAAGGTCCCCAAGAACACAGTGGCCTCTATCATTCTTAAATGGACGAAGTTTGGAACCTCCAACTGGCCACCTGGAGCTGGCCGCCTGGCCAAACTGAGAAATTAGGGGAGAAGGGCCTTGGTCAGGGAGGTGACCAAGAACAGGATGGTCACTCTGAGCTCCGGAGTTCCTCTGTGGAGATGGGAGAACCTTCCAGAAGGACAACCATCTCTGCAGCGCTCCACCAATCAGGCCTTTATGGTAGAGTGTCCAGACGGAAGCCACTCCTCAGTAAAAGGCACATGACAGCCCGCTTGGAGTTTGACAAAAGGGACCTAAAGGACTCTCAGACCATGAGAAACAATATTCTCTGGTCTAATAAAACCAAGATTGAATTCCAAGCGTCACGTCTGGAGGAAACCTGGCACCATCCCTACAGTGAAGCATGGTGGTGGCAGCATCATGCTGTTTGGATGTTTTTAGCGGCAGGGACTGAGAGACTAGTCAGCATTGAGGGAAAGATGAACTGAGCAAAGTACCGAGAGATCCTTGATGAAAACCTGCTCCAGAGCCCTCAGGACTTCAGACTGGGGCGAAGGTTCACCTTCCAACAGGGCAACGACCCTAAGCACACAGCCAAGACAACGCAGGAGTGGCTTTTGGACAAGTCTGTGAATGTCCTTGAGTGGCCCAGCCAGAGAACGGACTTGAACCCGATCAAACATCTCTGGAGAGACCTGAAAATAGCTGTGCAGCGACACTCCCCATCCAACCTGACAGAGCTTGAGAGGATCTGCAGAGAAGAATGGGAGAAACTCCCCAAATACAGGTGTGCCACGCTTGTAGCGTCATACCCAAGAAGACTCAAGGCTGTAATCACTGCCAAAGGAGCTTCAACAAAGTACTGAGTAAAGCATCTGATACTTATGTAAATGTGATATTTCAGATTTTTATTTGTAATACATTTGAAAACATTTGGGGTATTGTGTGTAGATTGATAAGGGGAAAAAATGATTTAATCAATGTTAGAATAAGGCTGTAACGTAACAAAATGTGGAAAAGGTGAAGGGGTCTGAATACTTTCCGAATGCACTGTGTGTAGCCTAATCAAGCTTGTGTTCATCTTGGTAAATACAACTTTCTGAAATCATTGGTAAATTATATTAAAAAGTAATATTCTCTGTACATGTTCCGACATGGGAAATCGGGCCCATACTGAGTACGATTCTATGCACAGGAGGGGAGGCCTTGGCTGTGCCTCACACCATGTGAGTGAAAGCTAAACTCTGCCCCTGCTTTCTGTGCTTGTGTTTCTTTACCTTTACTTTGTTTTTAATTATGTACAGTGAGCGGTTTTAGAGCAGATGGTGTTAACAAACTGTAGAAATAGCCTACTTGTGTTTCGTTTCAATCAAAGAACATATTTTGGCTAGTGGCGCGCACCGTTGAGTTTTGTCCACATGAGAGAAACGTGACCATTTGCACAATCCTCCTAAAATCTCATAGGAAATGAGTAGGTGTTTTTTGTCTTACAGTAATGTTATACTACGCTATTATATTTAGTTCTGTTATGTAGAATACTATCATTATGTGATCTTGCAGACATTGATTCAGCTTTGATCTAACCTGATAAGCATATGGGTCTTTCTATAAATAATGGGGCCAATGTGTGACATTGGGATCAACATTTCAAAATGGTTTGAAACAAAAATATATATAATTTTTATGCAATTCCACATGTGTACTTAGAGAGGTGAATATATGCAGTGAATATATGCAAATTGGCCCATAACTCCACCTATACAACAACATACTGTAGGCCTAGGACTATACATCCTTTAAGCAGGGTTTATACAGATATTGGCAGGTCAAATTCAACGACTTTCAGGGACTTTTTCAAGCACTTAATTGTAATTTTCAAGGACCTCAATGTTATACAATTGTTTGCATAATTTATATAATTGAAACATATAGGACCTAGTATAGAACACCCCCTCTTCACAACTGTCTTGGTGTGTTTGGACCATGATAGGTCCTTAGGGCTGTGGACACCAATAAAAAAGTAGGCCATTACCACTTTAAGAATAATGCATTTTTTTAGACCTTGACATTCAAATTATTATTACATTCTAAAATATGTGAGAGTAATGTGGACATCGCCTGACTAAATAGAATTGTCTGTGGCCTATGTGACCGACGCAGGCACACATAATAAAGCCATGAATAGCGGCAGCGTTAATCTCACCATTTGAATCTCACCATTGCTGTTTTTGTAATGAGAAAGTGACCGAAAACCAGGTTCCTTTTTTAATGGAAGGATTGTATGGAGAGCCAAGTTGAAGCCAACATTAGATGTTGTTGTCCTCATAATAACCACACTTGGTTTTACCGCAACAGAGTAGCGCAATACCCTTCAATTGAAACGGCGGGAAACAAACAAAAGTGGCCACATCTCTCACAAACACGGATAAAAAATAAAATCACAGATAATTATAAGGGAGCAGGAAAACTTATAAATTGGCTACAATAACGTCAAGGACTTTTCAAGCACCAAATTAAGGAAATGTATAATTTACAAGGTAGGCCTTGCTTATTCCAGTTCCTGAATTTCTGAGCTCCAAATTCAAGTTCAATAAGGCTACTTCAAGCCCCTATTGTTTTTGGAATGTTCGACATAGGGAGGATCCCCCTGCCCCCAACACCACAAGGCTCTGTCTTCCGCTGCACCCCTCTTACTAGGGGGATGGGCATTCTTCAGCATGAAACAAAACACTGTTGGATTGAGAAGACATTTGTTGTAATATGGAGAGATATTATGCATTCTTTTTATATAGTTAATTTTGGTATTTTTTGCGTACCAGTGATAATCGATGCATATCTTTTGATTTGGTTAAATATGGCATAAATGCACATAGTTATTATGGTGTTGTTGAGCCATCTTTTCTCTTTGTTTCAGCCCCTTCCTTTTTTATCGCCCACATCTGGTTAATTTCTTTCTCTCTTCTTCTCATGATCTCGTCTATTGTTCTCTGTCTTTTGAGTCTTCCTATCCCAACCTCATCCAGATGAGCCATTCTAAATTCAAGTTCCACTTGTCATCATAAGAGGAAAAGCCATAACCACAGGCTAGACATCCACTTCATGTACTAGAGATTTCCTTTCAATAAGGATGACTAATAATTATATAAGAGTCAACTGATGTTAGATTCAACATATTGGGACCTTTGTATTTGTCCAGCCCATTGCTATAACCATCATTTAAGTAGATTCTAAACAACTAATGATATCATTGGCGACTTACTTTTACCTTGAAATTCAAGTGTCATAAGGTTGTAGGCATGAGAAATATTTAACCTTAATTCAAAAGAACCACTGACAATTACTATATTTTCCACCGATAAACAAAGGAGGTAGTGTGTATAAGACTTAATTGAGTGGTTCTCATGAAACCTTATATCAACTAAAATTGTATTTGTCACATGCGTCGAATACAACAGTTGTAGACCTTATTGTGAAATGCTTACTTACGAGGCCTTAACCAACAATGCAGAGCTTTAAAAAAAGTAAGTAAGACAAATTTGAGGCCTAGAGGAAAAATAGTAACACAATAAAATACCAGTAACGAGGCAATATACAAGGGGTACTGGTACTGAGCCAATGTGCAGGGGTAAAGATTAGTCAAGGTAATTGAGGTAATTTCACAAGAGGTAATACGTACATGTAGGTAGGGGTAAAGTGATAGTCTGGGTAACCAATTGATCAACTGTTCAGCAGTATTATGGCTTGGGGGTAGATGCTGTTAAGGAGACTTTTGGTCCCAGACTTGGCACTCTGGGACCGCTTAACATGCGTTAGCAGAGAGAACAGTCTATAACTTTGGTAGCTGGAGTCTTTGACAATTATTACGACCTTCCTCTCACACCTCCTGGTATAGAGGTCCTGGATGGCAGGAAGCTCTGCCCCAGTGATGTACTGGGCCATACGCACTAACCTCTGTGGGTGATGCAACCAATCAAGTTGCTCTCGATGGTGCAGCTATATAACTTTTTGAAGATCTGAGGTCCCATGCCAAATCTTTTCAGCCTCTTGAGGGGGAATAGGCATTGTTGTGTTGCCCTTATCACAACTGTCTTGGTGTGTTTGGACTAGGTATTTAGTGCTGTGGACACCAGGGAACTTGAAGCTCTTGACATGCTCCACAACAGCCCCGTCAATGTGAATGGGGGGGTGCGCGACCCTCCTTGTCCTGTAGTCTACGATCAACTCCTTTGTCTTGCTCACACTGAGGGAGAGGTTATTGTCCTGGCACCACAGGGAGCACAGTAGGGGACTAAGCACCCACCCCTGAGGGGCCACCATGCTGAGTGTTAGCGGGCCGATGTGTGGTTGCCTACCCTCACAAGCTGGTGGCGTTTTGTCAGGAAGTCCAGGATCCAGATGCAGAGGGAGGTGTTAAGTCCCAAGGTCCTTAGCTTAGTGATGAGCTTGGAGAGCACTATGGTGTTGAACGCTGAACTGAATTCAAATGAATAGCATTCTCACATAGGTGTTCCTTTTGTCCAGGTGGGAAAGAGCAGTGTGGAGTGCAAAAGAGATTGCATCATCTGTGGCTCTGTTAGGGCAGTATGTGAATTGGAGTTGATCCAGGGTTATTTCACTTATAATTCACTGTATCACAATTCCAGTGGGTCAGAAGTTTACATACACTAAGTTGACTGTGCCTTTAAACAGCTTGGAAAATTCAAGAAAATTATGTCATGGCTTGAGAAGCTTCTGATAGGCTAATTGACATAATTTGCGTCAATTGGAGGTGTACCTGTGGATGTATTTCAAAGCCTACCTTCAAACAGTGCCTCTTTGCTTGACATTGGAAAATCAAAAGAAATCAGCCAAGACCTCAGAAAGAAAATTGTAGACTTCCACAAGTCTGGTTCATCCTTGGGAGAAATTTCCAAATGCCTGAAGGTACCAAGTTCATCTATACAAACATTAGTACGCAAGTATAAACACCATGGGACCACGCAGCCGCCATACCGCTCAGGAAGGAGACGCGTTCTGTCTCCTAGAGATGAACATACTTTGTTGTGAAAAGTGCAAATCAATCACAGAAAAGCAGCAAATTACCTTGTGAAAATGCTGGAGGAAACAGGTACAAAAGTATCTATATCCACAGTAATACGAGTCCTATATCGATATAACCTGAAAGGCCGCTCAGCAAGGAAGAAGCTCCAAAACCACCATAAAAAAGCCAGACTGCACATGGGGACAAAGATCGTACTTTTTGGAGAAATGTCCTCTGGTCTGATGTAACAAAAATAGAACTGTTTGGCCATAATGACCATCGTTATGTTTGGAGGAAAAAGGGGGAGGCTTGTAAGCCGAAGAACACCATCCCAACCATGAAGCACGGGGGTGGCAGCATCATGCTGTGGGGGTGCTTTGCTGCAGGAGGGACTGGTGCACTTCACAAAATAGATGGCATCATGAGGAAGGACAATTATGTGTATATATTGAAGCAACATTTCAAGACATCAGTCAGGAAGTTAAAGCTTGGTCGTAAATGGGTCTTCCAAATGGACAATGACCCCAAGCATACTTCCAAAGTTGTGGCAAAATGGCTTAAGGACAACAAAGTCAAGGTATTGGCGTGGCCATCACAAAGCCCTGACCTAAATCCTATAGAAAATTTGTGGGCAGAACTGAAAAGGCGTAGGCGAGCAAGGAGGCCTACAAACCTGACTCCGTTACCAGCTCTGTCAGGAGGAATGGGCCAAAATTCACCAACTTATTGTGGGAAGCTTGTGGAAGGCTGCCCGAAACGTTTGACCCAAGTTAAACTTTGATTTGATTTAAATAGTTTATTTGTCACGTGCGCCGAATACAACAGGTGTAAGACCTTACAGTGAAATGCTTACTTACTGGCTCTAACCAATAGTGCAAAAAAGGTATTAGGTGAACAATAGGTAAGTAAAGAAATAAAAACAACAGTATATACAGTAGCAAGGCTATAAAAGTAGCGAGGCTACATACAGACACCGGTTAGTCAGGCTGATTGAGGTAGTATATGTACATGTAGTTATGGTTAAAGTGACTATGCACATATGATTAACAGAGTAGCAGTAGCGTAAAAAACCGGGTTGGCGGGTGGTGGGACACAATGCAGATAGCCCAGTTAGCCAATGTGTGGGAGCACTGGTTGGTCGGTCCAATTGAGGTATTATGTACATGAAAGTATAGTTAAAGTGACTATGCATATATGATCAACAGAAAGTAGCAGCAGCGGGGGCACAATGCAAAAAGTCCAGATAGTCATTTGATTACATGGTTCAGGAGTCTTATGGCTTGGGGGTAAAAACTGTTGAGAAGCAATGCTACCAAATACTATATGAGTGTACGATAACTTCTACCCACTGGGAATGTGATGAAAGAAATAAAAGCTGAAATAAATCATTCTCTCTGTTATTATTCTGTCATGCCCTGGCCATAGAGAGCCCTCTGGGTTTCTCTATGGTGTGTTGGGTCAGGGCGTGACTAGGGTTTTCTAGGGGACTTTATGTTGGGTTTTGTGTTGGTTCCCATTTAGAGGCAGCTGTTAGTCGTTGCCTCTAATTGGGAATCCTATTTCATTTGTTCCCTTCCCCACCTGCCTTTGTGGGTTTTTTTGGGGGTTAGTGCCATTGCGCTACACCACATGTCAGATGCTTTGTTCTTGGTTTGTTTCCTTTTTGTGAGTTTCATCCTATTAAAAAGATGTGGAACCCGCGCTGTGCTTTGGTCCAGTTATTCCAGCGAGTGTGACATATTCGGGCATTTCACATTCTTACAATAAAGTGGTGATTCTAACTGACCTAAAACAGGGAATTTTTACTAGGGTTAAATGTCAGGAATTGTGAAAAACTGAGTTCAAATGTATTTGGCTAAGGTGTATGTAAACTTCCGACTTCAACTGTAGGTATTAGCTGATCGTGGACTACAGGAAAAGGCGGGTCGAACAGGCCCCCATTAACATCGACGGGGCTGTAGTGTCCACATCACCAACGAACTAGCATGGTCCAAACATACCAAGACAGTCGTGAAGAGGGCACAACAAAACCTTTTCCCCCTCATGAGACTGAAAAGATTTGGCATGGGTCCCCAGATCCTCAAAAGGTTCTACAGCTGCACCATCGAGAGCATCCTGACCGGTTGCATCATTGCCTGGTATGGCAACTGCTTGGCATCTGACTGTAAGGCGCTAACAGAGGGTAGTGCGAACGGCCCAGTACATCACTGGGGCCAAGCTTCCTGCCATCCAGGACCTATACAATAGGCGGTGTCAGAGGAAAGCCCATAAAATTGTCAAAGACTCCAGTCACCCAAGTTATAGACTGTTTTCTCTGCTACTGCACGGCAAGCGGTACCGGAGTGCCAAGTCTAGGACCAAAAGGCTCCTCAACAGCTTCTTCCCCCAAGTCATAAGAGCGCTGAACAATTAATAAAATCGCCACTGGACAATTTACATTGACCACCCCCCCCCTCCCTTTCGTACACTGCTGCTACTCGCTGTTCATTATCTATGCATAGTCACTTCATCCCCACCTTCATGTACAAATGACCTCAACTAACCTCTACCCCCGCACACTGACTCGGTACCGGTGCCTCCTGTATAAAGCCTTGTTATTTTTATTCTTATTGTGTTGCTTTTTATTATTACTTTTTATTTTAGTCTACTTGGTAAATGTTTGTTTTACTTTTCTTGAACTGCACTGTCGGTTAAGAGCTTGTAAGTAAGCCTTTCACGGTGAAGTCTACACTTGTTGTGACAAATAAAGTTTGATTTGATATTACAAACTGGGTCAGGGAGAGGTTGAAATTTCAGTGAAGACACTTGCCAGCTGGTCAGCGCAAGCTCTGAGTACACGTCCTGGTAATCCATCTGGCTCTGCGGCCTTGTGAATGTTAACCTGCTTATAGGTCATATTCACATCGGCTACGGAAAGCATGAGCACCCAGTCATCTGGAACAGCTGGTACTCTCGTGTATTGTTCAATGTTGCTTGCCTGGAAGCGAGCATAGAAGGCATTTAGTTTGTCTGGTAGGCATGCATCACTGGGCAGCTCTTGGCTGGGTTTCCCTTTGTAATCTGTGATAGTTTGCAAGCCCTGCCACATCCAACGAGTGTCAGAGCCAGTGTAGTAGGCTCTAGCCAAAGGCTCTAGCCTTTGTCTGAGTGCGGATGTTGCCTGTAATCAATGGCTTCTGTTTGGGATATGTACTGTACTTACGGTCACTGTGGGGATGTCGTCGTCAATGCACTTATTCATGAAACCGGTAACTGATGTGGTAAACTCCTCAATGACTTCAGATGAGTCCCAGAACATATTCCAGTCTGTGCTAGCGAAACAGTCCTGTACCTTAGCATCTGCGTCATCGGGCCACTTCCGTATTGAGCGCATTACTGATACTTCCTGTTTGAGTTTTTGCTTGTAAGCATGAATCAGGAGGATTGAGTTATGGTCAGAATTTACAAATGGAGGGGGCAAGGGAGAGCTTTGCATGTGTCGCTGTGTGTAATAGGGCTTTGGGCCCAGAACGGCTTCAACGCACCTTGGCATAGATTCTACAAGTGTCTGGAACTCAATTGGTGGGATGAGACACTATTCTTCCATGAGAAATTCCATAGTTTGGTGTTTTGCTGATGGTGTTGGAAAACACTGTCTCAGGCATCGCTCCAGAATCTCCCATAAGTGTTAAATTGGGTTGTGATCTGGTGTGTAATACACACACACTTTAAACCCCCTGTTCTCCTTTTGAGACTCCTCTTTCAAAGTTACTGACATTTTTATACATAACCCCAAGCATGATGGGATGTTAATTACTTACTTAACTCAGGAACCACACCTGTGTGCAAGCACCTGCTTTTAATATACTTTGTTTCCCTCATTTACTCAACCGTTTATTATATTTTGGCATTTACCTGTAGTTTGATGAGTTGTGTTAAGTAAATATATATTATATTATTCATATTACAACAAATCCAATAACATAATGTTGGGGAAACCATCTTCTCCCTCGATCAAATTCATGTTTTTGTGCATCAGTCTTTTGTATCAGTCAGATTATTCCAAGTAACATAATACCTGGCTTACAACAGCTTCAGACATCACATGGCACATAGGCCAGACGTGTGAATATGGGGTGTGTAGGTACTGAGGGAAAGCTTTTGGATTGTTTTCACCCATGGGTGTGTTCATGTGTAACCTCTCAGACAGTCTTTCCTCTCCCTCTGCCTCTGGCTCTCTCCCTTTCCTTCTTGTTCTCTGTCTCTGTATGTGCAATATCTATGTGTGTGTCACAATGAATCAAATAGCCGTAGCCAGCAGTACTCCTGCTGCCAGCCAAAACTGATATCTGATATCTTCATATTAACAATCTAGATTTTATGGACGCAACACACACACACGAACACACGCACTATTGAGCAGCCAGCATGAAGACAAGTGGAGTGAATAGCAATTCCGATGAGTTTATTTGGTTTATTTGGTCCAGCTCACATGCTGTTCTACGTTGGGCCAGTTGTTACGGAACTGTTGAATCTACAATGTTCCAATGTACAGTATGTGCCATGGGTGTATGTCTGTGTGAAGGGAAAGAGCGAGAGAGAAAGAGAGCTCCACCGCTCTCACACACATGCATGTCCTTCCTCATATTTCACATTCCATGGCCTTTTATGGCAGATCTGCATCAGTTACAGTTACACAGGAGTATTACTGCTGCTCAATCCCCCAGGGAGGTCTTCCTCAACGTTGATCACGACCACAGTGCAGAGAACCGTCTCCCAGTGTATAGTCTGAGATCATACTCCTAGTCTCACTTATGTAAGAAATAGCATAACACACACCATTTTCTCATTTTTAGTGACAGTCTGACAGACTCATTTACACTCTGAAACTGGGTGCTTTGTGAGGTCTCTCTCTCTGTCTCTGTCTCTGTCTCTGTCTCTGTCTCTGTCTCTCTAACTCTGACTCTCAGCTGTCTCTGACTCACAACGCAGGCCTTGATTGTGGGCTGTAAGCCCGGAACATAAAGGAAATGACAATGTGAGCATTCATGCCTGTAGCTGTACAGTCAATCACTCTATGTCAAACATAGGCAATTGTGAGCACTGACTCATCAAGTGGTGTTGGAGGTTCATTTGCAAATGTGCAACATCAGATTCTGCCATTTTGTCTCTCTCAGCAATGTAAGGAGTATGTGAAATATAAATACTCCATAACAGAGAATCAGTCATGTACACTCTAAAAAGAAAAGGTTCCTGGAGTATCCTTAGGGGTTCTTCAAATTGAAACTGTGGGGGAACCCCTATAAGTTCTTCTAAGAACCTTTTGTAGAACCTTTTGTGGTTCAATTGAACTAAACCTCCTCCCCTATTATTATTATTATTATTATTAATAATAATAATATGCACAACAATAAAAACAATAACACGTTGTTTTAGTTGTCAGTGTTTTATGATTTTAGTGGCAAAGCAGATAAAAGAAATCAATATGAGGCCCGAAGTCCAACTGGTAATGTGTTAAAGTTCTCCGTGTCCATAGCCAGAATGATTTTTCAGTGCATGGTGATCTAATAGGTTTCCTGTTATATTCAGTGGTGGAAAAAGTACTAAAGTGTCATACCTGAGTAAAAGTAAAGATAGCTTAATAGAAAATGACTCAAGTAAAAGTGAAAGTCACTCAGTAAAATACTACTTGAGTGAATGTCTAAAAGTATTTGGTTTTAAATATACTTAAGTATCAAAAGTAAACGGAATTAATAAATGTACTTAAATATCGAAAGTAAAAGTAAAATCATTTCAACTTCCTTATATTAAGCCAACCAGACTGCACAATTTCCTTGTTTTTATTTAATTTACGGATAGCAAGGGGCACACTCCAACACTCAGACATCATTTACAAACAAAGCATTTGTGTTTAGTGAGTCGGCCAAATCAGAGGCAGTAGGGGTGACCAGGGATGTTCTCTTGATAAGTGTGTGAATTGGGCCATATTCCTGTCAAAATTTAAACAAGTAATTTTGGGTGTCATGGAAAATGTATGGAGTAGAAAATACATTATTTTCTTTAGGAACGTAGTGAAGTAAAAGTTGCCAAAAACATAAATAGTATAGTAAAGTACAGATACACCCAAAAACTACTTAATTAGTACTTTAAAGTATTTTTACTTAAGTACTTTACACATCTGGTTATATTCATCAGAGGTGAAGGGAGGGTAAAGTCTGTGAATCCAAAAAATAGTAATTATACAGATGATTAACAAAACATGCACACAACAGTATTCATACCTTGGTTTGTGTGGTAAATGTGAATGAAAAAAACTTTTTTGATAATGGTTTTCATACACATACCTTGTCCATAACGTAGAGGCCCATGGGATTTTCATTGAAGAGGTAAGGGAGGAAGATGGTAAATGTAATCTGCATAACATACCAATACCAATTGGCATAACTTTGTATGCCTCCTTGTCTATATACCTACAGACACAAAAGTGAGTAGATCAGTCATCTGCACCCAATACAGCTAGCCTTCAACATATTCTTATTGCCTACATATTGTTACCTCTTTGTTGATTGACTGCCATTGAATTGTGTCCATGTTCTGTTTTAGAAAGATTTGCACAAATATAGATGATATAATCAGAAAACAGTATCAATTTAGATCATACAAGGGACAAACCTTACCTTACATTGAGGAGATCTTTACATTTTTCAGTTAAGTGCCTGCACCTGCTCTCCTTTCAAATCCAAATGTTTCAGTTGAGCAGTTAGGTTCCTTGCAAGAACCCCCACCAACTAAGGAGGTTCCATGATGAACCCAACCTCCTATGGGTTCTTGGAAGAACCTTTTGGGTGCAAATTTCAGTGCCAAGAACCCTAAGGTTCTTCAAAGAACTTTGAGGATCTTAGAAGAACCCTTGTTGAACGCCTAATTTTTAGAGTGTACTAAATGGAACAGCTTGCATGGTGGTTTTTCAGAGCCACGCAGAAGTAGAATCTTAATTTGAGCCAGTTTGGAAAACAATCCTGCAGCAACAGGACTTTTTAATTATTATGTGGATTATAATTAATGTACATTTTTGTTGGGGTTGATACATTTTCTGTTAGGGAAAATCATGTCTGAAATTTCAAAGTGGAAATTACAAACTTTAGGAGCCTTTTTAAACCTCAAATACACCACACTTTTGCAATTCCTGCTGTGTACTTCTCAGCAACAAAATAGTGATCAAATTAAGATGCTACAGCTGTGCATTGTAAGCTGACATCTAACTGATTTTGTGGCAGTCTTTACAGGCTCCCCAGTGGCGCAGCAGTCTAAGGTGCTGCATCTCAGTGCAAGAGGTGTCACTACAGTCCCTGGTTCAAATCCAGGCTGTGTCACATCTGGATGTGATTGGGAGTCCCGTAGGGTGGTGGACAATTGGCCCAGCGTTGCCAGGGTAGGCCATCATTATAAATAAGAATTTGTTCTTAACTGACTTGTCTGGTTAAATGAAATAAAAAAAAACATTTAAAATCCTTGAAATTCACAAAGTAGTACTGTGATTTTGGGTTCTCTGAGACCCTTACCCATATAATAAATCATGTGATACCATATGATCTATAATGTGGGTCAACCACATATTTTATCTGCCCATTAAAGTACAGTAACAATCAGGGTTGCTTTGACAATGATATATTTCACTGTAACTCTACCACAACATCGGGGGTGCGTGAGATGAGAGAACTGCGTCGGAGGCCACATATTTCTCACACAGAATTCCCAGAGGCCCAGTGGTATCTCAGTGCTATCTCAGTGGTATGTCCCAGCGGCTCAGGCCTCTGACAGGTCTTCTGCTCATCACATCGACAGCTCAACGCTCACAGTCTCCCTCCACAGCAGTGGGAAGGAAATCAATGGCCGACACTGAGACACAGAAAATTCACTCTCTTCACTCTCTTCCCCCAAATACATCTAATGAATCATTCTGATTGGGTACAGGATGGTATTTGCTACCGAATAGATTTCCTGATGGGAATGAAGATTGTATTTACTGTGATGTCTGTCCTGAAGTAATTATAGTGTATACAGACATGTTTAACAGATACACACACACACCCTCCCTCCCTTGACATCAAGTTTTGAGGTGAAATTAAATACTTGAATGTATTGTCCCGATGCCCAGACTGTTTGGTGTTAAGCCCCTCTCACATCTCCCACACACATACCATAGAGGCCCACAAAAGGGGGCTGGCTGGGAGAGTTAAAGTGATTCACAGTGAGACTGTGGTATTAATTTCATATGCCTGTGTAACCTTTTGGATACTATCAGAGCCAGACCACCTTAATACCAGCCCAATGATTCATAGAGAATGGAACTGAATGGAGGAAATGTCTCAGGAAAGTACTCTCTGAACCCAATCACAGACATGTGTAATATCCAACTGTTTAGTTGACTTTACCTGTGTTGCCCCAGGAAGGGAACAGATTGATAACCTTTATTTGCCTTTTTCTTCTGAATTCACAAAGTAATGTGAATTCACAGTGTGGGATCTATTATGTATTTCTGGGCTTCCATTTCTCACTTGAATCCAGCTGCCTGGTATTTAAACGATCCCCTATAGACACGTGCAGTGGTCGCTCTCTGTGACATTTACCTAATGGAGCCATTTGTTCAGTTTATGTGCATTAGAGGGTGTGAGTGGGTGTGGGTGTGTGGTTGGGTGTGTGTGGGTGTGTGTATCTTTTTGAATAAGTGTGTGTGTGTTTTAAGTGCACCAAGGTGGCAGTGCCAGGGCCAGTGTCGTAAACATGCCATGAATCAACCGGGTTATGGGAAAAGAGGGAGGGAATGTGTCATTGCCAGTGGATTAACCTGCTTGCAGATCCTAGTGCTCATGTACTGAGTCACCAGCTGTTAGGCAGGACTATACCCTTCTGGGCTGTACACTTTAGTACATTGGGCACAGGAATACCCTCTGTTCTGAGTCAAGATGTCTCTGAACATTTACTGTGAAGACAATGCAACACTATGCTAACAATATTCCCCGGGGGATTCATGATTCATCCACCCCACATGTTTAAAAGCAAGTTGGCAAGAGGCACAGAAAATAAGTATGTGTATGTATTTGTACGTGCGTACGTGTGTTTATGCATGCATGCATGTGTGGGGCACAGTGTTGCACTGTGCATGATATGGAAATTTCCACTCCTTAAAGCTGCTGTAAATTCTTCCAAGTCATGATATTTTCTCACTTTAGCACTGTGTACAATATTGACATCTATGGGCCAATGAACAACACTGCGTCACTCTCAGTCATTGAAAAGGTGGTAAGATGCTGTACATAATTGCTATTATGGGTGCAGGCCGACCTACACACTCCATTTTATCTTGTTGTTTTTCATCGGACAATACAAAATGACAATCACTAACATTAACACATAGCATAGGACAAAGAGAAAGACACATATGAGTACACCAAACTACACAGCCTAGGCATAGTGTTCATGCCCACATGTTGTATGTATGTTGAAATAGTACAGTGATTACTGTTGAAATATATAGCGTATATACAGTATCTTTATTCATTATCATTACAAAATAGATGTTTTCAAATACTAGTGAATTAAGTGAGGTAATCCAGTATTTGGACATTTTGAAAAGAGCTCTATGAATGCAATCCATTACGAATAAATTCAATAACAGTTCTTTACAGATGCAGGTTCTGTGTATGTAATTGTACTGTCATTATGATTCACAGTACCAGTCACGAAGAGAATCACTCGACCCAGTCACCCGGCAGTCAAACGTTAAAATTAGCTTCCTACTCTAATATGAGAACTGCACAGGATTGACTGCCAATGGTAAGTGTTATGTATTGAGGACGGGAAAGGCTTGAATATAACCTTTCTTACAGCGATATCGATCTAACGTGACTGCATCATTATTTGATGAATTAAGTTGACAGGTGTGCATCATCTCATGGAGTTTCAGGTCAGGTGATCAGATGATCTAGTTGTTGGTCAGCATGCCCATGCAGTAGGCCCACACACACACGTGGCTGTGTGTGTCTCTGTATGTGTACGTGTCGTATCTTTGTCTGTGACGCACTACTTAATAAAAAGCCACATCCTCCCATTGTTTTACGTCAGATACCGATCATTGCAGGCGGAATCAACCCAATATCTGACATAAGACAATAACATCCGCCCTGCCTGAACGTTCTGTCCTCAGTGTTCTTGTGGCTTTGTGCACTCATTACTGTGGCTTCTGCAAATGGCATTGATTCAATTGTTATTGGAACATCTTCTTACCATAAAATTGTCATCAAAGCCTATAGTCATATTTTAAAACACTACACCACAAATACAAATGAGAACAGAGAGATAAATAAAAATGTTCATTTTGATGTTTGTGACAAATTTTACATTCAACCACATTCTCAGTTGACTGCTCTCTCAGGTCAGAAAGGGCCAGGAGTCGCCTCCACCAAACAGCTGTCCCAGACCTGTCAGATGAGATGCTATCTTACCCCACATCTCAACAGCCTAATTGGTTTTGGCACTGTTGAATGCATACTCATCGTGATAAATTGATAGCACCCACCCACAACTCCAACTTGATGTCTCAACCCAATCCACCTGAGGTTAATGAGGTTTGTGAGGCCACTTCCATTGTGTAGGCTACTGTAGGCTAAATATTGTGAAATTCCAGTCTATTATCTGAATCTCTGTCCATTCGCTACTTTATTTCAATACCTACAACACAGAATTGTAAAGCATGTTATAGGAATGCACTTGATATGTTAGCATGGCAGAGGAAAATTCACAACAATGGAAAGAAACAACCCATATTGCTATAAGGCTGCTGAATCTATGGCCTAATGTTACTTAGATTACCTCATGATTACATTATCCAACAGGAGACAGTTTATCAGAGCATGTGAAGAGACTGCCACCCAGTGGATATCAAGGGAAAGTGACACCAAGTGTTGCCTGTCTAGTAGTCTAAGAAATCCCAGACCTTGTCAGAACATTTATCATGTTGGAAAAATCCACCTGTCTAGGGTTGAAAAGTTTCATAAAAGTTCCCAAAATTCCCAGGTTTTCCAGAAAACACGGTTGGATGATTCCCAGAATCAGGAGAAAAAGAATTGTAGTAAATCCAGAATCCTCCAAACAGAATTTCGAGAAAACATAGGAATTTTGGCAAAGTTACCAGAATTTTGCAATGCTATGCTTGTTACTCTACCAAATCATATTGGATTTAATTCATGGTAAATAACCTCCATTACTATTTTAGTCATGAATACATTAGACCATGGGTGTGGTCTTGGCTATGATAGAGCACATACACTGAGTATACAAAACATTAGAAACACCTTAGGAACACCTGCTCTTTCCATGATATAGGTGATTCCAGGTGAAAGCGGGGATCCCTTACTGATGTCAGCTGTTAAATCCATGTCAACCAGTGTAGATGAAGGGGAGGAGACAGGTTAAAGAAGGATTCCTAAGCCTTAAGACAATTGAGACATGGATTGTGTATGTGTGCCATTCAGAGTGTGAATAGGCAAGACAAAATACTTAAGTGCCAGGCGTAGCGGTTTGAATGTGTAAAGAACTATAACGCTGCTGGGTTTTTCACACTCAACAGTTTCCCATGTGTATCAAGAATGGTCCACCATAAACAAAGCTCGGGCAAATACAGTTGAGGCATGGGATGTTGTATGCAAAAATGTGTCAGATATCAACAACTCTTGACCAAGCAATGGACCTACATGGTAGGAGCGTGGGGGGACGACATTTTATTTTCTGAGAATAATATAGAATATGTTATATTGTGAACTCTACTTCATTTCTGTAAATGTCATATCGTGCACTCAAATAATTGACTCCTGACAGTATGTAAATAGTTGTATTGTATGTTAATGTTGTCATGTCGGCTAGTATTTGTAAAATGATTCGGCCTTGTGTGTTGTATATTGTGAAATATAAATAAAATGTTGATCACAAAAAGAATGGTCCACCAAACAAAAAACATCCAGCCAACTTGACCCAACTGTGGGAAGCATTGGGCCAGCATCCCTGTGGAAAGCATTCGGCACCAAAGTAGAGTCCATGCCCCTGATGAATTGAGGCTGTTCTGAGGGCAAAAGGGCTGGCAACTCAATATTAAAAAGGTGTTCTTAATGTTTTGTTCACTCAGTGTAAGTGTACAGTTGGATACATTCTTAACTCACAATGGACCAGTACAGTACACGGCCTGTGATTCTGTGATATACAGTGCCTTAGGAAAGTATTCAGACCCCTTGACTTTTTCCACATTTAGTTAAATTACAGCCTTATTCTAAAATTGATTAAATAAATAAAAATCCTCAGCAATCTATACACAATACTCCATAATGACAAAGTGAAAACTGATTTTTAGAAATTGTTGCAAATCTATTACAAATAAAAAACAGAAATACCTTATTTACATAAGTACTCAGACCCTTTGATATCAGACTCAAAATTGAGCTCAGGTGCATCCTGTTTCCATTAATCATCCTTGAGATGTTTCTCCAACTTGATTGGAGTCCACCTGTCGTAAATTCAATTGATTGGACATGATTTGGAAATGCACACACCTGTCTATATAAGGTCTCACAGTTGACAGTGCATGTCAGAGAAAAACCAAGCCATGAGGTCGAAGGAATTGTCCGTAGAGCGCCGAGACAGGATTGTTTGAAGGCACAGATCTGGGGAAGGGTACCAAAACATTTCTGCAACATTGAAGGTCCCCAAGAACACAGTGGCCATCATTCTTAAATGGAAGAAGTTTGGAATCCCCAAGACTCTTCCTAGAGCTGACTCCTGACTGAGCAATTGGGGGAGAAGGGCTTTGGTCAAGGAGGTGATCAAAAATCTGATGGTCACTCTGACCGAGCTCTAGAGTTCTTCTGTGGAGATGCGAGAACCTTCCAGAAGGACAAATATCTCTGCAGCACTCCATCAATCAGGCTTTTATGCTAGAGTGGCCAGACGGAAGCCACTCCTCAGTAAAAGGCACCATCCCTACAGAAAACCTGGCACCATCCCTACGGTGAAGTATGGTGGTGGCAGCATCATGCTGTGCGGATGTTTTTCAGCGGCAGGGAATGAGAGACTAGTCAATATCGAGGCAAAGATGAACAGAGCAAAGTACAGAGAGATCCTTGATGAAAACATTCTCCAGAGCCCTCAGGACCTCAGACTGGTACGAAGGTTCACCTTCCAACAGGACAAAAACCCTGAGCACACAGCCAAGACAATGCAAGTGTGGCTTCAGGACAAGTCTCTGAATGTTCTTGAGTGGCCCAGCCAGAGTCTGGACTTGAACCCAATCGAACATCTCTGGAGAGACCTGAAAATAGCTGTGCAGCAAGCTCCCCATTCAACCTGAGAGCTTGAGAGGATCTGCGGAGGAGAATGGGAGAAACTCCCCAAATACAGGTGTGCCAAGCTTGTAGCGTCATACCCCAGATGACTCGAGGCTGTAATCGATGCCAAATGTGCTTCAACAGAGTACTGAGTAAAGGGCCTGAATACTTATGTATATGTAATATTTCAGTTTTCTTTTTTTAGTATTGATTAGCAAACAATTATAATAAACAGTTTTTTCTTTGTCATTATGGGGTATTGTGTGTTGATTTATGAGGGGGGGTGCAATGTCATCAATTTCAGAATAAGGCTGTGATGTAAAAAAAAGTCAAGGTGTCTGATGACTTTCCTGAATGCAAAGTTTCCCCAAACTGTAGGTTTCCCCAGGTTTTTCCCTTCTCTTTGGGCACAATCTGGACCTCTATGGCAACATACACAGCAACAGCCCAGTATAATATGTTTTATATTAAGTGGCGCAGTGGTCTAAAGCACTGCATCACAGTGCTAGCTGTGCCACTAGAGATACTGGGTTTGAGTCCAGGCTCTGTCACAGCCGGCCGCGACCGGGAGACCAATGGGGCGGCACACAATTGGCCCAGTGTCATCCGGGTTAGGGGAGGGTTGGCGGGCAGGTATGTCCTTGTCCCATTGCGCACTAGCGACTTCTGTGGCGGGCCGGGCGCAGTGCATGCTGACACGGACACCAGGTGTATGGTTTTTTCTCTGACCCATTGGTGCGGCTGGCTTCCGGGTTAAGTGGGACTTGTGTCAAGAAGCAGTGCGGCTGGGTTGTGTTTCGTATTTTAGTCATTTAGCAGACACTCTTATCCAGAGTGACTTGCAGTAGTGAGTGCATACAGTACCAGTCAAAAGTTTGGACACACCTACTCATTCAAGGGTTCTTCTTTATTTGTACCACTTTCTACATTGTAGAATAACAGTGAAGACATAAAAACTATGAAATAACACATATGGATTCATGTAGTAACTAAAAAAGTATTAAACAAATCAAAATATATTTTAGATTTTAGATTCTTCAAAGTAACCACCCATTGCCTTGATGACAGCTTTGCACACTCTTGGCATTCTCAACCAGCTTCATGAAGAATGCTTTTCCAACAGTCTTGAGGGAGTTCCCACAAAAAATCTAAAATTTGGACTCATCAGACCAAAGGACAGATTTCAACTGGTCTAACGTCCATTGCTCGGGTTTCTTGGCCAAAGATTGTCTCTTATTATTGGTGTCCTTTTAGTAGTGGTTTCTTTGCAGCAATTCGACCATGAAGGCCTGATTCACGCAGTCTCCTCTGAACAGTTAAAGTTGAGATGTGTCTGTTACTTGAACTCTGTGAAGCATTTATTTGGGCTGTAATCTGAGGTGCAGTTAACTCTAATGAACTTCTCCTCTGCAGCAGAGGTAACTCCTTGTCTTCTTTTCCTGTGGCGGTCCTCATGAGAGCCAGTTTCATCATAGCTCTTGATGGTTTTTGCAACTGCACTTGAAGAAACTTTCAAAATTCTTGAAATGTTCCCCATTGACTGACCTTCATGTCTGAAAGTAATGATGGACTGTAGTTTCTCTTTGCTCATTTGAGTTGTTCTTGCCATAATATGGACTTGGTCTTTTACCAAATAGGGCTATCTTCTGTATACCACCCCTACCTTGTCACAACACAACTGATTGGCTCAAACACATTAAGAAGGAAAGAAATTCCACAAATGTACTTTTAACAAAGCACACCTGTTAATTGAAATGCATTCCAGGTGACTACCTCATGAATCTGGTTGAGAAAATGCCACGAGTGTGCAAAGCTGTCAAGGCAAAGGGTGGCTAATGTAATACTTTTTTGATTACTACATGATTCCATATGTGTTATTTCATAGTTTTGATGTCTTCAGTATTATTTTGCAATGAAGAAAATAGAAAAAATATATTTACCCTTGAATGAGTATGTGCCGTCCAAACTTTTGACTGCTACTGTATATTTTTAATACCGGTCCCCTGTGTGAATCAACCCCACAACCCTGGTGTTGCAAGTACCAACTGAATCACACAGGACATTTGTAACACACACACACACACACCAAGTAGTTGGTGGCCAATGTTATATTTGTAGTTGGTGGACAATAGTTGTAGTTGGTTGGACAATGGTTGTAGTTGGTGGACAATAGTTGTAGTTAGTGGACAATGGTTGTAGTTGGTTGACAATAGTTGTAGTTGGTGGACAATAGTTGTAGTTGGTGGACAATAGTTGTAGTTGGTGGACAATAGTTGTAGTTGGTGGACAATGCTGTGTTGTTTGTGTTAATCATTCCTGCCATCTTCTGGAGCACCATGGTTATTACAAGGATGCCATTTTTCATTGGCTGTGTCTGAAAATGTTGCTGTCAAATCTTTGCTTCCCCCATCCTGGTATCCTTAATTCCTCTCAAAGCTCATTGGAGGAGAGGATGTGACCTCCTGCTCCAAAAAGCTTTGAGAGGAAGTGAGGAAACAAGGATGAAGGAAGCAAGGATTTAATTGTTTTCAGACACAGCCATTGAGTGCATCAATTGACGCAATCAACACACTACTGTAATGGACCGGTATTTGACATGATTGGCCATGATTTGACATTCATGTCACACTGTCTTTTTCAACAAATTCAGCTTGTTTATCATAGCAGTTAAATGCATAACAATTCAATGAAATAGACAGTGTCCTGTGAAAGGATGTTCGTAACAGTAAAGACTCAAATCAAATGCTGTCCCTCTTATCGTTATCTAGTTTGGTATTATCTGCCAGAACTTCTTTCTGCTACACATGCCAAAGGAATAAAGGAAAGAAGTAGAGAGCACAGCCAAAGACCGAGATAAACAGGGTTGGTTCTATGGCTGACTAAAACGAGCTGCAGCACAAACAGATGTCGGTCACAAGGTGGAACAATCCCATCATTTTGAGTCTGGTCAAGGCCAAGAGTTGATGTCTATTAAGTCTAACTCGGTAGGGCATTTACGTAAGGGGCCAGAGTAGAGCACAGAGAGGGGTTTGTTTCGGGTTTGGCAATGCCGGTTACCTAGCTACAGCCGTTTTCAACACCTTCAGGATCCCTTAGCTCGACCAGCAAAAAAAAAGGCTAAATTCTGCAGAGTATATTCAGAACAAACCTCATTACTTGGATTCTGGATTGTGGAGGAGAAGGGCGGAAGTTATGGTTTTGAATGAAGGGGAAAATAAATAAGAGAGTGGGAAAGAGGGGGTCTTGGTTTGAATGCTACCTGCTCTCTGTGTGTTAGTAGGGCGGCTGTTTCTAAAATGGTTGACATTTCTCTAGGGCGGGAATGACAGTGTGAGATTAACTGTATGCTAATGAAAGCATACTAAGTGTGAGGAGGTTATTTGTACATTGTTTGGTGAAGCATCTCTTGTACAGTTAGAGTTTTGAACAATTCCCATCCCAAATAGTTGTTAGCACATTTCAAATTATTTGTGCTCCCACTTATTACCTCTGTAGCATAAATGAGGGAGTCATAATTTACAAGTACAAGGAAAGGTTTACAGCTTCAGGTGCAGGATACAAACTCCTGATGTCAAGAGAGTTAAAACTTTCCAATTAGTGAAAATATAAAAGAAGTACAGTAACCACTTGAAAGAAGGAAGAACATCTCATCAGTCAGTCCTTCTAGAATTAACCAGATTTAGTCCACCAGCCTCTTTTGGGAAAATAACTGACATTTTGTCCTACAAGAGTACAGCGGTCCAAATTAAATGGTGAGAGAGGGTAAATTAGAAGAGGGGATTTTAGACCTTTCCTGAGGGAGCGTCAAAATAGGTCGGCCTCACAGTGGGACCCACCCAGGCCAAGAAAAGGAGTAGCAGAAATGCGTAATAAATGTAAGGGTACAGTGATGGCAGAGAAGGTAGACTTTGTGTACTGCTCAAATTGAAATCATGGACGGGGTTAATTGCCACCCCCGGCACTTTGTGGCCATGCTGTGCGTGGAGGGGGGTTGGGTCCCTTTCCAGGTTCCAGATCAATACTGGGACCTCCCTAGTCGCTTAGAGGACACGTGCTGACCTGTGTGCATTGTGTATAGGAAAAAGACATGAATAGCTTTAGTGTAGCCTAAGTCATAGATCCACTTCAACAACTATGTGGGGAGTGAGAGACAGACCTATTCTCCAAAAACAACATGTGATGTGATTGACAAAAGGAGAGCACCCCGTCAGTCACAGAAAGACATACTCCAGATTCTAGACAAAGAATTACAGATGGACAAGAAGAAATGAAACAGCACGTGTCAGATCAAACACCTAATATCCTGGAAGTGAACGTTAGCAATGATCACCACCCACTAAACTTTGCATCACACAAAACATTACATTTCAACCAGAGAGTTATAACTGTTTAACTGATTTATAAAAACAATAAACTGTCAATAAACGACTTAAATACGCATTGCATGCCGAAAAAGTTATACCCTAATGCAGCGTTTCCCAAACTCGAACCTCGGGACCCCAAGGGGTGCACGTTTTAGTTTTTTGCCCTAACAGTACACAGCTGATTCAAATGATCAATGCTTGGTGATTAGTTGAATCAGCTGTGTGGTGCTAGGGCAAAAACCAAAACGTGCACCCCTTGGGGTCCTGAGGACCGAGTTTGGGATACCCTGCCATAATGTAAATTGTAATGGGTGTTATGTATAATTCTAAGTTGATAAATGAGCTACACCGTCTTAATTAGCCACAAAGAGTTTAAACCGTTTTTATAAAAAAAAAAATATGAAAATGTACCTCAAACACAACAAGTTTGCAAAGGCCTTACAACCTTCCCCATCCGAAATGAACAAGGCAGTTAACTCACTGTTCCAAGGCCATCATTGAAAATAAGAATTTGTTCTTAACTGACTTGCCTAGTTAAATAAAGGTAGAATATATATACAGTGGGGCAAAAAAGTATTTAGTCAGCCACCAATTGTGCATTTTCTCCAACTTAAAAAGATGAGAGAGGCCTGTAAATTTTCATCATAGGTACACTTCAACTATGACAGACGAAATGAGAAAAAGAAATCCAGAAAATCACATTGTAGGATTTTTAATTTATTTATTTGCAAATTATGGTGGAAAATAAGTATTTGGTCAATAACAAAAGTTTATCTCAATACTTTGTTATATACCCTTTGTTGGCAATGACAGAGGTCAAACGTTTTCTGTAAGTCTTCACAAGGTTTTCACACACTGTTGCTGGTATTTTGGCCCATTCCTCCATGCAGATCTCCTCTAGAGCAGTGATGTTTTGGGGCTGTCGCTGGGCAACACGGACTTTCAACTCCCTCCAAAGATTTTCTATGGGGTTGAGATCTGGAGACTGGCTAGGCCACTCCAGGACCTTGAAATGCTTCTTCTGAAGCCACTCCTTCGTTGCCAGGCGGTGTGTTTGGGATCATTGTCATGCTGAAAGACCCAGCCACGTTTCATCTTCAATGCCCTTGCTGATGGAAGGAGGCTTTCACTCAAAATCTCACGATACATGGCCCCATTCATTCTTTCCTTTACACGGATCAGTCGTCCTGGTCCCTTTGCAGAAAAACAGCCCCAAAGCATGATGTTTCCACCCCCATGCTTCACAGTAGGTATGGTGTTCTTTGGATGCAACTCAGCATTCTTTGTCCTCCAAACAGGACGAGTTGAGTTTTTACCAAAAAGTTCTATTTTGGTTTCATCTGACCATATGACATTCTCCCAATCCTCATCTGGATCATCCAAATGCTCTCTAGCAAACATCAGACGGGCCTGAACATGTACTGGCTTAAGCAGGGGGACACGTCTGGCACTGCAGGATTTGAGTCCCTGGCGGCGTAGTGTGTTACTGATGGTAGGCTTTGTTACTTTGGTCCCAGCTCTCTGCAGGTCATTCACTAGGTCCCCCCGTGTGGTTCTTGTGATCATTTTGACCCCACGGGGTGAGATCTTGCGTGGAGCCCCAGTTCGAGGAAGATTATCAGTGGTCTTGTATGTCTTCCATTTCCTAATAATTGCTCCCACAGTTGATTTCTTCAAACCAAGCTGCTTACCTATTGCAGATTCAGTCTTCCCAACCTGGTGCAGGTCTACAATTTTGTTTCTGGTGTCCTTTGACAGCTCTTTGGTCTTGGCCATAGTGGAGTTTGGAGTGTGACTGTTTGAGGTTGTGGACAGGTGTCTTTTATACTGATAACAAGTTCAAACAGGTGCCATTAATACAGGTAACGAGTGGAGGACAGAGGAGCCTCTTAAAGAATAAGTTACAGGTCTGTGAGAGCCAGAAATCTTGCTTGTTTGTATGTGACCAAATACTTATTTTCCACCATAATTTGCAAATAAATTCATAAAAAATCCTACAATGTGATTTTCTGGATTTTGTTTCCTCATTTTGTCTGTCATAGTTGAAGTGTACCTATGATGAAAATTACAGGCCTCTCTCATCTTTTTAAGTGAGAGAACTTGCACAATTGGTGGCTGACTAAATACTTTTTTGCCCCACTGTATATATTGGACGACATTCCCATGCAATGGTAAAAGTTACATCTTTGGAATAGGAAGTGAAACAGAGAACACCATCGCAACATAAACATAAAGTTGAGACATTGTTGTCACAGTTTTAAAGGGGCTGAATCATAGCATCTTTGGAGCTTGACATTTTTTTGTATTTTTTATTTCCATGTTTTTCTATGTGAGTGAATTTGAGCGGTGGAGGGATAGGAGTCAAAGTGCACATATTTGCTCACAGACTGGAATTCCTACATCATTTGTTCCATTACCCCGAGTGGAGAGGGAGGGGCTTCAGCCAGTTGGACGTTGGAATCCTTTATCAGCAAAATGAATAAAACACACAAAGACACACACAAACACACACACACACACATGCAAACAACAACCCCTTGTGGGATATCCTGTCCAGTGCAAACAGTGTAGTATTTGGTGGGCCTCGTGAAACACATTACCTGAACTGTTATCATCATGTTCTATGCAAACCTCCTTACATATTAATACTGTACTTTTTAGAGACATTTGCACTTGCTTTCGCCATCTCTGTTTGAATAATACAGTACGAGGAAAGGGGAAAGGGCTATTGTAGGCTTGGCAAAGACAACCCCCCCAGATAATGTAAATAGCAACACACCAACTTTATTTTCCTCTCCTCCTCACTGCCTCCTTCTCTTTTATTCTCCCTCGCACTGTTAATGGTCTCTTTTCTACACAAGCCTGTTAACCTCTTAATCATCCGACCGCAGCGGGATTGTAGCAAGTACGCTGAGTTGCTGACCAAATGTTGCTAGCTTAATGATAAACATCAGTCAGTCTGATCAAGAACATTACGCTAGAGTACACCCAGTTTCAACAACTGGACGAGCACTTGGCTTCAAATGAATAAAGATATCAATATCATATCTGTGAGAACCATGAGAGAACATAGGCTACATTGTCACGTTCTGTACTATTCCCACAAGCAAAAGTAGGATCATCTAAGACCGTCAACACTTGGAACAAATAGAAACACAAATTAAATTAAGAATGATTTGCAAAATACTTGATAGGCTACAGCACACCCACAACAACCAGCTCTGACTGAGAGCAGCAGGATTGTACTGGAGTGTTATTACCCTCCTCATGTCTGTGGTTGAGAGGCCAGCGGCCGGTCACACCTAGTGTGCCATGCCAGCACCAACACATGCAAAGCAGCCGGAGATCGTGTACACCATCCCGTCCGCAGCGGCTGGTCTACCACGGAAGGGCCTGGCACCCAATATCCCCTCCCTAAACACACACAGCCACAGACACACAGACAAACAGACACACACACACATACTGCCAGACACAGCTGTGGGTAATTTAAATAACTTGTTATGGCAATAATCTCCTTGCTCTCTCCACAAAATCTTAATGAGCCATGTGTACTCCCCCACTACCTCCTAAGGTGGCAACACTCCAAAACATTTAGGGACTTCCACCGCGTCCCCATATTTTCTTTTTGGCTCATGCCTCCACCATCTTGTCATCTTCTCAAAAAATAAGCCCCGCCTTGATTGGTCCTTGTATGTTCTGACCTCTTGCCTGCCGAGTACTATTTCAGTGGGTCCATTTTTGACCTCACTTTTCCCTCCAGACCATTAGAGGAGGATATGGCACAGAAGAGGAAACTCTTATGGGACTACAGCAAATGACTTGTATGTCCCGGGCCATTTTGGATGGGGAAGGTTATAAGGCCTTTACAAACTTGTTGTATTTGAGGTACATTTTCATTCTTTTTAGATTTATTTTCAACCCCCAATTGGTTGTTACAGTCTTGTCCCGTCGCTGCAACTCACGTACAGACTCGGGAGAGGCAAAGGTCGAGAGCCATGCGTCCTCCAAAACATGACCCTACCAAGCTGCACTGCTTCTTGACACAATGCTCGCTTAACCCGGAAGCCAGCCGCATCAACGTGTCGGAGGAATCACTGCACAACTGGCGTCCGAAGTCAGCGTGTATGCGCCTGGCCCGCCACAAGGAATCGCTAGAGCGTGATGGGACAAGGACATCCCGGCCGGCCAAACTCTCCCCTAACTCGGACGACACTGGGACAATTGTGCGCCGCCTCATGGGTCTCCCGGTCGCGGCCAGCTGCGACAGAACCCGGGTCTGTAGTGACGCCTCTAGCATTGCGATGCAGTGCCTTAGACCGCTAGGCCACTCGGGAGGCCCTTGAGGTACATTTTTAATGAGCGTTGAGAACACATCTAAAAACTGAATGACGATAAAATATAATAAGGCCTCTAACCACTCAGATAATAACTTTATAAAAAGAAAACAAACTCATTTGTGGGCCCCACCAAATTTACACAAGCAAATGGCATGGGAGACGCTGTTCTCTTAAAGAGGTAAACATTTCAACTTCCCAGCTTGTAGAAATGTAGGTATTGGCTACTCAATGACAAACATGTAGGCCTTAATGGAAATGGGAAGACGGACAATTGATATATTATAAGTTTAACAATAACTAGTGGTTTAGAAAAGAACAGTTAATAGATAGTGTCATCTGCAATTAAAATAATGTAGGCCATTCCTATCTCCTGCACTGACTCAAGCACACTGCAGCTGCAACACTGTTTGCTTTCAATTTCTCCTATAACCCAGTTTTTAGGTACGCTATTGACTATAGTACTTTCACTATAGTACTTTCATCTTAGTAATTAGCTGACCAGCACAGATTTCTATCATGTATCATCGATGTCACTACCAAAGGTCAGTAATAATCTGTTTTATTTGTTATGACATTGTTATAAGTCAGAAGCTGCATTCATAGTGAATGAAATTGTTTAGGCAGGACAGTTATATTCCACAATTTTGCGTATATATATATATTTGTTTTAAATTAAGCAACAACAAGTCGTGGCCTAAGTAAGGGCTCTGAGGCGGTCTTGCGTGGCTTTTCTAGTAATGCGTTGCCCTTTTAAAACAGCACCGTCTTTCCATTCGCTTGGTGACGTCAGGACAGTGAAAGACTCCAGCCTATCCTCTCTAAACAATCAAGGCAATGGTCCTTACGGAGTCGTGGTTTACGAGGGAGACTTTTTCACTGCAAAAGCCAGGGAATGAAATACTCACTGTTGGAATGAACCAGAGCCCAGTAGTTGCTATGGATTAAAACGGGAACATTTGTGATGGCTGTAAATGTGAAAAAAGTCGCCAAAACATCCACAGAGCAGCAGACCGTCAGCAAGCAACTAGATGCACGAGCCTTGCTAGTATGAGCGAGCCGAACAGTCACAAACCTGGCTGCAGTCACAATTCCTCAGTATTTTAACTGAACCCGCCTCGGGAAACCTTGAACGACTTTTGTTACTTTCAATTCGAAGCAGTCCAAAGTCCGCTACATTTTTGATTCTGAAAGAATTATGGCGGGGAAGCTGACAGCAGGCTCGGGAATACTGCTCGTGACAGCCAACGTTGGATCACTCTTTGAAGATGTAAGTTGCTGTACCCGCGACATTCTGTTATAATGTTTCTTCGCAACTAATGTGCCTGTTTTCCTGTTGTTTTTGGTTACAATGTATCCGCCAACGCCGCTTTCAACTGATTCACTGCGCCCATGATATGTCAGTAGTCTTTTATCGTAGCGTCGTAAGCACCTTACTTCACGTGTGAGCATAACCACAACGTGGGCCTCTAGCCAGCAGTGTTGATAATGCTTGTAGTCTTTATCATTGGAGAAACAGTGATTTGGGGGAACAACTATTAATTGGACCTCCTGGTTTGGACGTTGCGGATAGGTTACATCGATTATTCTCTGTCTTGCAGAGTGCTGTAGTAGTAAAACATTATTGTGACAGCTACCAAGTGTAGGAGGTGTAGATTTCTTTAAGTAGCCTACTGCACCGTGCCTGTTTTGACGTTCACCTAGGCCTTTAGGTTCTCATAGAAGTCCGCTCTTTTCAAACAAAATAATATATAGAGATTTTTTTTATCAATGTTTGTCCATAGGCTATACATTTTCCACATACATTCAGATGAGCAACATGTATCGGCCTGCAAGGATAATGTTTTGGAATAATTTTCTTGACAGCCATATAGGCCAACCTTATGATGAGATGTGTACAGACTCCAGACGTTGCATTTGGGAATGGACTCTCACCGTTTGTTTGTTTTTATAATTACACACATGAGACAAACACATACTTTGTGTTGAGATCACACGTTTTGTTGTTTTGATGACATAGGCTGTGGTCTATTCAACAGAATCTAACATTATCTCGAGGTAAAAAATAAAACAAGACTATAGTAAGTGCCAAGTAAAGTAACAGGGTTGAATGTAACAGTTACCTTATTTATCAGAATGAGAACGAGTTGCCAGTTCCTTATATAATTGTGTTTTAATTGTGTTTTATTTAGTAAACACAGACCTGACAGCTAGTTTAACAGTCTTTGGCTAAAATGCTGCATGAGAAATTGAGCATACATTTTTCCAGAATCAAAGTTCATTGATACTCTCGTGTTAGTAGTGTCTGCTCTGCACGCAATTTGAGCAGTTGACACATAAAAATGAAAAATGGAATATTGTGCAAAAACACCAATTCAAATTAATACAATTAATTTGATATCGCCCAGCCCTACTCCCTAAGCAAGCAGCGTGACATCCTTTACACAAGCACGCTTGTAGTTGTTTTGTTTGGAACACAGCCTTGCATTCGGCACATTTTCTTCACAAAACAACAAACAGGCCCATTCTTTTCAGGACAACCCAGGTTTGGCCCTGACGGTACCAGCATTGCGATACTCGTTAGTATCGTGGCAAGTAAACAAAACACAAAGCGGATTTAACTTCTTTAGGGAAATTGCACTAATGTTTGAAACAAACATCATTATGTTGTCATCCAGAGTCACATTTATTTATTTTCCAAGCTATAACTCACAATATTTTATATACAGCAGGTTTTTAAAGGACCAAAGAGTTTAGTCTGCTTTGTGTTTTCATTTTTTCCATGGAAAAAATATATTGCGAAACAAGTATTGTCCCGGCCCTAAACCCAGGGTATAACGTCATGTCATCTTGTAACTGTACATCAAACATAGTGATCATAAACGTTGACTCTGTATATAAAATTAGTTTTATGATATGGAAATGTGAAGTGCACATTTGGACTCACTGGTGTTTGGCTTGCTTGTATGACTTCAAATCGGTATTTATTATAATCCTCAATGTCAAATTTTTCTAAATACTTTGAGTCCTGGAAACTTAAAGCATTTCCCTCACTCAGACAACAAAAATTGGCAAAAGCTGCCCAATTTAGTGGAAGGTATGGGGGCAAATTCTTGTCGCGGACGCTGCTCAAGTTCAGAATGGCTGTTAGTCAAAACCCATACAGTGCTATGAAGAGGAGACCCTGAGCTCTGACGTCATGTACACCATGTTACTGTACAGCCACTGCGTTCCAGTTTAGGTGTGTATTTGTGTCCAAATCTGCAATTTATTTTAACGTAGAAGTCACAGAGGGTGAACAGAGGGATATGTCAAAATTATTCATTTTGGCACTTTAGCAAGTCTTTATACTTTTTTTTAATGTATTTAATTTTCCATGTGGTCTATGTTAAAGGGCACTTCATTTAATATAACAGGGCAGGCTTTTAAAATACAATATTTGTGCACAATTTATACTTAAAATATAAAAGGGATGCAAAAGGAACACATTTTGTGGGACGACCCAAGTGCCTCTGTGTGTCTGTTGATGACTATTTTGCTTTGCAGAGGCAGCATCTATTCTTCCTGGGGTCCCAAAAAATAGAAAATATGACCAGTAACAAAACTCTGATAGACAAGGGCAGTCACATGCTTTTTTGTAAAATGCAATATGCAAACAATTTCACAAAAGAAGTCTATACAAACAATACAAAAAAACTAAACAATTGTGTCTTAGTGTTTCTGTGTGTTTGTGTGTGTCCCCTCACAGTCCAGCTGTTCTATGAGAGGTTGAATCTTTTTTTAAAAAGGTAATTTAGCTGTTGTCTTGAGTAATTGGAGATGGAAGGGAGTTCCATGCGGTCATAGGTCTGTATAATACTGTACATTGTCGTGAATTTGTTTTTGACTTGGGGACTTTGAAGAGACCCCTGGTGGCATGTCTTGTGGGTTATGTTTGAGTGTCTGAGCTGAATTGAATTTGTTTATGCAGACAATCTTGAATTTTCTCATAAAAACTAGAAGAAAAGTAGTTAATCTCTCGTCAACCCTCACCCAGGAAAGACTGGCATGCATGTTGTTGATGTTAGTTCTGCATGTGCAGTTAAGGGCAAGCCGTGTTGCTCTGTTTTGTGCCAGCTGCAGCTTTGCTAGGTCTTGCTCCTAGGGGTTGAGGAGGGAGTCAACAATGTTAGATCTTGAGTTATTTAAGCTTGTAAGCTTTATCGAGGTACCACTAAGTGGTGATTTCTCTGGCTCCTTATAATATTTCAGCTCGTCAGTTTGGGAATATTCCCCCACTGAAACCTCGACTTAATGTTTCGAAGTTAGTTGATAACAACATACAGATGGAAAATGTGTTCGTTGGTTGTGCTCATTGAACAGAATGCTTCTCCTCCTTCCACTGCCAGCCCAGCAATCACTATCAGTAGAGCCAGGTTCCCTGGAACCGACACACTCATTCATCCTAAGGTCTCAATAAAGAAAGGTGTGTGGGATGTTCAAACAAGCATTCAGCTGCAGGTGAATCTTTCACCGTTCTTTTTATGTTCGTCCATGTTCTCTGGATGCGAACATCAAACATTCATCATCTGCAAGGGTCCAGAGGCAAAGTCAAACATTCATTGTGAGACAACCCTGGTTAAGATGTTGAAAGGCAAACATTTATTTCCTGGAGTGCTTCAAATGTAAAGGTTAAATGTTAATCATTATTTACGTTTGTGAATGTCTTGCACACCCACTTTTAAAAAATGTATTCACATTTGGCCTTTCTAGTGTACAGTACATTTGTGTCTGGTAAGTTAATCCTTCTCAAATCAAATTGTATTGGTCACGTACACATATTTAGTTGTAGGCCTATGCCGTTTCAGCCCATGTGGTTGGTTTCTCTGTGATATCCTGACCTAAACATTGATCAGAACAGAAAACATTTGTAATAAAAGAGCAAGCCGAACCACTTGTAGGCTAACCCCATCCACCCATCACCATGACTGACAAGTTTTGCACTGGTGCAGTGATTAAACAGGATCACATAATGGGTGGAGGGTCATCAGAGGAGATAACTGCCCCATAGCAATACTGTATACCACTCCCTCCCTGCTGAACTCCAGACAGAGGACATAGGGCACCTTCCTCCACTTAGACACCCAGGTTGGCAACACATTCCCTCCCTTATCTAAAGAGACAACTCTGCTAGTGCTTACAGTGTCATATGAATACCATCCGGCCTGGATGTCATTTTCTTCACCCACTACCAATCCATGTCATATAGAAGGCTATGTCCTATACTTTGGAGAGGTGCTGTGGGAAACAGCGGATGCATGTTTTGTCATGGGGATTGTCTCTTTTTGCCCCACTATGGTACAGTTCTCTAGATATGGGCTCTGCTGTTTGACCTCTCTGGCTGGGCACTGTACCTAGCTCTTGTGTGCTGCTTCCGTCTTCAGTCTCTTTCACTGTAGTCCCCTGACAGCTCATTAGCTCAGGCCATCGCAGTCTTGTCTCATTACAAGTGCACCCAGACGCCTGTTAGCTGGCATATTTGCACTACTAAAGATAGAAAAAGGATGGAATGAAATGAGAAGAGAATCTGTGTCCTCGAGCTTGGCCCTGATCTAGGCCCAGCTGCTTTGCTGGCGGCTTGGAACCCTGAATGACTATTAGGATTTTTAACGTTGCTACCGTAGGTGGGCCCGCTGCTAACGCTCCGTTAACAATCGGAGAGGAGTGCCTCGGTAGAGCTGAGATAATTGTACTTTTCTGGTAAACACGTAAGAATGTTATAGTGCATTTCAGACGGAACAGAAATAGCTAGTGGAAAAAGCTGTTGGTTTAAATTTAGGCCCAGATCACATGACTGATTCTAGGTAATGGGGAGGCTAAGTGAATCATATGATATAATAGCCTGCAGTGTGTATTTATAGTGCCGGAGGGATATTGGACCACAATATGTGTCTTGTTAGTTTATGGTGCTGAGCATTAGATCTGGTGTGAGAACATGAGTTTTGCTTCGTCCACAGTTCAGTCAGATTGAAAAGAGTAGGCTTGCTAGATGTTTATAATAGCGTAATTGCAGAGAAGAGGTTATCAAAGGTTTCCACGAAAGGGTAGCTAATAATTTACTGTAATGGGTGCAGAGCTTCATGTGTCCAGACCAATTTACATCAAATTACTAGGCTAGATGAACTACTGACCTTAACTTCTCAACTACCGACCTTACCAGATTTTTTTCAAAGCTATGGGCAATTCACGATATATACATTACACTATATATATAAAAGTATGTGGACACCCCAAATTAGTGGATTCGGCTATTTCATAAATTCGAGCACACAGCCATGTAATCTCTATAGACAAACATTGGCCGTAGAATGAAGAGCTCAGTGACTTTCAACGTGGCACCATCATAGGATGCCACCTTTCCAACAAGTCAGTTTGTAAAACTTCTGCCGTGTTAGAGCTGCCCCGGTTAACAGTAAGTGCTGTTATTGTGGATTGGGAATGTCTAGGAACAACAACGGCTCAGCCGCGACGTGGTAGGTCACACAAGCTCACAGAACGGGACTGCCAAGTGCTGAAGCGTTTGTCCTCGTTTGCAAGTGCAACACCCACTACCGAGATTCAAACTGCCTCTGGAAGCATCAGCACAATAACTGTTCGTCTGGAGCTTCATGAAATGGGTTTCCATGGCCGAGCAGCCGCAAATATGCCTAAGATAACCATGCGCAATGCCAAGCATCAGCAGGAATGGTGTAAAGCTCGCCGCCATTAGACTCTGCAGCAGTGGAAACATGTTCTCTGGAGTGATGAATCACGCTTCACCATCTGGGTTTGGCGGATGCCAGGGGAACGCTACCTGCCTAAATGTATAGTGCCAACTGTAAAGTTTGGTGGAGGAGGAATAATAGTCTGGGGCTGTTTTTCATGGTTTGGGCTAGACCCCTTAGTTCCAGTGAAGGAAATCTTAGTGCTACAGCATACAATGACATTCTAGATGATTCTGTGCTTCCAACTTTGTTCCAACAGTTTGGGGAATGCCCTTTCCTGTTTCAGCATGACATTGCCCTGTGCACAAAGCGAGGTCCGTAAAGGAATGGTTCGTCGAGATCAATGTGGAAGAACTTGACTGGCCTGCACAGATCCCTGACCTCAACCCCATCGAATGGGATGAATTGGAACGTAGACTGCGAGCCAGGCCTAATTGCCCAACATCAGTGCCCGACCTCACTAATGCTCTTGTGGCTGAATGGAAGCAAGTCCCTGCAGCAATGTTCTATCTAGCAGAAAGCCTTCCCAGAAGAGTGGAGGGTGTTATTGCAGCTAAGTGGGGACCAACTCCATATTAATGCCCATGATTTTGGAATGAGATATTCGACGAGCAGTCACTTTTGGTCATGTAGTGTATCTCTTTATTTGTATTTTTTCCCTCCAAATAAGCTTTGTTGCACAATTTAAAGGTCAATACACTGCATATAAAATTATACCTAGGCAAAATATAGGCCTTCCACAACCATAAGACCCACTAATATGGAACCCTGACCTGTTCACCAGACGTGCCACCTTGTCGTGCTGCTGCTCCAGTTTCAACTGTTCTGCCTGCAGCTTTGGACCCTGACCTGTTCACCGGACGTGCTACCTTGTCCTGGACCTGCTGTTTTCGACTCTCTCCTCTCCCTCTCGCTCTCTCCCCTCTCTTCCTCCCTCTCCATTGCACCTGCTGTCTCGACCTCTGAATTCTCAGTTATGAAAAGCCAAATGACATTTACTCTTGAGGTGCTGGCCTGTTGTACCCTCTACAACCATTGTGATTATTATTTGACCTTGCTGGTCGTCTATGAACGTTTGTTTGAACATCTTGAAGAACTATCTGACCTTAATGGCCATGTACTCTTATAAACTCCACCCGGACTGGCCACCCCTCAGAGCCTTGTTTCTCTCTAGGTTTCTTCCTAGGTTCCTGCCTTTCTAGGGAGTTCTTCCTAGCAACCATGCTTCTACATCTGCATTGCATGCTGTTTGGCGTTGGGTTTCTGTATAAGCACTTTGTGACATCTGCTGATGTAAAAAGGGCATTATAAGTAAATGTAATTGACTAATAATGTTATTATTTTAGCAAAATAGTTTAACCAGCTTTTTTTGTAATAATATCTGATCTGGCTTTGAAGTTGGTCTATGAAAATAATGTTTTGGTTACAAATGTAATAACCACAACCATTCACAATGCACATCCAATAATAATGACCAACTTCTAGGAGCAGGCATTATAGAATTGAACACCGGTGTCATAAACAATCTCTCAAGCACAAACCCACGTGCTAGTGAGTAGCCAACTAATCTTATAAATTGAGTCTAGCCAACTTGGATCCATTTGCTTGCTAACAAGGTAGAAGAACATTTGCACTGTTATGAATACACCCTCCTGTCCGTCTCCAACTGTTTGAACTACATAGCCTGTTCGCTTTTTTAGATATTGAAATCAATTGGCCTACCTAGATAAGATACTTATTTCTCAGGATGAGAACGAGTTGCCAATTACTTATCTAAATGCGTGTTTTTATTCTCATTGCACATTTATAAAACACAGACTAGACAGCTTGCACATGATAGTCTTTGGCAAAAATATTTTTTTCCAAGATCATGTTAATTGATCCTCGCGTTATAGTAGGGTGTGCTCTGTTCTACATTTTGGGAGTTGAGACACAAAAAGGGTATCGTTTGAAAATTCTCATCTCATCCAAGCCTCAAATGCAAGTAGAGAGTTTAAACTGCTTTTTGTCAGAGAGGAAGAAGTTCTCTTCTTATGTTGTTTTTGAGAGTGGCAGGGGGAGGGGCTTGCTGTCTGTGTGCAAGTGGGAAGGTGACAGTGCACACAGCAAAGAAGGAGCGAAGGAGACTAAACCAAAAAGACAGAACGGTAATAAAGATATATAAAAACCTTGATTTTTGCGATACAGGCATTTGGAACATAGCTCTAAAATGTGAATTCTAACTAATATGATATATTGCCCAGCCCTAGATGACACCACCATCTCTCCTAGTGTTCAGCCTGAGAGGGTTCCAGTATGTTTTAGATGTTGCCGCTGCTGGAATGGAACGTTTCTGAAAGAAAGATTAGATGGTGCTAGGGGTGCTGAGGGTGCCCCCTGATAAATTAAAACAATTATGTGTATATACAGTGGGGCAAAAAAGTATTTAGTCAGCCACCAATTGTGCAAGTTCTCTCACTTAAAAATGAATTTATTTGCAAATTATGGTGGAAAATAAGTATTTGGTCACATACAAACAAGCAAGATTTCTGGCTCTCACAGACCTGTAACTTCTTCTTTAAGAGGCTCCTCTGTCCTCCACTCGTTACCTGTATTAATGGCACCTGTTTGAACTTATCAGTATAAAAGACACCTGTCCACAACCTCAAACAGTCACACTCCAAACTCCACTATGGCCAAGACCAAAGAGCTGTCAAAGGACACCAGAAACAAAATTGTAGACCTGCACCAGGTTGGGAAGACTGAATCTGCAATAGGTAAGCAGCTTGGTTTGAAGAAATCAACTGTGGGAGCAATTATTAGGAAATGGAAGACATACAAGACCACTGATAATCTTCCTCGATCTGGGGCTCCACGCAAGATCTCACCCGTGGGGTCAAAATGATCACAAGAACGGTGAGCAAAAATCCCAGAACCACACGGGGACCTAGTGAATGACCTGCAGAGAGCTGGGACCAAAGTAACAAAGCCTACCATCAGTAACACACTATGCCGCCAGGGACTCAAATCCTGCAGTGCCAGACGTGTCCCCCTGCTTAAGCCAGTACATGTTCAGGCCCGTCTGAAGTTTGCTAGAGAGCATTTGGATGATCCAGATGAGGATTGGGAGAATGTCATATGGTCAGATGAAACCAAAATATAACTTTTTGGTAAAAACTCAACTCGTCGTGTTTGGAGGACAAAGAATGCTGAGTTGCATCCAAAGAACACCATACCTACTGTGAAGCATGGGGGTGGAAACATCATGCTTTGGGGCTGTTTTTCTGCAAAGGGACCAGGACGACTGATCCGTGTAAAGGAAAGAATGAATGGGGCCATGTATCGTGAGATTTTGAGTGAAAGCCTCCTTCCATCAGCAAGGGCATTGAAGATGAAAGCGTGGCTGGGTCTTTCAGCATGACAATGATCCCAAACACACCGCCCGGCAACGAAGGAGTGGCTTCAGAAGAAGCATTTCAAGGTCCTGGAGTGGCCTAGCCAGTCTCCAGATCTCAACCCCATAGAAAATCTTTGGAGGGAGTTGAAAGTCCGTGTTGCCCAGCGACAGCCCCAAAACATCACTGCTCTAGAGGAGATCTGCATGGAGGAATGGGCCAAAATACCAGCAACAGTGTGTGAAAACCTTGTGAAGACTTACAGAAAACGTTTGACCTCTGTCATTGCCAACAAAGGGTATATAACACAGTATTGAGAGAAACTTTTGTTATTGACCAAATACTTATTTTCCACCATAATTTGCAAATAAATAAATTAAAAATCCTACAATGTGATTTTCTGGATTTCTTTTTCTCATTTCGTCTGTCATAGTTGAAGTGTACCTATGATGAAAATTTACAGGCCTCTCTCATCTTTTTAAGTTGGAGAAAATGCACAATTGGTGGCTGACTAAATACTTTTTTGCCCCACTGTATACAGTACCTGTCAAAAGTTTGGACACACCTACTCATTCAATGGTTTTAATTTATTTTTACTATTTTCTACATTGTAGAATAATAGTGAAGACATCAAAACTATGAAATAACACATATGGAATCATGTAGTAACCAAAGTAGCCACCTTTTGCCTTGACAGCTTTGCACACTCTTGGCATTCTCTCAACCAGCTTCATGAATAATGCATTTCCAACAGTCTTGGAGTTCCCACATATGCTGAGCCAGTTTCATCATAGCGCAAGATGGTTTTTGCGACTGCACTTGAAGAAACCTTCAAAGTTCTTGAAATTTTCCAGATTGACTGACCTTCATGTCTTAAAGTAATGATGTACTGTCATTTATCTTTGCTTATTTCAGGTGTTCTTGCCATAATATAGACCAAATAGGGCTATCTTCTGTATACCACCCCTACCTTGTCATGAATTGGAATTTGGAATTTATTTCCTTCTTAACTTTTAACAAGGCAAACCTGTTAATTGAAATGCATTCCAGGTGACTACCTCATGAAGCTGGTTGAGAAAATGCCATCAGTGTGCAAAGCTGTCAAGACGAAGGGTGGCTACTTTGAAGAATTTCAAATATAAAATATATTTTGATTTCTTTAATGCTTTTTTGATTACTACATTATTCCATATGTGTTATTTCATAGTTTTGATGTCTTCACTATTATTCTACAATGTAGAAAATAGTAAAAATAAGGAAACCCTTGAATGAGTAGATGTGTCTAAACTTTTGACTGTATATTCTTTAAATACTCCCCCACAAAATATGAACTTTGCCTTCATAACTCCTGTATGAGTGGAGGAAAAAAAAAATACTCCCCCACCCACATCGACAGCAGCCTCAACCCAAAACATCTCCTCCTGCCCCCTCAGAACATGAAATTAGATTTTCAAAGGGAAAATGGAGTGAGATGGATTGGCCTGTTATCTCGAAGCCTGAATAATAAGCGTCTATTGCCTGAAGAATATCTTAATTCCTCTCCACTGAAGCCCATGATGGTGTCTGACTGTTTGTTTATGTGTTTAATAATTGTATCTATTTATTGATACGTTGACACCTTAGGCCTAGATTTAGCCGTGATGATGCTGTTGATTATGCCTACATAGATTTTTCAATAAAGAATACTGACCTCTTATGTTGCTGCATTTTTCTTATTGACTTAATAAGGAAAAATTGTGAGTGTAAACATTTTGTCTAGACATTTAGTAGATTCTTCTCTAATTGGCACAGCTGGGAGTTTAGAGGCATTCTGTTGGTATTTTAAAACCCTTAATTTCTTTGGAGGATGAGAATCTGAGATGTTCAGGAGACGAATCTGAGATGTTTAGGAGACCTATTCAGATCACGGCCATTACATTGATGTCAACTAGCCCTAGATGCAGGGCTACCCTTTGTCAAAAGCAAGGGTTCAAAATGTTTTGCTTGTCCATGCCTCTCCAGGGTGCTGTTGGAGAGACGCACCGCTGCGGCGCTCCACCAACGTTCCGTTAAATCATCTAACATAAGTCATGTAGCCTATGGTAGAAAGTGTATATGGCATTTTCTGTAGCCTACAGGTTGGAGATCAAATGTATGACAGCTAGGTTTCCATCCAAATGGTGACAGATTTTCATGCAAATATTCAAATATATTCAAATAAAATATGCACGTTTTTCCACCGGAGATGTTTCAATCAACTTCACTAGTTGTGCACATAAAAATCATTTTTGCGGTTAAATTCCCATGTACGACGATTTCCCTTGAAATGTACGAAATCTAATTTTTAACTCCTGTACTGATGGTTTTGTCACAAATGTCTCTAGCCAACAGTTTGCAAATACAGTGCAGGTAGCCTACTACATGATTATCATGGACAAAAGAGCAATATTATTTTTATTTCATGAACTGCAGTCAAGCATCGATCATCATGTCACCAGAATAAGACTCAATATTTAGTGTAAAGGAGCATCAAGGTCATCACCTTGCACCTTCACCACCCTGTGAAGTTCATCATAACTTATTTCATCTGTAGTCTAATAAACTGCATTCTTCACCCAGTAGTGGTAGGAGGACCACACATGTCATTGTGTGACTCCAAGTTTACTTAGAAAATTCGATATTTGCGCATAAAAGCATTTCCACTGCCAGTCGAGCGCATTTCCACCTTGTCAAGCTTATTTTGTTTTGTATACGTTTGGAAAGTTTACTGACCAATTTGCTGTTTCCATCAGGCCTGTTGTGACATATTTTTTTTTTATCCAACATGTACTTTACTCGCATAAAAAGGTTGGATGGAATCCTGGTTAATATTTTTTACATCATGCATGTTTCTCCGATCAAATAGCCTAACCTAAATGACCCCAATCAAATAAAAAATGTGCTTTGTGAATATGGCATGTTAACTAACATCATACCCTATAGACAGGACAGGTCAAAGTAAAATGTACAATATGGAATGGATAATCAGGTTACTCAACTGCTGTCCAGGAGTTTCACCCTGTGGGTTAAATTGTCATTATAATCAGTGGTTTCAAGTTTGTATCCGTACCTTATTTTTTTATGTTGATGATCATAGCGCAAATTTTTATACTTCTACATTTCCTGCTGTGTAAACACATTGATTCTCATTGCAAATAGGCTCCGGATAACTTAAAGTTGGGTAGCTGATATACAGAGGTTAAATAACCCAAATGATTAGTCACAGGAATCGGGACTAATACTTTGTGAATATGGCATTCATAAAATGGTTGACACTGTAGGTTACACCCCAGTAAGCACGGACTGACTCCTTCTTTTGCACATCTTTTTTTTTTTTTTGTGTGTGCTCTGGACCGTCCTTGATTTCAACATCTGTGGACCAGACCAAATCTGAACCATTCATAGACGTCTATGTTTGGTTCCGTTTTGGTCCGGTCGGGACCAGCCTTGATTTGGCACATACATATAGTATATTTCAATGTCCACAGACATCCTGCCTGGACAGGCCTATATTTCGCTCAAACATAATGTCTACAGTGAGGGAAAAAAGTATTTGATCCCCTGCTGATTTTGGACGTTTGCCCACTGACAAAGAAGTCTATAATTTTAATGGTAGGTTTATTTGAACAGTGAGAGACAGAATAACAACAACAACAAATCCAGAAAAACGCATGTGAAAAATGTTAGAAATTGATTTGCATTTTAATGAGGGAAATATGTATTTGACCCCCTCTCAATCAGAAAGATTTCTGGCTCCCAGGTGTCTTTTATACAGGTGTAACGAGCTGAGATTAGGAGCACACTCTTAAAGGGAGTGCTCCTAATCTCAGTTTATTACCTGTATAAAAGACACCTGTCCACAGAAGCAATCAATCAGATTCCAAACTCTCCACCATGGCCAAGACCAAAGAGCTCTCCAAGGATGTCAGGGACAAGATTTTAGACCTACACAAGGCTGGAATGGGCTACAAGACCATCGCCAAGCAGCTTGGTGAGAAGGTGACAACAGTTGGTGCGATTATTTTGCAAATGGAAGAAACACAAAAGAACTGTCAATCTCCCTCGGCCTGGGGCTCCATGCAAGATCTCACCTCGTGGAGTTGCAATGATCATGAGAACGGTGAGGAATCAGCCCAAAACTACACGGGAGGATCTTGTCAATGATCTCAAGGAAGCTGGGACCATAGTCACCAAGAAAACAATTGGTAACACACTACACCGTGAAGGACTGAAATCCTGCAGCGCCCACAAGGTCCCCCTGCTCAAGAAAGCACATATACATGCCCGTCTGAAGTTTGCCAATGAACATCTGAATGATTCAGAGGACAACTGTCTGAAAGTGTTGTGGTCAGATGAGACCAAAATGGAGCTTTTTGGCATCAACTCAACTCGCTGTGTTTGGAGGAGGAGGAATGCTGCCTATGACCCCAAGAACACCATCCCCACCGTCAAACATGGAGGTGGAAACATTATGCTTTGGGGGTGTTTTTCTGCTAAAGGGACAGGACAACTTCACCACATCAAAGGGACGATGGATGGGGCCATGTACCGTCAAATCTTGGGTGAGAACCTCCTTCCCTCAGCCAGGGCATTGAAAATGGGTCGTGGATGGGTATTCCAGCATGACAATGACCCAAAACACACGGCCAAGGCAACAAAGGAGTGGCTCAAGAAGAAGCACATTAAGGTCCTGGAGTGGCCTAGCCAAACGTCAGCCTCTAAACCTTAATGACTTGGAGAAGATCTGCAAAAAGGAGTGGAACAAAATCCCTCCTGAGATGTGTGCAAACCTGGTGGCCAACTACAAGAAACGTCTGACGATTGCCAACAAGGGTTTTGCCACCAAGTACTAAGTCATGTTTTGCAGAGGGGTCAAATACTTATTTCCCTCATTAAGATGCAATTCCATTTCTAACATTTTTCACGTGTTTTTCTGGATTTTTTTGTTGTTATTCTGTCTCTCACTGTTCAAATAAACCTACTATTAAAATTATAGAGTGATTATTTCTTTGTCAGTGGGCAAACGTACAAAATCAGCAGGGGATCAAATACTTTTTCCCTCACTGTATAATTGGTCCAGATTTGGTCCGGACCGGCGTTGACTTGGCCCAAACATTTGAAAGGCCCAAATCTGAAGCAATCATAGACATCTATATTTCACAAGGGTTGACAGCAGAGTACAGTTCAGTACAATACAATAGAGTAAAGTATAGTACAGTATAATGTATTGTACCCTACTTTACTCTAATCTACTCTACTCAAGGCATCTGTTCACCTTTCATTCAGAACCTAAAATGAACCTAACCTGATTGTCTGGAAACATACTGATTTTAGCCAATAGCAGTAGTGTCAATTAAATGTGATCTATTGTTTTGCTACTTGAATCCGTCTATAGTCCAAGTCGCTATTCACAAGAGCTGCAGAAATAAAATCCTCTATTTACACAATAATGTCTAGCTGCAGACTTTGGTTGATACATGCCGCGCCCACTACATGCTGCGCCCACTATGCGTCACTTACTACACGATGCACCCACTGCCATTGAGGCTGCTAGCGCTGTCTCTGGCCCACACTCCAGCACAGTAGGTGGTAGTAGTGCACCAACATTGGATGCCAACTGCTGAAAAAACACAGAGGAAGGAGGCTGCTAGCTAGCTAGGGAACACTGGTACACAATGTTGTCTGCCCCCACAGTTCAGTGAATGTTACGGCGAGGGAAGTAGCTACCTAGTGTAGCCAACCCAACTCTCACGTGGCACTACCAGGTAGTGATTACCCTCTCCGTAGCGTTAAAATAACTGTGGAAAGACTGTGTCCTAGCTAGCTGCCTCAATGGCAGTGCGCACGGCATGTAGTAAGTGACACATAGTGGGCGCTGCATGTAGTAAACGTGGTCTGCAGATAGATCCTTCTCCATTTACATGCTGCTTACTTTATGTGTGCATTTCACACTACTTTTGGATTATAATTGGATTGTAAGGCTCGTGAATGTCCTACTTAATTAATGTTTGTTATCGTCAAATCAACAGCAATATACTTAAAACAAACTTCAACCAGTAAAAAGGCTCTTTGGCTAGCTTTGCTACCAACGCAAGTCAATGAGCGTTTAGCATTCTAGCTAACAACTGCTGCATCCAAAATAGGTATTTTGCAACTATCACAACCAAGTATTATCTTAGCGACTGCTCAAGCAATAATCAAAACAACATTGTTAAGCCTCTGAGAACTCCTAAAAGTTTTTTGGTTTTATCCTCCCAAAAAATATAGGACGTTTTGGTTGAGGTGACCAGGTAGAATGTGCAGCTCCCACCAGTGCGACCAATTTAAAAATGTAACTCACACAGCCAAGTCAAACGGTCGCAAAATGCGACTAAATGGTTTGTATTCATTGTGTTATTAACTTGCATTTTACTACAGTAACTAGTATTTATTCAGCATTTGGTGTGTTCTGCAACTGCTAGCATATATATTTTTTTCAAATGGATTGGATACTTGCTCAGCTAACAAGCAAACTAGCTAGCTATCGCGTCGTTCGGGCGCCATTGACCTGTGACTGTATTCATGATACAGCACTCCATCACATGCCTTATTGCTTTTATAAAACTGTTACCAACGTATTAGAATAACAATGAGTTACATATTTTCATTAACTTTATTTTCATAAGTCAATTCATACAATTTCATTCTTCCACCAGAAGATATAGTCCGGACAAAAATCTGGTTGTTAGTTCTTTTGGTCATGTTGCTACAGTCCTTACTTCATTTTGCATAGTTGCTATGCAAAAGGACTGATCGTCCGTTCTAAACAAATTGGTTGCTATGCAGGCTGGATAACATTCTTGTCACTAGCTAGCTAATCACGTCAAACATTGAACCTGATCTGATAGTACACTACCTGCATTTTTGTTTGCTTATATTAACCCTCGCTATACCAAACTAAATGCTAGGCTGGAAGCAAGGGGAAATAATGTGCGAGCTGAGTTAAGTACAAGAGATGATTCAGACAGCAACATGATATGGAGACTCAGTGATAATTTTCAGATGGAACTGTTAGCAGGCATAGGTGTATCTGTGACAGCCAATACAGCACGGCTTGGACCGCTGCCTGTCCGATCAGGATCCAAACAACCAGTTTTATAATAAGTTGCTTGGACTCACTCTGTGTGCAATAATATTAGTTAACATGATTTTTGAATGACTAACTCATCTCTGTACCCCACATACAATTACCTGTAAGGTCCCTCAGTTAAGTAGTTCATTTCAAACACAGATTCAACCACAAAGACCAACGAGATTGGTTGATTGGTATTGGCAGATTGGTAAGAAAAACAGAGCAGACATTGAATTTCAAATCAAAACAAATTGTATTGGTCACATACACGTGTTTAGCAGATGTTATTGCTGGTGTAGCGAAATGCTTGTGGTTCTAGCGCCGACAGTGCAATTACACAACATACCCAATACACACACATCTAGTAAAGGAATGATGGACGAGCAATGTCAGAGCGGCATAGAATAAGATACAGTGGAATAGGATACAATATATCCATATGAGATGGGTAATGCAAGATATGTAGACATTATTAAAGTGGCCAGTGATTTCAAGTATATGTATATAGGCATTGCAAGTGATGGCTATTTAACAGTCTGATGGCCTTGAGATAGAAGCTGTTTTTCAGTCTGTCGGTCCCAGCTTTGATGCCCCTGTACTGACCTCGCTTTCTGGATGATAGTGGGGTGAACAGGCAGTGGCTTGGGTTGTTGTTGTTGTCCTTGATGTGCCTTCCTGTGACATCGGGTGCTGTAGGTGTCCTGGAGGGCAGGTAGTTTGCCCCCTATGATGCGTTGGGCAGACCGCACCACCTTCTGGAGAGCACTGCAGTTTTGGTTGGTGCAGTTGCCATACCAATCGGTGATACAGCCTGACAGCCCGATTGTGCAGCTGTAAAAGTTTGTGAGGGTTTTAGGAGACAAGCCAAATTTCTTCAGCCTCCTGAGGTTGAATAGTCACTGTTGCGTCTTCTTCACCATACTGTCTGTGTGAGTGGACTGTTTCAGTTTGTCAGTGATGTGTACACTGAGGAACTTGAAGCTTCCACCTTCTCCACTGCGGTCCCGTTGATGTGGATAGAGGGGTGCGCCCTCTGCTGTTTCCTGTAGTCCACGTTCATCTTCTTTGTTTTTTTGATGTTTTGTTTTTTTGAGCCCTCACCACCTCCCTGTACCCTGTCTCGTCATTGTTGCTAATCATGCCTACTACTGTTGTGTCATCTGCAAACTTGATGATTGAGTTGGAGGCGTGCATGGACACGCAGTCATGGGTGAACAGGGTGTACAAGAGGGGACTGACCACGCACCCTTGTGGGGCCCCAGTGTTGAGGATCAGCAAAGTGGAGGTGTTGTTTCTTACCTTCACCACCTGGGGGTGGCCCGTCAGGAAGTCCAGGATCCAGTTGCACATTGCGGGGTTCAGTCCCAGTCAGGCCTCAAGCTTAACTTCTTAGGGATCAGCATGGTGCGTTGGGGCGCTAGTGCCCCACTCCCGACACTACCAGGTGAAATGCAAGGCGCCAAATTCAAAATCCAAAAGTTGAATGATTAAACATGCACCAATATACAAGTGTTTCATACTCATCAAAAGCTCTGTTTCTTGGCAATATCACAACGTTGTCAGATTTCAAAAAGGCTTTACGGCGAAAGCACCACATTTGATTGTTTGAGGGTAGCACCTTCACTATTTTTCCCATTACCATGAATTCATTAGCCTTCACGGTTCACACAAAACACATTTCACAGCGAAAACAAATCAATTACCTGTTGAAGAACTTCTGCTGATGGCTTCCCAAGTGTCCAACGAAGACAATCCATGGTTCTTTTGTTAGAAAAAGTAATGTATTATATCCATAAATCTCCGTTTGGTTCGCCGCGCGTTTATATTCAGAAACTACAGCCTCCACTCCTCCATTGAAACGTGAAGAGAACTCGTTCAACTTATACCTATGTTCTTGGACAAGTTTAATCAAACATCCTTTTTAATGTATCCTTAGGAACACTTTTCTGTAAAAATAGTATAATATTTCAACCGGAATATAAACTGGGCGATGAGAACGGAAAAAAAACAAAGGACGCGCTTGGCGTGAGCGCGCTTTGTCTTGTATAGGACATCTGAGGGGACACTTCCTGATTCCTCTTCTTCTCTGCTCTAATGCATCTAATAAAAATCTGAACACTTTCTCGAGACTGTTGACATCCAGAGGAAGTGATAGGTACTGCATGCATATGCCCTTATATGGGCATTTTCATACGGGAGGGGTTCCAAATGAGCAATGTGTCAAAACCACTTTTTCCAGGACAGAAATTCCTCGGGGGTTTTGCCTGCCATATCCGTTCTGTTTTACTCACAGACAAATGGTTAACACTTTTAGAAAATTTCAGAGTGTTTCCTATCCAATGGTACTAAATATGTGCATATTCTATTTTCTGGGCCTGAATGGGAGGCATTTTACTTTGGGCACGCCAGGCTCTCCAAAACGGTCACCTCGTGCGCTACTCCCTAAGAAGTTAATGAGGGTTGGAGGGTTCAATGGTGTTGAATGCTGAGCTATAGTCAATGAACAGCTTTCTTAGATATGTATTCCTCTTGTCCAGATGGGATAGGGCAGTGTGCAGTGCGATCGCGATTGCATCGTCTGTGGATCTTTTGGGACGGTCAGCAAATTGAAGTGGGTCTAGGGTGATAGCTAAGGTAGAGGTGATATGATCCTTGACTCGTCTCTCAAAGCATGATGACAGAAGGGAGTGCTACAGGACGATAGTCATTTAGTTCAGTTACCTTTGTTCCTGTACCCAAGAAAGCAATGGTGGCCATCTTGAAGCATGTGGGGACAGCAGACTGGGATAGCGAGAGATTGAATATGTCCGTAAAAAAATAAACACACCAGCCAGCCTGTCTGTGCATGCTCTGAGGACGCGGCTAGGGATGCTGTCTGGGCTGCCAGCCTTGCGATGATTAACATGCTTAAATATCTTACTCACGTCGGCCACGGAGAAGGAGAGCCTACAGTCCTTGGTAGTGAGCCGCGTCGGTGGCACTGTGTTTGCCTCAAAGTGGGCAAAGAAGGTGTTTAGCTTGTCTGGAATCAAGACGTCGGTGTCCACGATGTGGCTGGTTTTCCTTTTATAGTCTGTGATTGTCTATAGACCCTGCCACATACGTCTCGTGTCTGAGCCGTTAAATTGCGACTCCACTTTGTCTCTATATTGACGTTTTTCCTGTTTTATTTCCTTGCGGATGGAATAACTACACTGTTTGTATTCTGCCATGTTCCTAGTCACCTTGCCATGGTTAAATGTGGTGGTTTGCGCTCTCAGTTTTGCGCGAATGCTGCCATCTATCCACGGTTTCTGGTTAGGGTAGGTTTTAATAGTCACAGTGGGTACAACATCTCCTATGCCCTTCCTGATAAACTCAGTCACCGAATCAGTGTATTCGTCATTGTTATTCTTTGAAGCTACCCGTAACATATCCCAGTCCGTGATCAAAACAACTTTGATGCATGGATTCCAATTTGTCAGACCAGCGTAGTTACTTCCCTTTTGAGCATGGTGAAGTCATTAATTACACTTTGGATGGTGTATCAATACACCCAGTCACTACAGGTACAGGGGTCCTTTCTAACTCTGTTGCCGTAGAGGAAGGAAACCGTTCAAGGATTTCACCATGAGGCCAATGGTGACTTTAAAACAGTTTTGAGTTTAATGGCTGTGTTAGGAGAACTGAGGATGGATCAACAACATTGTATTTACTCTACAAGACTAACCTAATTGACAGAGTGAAAAGAAGGAAGCTTGTACAGAATAAAAAATATTCCAAAACATGCATCCTGTTTGCAATAAGGCACTAAAGTAAAACTGCAAAAAATGCTGCAAAGCAATTTACTTTACGACCTGAATACAAAGCCTTATTTTTTGGGGCAAATCAACACCACACATTAATGAGTACATACTGTATTTTCAAGTATAGTGGTGGTTGCATCATGTTATGGGTATGCTGAGTAATCGTTAAGGACTGGGGATTTTTTTCAGGATTAAAAAGAAACGGAATGTAGCTATGCACAGGCAAAACCCTATAGGAAAACTTGGTTCAATCTGCTTTCCACCAGAATTCACCTTTCAGCAGGACAATAACCTAAAACACAAGGCCAAATCTAAACTGGAGTTGCTTACCAAGAAGACCGTGAATGTTCCTGACTGGCTGAGTTACAGTTTTGACTTAAATCTACTTGAAAATCTATGACAAGAACTGAAAATCAAAAACCAGTTTGACAGAGCTTGAAGGAAAGTTTTAATAATAATGGGCAGATGTTGCACAATCCAGGCGTGGAAAGCTCTTAGCGATTTGCCCAGAAAGACTCACTGCTGTAATCACTGCCAAAGGTGCTTCTACAAAGTATTGACTCAGGGGTTGTGAATACTTATGTCAATGAGATATTTCTGTATATAATTTTTATACATTTGCTAAAATTTCAAAAACATGTTTTCACTTTGTCATTATGGGGTATTGTCCGTGTGTGTGTGTAAATGGGTGAGAGAGGAATACATCAATTTAATACATTTTGAATTCGGGCTGTAACACAACTAAATGTGGAATAAGTCAAGGGGTATAAATACTTTCTGAAGGCACTGTACATACAGTGCATTTGGAAAGTATTCAGGCCCCTTCCCTTTTCCACATTTTGTTACATTACAGCCTTATTCTAAAATGTATTAAATACATATGCAAATGCAAATCCTCATCAATCTACACACAATACCCCATAATGACAAAGTTAAAACTTATTTTATAAAAACAGAAATAACTTATTCGCATTAGTATTCGAACCCTTTGCTATGAGTCTCGAAATTAAGATCAGGTGCATCTTGATTCCATTGATCATCCTTGAGATGTTGCTACAACTTCATTTGAGTCCACCTGTGGTAAATTCAATTGATTGGACATGATTTGGAAATGTATACACCTGTCTATTTAAGGCCCCAAAGTTGATATGTCCGAGCAAAAACCAAGCCATGAAGTCAAAGGAATTGTCCGTAGAGCTCCAAGACAGGATTGTGTCGAGGCACAGATCTGGGGAAGGGTACCAAAACATTTCTGCAGCATTGAAGGTCCCCAAGAACACAGTGGCCTCCATCATTCTTAAATGGAAGAAGTTTGGAACCACCAAGACTCTTCCTAGAGCTGGCTGCCCGGCCAAACTGAGAAATCGGGGGGAGAAGGACCTTGGTCAGGGGAGGTGACCAAGAACCCGATGGTCAGTCTGACAGAGCTCTAGAGTTCCTCTGGCTCTAGAGTTCCTCTGTGGAGATGGGAGAACCTTCCAGAAGGACTTGTATATGAATATATGTGAGAGATTCTTATGGATACAAAGTCATAGATATACAATGCAGTTTGGAAGTATTCAGACCCCTTGACGTTTTCCACATCTTGTTACCTTACAGCATTATTCTGAATTGGATGAAATTGTTTTCAAACTTAGACAATTGTTTGGTAACCGCTATTGTGGACATTCCTGCAGTCAGCATGCCAATTGCACACTCCCTCAACTTCAGACATCTGTTGCATTGTGCTGTGACAACACATTTTAAAATGTTTTTTATTGTCCCCAGCACAAGGTGCACCTGTGTAATGATTATGTTGTTTAATCAGCTTCTTGATATGCCACACCTGTCAGGTGGATGGATTATATTTCCAAAGGAGAAATGTTCGCTAACAAGGATTTAAACAAATTTGTGCACAACATTTTAGAGAAATGCGCTTTTATGTGCATATGGAAACATTTTGGGATATTTTTATTTTAGCTCTTGATACATGGTACCAACACATTACATGTTGCGTTTTATATTTTTGTTCAGAATGTATAGGGAATGACTCTATATGACACTGACATTTCCCGAATCTGTCTTTGTTGCCTCTCCACTGCTCCATTCCTCTGCCCCCCTCTCCTTCACCAAGACTGATGAGAACCCAGCCCAGTCATGAGAGAAGGCCCAGTCAGTTGGCAGTACCCAGGTAGTATTCATTAAGAATACATAACGGAAAGAATGTAACATTTTAAAACGTAACAAATGTGTCTTATTAGATCAGTTAATTCCTCCCTGTTTGTCTGTTTTCTTCGATGCCTAATGAATATGACTCAGGCATTAGTTAGAGCTGAGCTCCACAGGCTGTACCATGTCACCATGACCCAGAATCACAGCTCTGTACAGGGTAGGCCTGGTGTAAACCAAGCGGTGGTGTTTACAGTTTACGACTCATGGGAGAGAACTGTGAAGTTAACCCCCTTTCCTCCCCTCTCTTCCCTATCCTCTCCCGATGGGATGGGACATATTGTTCACTGACCCTCTTTAGAAAGTGGGTGTGAGCAGGACAATGAGGGCTTGGTAGCCTCGGTTTCAGATAAGGAACTAGGATAAGGGTGGGAGCGGCAGAGCAGGTCCTCTCTTAGTCATAATTATAAGGGATGGGAAAGACTGACAGGGACACACCCCCCTCTCCCTTTCCACTCCTTTATTCATGAACTCGCTGCCGGGAAAGAGGCTCAATCCTATTAAAACGTGTTGAGTTAGAGTATTAAATCCACAGTTAGATACCGATACCAATTGATTTATGTGTGCCAAACAGGCTGAAAAAGGTGAATGCTCAATTAAGTCACTGCTGATGCACAGTACAGCTGTGTAACTAGTGTATAGCCTACCTGTCAGGGGTTTTCTTCTGTTCCTTTTTCCACTGTTCTGGAATGTTCTTCTATAATGACCTCCAGTAGCCCCCCATCTCCTGTTGCTGCAAGTTGAGCTGCAGAGAAGAGTTCCCAGGAGGAAGTGTCTGTCTCTGGCCATAATACACAGTGTGTTTCCCAAGTGTGTCCCTTGTTAAAGGCATGCCTGTAATGCCATTCTGTGTGTGTTTGCGTGTGTGCGTGCTTGTGTGCGTGCACGCACGTGTGTAAAATATCCATATCGCAAGAGGCTGCAATGTTCTTGCTTCTTCGGTGGTATGGCAGTATTTCGTATACAGGCAAACCGATGCCAACCAAATGCAAGTGTTGTGCAAAAGTTGCCTCAGAGTTGTGGTGACAACGAGGCAACAAGACTAGGGCTGTTACGGTGACCGTATTACCGCCAGTCATGACCGCAGTCAAATTCCACGTGTCCGCTTAGTCACGGTAACTAGGCTTCTCTGCTGCTGCTGATGGTCATTAGTAACTTACTAAACTTGCTAACTGCATGGTACTCAGCACTCTAGTGTCCCTCTAATCACTCTGACATCAATGCAAATGTTTTTGAAAATCAAATCAAACACCTCATGAGAGCCCATTAGCTATGCAATTGCGTGAGAAAACAGTGTGATGGCCTCTATTAAAAAGAGGATCCCATCAGCTTTCTATAGGCTAGGCCTACTATATATATATATTTATTTATTTATCTATCAACTATCCTAATATTAAGCACATTGCTTCGCTTTACAACAGGAGTATAGCCTACCTGGCTGGCATGAAAATAAACCAAGAGAAAAAACGTCCTCCATTCGCTATTTAAGTACATAGATTACATGCATTTTCTTCCCTTGCCCCATTCTGAGATGGGTACATGATAACGTTCCATTCTAAATCAAAACTAATGTTACACATACAGTACCAGTCAAAAGTTTGGACACACCTACTCATTCAAGGGTTTTTCCTTATTTTAACTATTTTCTACATCAAAACTATGAATAACACATATGGAATTATATAGTAACCAAAAAAGTGTTAAACAAATCAAAATATATTTTATGTTCTTCAAAGTACCCACCCTTTGCCTTGACTGCTTTTCTACACTCTTGGCATTCTCTCAACCAGCTTCACCTGGAATGCTTTTCCAACAGTCTTGAAGGAGTTCCCACATATGCTGAGCACTCATTGGCTGCTTTTCCTCCACTTTGTGGGTCCAACTCATCCCAAAACATCTCAATTGGGTTGAGGTTGGGTGATTGTGGAGGCCAGGTCATCTGATGCAGCACTCCATCACTCTCCTTCTTGGTAAAATAGCCCTTACATAGCCTGGAGGTGTGTTGGGTCATTGTCTTGTTGAAAAACAAATGATAAAAGATCCCACTAAGCGCAAACCAGATGGGATATCGCTGCAGAATGCTGTGTTAGCCATGCTGGTTAAGCGTGCTTTGAATTCTAATAAATCACTGACAGTATCACCAGAAAAGCACCTCCACACCATAACATCTCCTCCCCCATGCTTCACGGTGGGAACCAGACATGCGGATATCATCCGTTCACCTACTCTGCATCTCACAAAGACACGGCGGTTTGAACCAAAAATGTCAAATTTGGACTCATCAGACCAAAGGACACATTTCCACTGGTCTAATGTCCATTGCTCACGTGTCTTGGCCCAAGCAAGTCTCTTATTATTATTGGTGTCCTTTAGTAGTGGTTTCTTTGCAGCAATTTGACCATGAAGGCCTGATTCACGTCCTCTGAACAGTTGATGTTGAGATTTCTGTTGAACTCTGTGAAACATTTATTTGGGCTGCAATTTCTGAGGCTGGTAACTCTAATGAAAATAATTCTGGGTCTTCCTTTCCTGTGGCGGTCCTCATGAGAGCCAGTTTCATCATAGCGCAAGATGGTTTTTGCGACTGCACTTGAAGAAAAGTTCTTAATGTTCTGCATTGACTGACCTTCATGTCTTAAAGTAATGATGGACTGTTTCTCTTTGCTTATTTGAGCTGTTCTTGCCATAATATGGACTTGGTCTTTTACCAAATAGGGCTATCTTCTGTATACCACCCGTACCTTGTCACAAGTGATTGGCTCAAACGCATTTAGAAGGAAAGAAATTCCACAAATTAACTTTTAACAAGGCACACCTGTTAATTGAAATGCATTCCAGGTGACTACCTCATGAAGGTGGTTGAGAAAATTCCACGAGTTTGCAAAACTGTCATCAAGGCAAAGGGTGCTTACTTTTAAGAATCAAAAATGTAAAATACATTTTGATTTAACACTTTTTTGCTTACCACGTGATTCCGTATGTGTTATTTAATAGTTTTGATGTCTTCACTATTATTCTACAATGTAGAACATTTAAAAAAAAATAAAGAAAAACCTTTGAATGAGTAGGTGTCCAAATGTTTTACTGGTACTGTGTATTATTTAATATATGTATAGACAACATTAAATTAAGAGTAGTCTGATGGGTGACAATATTAGCCTATCACTTGTCAATGATGCCCAGCGTGTGCAGTAAGGCAAGAAACAGTGCATGCCTTTGCTACTTTTTCAAATCATAGTCGCACACCTTATGTAGCCTAGCTCATAGGCCTTTGTTTTGATACGTTTTGTATCACAACTAAAGTGGCCAAGTAACTTCTTAAAATTAAGGACATTAATCTACTTTACAACCGGTGTATAGCCTAACTCACATAGGCGGCGCGTGTGTTTCAAGTTTGGGGAAGATAATCTTCACCATAAAAATCTACCTTTATAATAAAGCATTACATGCGTAATCACATTTGCGTATTTTCCCTCTAATTGATTGCATTTTGGAACATTTGCGTTTATAGCTTACTGTTGTGTGCGCATTGCTGCACTTGTGAAGAAATTGCCTAATAGTTGATCAACATTTTAAGCTAAACGTTCTGATCTGTTGCAATTCTTTTTTTTTAAATGATTTATTAATTTGGGATCTATCGCATCCCACAACTCTTCCAGAGTATGTTTGGAATATAGAATAGGTCAGCTTTTGTACTATGGGGGATAGTAGATTGACAGGCTCTATCTAGTGCTTTTGCTGTTCGTTAGGCCAACTCATCTTGTTGGTTGACGAAAAGTAGGCTAAATGTGGACAGTTCTTCTAACATCTTCAATATGCCCCTCGGAATTTGATAAGAAGGAAGCGCGAAGTTGCGTCCCCGATGTGTCTGTCTTCACTTGTAGCTTACTTCTTAGCTGAGATGCCTGTGAGAAGGACCCGATCACCTGACGTGCATTGGCTAATAAGATATCTGAGCCATGTGAGTGAGTGGTGCTTCAGAGCACGGCAGCTGGGAGAAGGGAATTATACTGATTATATTCAGCACAATGGACACTTTGGCGCAAAAGGCGTGGATTCTTTTAGGGGGCATTACGGCCACACAAGGGGAAATTCTGCCAGGAAATTCGAGGCCTGAAATAATATTATCAAGTGCTTATCAAATTGTGTATGAGAGACTGATGAAGTGTGTGCACCCTGCACAAGGAACAAATCAGAGCTCATGCGACTTTTTTCAAATCCTCATTAGTCGCATCATGCAGCTTTAGAATGTATTAAAAATCTAAACATATAGCCCAACATTTGTATCATAACTAAAGGCTATATTAAAAAGATTTATCAGACTTTTTAAAATGTAGATGTTTCAAAGGTCAGCATTAGTGGCTTGTAGGCAGAAGTCAGGAGATGCTAATTAATGATCAGTTACGGTGAGGCCATCTGTTATTTCCTTGACAATAACCGGCTGACAATTTTATGACTACCACAGCCCTAAACACGACACATTTATTCAAACATTTTAAGAAGAACCAGTCCTCTACATTGTGACGATTGCGTGGTGAAAAAGCACCTGACAGCAACAAAGACCCTCAGCCATAGCCAGACACCTCGTTAAGCAGTCATTGATTCCCGCAGACACATAGAAATCACAGAGGCTATCACCTATCTATCACATAGACAAAGACATGATTCCTATTTACACTGCAAAGACAGCTTCAAGAAGATGATAAACAAGCTGGACAAGAGATAAAGGATTCCATCTCGCAAATATTTCCCCCAAGTCGCCATCACAACACTGTATAACAAAATTAAAGGTGCGATATGCAGAAATCGCTCCGCCATTACCTGGTTGCTAAAATTCGAGTAGTTTGCCTAATTTCAGTTCATGTGACAATCATTGCATCTAAACCACTGTGAAATATTTTTTCAATAACCAAAACTATTATATTTTTAGCTGTTTGAAGCTGGTATACAAAACCAAAAGTAAAAGACGCAAAAACAAACTTAAGAATGGGAATCATTGATCACATAGAACAGATCGATCGCTTCTTAGACTTGTATCAAATGAGTGACAGATCTATAACTCACTTTTCTATGTGAATTTGGTCAGGTCATCCAAAAAGTTTCATAATAGCACCATTAAAGGAAGAAAAAAAATGGACCTTCATATTAATCTCCAGGACCACCCCAACATTGTGCGTTTCTATGTTTTGTAGTGAAAATATGTGGGAAGATAAGTGTTCGCCAATGACCTCATCGGTATGCATCGTGTGATATATATATATATATATATATATATATATATATATATATATATATTATATTTTTTTAACCAATTATAAGTAGGCATTGCCCTACATTTGTTTGAAAGTACACTTTATTGTTGAGGAGTTTCAACTAAAAGGTTGGTGCTTGAAAACATCATAGGCTACTTCCCTGGCGATCACACTGGAGAAAACATCGTTGAGAGAAGCTTTAGCTGCCTGGGGCCTGAAATGAGGAGCAGCAAGTGTGCATAACGATAACTGTGCAAACGTGGTAAAGGCCATTGCGTTGAATAACTCTGCCAGACTCCAAGCTTTTAAATCATTGGTAGGCGACATGTTAATGTTTTTAAGTCACTTTGACTTCATTTGAATTATTATAATGATTGAGCCTACTTATACATAATTGCACAACCATGCACTTCTTATTCCATCTGCAGCCTATAGCTGCCTGAATAAATAATTAATGGGAAATAAGAACTCATAATGTTATTCTATGAATTAACGAATTAGAGCTGCGCTTATAGCATCATGTTAAAAATTAAAGTTTGGTAATTCTGTATTTAGGTGTAATAATCCTATCTGTTATCATATGTATGACAATTTTGGAAAATATTTGTTTCATTTGGTTTTGTATTCAGTTAGCAAAGTATGTATTCATTCACATGATCTCATTATAGAAGTTTTGTTCTATACCCTGACACTTGTTTTAACAATGTCTGATGGAATTACAAAGTTTTCAAAGTGTTTGAAAATCGCAATTCATAATCGCAATTGCAATATCTGGCCCAAAAACAAAATCAGATATTTTGTCCAAATTGTGCAGTCCCCTTCTCGCTTAGGGCCCCCATGCAGTCCAATAGACCATGTCCATCGAATCCAACCTTCTTATGTCTACCATACCATGTGAGAACAGCTTAAGTCTGTACTCACTTATTGACATTCATGTCCATACTTGCCTTGTCACAAGAATGTCAACATTATTCAATGAAGCAGGTAAAGGATCTCTTCCTCTTGTAGAGGCTGGCTGATTCATCTGACTGGGGCCTGTCGCAGCTAGAATATAGCCTACCCTACTACTTGAGCAATGGCCTGTACTGAAGACCTGCCAGAGGGAAACATGGCACATTGTATGTATTCTTCCATTGTATTCGTCTCGTACACCACCTCTGTGTGTTAGTACTGAATAGTGTGATTATCATGGTGTTATTGTTTCTGGAATTGAGTTTAGTGTCAGCAAACCCCCAGTGTTTCTTCAGTTTATTATTGGCCTTTAGAATCTGTTGCAATGTTTATCAGATGAATTTGTAACGTTCCCTCATGTAAAATGAATTTGTGTATTTGAAAGTGAAGCGTCCCTGTGTGTTTGTTTATGAATGTGCATGAAAACCAACTGAAAGTCCTGGCCACCAGTGATTGTCATAACTGTCAACATGGTCTCATGGTTATTACCACACACATACACTGCTGGGGCATGCAGGGAGGGACACAAATAGTGGGTTGCAAAAAGCCTTCATACCAAATGGATATCCGGGAAAGCTAATGTGTTTAATAATAGAACACCTCCCACACTCCCGGTGAAGACATCTCCTCCGCTCCTGCCAGCTTTGCCTTTGCATAACTAGGCTTGTAAATCTTTCTTGACAAAATAAAACGGCTTCATAACAAAGTAATTTGCTGTTTTTTCAGCAGCTTTCTGAAATGATTTCTGGAAATGGGTGCATAATACATACACATATTTTGGGGGGCATGATAATGTAGAACAATTTGTCTTTACTCTAGCACCAACGTTACAGTATCTAATGGGTAGTGGATTGATGTAGTCGAACTCAAAAGAACAGGTGGATGGGATTAGTCCCCTTCACCAGCTACATGTCTCTTACTTCCTCCAGTATGCAACTCCTGCCATATTTCAGATCTGTTAATGAGTGAGGGAGAGCCCTGAGCCCATGTGGCCCTCAGAGGGTTACTTCTTCACAGGGAAACGGGCCCCAGGGCTTTCAGCGGCCTCATTCCAACCTGCCCTGGTTTAAACGTCTTGAGAGACAGTACAGGGATGTTCAGCCAGCCAAGCTCATCACTTCCATCTTCTGTATGTCCCTCCCTTGTGTCTCTATTTCTCTATTTCGTTCTGTCACACACACATACTCTTTTGGCTCATCATATAAGCTACTGTTTATTATCTATCCCGTTGCCTAGTCACATTATCCCTATCTATATGTATAGTACCAGTCAAAAGTTTGGACACACCTATTCATTCCAGGGTTTTTCTTTATTTTTACTATTTTCTACATTGTAAAATAGTAGTGAAGACATCAAAACGATTAAATAACACACATGGAATCATGTAGTAACCAAAAAAGTGTTAAACAAATCAAAATATATTTTAGATTTGACATTCTTAAAAGTAGCCACCCTTCTCCTTGGATCTTGAGCAAACAGAAACGTTTTCAACATACATCTGTAAAATGATAGTCTAGAAACTAAAGCGTTGGTTGTTTTCCTCTCAGGCTTCCATGTATCCTCCCTGGACCTCATCAATGTCCACCTCTTGAACATCAGACTGAGGCCTCATCTTCACTGTCACTTTCCAACCTTGTTGAGGATGGCTCGTTGTCAGGCTCAAAAAGCCTCAAATTTCCTCGCATGGCCACCAATTTTTCAACCCTTGTATTGGTCAGCCTGTTGCATGCTTTGGGGGGTGTGTTCCCAAACAAGGACCAGTTGCGCTCTGAGGCGGCTGATGTTGGTGGGATTTGGAGGATGATGGAGGCAACGGGAAAGAGCCTCAGATCCACAAAGTCCCTTCCACCAGGTGACTGATGAAATATGTTGGCACGACTGCCATATTGCATCTCTCTTGCTTGGAAGTGTACTTCGCCAGACTGCCAAGAACCTTGCCCTCATCCAGGCCATGGTGGCGAGACACGGTAGTGATGACACCACAGGCCTTGTTGAGCTCTGCACCAGACAGGATGCTCTTGCCAGCATACTTGGGGTCCAACATGTACGCTGTATGGGCTTCAGACAGAAGTCTTCATGCTTTTTGATGTATTTCAGAACTGCCGTTTCCTCTGCTTGGAGCAACAGTGAAGTGGGCAGGGCAGTACGGATCTCTTCTCTTACATCTGCAAGCAGAGTCTGAACATCAGACAGGATGCCATTGTCTCCCTTAATCTGTGTAATGGCTACTGCTATAGGGTTCAGGAGTTTCAGGCTGTTTACCACTCTCTCCCAAAATACATCATACAGGAGGATCCTCTTGATGGATATGGCCATTTCTTGGAGAGATTCCTTCCCCTCCAGGAGACTGTGAAACATGATGACAACCCGACTGGGCAGCTTCAATGTGGTGCTCTTATTCTTCTCACTTTGATTGGTGATGTAGATTGCTATTATAACTTGATGACCCTTCACATACCTAACCATTTCCTTGGCTCTCTTGTAGAGTGTATCCATTGTTTTCAGTGCCATGATGTCCTTGAGGAGCAGATTCAATGCATGAGCAGCACAGCCAATGGGTGGGATGTGAGGGTAGGACTCCTCCACTTTAGACCAAGCAACCTTCATGTTCGCAGCATTGTCTGTCACCAGTGCAAATACCTTCCGTGGTCCAAGGTAATTGATGACTGCCTTCAGCTCATCTGCAATGTAGAGATCGGTGTGTCTGTTGTCCCTTGTGTCTGTGCTCTTGTAGAATACTGGTTGAGGGGTGGAGATGATGTAATTAACTTCTTAGGGAGCGGTGGGGCGATATCACAGCGTTGTCAGATTTCAAAAAGGCTTTACGGCTAAAGCACCACATTTGATTGTTTGAGGATAGCACCCCACATATTTTTCCCATTACCATAAATTCATAAGCCTTCACGGTTCACAGAAAACACATTTCACAGAGAAAACAAATCAATTACCTTTTGAAGAACTTCTGCTGAGGGCTTCCCAAGTGTCCAACGAAGACAATCCATGGTTCTTTTGTTAGAAAAAGTAATGTATTATATCCATAAATCTCCGTTTGGTTGGCGCGTTATAATGAGAAAATATAGCGTCGACTCCTCCATTGAAACGTGAAGAGAACTCGTTCAACTTATACCTATAAACTTGTCCAAGAACAATCAAACATAATTTTAAATGTATCCTTAGGAACACTTTTATGTATAATATTTCAACCGGAATATAAACTGGGCGATAAGAAAGGAAAAAACCAAAGAGCGCGCCAGCCGTGAACGCTGCTCTTCTTCTATTGACATCTGTGTGGCCACTTCCTTATTCGTCTTCTTCTATGCTCTAAAAGCATCTAAAAAGAATCAGAACACTTTCTCCAGACTGTTGACATCCAGAGGAAGCAATAGGTACTGCATTCATATGCCCTTATATGGGCATTTTCATAAGGGAGGGGTTCTAAATGAGGCAATGTGTCAAAACTGTCACCTCGTGTGCTGCTCCCAAAGAAGAACACTCCTCTGTTAGCAGGCTCAAGCAAATCTAAAACCCACATGGTAGCAAAAATGAACTAGCAGGAATTGTTAACAAGTTAGAAATTATTTAAACACACTTTTCTCTAGGCTACTATTTACTAGTTAACAAAAAAGCATGTACAGTATGTAATATAAAATATATTCACCCCACCCATTATTGTAATCAAAACTTACCAGAAAGCATGTAGTCCTTGGCTCAGACAGTGTAGTAGTGTGGGCTCAATAGCATCTCATTAGTGTGCAAGATCTTGAGAATCAGCTGTACATGTGATGGAAGAGTGCACTGCGCATGTGATGGAACAGTGCACTGCGCGCATGTGATGGAAGAGTGCACTGTGCATGAATTAGGGATAGTTTAACCAAAATATGCAACAAGACCTAGAATTGCCTTGTGTATCCAACAAAAAAGCTTCACTGTTTGAGCAAAATTCCCCAAATTCCCGGGCTTAACTTCCCATGGAAGATTTCCGGAAAAATTCCCGGGAATTTACCGTAAAGTTTCCGACCCTTTGCAACCCTGTGAGAGAGCAACTGAAAAAGCAAGATGTGTAGCTGTAAGTCATTCTGCTACGTGCTGGTGATGGCCATGTGTAGCAACACAGGCCTACGTGAATGTATCCATGTCCCACTAGTATCTTCCCAGTAGTGGAAATACTAGTTTTAAGTTTCCGTCACGCGTCACTGTTTGTCTGTGTGTGTTACTGGGCGTCCTGTGTGTGTGTGTTACTGTGCATGCGTCTCTGTCTGTCTGTCTGTGTGTGTGAGGCCCTCTATCTGCCTTATCTCTCCTCAGCCTGTTGTCCCACTGAGAGGGGTTATCACTGTACCGCTTTACCCAGCCCTGTTTACTCCGCACACCAAAGTTTCCACTCTGGACCACTCAAACAATACCCTTCACCCCCAACCCTCCCCCTCTCCCTCCCTCTCTCCGCTTTTCCTCTGGGCCTATTTATAGCTCCCAAAAGTGTGTCTTTGTTTAAGACCTCTGGAGTGGCACAGCGGTCTAATACCCTGACGTCAACACTCACATCGCATGCGCAAGCGTTATAAAATACATTTTGAAATCGGTAATTCAATTATTGCACCCACACTGCTCGCGCGCGCCAACGAGCGTCTGCGTTGCCAAGGGCTAAAATAGAATTCGGTTCTATTTCTGACACAGATCGCGCTGCAAGTCCTGCCTCTCCCGTCTCCTCATTGGTTTATAGAAGCAGGTACCCATGTGCCATCTCCTCATTGGATATACCCACGTGGGTGACTGAAAGACGAACGAGGTCAGTGGCGGTAATGCACCTAATTTATGAAAGTTGCCAATCGCAATATAAAGTCAAGAGAAGAAAAAGCCTGGAAGGAGGAGAGATGACTAGAAACGATTCGGTTGACCGTTTTATGAGTGGATTAATTGGCGGAGTAGAGGACCTTGTGCATTTCAGGTAAAATAACAACTCAATGTTTAATGTTATCCCAGGACAAATTGGCTAGAAACAGCAAGCTAGCTAAATAGGACAAATTAGCTAGCAAGTGCAAGCTAGCTAAATTGCCATAACGTTAAATGTTTACTGCTTTTCGACCTGTCCCCCGAATTAATATAATTGGTTCAGAGTTTGTTTTGATATTTTAACCTGCGTGTCATGATCGCGTTTGGTGTAGGGGGACAAAATAAATGTATGCACGATGGCGCACGCGAGCAGCCGGTTTGGGTTCCGTGTAAGGCGTTACTACAGACCCGGGTTCATTCCCTGTGCATAATTGGCTATAATTGGACTGTGCATAATTGGCCAAGCGTCGTCCGGGTTAGGGCAGGGTTTGGCCAGGGGGGCTTTACTTGTAAACTAAAATAAACAGAGTAAAAGTCCCCCGTGGACTTGCCCTGGGAAGCAGACTGACAGTGAAGAATTAGTCCTTAATTTCCTCTTGGAGAGAGAGTAGAATAAATAGAAGTGTCATTGGCATTTTGCTGAGATTTGGGTTGTACAAACTTAAAGGGATAATCCACCCCAGAAATAAAAATCATGAAACAATTTGGTATAAGCCTATCAGTGGGTAAAAAAACACATTTCACACATTATTTAACTTCTAAGTGGTCTGCCTGTGAATATCAGGAAATCGTATAGGAGCACGTTTTAGCTATATAGTTCTCGTCACTGGAGATTACACACTATCACATTTCATAGCACTTTTAAAACAATAACCTGCATTCCAGATCACCAAATCAGCAAATAAATGGTATGGCCATACTTGTCTAGAACACATCCATCCATTTTATATCGTCATGACAAAGTATAGATTTAGCTTAGAAGTGCTTCATCTAAACATTGTACCAAATGTACCATTGTACCATTGTGCCGTGTCGCAATGCGCCTTGTCTGTAGGAATCAGAGATATGACTGAAAGGAGTAGATGGGAATCTCATCAGGCAATGAATGGAGAAACACCACACCCAACTGACTGTCAACTAATCTCATTCACTTTGTCATGCTGTGTCACGCGGTAGCTATGCTAATTGTCACGAAATCCAATTCTAATGGAGTTTTCCCATCTCCTCCAAATACTCTCTGTGGGAAAGTAACATAACGCTGCTCTTGCCCTGGGGAGAGACGCCGTTTATAGCTCAGTGGCAGAGACTAACTTCATGTTGAACTCTGTGAAATAGACTCCTAAATTAATAGTGCAGTTTGTTTAGGTGATTTTACAGCTAGTTAGCTACTTCACATGCTGATATTGACTTTGGTATTATTGTGTTTAGCTATATTTTCTAGCTAGCTAGCCAGCCAGCGAGAGAACATTTGCATCGTGGGTTTTGTAGTAGGCTTGAGCTGCAACAGATTTCCCAAAACGATTTTCATATGTTTCTACCGATCTTATCTTATTGTTTTCACATATGTTATTTAACACTGTTAATAATAGGAATTAGTGGTTTGGGGTGGATTATCGCTTTAAGCTTCCTTGTTATCTCTCTGTGTTGGATTTCCCTCAGGACTATGATATGTTTTTCCCCTCATGCGGCGTGCAGCACAGATGAGTGCTTCCTCACAGCTTGGTAGAGAGAAGGCCTTGTGTTTTCTTTTCATGCTACTGAGTTGTTGTAAGCATAACTGTTCTCTCTGTGGCTGTTGTGTCACATGAGACCTATCGTTGTTGTTTATATATGTAGGTCTATACTGTAGCTGTCTGTGAACATATAGGCTATCTAGTTGGTGACCCATTGATCAAAGGTGGATGGATTGGACAGATGTTATCAGGGTTGGCCAGTAGTCACTGAGTACGTTTACATTCACCCAAATAATTCGATATTAAACTGATTATGGCAGTGGGCTTAGGATGGCATTAGTCATGTAAACCCCTTACTCTGCTTTTCTTAATCGGCGTAAGGTCATAATCAAAGTCCGCATACGCCGATCAAAACAGCTGGATTTCTGAGCAATCTTTTGAATTCCAGCGGTATATTTGATCTGCACATATGCTAGCACCAGCAGCACGAGCCTCCCTCGTTTGCGCCAGTGAAGTGAGTTTGGAAATACGGAAAGTATGCATGGTAGAAATAGTTTTCACATGCAAACCTTTAATGTCCGAAATCTGAATCATAGGCTTCCCAATAATTATATGATCGCTGTGGTAGAATGGCAATTTTCTGCATTCATCAAAGTCTCATCGGGTTCCCTGATTGCAAATGTGTTCATTGTTCTGTTTGCAAAGCATGTAAAAGTTTTAATCAAACTATTATATTAATCTGACTATTCACAATAATCATATTATTGTGTACATGTACACGCCCCCATTGTCCTCATAACCCCAGTTACAGTACACACACACCATTCTCTGAAGTGCTGCCCATACCATCTGCTTCTGTGTAGTATAGGAGTTCCTCCAAGCAAGTCTCCACCACACTGTCTGGCTGACTGGCACTCACACGCCCAGAAATACCAGTCTTCATAACACTTGGCAGATGGTGCCCTGCTAGCATTCCTGGTAAACATGCCAGTTGTTGGAAGTTTTGGACAGGGATCATTAGATTGTCTCAGAAGATACATGCTTTCTGGAACAGTAGCGCACCTGAACATACTCATGTCATATCTATTTAGATCAACCCTTAAGGGTTCTGTTTTCTCTGTCGTTGGAAGACACAAAGAAGGTGAAATTCCTGTAGTTGTACGGAACAGTTGCAGCAATTCAATTTTGGCAACAGCTGTAGCACACGAGAAAGCAAAGAACTAATATTCTAATAGTGAGTCCAAAGAAGAATGGGCTCAGTATAATGGTAGTAGCCTGCACGTTATATATGAATAACTCTAATTTGTATGGCTGAATGGCTTTACTCAAGAAGCCTAAAGCTATACAGCTGGTTTACTGTGCATTACATATGGGCAATTCCATGGTAACAGAATGACGTTCTCTTCATGGTGATGTATCCTGAATAGGTACACATGGGTGGGTTTTATTCTACGTGCTGCCTATTATTCGAATGAGCTCCGCCCCCAAACAAGACCACATTTTGTTTGTCCGGACCAGACCAAATCTGTACCAATAATAGACGTCCAAACTTGTGAAACATAGACATCACAGTACATTACAGTAAATTATACTGTCCTCTAGTGTGCTGCACTGTACTAAACTGTACTCTAATATACAGTACTGTATTGTAATGACCTATACTTTACTGTACTGTGCTCTACTGTACTGTGCTGTCCAAACTTGTGAAACAGACGTCTATAATTCGTTCAGATTTGGACTGACCAAATTTGAACTACTTTTCATAATCCATGGGTGTTCAGTGGATCAGAAGGCAGTTTACAGTAAATGCAGAGAGAGGGGGCTCATGGGTAGGTGTCAGTAAGAGCTGGGAGAGGTGACATTAACTTGAGAGAGACCGGGAGAGGGAAGGCCAGACTGTTTTCACTCTTGCTTTGACCACCGCACGACAAAAAGAGAAAGAAAACAGTAATGATCTGAACAAACAGTATGCCAGTGGAAGGGAGGACAGTAGCAGTTGACCCAAAATTCAATAAAAATGTTATTAGTTGTCAGGGGTCTTTACTTCAACATTGTGTTGTGATTTATTTCTAATAGCTTTTAAGACTTTTTTTCTTGTAGATGTATTCTAAAGACCCCTTTCCATCTTTTTAAAAATATTTTATTTAACATTTTATTTAACTAGGCAAGTCTTTTTGACAGCACCCCTTTTTGATTTGAACGAAACCTTCCATACTTATTTGCCCATTGTAGAAGTGCGCAGAAAGTGACTTTGGACCTGAATGCCAAAACATTCAATAGACACAGGTGCTTCATTTAAATGGACCTATTTTGCACACCCCACCATTCCGTGTGACATCTTGAGACATGTCTTCATCACTGGAAAAGACAAACGGTTGAGATTGATATAATTTAAAAGCTTACAGACAAGGTTGCCAAAATAAATGATAATTTTATAAATGTGCCATTTAAAAAAAACATTTTTTTACTTTAAGTCAATTATTTAAATAAGTGTAAACAGATTTTTCTCATTCACATGCTGTGGCATAGACCATATTTGACATAATCAGAGATCTGTTGTGTTGTGCCCGACATAGTTTGAGACACAACATGCTCTTGAATACAGGGTTGGTGTCATGTAAACTTTCACAAAAGATGGTCGGAGGTCCACACATCAGATAATGTTGACTTGAATGAGACTATCTGTCGTTTTTAAATTATACTGTCCATACTCCATAGTAAACCTATTGAAATAATAGAAATCTAGATAATAGAATAGACATGACCATTTTAAGTTAACATTCGATGGTGGGTTGACCGGCGGCCAAGAGCATGTTGTCTCTCAACCGATGGCGGGCACAACACAAAAACCTCAGATGTAAAATAGGGTCTGGTCTAAGCTAATTTGCTAAATGTTTTCCAGTACATGCCCTGCTTTGTCTGACTCAGGATGTTCTACCTGGTGCTAGGTGTTATAAGGTGCTATGTCTCCTGAAGCGCCGTGTCTTTAGGCTGAGCCAGGCTCAGTAACTATGCTGACTATTTGCTAGGCGGCACTGTGTCTGGCTTTTATTACCAGGGAAGAGCAGTGGAATAGGGCCCACCTCACCAAACGACCCCTCTCACCTGGCTCGTGTTCATTAGGTCATACCGTAGCAAAATATTTTGCAGTAGAAAACAAGAATGAGCATTTCTTATTTTACAAGTCTACGTAGTCCTTCAGTCTATCTTCCGTTTGGTGGCTAATGGACACAACCTTGGCTCTGCCGCAGCGGGATGAATGTCAAATGACTTCAGATTGTGGCCTGGCGTCCAGGAGTGTGTTGCTTGCTGCCTGTTCTCAGGCCCCTGAGGAGCAGTGTGTTGTGGGAAGAGAGTGGAATGTCTTATCTGATTTGGCTGCAGGTAGAGGGAAAGTGGTGTAGAAGAAGAACCCTTGAGAGGACAGACAGGTGGCCTGGTCTGTCTGTTCTCTCTCTCTGTCTAGTTTTACATGGCCTCCCGAAGCTGACAGTCAGGTCGTTGTGAAAGGTTACAAACCTGTTCACACGTGCCACTGGCATACAACCATTTGTGCATGACTGACATAGATATAGGTTATTGCTAACACCTCCGAAGTGGATCACAGCTCTACATCTATGCAATGTTGATGATCGTCAGCTAATAACTCAAGAAACATTTTATGATGCGTGTAGGCTAGGGCTGGCACAAAAAATTCTTAATGGTTTTCAAATCAAACTTAATTTGACACATGCGCCAAATACAACAAGTGTAGGCTTTACCGTGAAATACTTACTTACAAGCCCTTAACCAACAGTGCAGTTCAAGAAGAAGAAAAAATTTACCAAATAAAAAGTAACACAATAACCAGGCTTTATACAGGAGGCACCGGTACCGAGTCAGTGTGCAATCTGTACATGTAGGTGGGGGCGAAGTGACTATGCATAGGTAACAAACAGGGAGTAGCAGCAGTGTACAAGAAGGGGGGTGGAGGGTGTGTGTCAATGTAAATTGTCCGGTAGCGATTTTTATGAATTGTTCAGCAGTCTAATGGCTTGGGGGTAGAAGCTGTTGAGGAGCTTTTTGGTCCTAGACTTGGCGCTCTGGTACCTCTTGCTGTGCGGTAGCAGAGAAAACAGTCAGTCTTGTTCAGGGACAGAACGACAGATATTTACCTTGTCAGCTCGGGGATTTGATCTTGTAACCTTTCGGTTACTGGCCCAACGCTCTAACCACTAGACTACCTGCCGCCCCCCGATAACAGGATAGACATGACCATTTCAGTTGACATTCGACGGTGGGTGGAGTGGCAGTCATCTTTGTGGTAGTAATTATAATGTTTTTAATTCAATTAAAATGTCAATGGTGTACTAGCTACTGTAAATTGCAATCAACTGAAGGGATAGGTCTGTTCAACAAATTATATTTCTATGATTGAAATTACACCCACACTATTCAAAGAGCATGTTGTGTGTCTACCGACGGCGGGCACAACACAACCTCAGATGTGAAATAGGGTCTTAGCTACAACATATGTGAATTTGAAAGTTGACTAGTTTTTAGATAATTAATTGGTTTAAAATGACGTTTTATAAAGAAAAAGGTTTTTCAAGAATACAATAATACAATAGTAATACAATAGTTTGACAGCACTGTTTGTACGCTTTTAAATTATATCAAACTCAACCGTTTATTCACTCTCTTGTGATGAAGACATGTCTCATGGTTTGGTGGGGTATGCAAAATGAGTAAACTTTAAGCACAATTATCTCCTGAATGTTTTAGGATTCAGATCCCAAAATTCACGCTCTGACCTTCTTCCATGGGCAAACATGTATGGAAAGTTTTGTTTAAATCAAAAGGGGTGCTTTCACGGTCCGATAGACTGTAGCCAGTTTGATTTGTTCAAGATTTGGCCTGAAGTGGTAAACAAGGTTAAACCATGCAGTGGTCCCGCTGTGTTAGAATTAGTCTGCCTGCCCATCTGGTTGCTACACACTGGAGTGTGTTTGGTACCTCTAGGGACCAGGGACCCTTCTCCCAGCTGTTCCCCTCTGTGTCGCAAGGCATCAGTCGGCACAATGTGTGTCACACCTCATGGGAGGTTTATGTGCACTGTCGCAATGACTTTATTTGCTGCAAGTCGTGTGTGTGTGAGATGTGTGTACAATTGCGCATCTGGAACAGAGAGATAAGACAGCACTTTCTCTCAATTCCTGTTTACAACTCCCTCATGATATTAAGTGTTTACTCCACATCCTGTGTGTGTGTTCTTCATTTCATTCTGTTTTATTCCTGGTTTTGATGTTGTTGGGAGGTTAGTGGAGATGGATAAGGCTGTCAGTACTGTTGTTCGAGCAGATGAAAGATGAGAGCAGACATCTGCAGTGAATAGGTGGCAGTCTGGCTGGATCTTTGAAATTGATTAGGCTGACTATGAACGAAGGTCCATGGCACTGAGCTGAGATGTGAGGTGACAGTCACAGACAGCATAGAGATGGTTAGGCTAGATCCTGAAGCACAGTTGTAGGGCAGGGAGAGAAATTAGTTTACCAGTGTTTTTGCTGCAGTCATTCTGCTGTGGGGCTGCACCACTGGCAAAATCATTGCCACCACTCCTAAAAAATATGGAATGTGGGAACTATTTCTGCCAAGGCGCACTTTAAAGATGCTTGAAAAGTTCACATTTTACTTTCCCTCTGCAAACACAATGAGCAATGAATAGAAAAATCTGACAACCCCATATTAGAATAGTTTATCGATTTACTAGTCGGCTTGTTGTTTTTCTTTGCGAGATGATAAATATCCTATCCAACTCCTAAAAATGCGCAAACCGTTTTTAGCAGCAGCATGGTTAAACGCATTGCTGCTCTGCAATTCACATTGAGTGCATGGGGGAGAGTGGGGCTGAATGTAAAATGGGTCACTTGTAGGGTCACTTGGGGTAAAACGCCACCTTACCTCAATCATTTTTGGGGAGTGACTTTCATTTTGTTTTATGAGCAAGAGTAGTGGCAACCAGCAAAAGTGTTGGGGGGGATTGGTGACATGAAGTGGTTTCTGTGAGAAGTACAGGAAGGGGGCTCGTTATCCCGGGTGGCAGGTTACCCCAAGATTTTGGGACATCCAATTCATCAATAGAATGCTAACTAGTTAAAAGTGTGCAATAAGTGTTTAACATGGTTTGTGAATGACTACCTCGCCTCTGTACCCCACACATACAATTATCAGTAAGGTCCCTCAGTAAAGCAGTGAATTTCAAACACAGATTCAACCACAAAGACCAGGGAGGTTTTCCAATGCCTCAAAAAGGACACCTATTGGTAAATGGGTTAAAAAAATCCCTTTGAGCATGGTGAAGTTATTAATTACACTTTGATGTATCAATACACCCAGTCACTAGAAAGATACAGCTGTCCTTAACTCAGTTGTCAGAGAGGAAGGAAACAGAGTTTAATGGCTGTGATAGGATGGATCAACAACATTGTAGTTCCTCCACAATACTAACCTAATTAACCGAGTGAAAAGAAGGAAGACTGTACTGAATAAAAATATATTCCTAAACATGCATCCTGTTTGCAACAATGCTCTTAAGTAATACTGTAAAGAATGTGGCAAAGCAATTTACTTTCTGTCCTGAAAACAGTGTTATATTTGGTGCATATACAACACATTTCTGAGTACCACTCTCCATATTTTCAAGCAGAGTGATGGATCATGTTATGGGTATGCTTGTAATCGTTAAGGACTGGGGAGTTTTACAGGATAAAAAATAAACGCTAAGCACAGGCAAAATCCTAGAGGAAAACCTGGTTGTCTGCTTTCCACCAGACACTGGGAGATCAATTCATCTTTCATCAGGACAATCTAAAACAGGACACATTTATTTTTATTTGTTTAACTAGGCAAGTCCTATTTACATTGACGGCCTAGGAACAGTGGGTTAACTGCCTTGTTCAGGGGCAGAACGACAGATTTTTACCTTGTCAGCTCGGGATTTTATCTCGCAACCTTTCGGTTACTGGCCCAACGCTCTAACCACTAGGCTACCTGCCGCCCCAAATCTACTCTGGAGTTGCTTACCAAGAAGACAGTGAATGTTCCTGAATAGCCGAGTAAAAGTTTTGACTTAAATCTGATTGATAATCTATGGCAAGACCTGAAAAGGGTTGTCTACTAATGACCAACAACCAATTTGACAGCGCTTGAAGAATTTTGAAAAGCATAATGGGCAAATGTTGCACAATCACGTGTGTGGAAAACTCTTAGACACAATGACTCACAGCTGCAATCACTGCAAAGGTGATTCTAACATGTATTGACTCAGGGGTGTGAATACTTGTCTAACCAAGATACTGTATATTAGTGTTTTATTTTTCATATCTATTCTTTACAAATGTTAAAATTTTTCTTTCACACTAACATTAGAGTATTTTGTGGAGATTGTTGACAAAAATGGCAATATAATCAATTTGAACCCCACTTTGTAACACAACAAAATGTGGAAAAAGTCAAGCTGTGTGAATACTTCTTGAAGGCACTGTATATGCATGGTTCAATATGTTTAAATAAAATAAAATATGTTATTGGGATCATTTCTTGAGGTGGAAATTATATTAGATGGTGTCAGCATAATTCTGGAGTAGAAGGTCCTTTTAAAAAAAGTCACCAGAACTGATCTTCTCAGTCCTTCTACATACACCCCCCCAATCATTGTGTATGTATTCCTAGTTATTAAGCATTTCACTAGTCTACACCTCATGTTCAAGAAGCATGTGACAAATAACATTTGATTGATTTACTGTGACGAGTTGTGAAATGGAATTGCAAAATTGCTACGTTTTCATCGCCATTTAACACTAGAACCGCCATAGGCAGAGCACGCACCCTTGTTTGATTTTGGAATAAAAATATTTCACAATTTTGAAAGCAATGTCCTCCTCCTGACCTGACCTTTCCTAAATAGTTGTATTTTACATCGCTCAGTTGTAGATAAAAAAATTATATATATAATCATAGAGAAGTATTAAGCCTGTTTACCTATTCCTAACTCAGATTGGATAGAGCGAAATTTATTTTCACCTGATCACTTCTCATCAAATGTTTTTCTTTTATCATTTATATTGCTGCTGCTTGCTGTTAGCCTGTTACTATGATAAATTAATCAACGAGGATGTTTGCTAGCAAGCTATCAATGTGCCTAATATCTAACAATCGAAGCGAGAGACAAAGAAGATGCGTTGATGCGCATTCTGAGTGACAGCAAACTTGTCTGCCCGCTGCACATTTTGAGGATAAGTCACACACACACACCTCAACATGCTGCTCCTAATCTGCAGCTCTTTTGGTCTATAATCCTGCAGGGAGATAGGTATTTTGTCAACATCTATTTAGGCATAATAAAATGCTTATTCTTTTCCGATCAACTATCAACTATCAGTTTACGGATATGATTACAAATACAAGTATAGCCAGGTTGTCACGCCCCTAATAAAAACATAGTAGATTAATCTCATATGTAGGCTAAAGGCAGGGGCACAACTTTGGTTTTAGAAGTGTGGGGGACATCATTTGGTGGGGGGGTCTGAGGGTCCTCCCATTTTTTGGGGCATCTAAAGTTAATTTCATGAATTTATACACAAGCTAATATGACCCATGGCCCTTCTAGCTGTCTCTGTTTAGAACAACAAAAAGTAGCAAAAATGCCACAGTCTTGAAGCTAGGTAAGAGACCATTATTAAATATGTTTAAGTGATTGATAAGACTGAACTAGATCAATGATAATTCAATAATCAATATTGTGTGCCACTAGGGCTGTTGCAGTGACTGTATTACAGCCACACCGCCGGTCACGAGTCATGAAGGCAGTCATATTCCATGTGACCATTTAATCATGGTAGTTAGGCTTCTCCAAGCTCTGATGCTGCTGCTGGTCATTAGTAGCCTACTAAACTTGCTAACTGCCTGGTACTCAGCACTCTATTGTCCCTCTAATCACTCTGACATCAATGAAAATGTAATGGAAATCTAATCAAACACTTCATGATAGCCTATGAGCTCATTTTGAGCAACATTTCTATAAGCTATGTAATTGCTTGAGAAAATAGAGTGATGGCCTCTACTAAAAAGAGGAGGATCCCATCAGCTTATATTATCACTTGTGAATGAACAATGCCTTTTTTGGGGGGTGACTTTTTCTAATCATAGCCACACACCTCATGTGGCCTAGCCCATAGGCCTATATGTTTTGATAAGGTTAGCATCACAACTAAAGTGGCCAAATCATTGCTTAAAAGTAAGCACATTAATCCGCTTTACAAGGGCTGTAGAGCTTGTTAACCTCTTAGGCAGAAGCAAGGTGATTTGGGGCGCTAGCGCCCCACTCCCGACACTACCAGGTGAAATGGAAGACAAAATCCAAAAGTTGAATTATTAAAGATGCACCAATATACAAGTGTTTCATACTCATCAAAAGCTCTGCTTCTTGGCAATATCACAGCGTTGTCGGGTTTCAAAAAGGCTTTACGGCGAAAGCACTACATTTGATTGTTTGAGGGTAGCACCTTCAATATTTTCCATAACCATGAAATCTTTAGCCAGCGCGGTCGATAGAAAATGCATTTCACAGGGAAAACCTGTGCCTTACCTTTTGTAGAACTTCTGCTGAGGGCTTCCTAAGTGTCTAACGAAGACAATCCATGGGTATTTGGTTAGAAAAAGTAATTTATTATATCCTCAAATCTACGTTTGGTTGGCACCTTGTGTTCAGAAAATCCAACGTGACGAGAACGCGTTCATTTAAATCTATAAACTTTCCCTCAACAAAACAAAAACCAATTAAAATGCATCCTTAGCTTGTCTTTGATGAATAAAAGTGATAGTCACCTAAATAAAGTGGACCGCTCAGCCAAACGTGCGCCCAAAAATGTGCAACTGAAAAATAGCTCCCCTGACTAAAACCTCTACCGATTATATACAATGGTTCCGATTGCCGTTAAACTTTACCTATACACTGCTGACATCCAGTGGAAGCAATAGGTACTACATTCAGTGTCCTGGTATAAATACTTTTCAATAGGCAGTCTCTCTAAGTGAGCCATAAGCCACCAGAATGACATTTCCGGATGGAAATCTCTCTGGTTTTTGCCTGCCAAATGAGTTCTATTACACTCACAGACAAAATGTTAACACCTTTGAAAACCTCAGTGTTTCCTATCCAATAGTACTGATTATGTGCATATCCTATTTTCTGAGCCTGAGTGGCAAGCATTTTACTTTGGGCACACCAGACTCTCCAAAACCGACCCCTCAGCTGCCGCTGCCTAAGAACTGGCATACATAAGCAGCAAGTGAGTTTCAAGTTTGGGGAAGACAATTTTCACCATACAAATGCACCTTTTAGAATAAAAGCATTAAATGCCTAATTGCATTTGCGGTCACATTTGATGATGGCGTTTTCCACTAATGGAACATTTGCGCTTATTGCCTATTACCATGTGCGCATTACTGCGCTTGTAATGTGAAGAAATAAGACTATGTTTGGCATATTTATTTCTCACACAGAATTGAATAGGTTGACTTTTGTACTATAAGGGATAGTAGATTGACATAGGCTAGTGTTTTGCTGTTCGTTAGGCCTTCTCATCTTGTTGGCAGACAAAGTAAATGTGGACAGTTCTTCCAATATCTTCAATATGCACCTCGGAATTGGGTAAGGACGCACGCAGTTGCGCCCCAGATGTGTCTGCGTCCCGGATGTGTCTGCGTCCCGGATGTGTCTGCGTCCCAGATGTGTCTGCGTCCCGGATGTGTCTGCGTGTCTGCGTCCCGAATGTGTCTTCACTTGCCTGTGAGAAATACCCGATCACGTGATGGAAGAGCGCGCAGCACTCGGGGAGAAGGGCACAACTGCCACTGGCCGCAAAAGGCATGGATTTTTTTAGGGTGCATAACGGCCAGACAAAGGGGATGCCGGCATTAAATTCTTGGCATTACCAAGTGATTGTCAAATTGTGAATGAGTGACTGATGTAGTGTGTACATCCTGCTCAAAAAATCAAAGCAGAGCTCATGCCTTTCAAGCAACTTTATTCAAATCATCATTCGAGTCGCATCATGCAGCCTTACAATGTATTACAAATCAAAACATATAGCCCAACGTTTGTAGAACCAACTGAAGTTACATTAATAACTCTAAATGAAGCATATTGGAATACCTATTTATTTTTTAACCGCTCAACACAGAATAGATGCATGTGCGAACTCCCTCAAATCATTTGGAGAAAATATCTATTCTATTTTATTCAGATTTGTTCATTTTTATTCTTCATACTATAAAATAATGCCATGGAATTCTAAGCAAATCTTGTCTTCTAAATTAACTAGTTTAGCCCACAGCCATTTCGCATAGCCAGATCAGGACCTAACATCCGGACAACTCAGAGTATGCCATTCTGTTCTGAAATAGACTACATTTTTTTCATATCCTGCTTCTTTAGACCTGTCTAAATAGATCATGGATTTATTGTGAAGGTGTAGGTTATATTACATGGATTTCTTTTTACTTAAAAAAATGTAGATGTTCCAAAGGTCTGTATCAGTGGCTTTGTGTGTGTGGAAGCCAGGAGATGCTAAATGTGTTTATGCTAATTAACGGTCAATTAATCTGAGACCGACCAGTTATTTGCCGCAGCCCTAGTTGCGCCTTTAACCAATAGCCTAACAAATGAATGACTCATACAAATAAAGTACAAAGACATTTGATTGTTTTTATTAAGAAATACACATTTCAGCCAGACCGCCCAGTCAGCCCGAGCCGCCTGCATGCCCGACCCCCACCAGTCTAGTCAATAACTCAACTCTCTCCCCAACACAATTTCCTTCCCATATATTTTTATTCCTGTCTCAAGCGGAAAGGTTTGTAAATCAAATGTTTAGTAAAAACACACCCTACACATTAACACACAAACAGTACATCCTCCATATAATTCATATCATAGGGCTAATAGTACTGTAGAGGTCTTTTTACTTGCACACAATATAGCTGGGTCACACCATCCTGCCCCTAGGGGTCCACAGCCCTACAGCGCCCCAATCCAACACACCCCACTCAGCTTTAGGATCTTAGTGAAACATTCCTTATTGGTTTCAGATGTGTTAGGCCAGAGTGACAACCAACAGTTCGGCAGACCCCCAGGGCCAGGACTGAGCAGCCCAGCAGTGTATCTCCCCTGATGTGGGCATGTTTTCAATACAGACTCCTTTTGTCATACAGTATTCCATATAAGGCATCCAGACCTTATGAAAGTTGCACAGTATACCTTTTAATCTTGTATGAAATCAAATCTAGTGATACATAACTTGACATTTCTGCCATCCATTGTGACATTGTGGGAGGATAACCAACCTTCCAATTAATGGCAATGCATTTCTTAGCTGCTATAAATGCTAGGTTACACAGTTATTCTGATAAGTCTCCAGTATCAACATTTCCAAGCAAACAAAAATGGGAACAATCTGTAGACGTGCTGAGATAAAAGAACATACTCTTTGCCAGAATTCAGCCAGCCTTCACAAGACCATAACATATGCAAATATGCCGCATTTTTGTGTTTTACACATCCAGCAGAATGACATTTCTGAATACATAATATTTCATTTCACTGGCATATAGTACGTTCTATAGATGGTCTTAAACTGCAGTAATTTATGTCTGATATCCAATGAACATGACTGGGAATTCTAACATATCTGTACTCATCATCATCATCAATAGCGTCTCAGGTCTTCCTCACATATTTGTTTCACATGTTTTGTGTCATCGGGAAAAGCCTCTATCAACCCTTGATACAGTTTGGAAATCATCTTTAGAGGTCATTCTGCCTTAAAATACTTTCAATCTTTGAAGCTTCTTGCTTGTCCAGTGTTTGCTGCACAGAGAAAATAAAGTGTTGTATCTTCAGAAGTTCACCTCTGAGCTGTGGCAGACCTGATCCTGCTCAGATTGGGCATGACAAAGAATTACCTTGGTGTACAATTATACATAGATTATTTTCTTGGATACTATAATGGTACAAAAATGGAAATTACCATTATTCCCAAATTCCAGACTGTAGCCTACTCATCGCGAGCTGGAACATTGTATCCATTCACTGATTGTTATTATATACTGCAACATTGAACTGAGTCATGGTAAAACTTGAGGGGACAAAAATTCAATTTCAGAATGTGTGTGTGGGGGTTGATGTCCCCATCCCTAGTTAAAGTTGCCCCCCTGGCTAAAGTGGACGCCCGACAGCGCGTTCTCTAGCAGGTACTTGGAGGCTGAGAAGCCCAGTGGTTCTAGTGTTAAGTGGAAAGAGCGTATCAGATTATTTATTTATTTATTTATTTGCAATTGAACAATAAAATGATGGGTTGCGTTTGACAGGGGAAGTTCAATAAGAGACTCTCATTTGCATACACTCTGAACCGCAGCAACGTTCAACAGCTGACACAACTCCTGCAGATGGGGGTGAGACTCTTTGAGAAACCCAATTTTCTGAGTTTTTGTGCTTTCTGAAGCAGTTGGAAGTTCAGGCAATGGGAAATTACCAGCAGAGAGAGAGACATGCACGCAGGCAGAGAGAGAGAGGGGGAGAGAGAGACGGACAGAGGGGGAGAGAGAGACGAGAATAGACCCAGCTCGCAAGTGCCTTAGACCTAGCCTCAGGAGCCTGGGCTATACTGAGAACCACAGCTGCCAGACCCATCCATGAGACTTCCAGAGCATAACCGCTCTCTCACAGCTCCTCTACCCTCACAGTGGGTGATGGACCCAGGCTGTCTGCCCGGTGTCTTGGGACAGGTCCTGAGACCTCTTCTATGGTGGTGTCTGGGGGTTTTGAGGGCCTGACTCATATAGTTACCCCTAGCCCAGCTCTGGGTGACCTCTGGTTCTATAACCCTGTGTTGTGGAAACCCACTGATGTCTGGGGTGTTTATTTTGGGAGGCCCTTTATGGCAGGTTGTGGGGGTCAGTGCCCAGGGGGCTATGGGGCGGTTATGAGACTGTTATGAGAGGTGCTTTGGGGATTTGGACCATATTTTGAACATAGAGAGGCTTATTCCTTTTTGGGCCGACAATACTGATCCTGTTTTTGGTCTTAGTCTCATCCGGGTGGATTTAGACATTATTACTTAGTTTTTTTTGTAATATGGACACAATGTTGATCTTTGTGAGGGTGAGGCAGAGTGATGATGGAAAGTCATGAAAAACAATGGAAAATGATTGTTGCCGTGCATTTCTGACCCCTTCTATCACTCTTTCGCTCTTCGGCAATTCCACGGTAACAAGAGAAAGGGAGAAACGGAATTACTCCGAATTTTCACTTTAAAATGTATGCCAATAAAAATACATTGATTTCAAAGTTTTATGCACAATGAATTCTTTAAACTATTTACACAGTAAAAAAAAAAAAAGAATTACTGGAAAAACTGTGCGGATGCAAAGAATTATGGTAAAACGTTATTCTGTTTTCCAAACTTTGTATATACACAGTTCTTCCTGTAAATGTGTTTTTGTAAAATGTTGAGCGGAAATTGTTAAGTAGTCCTTGTGCATAGGGTTCTATGGTTTGTTACATTTTGAAATCAATAATTTTTTTGTTTGGTATACATTTGAATCAAGTGAAATATCTGAGTCCCAACATAATTCTGTTTCTCTCTTCCTCTCCTGGTCTCTCTCTCTCTCCCACCCGGCCAGCAGGAAGGGCCCAATTATAGCGATATCAGGCTAATGCTGAAAACGTGATAGCCTGGAAAATGTCCTCCGTGTCACACAGAGACAATGTTTGTCCTGCTCCAGTGCAAACAGGATGCAGTGTGCAGGAGAGCAGCGCCAGATAAGAACAACGGACTGACAACTTAAGGAAAGAAAAAGGGAGGAGTGGGCGGCAAGGGACAGACTGAGGACAACCGAGAGAAAGGAGTGTAAAAATGGGGGTAGTGACAGGCAGGAGGTGAAAAGGGAGAGGACACGAGAGGGAGGGAAATATTAAGAGGTTGAAGAAGGTAGCGATTGGACATGATTAAATAAAGGTAAAATAATGTGTTATGGAGAGGAGATGTTGATTGGTTTAGTTTTATTTCATGTGTAATATTGACATCACTACCTGACAAACTACCTGATAACACTCTGCAAACGTAACGTCCCTCTCATACTATTTCCTGTTTATCGTCAGTCATTGTTGTCGAAGATGCCTCGACTTACTTGACTTATTACAATAACTCCTAGTGGAACAGGGGGCCTCAACAGTGCATCTCCAGCGAACCCTGTCCAGGGAAGTTTTATTTCAACTTAAGTACCTGTCTCCCATGGTGTCTGTGTATCATGGATGAAAATAGCCCTCTGGTTTAAAGCAGGATGATTAAGGATCTGGGACACAGTGGTGCCAAGTCAGGGACCTTCTGCACAGACACACTGGTGATAATGTTCATGAATCACTTGTTAAGCGCCATCAAGGAACAGATTAAGGGGTGTTTATATCTCTCTTTTCTCATCCACTGTCTTTTTGTCATTCTTTTTCAATATATTGTTGTTTATCTTTTTCTGACATGAAGATATGACGCTCAGCCTACTTCTTCTCTCTCCCACTCCGCTTCTATCTCACACACCTCTCCATCTCTCGCTCTTTTTCTCCCTGCCTCTCTCTCTCCTCATTCACTTCTCTTTCTCTCTTTCCCCACTCTCTTCTTCTCTCACTCTCACGCACCCTCTCTTAGGGCTGGGCGGTATACCGTATTTTGAGATATACCGGTATTGATGCACGGACCGGTTTGGGTTTTTACTTTACCTTCTCTAACGGTATTTGAATGTTTGGTTTGATAAATGTTGTAATACTGCGTGTGTAACGTCAATTTGTATAGTTTACTCCACTACTTCAGTCCTCTCTCTCCCCACAGACCTAGCCCCGCCCCTTTTGTCACTCGAGGTGCGCATTTGTTGTTTCTCGCCTACAACACTTGCGTCCAGTCTGCATTGTCAGTGCATCACATGCAACAATGTTGAGGACAAGGATGCTGTTTTCACTTTGCTTCTTAATATAAATCCACTAGTGTTTTATAATTACGCTATTAGTTTGTGTTTATTACATCTGCAAATGGCTAGTTTGTCTTATTCTTAGCAAGTTGGGCCTAAATCGTGTTAGCCACTAATGCTAATCACTACTGTAGCTGGCTAGCTAATAAATTACCTGAGTAACTAGCTATACAGCTTGATAATGCCAGTGATGGTGTAGGCCTGAATCAGCATGTTGTTTGTGCAACAGTATCTTCTAAATCAAAAAGGAATACGCAAGCATGAATATTTTAGCTACATGAAGTGGCTAAGAGAAAACATTCGATGTAGCCAAAGATTATAGGGTCCCCTAGGAAACACTTATCAGCACTTTGTTCCTAACCTGTCACAATAACTCATTCCTTTCATTTGTTGTCATGTCAAACAACACTGTATTCAAAGTGCCCACTATTATATTCTAACTATAGAATTAGAGTAATTATTACATTTCCATGATTCCAATAGTTCACCCAAGTGTTTTCCTCTAAATCGCAAATAAAGAAATTGCAACATTTGGTTAAAAATAAGGCCTAGAAATATCTGGCAGCCCCACATGGCATTATGGAAATTATCTCAAATGATCTTAAATCACTTAAAATATATGTGTTACACCCTAGGGTCACGCACTACTCATAAAACCCATTTAGAACTTTTATTATTCAAAAACATAAAATAGCGCTATACCGTCAAATTTTGTAAAATACCAGTATTTAATATTTTGGCCATATAGCCCAGCCCTACCCTCTTTCACTCGACCACTCTTGTGAGAGATGGACTCTCAACAAACATGGCCCTTGTGGTGAAGAGAGGCAGGCAGGCAGGCGTCTGTGTGACTTTTCAAAGCCAGTGAAAGTGGGGCAGCCTTTTGATGTGACTCTGCGACAGCCTGGTTCTCCTCACATGAATTATGCATGACTGCTAAATATGGCACAGTTTGAAACTATTTCCTTTTCTGAAAATGTGCACAGAAATACTTTTTGTATAATCTGGATTTGTCACGGAGTGCACCTCGTGCATTTCTGGACTGGGAAGTCCCTTTTTGCGAGGTTTGGTCACGGGCCTAATGTTTTTAGAAACATTGGAGGTCCAAGGTCAGCTGCCTCTCATCCCTGACCTGAGGTTACTGGAGTTCAAATGATGAGGGATTGAAGGCCCTGCACCCTCCAAATGTCTTCTAAAAATACAATGGTAGGGTTGTGACAAAGGTAATAAGACACGTACGACAAAGCAACAACTGTCTTTAAATGGTGGTCTTACACGTCGATGTTGACCAGGAAATTAATGAGTGATTGGCGTCGGTGCTATTTCTGACCTCTTTTGTCACCCATGGTGTGTGTGACCCAGCAGTGGTAGTCACTAAAGTAATGGTTGATTTGATGGTTGAAACTACTCTTGTATTTCTCTATGGCCTGTAGTGTATGATTTAGGACTGTCATTCATTGCATAGCCTACTACATTGGGACAAGGTCACACAGAACTTTTTTATTTTTATGTTCCAGTGTCATCTGTGTTTCTCCTCTAGGATGTAGCCTCTTTATCAAAGGATGTCTTCTGTGCTCAGTAGGATTGTCTCTTTGTCTTGTAAGACAGTGGGGGGCTTCCTGCTCCCAGTGCACGTATCTTCCTCGCCTAAAAATGATCTTCCTCCAATCACTAACATCTGCTAAAATACTGCTGTTTGTGTTTGACGTGTTTGTTGTTAAATTTGGAGAAGGGAGCTTGTCACTGTTTCCCTTAGATATTATTTTCATGGCAGGGTGCCAAGGTTGTCGAAGCAACATTCAGGGCTGCAGGCAAACAATGGGAACAGCCTAGGTGGTGGTAGGGGGGCAGTTCCGTTGGAACAGATTTTTCACTTCACAATGTTTCCAAACAAAAACCATTTGATTTAAAAGTTTTACAAATCATACAGCTCTATGCACAGGGACTCATTTGATACATTTCCACTGAACGTTGTACAAAACACATTTACTAGAAGTTTGGTAGGAGAATATTGGTAAAATCTCTGTTTATGTGACCAAGTTTTCCAAAAAACAAATATCTTCAATATCTGCTCAGAATTAAGACATGACACCTTGACTTAAAAAAAATAAAACTATTTGAGTTATTGAACTACAGTAAGTGAAGTGGATTTACATCTGGTAACATAATTACGGCAACGTAATACATCATGTGTCCCTTATCTGTATTATACAGAAATGCGTAATTATGGTATGAATATCATTCTCTTCATGGTGATTTATCCTGAATAGGTACACAAAGGTAGAAAAATTAAATATCCTCCTTTGCATGTGTGGGTATTATTTTACAAACTGCCTCTTATTCTAATGAGCTCCGCCCCCAAACAAGACCACATTTGTTTTGTCCGTACCAGACCAAATCTGATCCAATCATAGACGTCTATGTTTCACAAGTGTGGACAGTATAGCACAGTAGAGCACAGCACTGCACACATACAGTACAGTAAGGTAGATATGTTCAGTACATTAATGTAGAGTATAGTACAGTATAGTATAGTAAATTATACTGTACTCATGTGCTTTACTGTTCTCTACTGTGCTGTGTAAATTGTGAAACATAGGTGGGTGATTCTCTTGAAACCAGTTTTTAAAATGTCTATTTTAGAAAAAAAAAAACGTATTTGAATAAAACACTGTTACCGTAGTTTGTCCATAAATCATAAACATTTTATACTAGTTGAAGTTTACATTAAACTATAATATTTATTACATAGTGTCTGTAGACATGTCTCATTACTGTAAAACTTTTTCAAGTTCCTGTAAAAACTCATGTCAGGATTTTAAATAACTGTATTTACCCATGATGCATCATCTAGAGGAGTAGTCCTTAGATGAGCACATTCAATTAATTTATTTGCTCATATGCCTTCAGAATGAGGTTCTTATCCTCAACCACCCCCTTTACACCACTTGTCTAAGCTCATTACTGAAACGGCTAAAGAGCTCAAATTGGGAAAAGTCAGATTACATTTTATAATAATTGTATAATTTAATTTGAAATCTTTTTATTTTCAGTGTTATATTTACGGCCTTTTCATTCGGGGAGCAATGTAAAAAATATTTGAAATATTGATTTTTTAAAACTTTTTTGGACTTCAAAAACAGTTACGGTAATGAGAATTTTGTGAAAATGTTGGTCAAATGCATAATATCTGATCAAAAACCTAATAATTATGAAATTGATGGGTGCAGATCCTTATCTGTGACTCGAGGACATTTTTGTCCATGGGTGTCAGTCGGTGATAAGAGAGGGAGGGAGAGAGATCAGTCTTGCGTTGACCACTAGATGAGAATGAAAACAGTTATGAGCTGAACATAACAGTAGGAGAGTAGCAGGTGACCCAACTGTGGCTTGTGACTACTATAATTTCCCATTTCAGTAATTTAGTCACTTGTTGTTTTGTTAGTTCTGTTACCGATTTTGAGTTTTAATCACTTAATAATTCATAAACTTTATCAGTAAAAACATTAACTAATTGGTAGGTCTACCTTTACTTGTTACTTCTGTGAACTTTTATTTTCCTCACTCATGAGGGAGATAAATGTGAAAATATCTTCAAGATATGTGGGTTTTTAGTAATGGAATTATAAGGCACAAGGCAAATAATTTCTCAACCTAAATAGGTGTTGGCAACTTGGCATGGGTCTTTACTTCAACATAATTGTGTTTTGATGTATTTTTTAAATACTTTTTCTTGTAGATGTTGTCCAGGACCCCTTTTCCATATGTTTGATCGGAAATCAAAACCTTTGCTTATTCCACATTTTGTGAATGTAAAAAGGTAGAAAAATTTATACTATGCCTTAATTTCGCCAAAATATAGACTCGTAGCTTTCATTTGACGCCCAATTTGACATGTTCCTATGAACTTCACGTTAGTACTCATTGGTCCTTTTACATGGAAATGCCCAATCGGAAAATGACTTAGTTGTTGGAGTGTTACTTAAAGGGATATTTTGTTCACTGTTGATATGGTCCAAACAATTGTGCATGTCAGCAGAAACGTTTTCAAGATATGGCACATTCAGTACAAATCAAAAGGTGTAATTAGGCATTTTGCATCATCATCACACTTTTCATCACAAACCTACCCAACTGCCAACCAGATCCCACCCCTGACACCAATACTTTCTCCAGTTTACTGACCCCGGATTAGAAGCTCCTTTTGAGGCAGAGACACCCTACGGACAAAATAAACACAGGGATTAAACTGCAGCCCTTGATCTGACACTGCTTGTATGCTCAACTGGAATAAACCCTACCCTATATGCTGAAACCATGTAGAAGTCCTTCATTATAGTCCAGCCGGCCAGAGGATGGTTTCTATAGTGGAAAACATAGCTCACTACACCTTTGTTGTAAAATAGGCTTACCTTCTTGTTTTGACCAGGACATTTGACTGACAATGATCTCACAGCCAGGCTAGGTAGGGCAATGCTTCCAGGAGAACATTGATTACCAAATGTCATGAAAACAATTTCAACATTTGTAATAATCTAGGCCTATTGCAGTGTTCATTTTGTCACCTATTTTATATTTAGTTTTTGTCTTAGTCTTTATGACTAAAATACCTTTGTCTTAGTCCCATTTTAGTCATTTAATCATGCAGGGAGGTAGATGGTCATTCTCCCCTGTCCTCAGTGATGCTCTCCAGTGGTTCTCTCCTGTGATTATCTCCCCAGAACAAAGGGACAGCATGTAGTTTTAGAACCCAGCCCTAGCTTGTGGTAGACCAATTAGAATTCTATGCAATATAACTAGCCAATGGCCAAATAACAAGTATCCTATTTCAGAAGACATTCCTCCCATGTCTCTGAACCATTGATCAATATTTCCCTATTACAGAAAAAAACTATATTTCCATTGATCGTCAGTTCTAGTCCTCTTGACCTCTCGTACTCTGTCTCTGGTTCAGGTTCAGCCCCTGGTTCGACCGTAGTCTTGCAGAGTTACTCCACCTCAAGAATTGCATTTGGCGAAAGTCTCGGCACACACATACTCAGGCTGACTGGCTCTCGTTCAGGCAAATGAGAAATAAGTGCACTCAGGCTATCCGTAAGGCCAAAGTTAAGGAGCAGTTCTCTCTCTGTGGGTCTAACCCCAAGAAGTTCTGGAAAATGGTTTAAGACCTGGAGAATAAACCCTCCTCCTCACAGCTGCCATTGTCCCTTAACTACTTATGGAGTGGTGGGGCGGTTCACACAAAACACATTTCACAGCGAAAACAAATCCCTTACCTTTTGAAGAACTTCTGCTGAGGGCTTCCCAAGTGTCCAACGAAGACATCCAATGGTTCTTTTGTTAGAAAAAGTCATTTATTATATCCATAAATCTCCATTTGGTTTGCGTGTTATGTTCATAAAATCCAACGTCGAATCGCCCATAGAAACGTGAAGAGAACGCATTCAAATATACCTATATACTTTTCCTAAACAATTCAAATACCAGTTAAAATGCATCCTTAGCTATCCCTTTATGAATATTAGCGATAATATTTCACTCGGATGGTCACCTATACCTTATATAAGTAAAATAAAGTGGGGCGCGCAGCCAGACTCGCGCCCGAGAAAACTTGTTGACATCTGAGCTACCTTGGCCATTTCCTGTACCTATTTATTCTGTTTACTCCAATCTCTCTGAGTCTTTGTATATAGGCTGTTGACATCTAGTGGAAGCCATAGGTACTGCAGTCTCAGTCCTGGTTAAAAATGGGTTTAATGGGGAGTGTGTTAAACAGAGCAATAAGTCACCAGAAACTGATTTCCGGATAGATTTTTCTCTGGTTTTCGCCTGCTAAATGAGTTCTGTTAAACTCACAGACATTATGTTAACACTCAGTGTTTCCTATCCAATAGTACTAATTATGTGCATATCCTATTCTCTGAGCCTGAGTGGCAGGCATTTTGCTTTGGGCACGCCAGACTCTCCAAAACCGTCACCTCACCTGCCTCTCCCTAAGAAGTTAATGTTGATGATGTGGTTGTAACTGACAAGAAGCACATGGCTGAGCTCTTTAATCACACCACTTCATTAAGTCAGGATTCCTATTTGACTCAGCCATACCTCCTTGCCCATCCAACATTTCCTCATCTCCCACCCCTTCTAATGCGACTATCCCCGATGCTCCTCCCTCTTTTCCCCCTGCCCCGCTTCAAAGTTTCTCCCTCACTGAGTACGAGGTGCTAGAGGAACTCCTGAAACTTGACCCCAAAAAAACATCTGGGTCAGATGGTTTAGACCCTTTCTTCTTTAAGGTTGCTGCCCATATCATAGCCAAGCCTATCTCCAACCTTTTTTAACATGTCTCTCCTTTCTGGGGAGGTTTTGATACGATAGACCAATCCATTCTTGTAGGTCGACTAAGGAGTATTGGTGTCTCTGAGGGGTCTTTGGCCTGGTTTTCTAACTACCTCAGAGTGCAGTGTATAAAGTCAGAACTTCTGCTGTCTCAGCCACTGCTTGTCACCAAGGGAGTACCCTAAGGCTCGGTCTTAGTTCCCACGCTCTTAGTCAAACAAGCTTTATCTACCCTTAACCTTGTTCTGAACGTCTCCAAAAGAAAGGTCCTGTGGTTTGGTATGAAGAATGCCCCTCTCCCCACAGGTGTGATTACTACCTCTGAGGGTGTAGAGCTTGAGGTAGTCACCTCATCCAACTACTTGGGAGTATGGCTAGACGGTACACTGTCCTTCTCTCAGCACATATCAAAGCTGCAGGCTAAAGTTAAATCTAGACTTGGTTACCTCTATCGTAATCGCTCCTCTTTCACTCCAGCTGCCAAACTAACCCTGATTCAGATGACCATCCTACCCATGCTAGATTACGGAGATGTCATTTATAGATCGGCAGGTAAGGGTGCTCTCGAGCGGCTAGATGTTCTTTACCATTCGGCCATCAGATTTGCCACCAATGGTCCTTATCGGACACATCATTGCACTCTCTACTCTGTAAACTGATTGATAAATTTGATATTGATAAATCCCTCTTAACTACTGAGTGGTGGGGCGTAGTCCATATCGCAGGCCATTCATTGTGTAGATACATCTATATGCAAAAATGAATGAAAAAGATAAGCACCATTTGAGATATGGAAATTATATGGTGTTCATCTTTTCCTGTTGGTATTGAGGCATACAGCAGGCTCCACACAATCGATGGCATGGGGTGTGTATTCATCTTGTGAAAAGCTTGAGCAGAAACGTTTGTATTTCTTCTAATTCAACTAATTGTTTGAGTTCTGAAGGCATTTATTTAGGGGTGTCACAGCAAAGGGGGGTGAATACTTATGCAATCAAGACTTTTTCTGTTTTTTATTTGTAAATCATTTAGAAAAAAGGTGACTTATGTAGATCAGGGACAACAAATCCTAATTAAATCCATTTTAATTCAAGTTTGTAACACAATAAAATGTGGAGCGTCTAAGGGAGGTGAGTACTTACAGTATCCAAGGCACTGTATAGAATCTCCCAATAATGTTTTGGGTAAACCACCAACATTTCGGCATTATCTTGTGTTCATCTTGATCATACATTTATGAATTTGAGTGAAATGTCCATTTAACACAGTTTTTGTATCAACATTTGTCAGATGTTTTGTAATGTCAAGAAGTGCGCATGCCAATTAGAACCATAGCCGGCCCCAGGCATAAGCGACGTAAGCGGTCCCTTAGGGCCCCTGGCCTCTAGGGAACTCAGTCGGGGTCTCAACTTACTATTGAGAGTAAGAATGGTAGAATACACCAGGTGCAATTTTGAAATTTGCTTGTGCATTAGCAGTTTTTCTCTTACTATGTCAGTCACTGACAAGTCATTCAATTAGCCATGTCAGCTAACAATTATTTGATTGGTAGTTAGTCTAGCCAGCTATCTAAACTTGTATTAATCATGGCTGAATACCGAATGGATACGCAGGGCATGTGCCCAGGGGCCCTGAAAGGTTTTGTTAGTCATTCTCACCCGGATATCATAATAACATGGCATAAGTCATGGCAAAATGTGTAGGATTGACGGAAATTAGTTTTAAAACTGCAAAAATATATGGGGCCACTAAGATGATTTGCCGTGAGGTGAGGGGCCCCCCAAACAAATCTCACTTAGGGCCCCCAAAAGGTCCTAATTAGAACATCATGCAATATCAATGACTGTATTATATATTTTTTACCTTTTTATTTAACTAGGCAAGCCAGTTAAGAACAAATTCTTATTTACAATGACGGCCTACACCGGCCAAACCCGGACGATGCTGGGCCAATTGTGCGCCGCCCTATGGGACTCCCAATCATGACTGGTTGTGATACAGCCTGGATTCGAACCAGGGTGTCTTTAGTGACGCCTCTAGCACTGAGATGCAGTGCCTTAGAACACTGCGTCACTCGGAAGGGACAAAGCCATTGATCACGTGACACCATTCATTCCTATGTGAAATTCAATAGTGTATCGAAGTTGGTTAAGATGGGGTGTCATGGAGACATACTATGCACAGTTTGTGCTGCTCCAGGAAGTGACGTTGCAGGTAAGCTCAGTGCTGCCCCCTCTCATTGAGTAACTCCAGGCCGACCAGGGTACTTCAGGCTGCCGTTACCAACTAAATTATCCTTAGATTCTGTGTCCGATTTTTAAATAATCGGTTCAAGGACGTATATGGTGTATTAGAAGTAATTATTGGTACCATGATTGTCTTTGAGTTATACTTATTTTACACGAAGATTGCAATTGTTTCATTCACTTTTTTTGGGTGATCCTTTTTTCTGCTAATGCCTGCAGTACTGCGGTCGGCCTTGAACTTCCGTAGCTCCAATGAGGGGCAGTTGTTGTCCCCTGTGCTATATGTCTCAACGCTAAATAAGAGGAAAAGTTAAGCATTACAAATCTGGAAATTATTTGATGCTCACCATTTCCATTCATTTTGTATTGTTTGCATACAGCTGGATCTACAAGACAGATGGTCTAGGATGGGGACATTTGTTGACAAAAGACCACTTTTGAGTTCTGAAAACATCAAAGAAATGTACGATTTTTAAGTGTATTGTGCCTATAAAAAAGCATCTAAATTATGAATAGATTTATTTTTGAGGTTGGGACGCGAAAGGGTCGTGGGAAGGGGTGATGGTGGTTCAGATTTCTTTTTTTTTTCACCTGTTTTTTTTTCTTCCGTTTTTTTGCTCTCAAAATCCCACTTTTCTAATTGAAAGTCCATACCAATGCTTAAACCACATTAGGATTTTTTCTTTGGGTGTTGGAACATTTTTTTTTGTTCTATTTTAAGTGTGTATGTACCTAGCACTGTTTGGTTAGCGGTGTATCTGTTGCGCACATAGTGGGATGGAGTTACATTGTACATGCTTGTGGACCACAACACAGATGAATGACAGCGCACATGGTAAAATAGAGCTTCTGATGAGATCAAAGTAAAAATAGCCTACACGAAAGTAAGAGAGTAAACATTGTTTCTAGTTGAGGTTAGTTACAAGTGAAGTGTCCTGGCGGCTTTGTTCAAAAGTTCAAAAGATTGACGAGTGACTCTGGAGACCTGAAAGCTGTGTGTGAGAGCCGCGCAGATCAGCTCAGTCAGATCAAGCAACTGAAAGATGTAAGTTCTGCAAACGAGAGGATTGCATGAAATATTCTGCATGCATGCATACTTGTGATTGGACAAAACAGATGAAAAGGAGCGTCATCTCAAATTAAATGTCCATTCTTGTCTCGTCACGTTTTCGTAGACTAACATGAAAAGTAATTTGTAATAGTTATCATTTTTTTCCAGGGGTTTCGTTATCGTCATAGTTTTAGTCCGGAAAAATAGGTAGTTGACTAAAATGTTTCGTCATAGTTTTGTTGACGAAATTAACACTGGCCTATTGGTGTTGAGCCCTGAACCATATCTGTAGGCCCTTTCACAAGCTGTCAATAGAAAACGACAGAGGGATTCTAAAATTGAATGGGCCAGGAAGACTTGAGAATAATGGGGCATTTTACTAAAGACAAGTGTAATCCAATTGTGTTACATTAGACACGGCTTGCTAAAGAATGACGATTCAAGTCGCCTATTCAACAGATGCCCTAAGTCGCCTAAGCATGCAGCCTTCTGATTGCATAAGGGAGAAAGGGCGAGTGAGTAAGCTGGTATGAAAGAAGAAGAAAGGGAATATATCTTTGGTATCTTTCCTTTTTCTCTCTTCCTAATGTCCCAATGATCTATAATTACTTTGCAGTGGGTTAGACTAGTAATGAGTGAGGCTTGTTAAGAACAGAACTAAAACTAAGCAGCCCTTCTGTCAGCTGTACAGTGTGTCAGTGTGCCTCCCTTTAATTTCACACAAGCCTCCCATACATTGTGTGTATAGGATAATGAATGGGCGCGTGAGCCTCCAGACACTGCAGAGCTCTCCATTGAGCTTATAACCCCATTACCCTCTTGTCTTATGTGCTATCTATGTCCATCTTCAGAGACCCTGAGGGCTAGATCCTCCTGGGAGACAGACCTGGGTTCAAATACTATTCACAGTCATTTAAAATGCTTAAGCTGTGCTTGGTTGAGCTTGCCTGTTGCAATGGGACCAATAGAAACGTCTCAAAAGTGCATATCACGCCCACCGGGCACTCCAGGCAGGTTAATGCAAACACTCATAGTATCTGAAATATTTCAAATTGTGTTTGAACCCAGGTCTGCTGGGAGTGTAGTAGTTATTCTTAGGATGTTTCTGTCTTGTCCAGATGCGCCCCGAGTGGAGTAGTATAAATGCCTGCCCCTCGAGCACTCATAAGCTAAATCACACACCCCATTCAGTCAGACTTTCAATGCCATCTGTCATATGTTCAAACTCATGGGTCTCCGTGTGTAAGGCTTCTGACTGAAACCTGTGTTTACTGTAGTAAGACTGCATACCTGATTAGATGCAGTAGAACAAGTTTTCCTGTTACTAGTTTGTTTACATGACCATGTGCATAAACAGTGAAACTACTGGAATTATTTACTGTGCGGGAGAACAGGTGAATAATCCATATTCATGCCATGCATATCTTAAAACTTGTTTTAAAGTCTTTGTTCCCACCTTTCTGTGGTAGGCAAAGGTTATTTCCTAGATACAGTAGCTGCAGAATATTGATTGCGGGAGTGCCTAGCATCTGTGTTGAATCACAAGTGGGAATGAGTGTGACTGTAATAGTGATTCCTCACGAAACCAGAACAAAAAAAAGACCTGGATTCTAGGGATTTTCGCAGTGTAATCCATAGAATGGTCCTTTGGAGGAAGTATTGTTGACGTATAGGCTATTTGATATTTGTATCTTATGGCATAATTGACAAAATAATTTGGCATATTTATTACATTTTGGCCTTACCCAGGTCTCCTTTGACTCGTACGATCACATATTTGTGATCATTGTTGAGTGGTTGCTGCAGCGTACCATTGCACATTTTTGATTGGAACAGTAGCAACAGAACATATGATGCAACAAATGTGTCTAAACACCTTTTTTGTCTGAAAAGCATCTAAACAAAGTTTTGTTCTGATGGGAAATAAAGGTCTTCACAACTTTATTCCTCAAATTCATATTTTATTGTAAAAGATAAATCCACAGCCAAAGTAATTCATTAAACCTAAATAACAGGTTGCTCTGACAAAAAACTAAATATAAGTTAGCGAACCTAACAGTTAGACTTGTTAATAATGTACCACAACTTTGGTGAGCACAAGGGAGAAATGTAATATTGTTTAGAAAAGAGATGCGGGTCAGCTAAGTTAACAGCAGCTAAATTCTTTGATGGCAGCCATGTTTGTTTATCTTTGACAAGCAAAAACTCCCTAATCCCAGAATGCCAATCACTATAAGATGCAAATAAATAAAGTCAGATGGCTACGCCCATTGCCTGAAAAACTCGGCAACTGGGCCTCTTTCTAGATTGTGGACTTTCCGACCTGAAGATCACTGACGTCATTTTTTTATTTTAATTTTATTTTACTAGGCAAGTCAGTTAACTTCTTAGGGAGTGGCAGCTGAGGTGTCGGTTTTGGAGAGTCTGGCGTGCCCAAAGTAAAAGGCCTGCCACTCAGGCCCAGAAACTAGGATATGCACATAATTAGTACTATTGCATAGGAAACACTCTGAAGTTTCTAAGAGTGTTAAAATATTGTCTGTGAGTATAAAATAACTGATATAGCAGGCGAAAACCCAAGCAATTTCTGTCCTGGAAAAAGTGTTTTTGACACATTTTGAACCCCTCCCTATTGAAAACAGAAATATATGGGAGTAAGATTGCAGTACCTATTGCTTCCATTGGATGTCAACAGTCTCTAGACAGTGTTTGGTGATGTTAGGTTGCTCTGGATGGTAATAGAAGAAGAATTTCAAACTAGTCACAGGATGGAAACAGAAGAGGCGCGTTCACGGGCTCGCGAGCGCAGTGGTTTTTTCTATTCCTATCGTCCAGTTTATAATCCGGTTTAAATATTATAGTAAATATACATAAGTGTTCCTAAGGATACATTATCAATGATGTTTGATTGTTCTTGGACAAGTGTATAGGTATAGGTTGAACGTGTTCTCTTCACGGTTCAATGGGCGAGTGGCAGCTGTATTTTATGAACATAACGCGCCAACCAAACAGAGATTTATGGATATAATAAATGACTTTTTCTAACAAAAGAACCATTGGATGTCTCCGTTGGACACTTGGGAAGCCCTCAGCAGAAGTTTATCAAAAGGCAAGGGATGTTATATTAGCGATTTTATGCATTTTATGAGACCCGCTTTGGTTATGGATTTATGCTAATGCACAAACAATCAAATGTTGTGCTTTCGCCGTAAAGCCTTTTTGAAATCTGACAATGCTGTGATATTGCCAAGAATCAGAGCTTTTGATGACTATGCAACACTTGTATATTGCTGAATGTTTAATAATTCAACTTTTGGATTTTGAATTTGGCGCCTTACATTTCACCGTGTAGTGTCTGTGAACTGCTCCCTAAGTAGTTAAGATTTTGATTTTGTATTTTTCAGAGTTCCCAGTTGTCTTGAAAGCAACATAAATCAGTCGAGTGAACTATCCCTTCACCTAGTTTTGTTATATCTTTGGTCTGAAAGACGCTTACGTGACTGATTCCAGAATGATTAGTATGATGTCTTGGCAATATCACTGCGTTGTCAGATTTCAAAAAGGCTTTACGGCGAAAGCACCACATTTGATTGTTTGAGGCTAGTAAGTCACATATTTTCCACATTAGCATAAATTCATATCCAGCTCGGTTCTCAAAATGTCCATATCACAGCTAATATAAATCGCTTACCTTTCAAATAACTTCTTCTGAGGGCTTCCCAAGTGTCCAAACAAGAGAATCCATGGTTCTTTTGTTAGAAAAAGTAATTCATTATATCCATAAATCTCTGTTTGGTTGGCACGTTATGTTCAGCTACTCCACCAAGCATTGTCAGTCTACTCGCCCGTTGTACAGTGAAGAAAACGCGTTCAAGTTATACCTCATCTTTTCACAAACAAATCAAATATCATTAATAATGCATCCTTATGTATTCTTTTATGAATAATAGCGATCATATTTTACATGGATGGTAACTGAAACGTTATAAAAGGAAAAGAAAGCTGGGCGCGTTCACGTTCTCGTGAACGTGCACGGTTGTTTAAAATTTTCCCTTCCTGTAGTCTTTCTTCTTCTATAAGGATCTCCACAGGGCTATTTCCTCCAGACACTTTCCAGAGACTGTTGACATCCAGTGGAAGCCATAGGTACTGCAACCTGTGTCCTATTCCCCATTGACTTCTATTACCAGGCCTTCAAAGTGAGTGGAGGGCAAAAGAAAAAGGATTTCCGGACAGAAATGTCTCAGGTTTTTTCCTGCTATATCTGTTCTGTTATACCCACATACTATATCTTAATGGTTTTAGACACTTCAGAGTGTTTCCTATCCAATAGTACTAATTATGTGAATATCCTAGTTTCTGGCCCTGAGTGGCGGGCATTTAACTTTGGGCACGTCAGACAGGCGAAAATTCGGAAAATGGGACCCTAGCTATAACAGGTTAAAGATCACAAAGTCAGCTAATTTCTACTCCATTCATTTGCAAATCCATTTGATTCATGTACTGGCTTCTCTGGCTGGCATGTATTTATTTTAACCTGCCCTTCCCTTATCGTTACTGAAATAATATTATTTCAGTAGTCCTCTATTATGATAAAATAATATAGCTCATTAGTACACCCTTGTGGTTGAATATATATATATCTCTTTTGTAGGTCCTAGGCTACAACGACGAATAATGTTGAACTAACAAATACCATCAAATACCATCAATTTAAAATAATGAACACCTTGTGTAACAGCTGTGAAAACTGACCTGGCAATTTTTTTTTGTTTATATATAAACGTATATATATTTTTTTTGTATAGTTGTAATTCATTTATTTTCATTTTTTTTATTTTTTTGTACACTCACATGGCAGTCATAGACTAAAATACTGAGTTCTGGTGTGTGGAATATAGTGGAGGTGGGTGCTGTGTGGGTGGGAGGTTCTGCCTGTCACTTGTTCTTAACAGACAGCACGTCTCGGAAGGGGGACTTGAAGAGGGAGACTGCAAAGTCCAGGCACTGCTGCTCTCTTTGTTCTGAGTGTTTGCAGTGCTAGTGCTTTTAGTTCATCACTGTATCTCACATATTATGTGTCCAGTATGACGGAGCAAGAAAACTTTCTTAACAGATAATGACAACAACAGTCGCTGTAGATGATGTAATGAAAAGTTGGAGGATGGTTGGTAATGGGGTACATCAGGTGAATCCACGTCTGGGTGTTAGGCAGAACCCCTAGGTCCTGGAGAACAGGAGCAGAGTTAAAGGGAACTGTGTAGGAGACAGATGTAAATAAGCAAACACACAGGTTCCATTTTACTGTGATACATTTTGATGGATTAGTGCAGTGTTCTAAATGGGAGATATGTACTTTTCAACAGTTTTGCAAGGTATAATCTGCCTCAAACTGGTCCCCCTCTGACTCGGAGCACAGAGAAAGACTGATCCGAACTCACTAGCTCTGGTGGATGGGATACCTCCTGGGGGGGCTCAGACAGTAGATTGTCCTAAAGTCATTTGGAGGTAAATTGAAGAGGTACATTTTTACAAGCTCAGCATAACTACCATTTCTTTCTTTCTCGAATGGCAACCAAAGCTTAACATACTTTGTTTATTGTGCTTCACCGACGTGTAGGATGTTGGGGCTTTCAGTGGTCGATCTTCCAACTACTCCAACTGGAGGAGGTTCCAAGCACCTTTTTTTAATAGGTTACCGAAGGGAATTTAGAGTTAAGCAGTTCCTTTACTGACCTTAATGGGTATTGCCTCCACCCACTAGGTAAAGTGATCGGTCGCCATCAGACACCAGCTGTTGCCATTCTTGGATTTCGTTAAGGGTCCACCCCTAACATTTTAAGTGTTAAAGACGATTACTTTATTACCCGTATCTGTGTCATACATTATGCAGATTTTCATATTTGTAAGGATACTGACACGCTCACATTCTATAGTATCGAACTCTGCTGTGGTCAAATAAAGCAACCATTACAAAACAGTGCAACATTTTAATTGTGACACTTATCGATCAAGCGCCATCGTGAAACAACTTTGATGCGTTTCAGCTCCGGCGCCACAGTCTTTCACCTCTCAAACCTCTGGCAGGCTAGACAGGGTAATGACCTTTAAGCACAAAGTGACAAATTGTGTGCTCTCTGATATGACATTCATTGAAATCATAATACTTTCAGATATAATAGAATGTGATTGATAAACAAAAGGTTATTTCACTTGCCCAGCTGTCTACCTCCTTGACAATTCCCCATGAGAAGAAGCGTAGGTAGATTTTGGCATTCATGCACTTTACTTCGAAATGGCCAGCATGCATCTCGGTCAGCACGGCCTCCTTCTCCACCTTAGTAAAATCACCCTCCTGTGTGGCTGGCCATCCTTTCCCCATAGATACATGTGATTGCCTAACAAGTTGGAAGAGAAGAGTTGTTGAAATACTTAAGTCTTAATGAATTTGCACTGCTGTCTTTCTCTCTCTGTTTCTCTCTCTCTCCATTTTTCTCGGTCTTTCACTTTTTGGCAGGGGGACACCATTTGGCATGAGGCCCATAATAAAAGTAACAGAGATTCCACTCTGGGACTTTGATATGCCAGTAGAGTATATTATATTCAACAATAAATTGAAAACATTTACCAAATCAAAAATGTTATTTTCAATATCCATGTTTATATGTTTTTATATTCATATACAGTACCAGTCAAAAGTTTGGGGAACACCTACTCATTCAAGGGTCTTTCTTTATTTGTACTATATTCTACATTGTAGAATAATCGTGGAGACATCAAAACTATGAAATAACACATATGGAATCAAGTAGTTACCAAAAAGTGTTAAACAAATTAAAATATATTCTATATTTGAGATTCTTCAAAGTAGCCACCCTTTGCCCTGATGACAGATTTGCACACTCTTGACATTCTCTCAACCAGCTTCACCTGGAATGCTTGTTCCAACAGTCTTGGAGTTCCCACATATGCTGAGCACTTGTTGGCTGCTTTTCCTTCACTCATCCCAAACTATCTCAATTGGGATGAGGTCGGGTGATTGTGGATGCCAGGTCATCTGATGTAGCACTCCAACACTCTCCTTCTTGGTAAAATAGCTCTTACACAGCCTGGAGGTGTGTTGGGTCATTGTCCTGTTGAAAAACAAATGATAGTCCCACTAAGCGCAAACTAGATTGTATGGTGTATCGCTGCGGAATGCTTTGGTAGCCTTGCTGGTTAACTACTTAGGGAGTAGCAGTGCGCTAGCGGGCCGCTCCCGACACTACACGGTGAAATGTAAGGCGCCAAATTCAAAATCCAAAAGTTGAATTATTAAACATTAATCAATATACAAGTGTTGCATAGTCATCAAAAGCTCTGATTCTTGGTAATATCACAGCGTTGTCAGATTTCAAAAAGGCTTTATGGCGAAAGCACAACATTTGATTGTTTGAGGATAGCACCTCTCCTATTTTCCACATTACCATAAATTCATATCCAGCGCGGGTCACACAAAACCCATATAAGAACTAAAATAAATCACTTACCTTTGGAAGAACTTCTGCTGAAGGCTTCCCAAGTGTCCAACGAAGACATCCAATGGTTCTTTTGTTAGAAAAAGTAATTTATTATATCCATAAATCTCAGTTTGGTTGGCGCGTTATCAGAAAATCCACCGTCGAGTCGCCCATTGAACCGTGAAGAGAACACGTTCAAATTATACCTATACACTTTCTCCAAACAAATCAAACATAATTTTTAATGTATCCTTAGTTATCCTTTTATGTATATTTACTATAATATTTAAACCGGACGATAACCTGAACGATAGGAAAGGAAAATAAAGTGGGGCATGCTCACAATCTCGCGCCCGTGAAACGTTGTTGACAAATGTGGTCCCCTGACTTTTTCCTCTTCCTATCTGTTCTGCTTAGTGCTAGAGCCTCCAGACACTGTATACAGACTGTTGACATCTAGTGGAAGCCATAGGTACTGCAGTCTCAGTCCTAGTTAACATAGAAATCAATAGACAGCCTGGAGAAAAAGGTCATGTACAAAGAAAATGCAAATCCGAATGTATTTTTCTCGGGTTTTCGCCTGCTATATCAGTTGTGTTACATACATACATTATTTTAACACTTTTAGAAACCTCAGAGTGTTTCCTATCCAATAGTACTATTTATGTGCATATCCTATTTTCTGGGCCTGAGTGGCAGGCATTTTACTTTGGGCACGCCAGGCTCTCCAAAACCGTCACCTCTGCTGCCGCTCCCTAAGAAGGTAAGTGTGCCTTGAATTCTAAATACATCCCAGACAGTGTCACCAGCAAAGCATCCCCACACCATCACACCACCTCCTCCATGCTTCACGGTGGAAACCAAACATGCGGAGATCATCCGTTCACCTACTCTGCGCCCTACAAAGACATGGCTGTTGGAACCAGAAATCTCAAATTTGGACTCATCAGACCACAGGACAGATTTCCACCGGTCTAATGTCCACTGCTCGTGTTTCTTGGCCCAAGCAAGTCTCCTCTTCTCATTGGTGACCTTTAGTAGTGGTTTCTTTGCAGCAATTTGACCATGAAGGCCTGATTCACGCAGTCCCCTCTGAACGGTTGATATTGAGATGTCTGTTACTTGAACTTGAATTTATTTGGGCTGCAATTCTATGGATTACAAAAAGCCAGCCTAAAGATGAGTTTCAACCATTTTTGTTTTCAATTGTCTTCATCAATCAGTGCAGAAATGTTTTAAGCATTTGTGCTGGAGCATGCTCTACCCTGTTCCATTCTCTACCTCCAGACCCCAGTCCCCTCCCTGTCATTGTGGTTTGGGAGACCCCAAAGGAGGCAGGCTCATTCAGAGGTTAATTCTGAGCGCTTCCTGAGTGGCTTTGATCTAATTAATTCTATAACGAGCCACTCTAATCATGGCGGATGATTATGCAACTCTATGAAGGACACCCCTAGTCACTCATCCTCAACTGTTAAGGACTAGATGAGCACGGGAACCTGTTGAGGGGTATCAGAGGCTATTCAACGTTATGACCTATGTCTAGGTCTGTATATTTTTTCTGTGACAAAAATGTTATCACGAAGCAGACCAAACTCTCGGGTCCTTTAAAATCCTGCTGTATGTAAAGTATTGTGAGTTATAGCTTGGAAAATAAATACATGTGACTCTGGATGACAACATAATGATGTTTGTTTCCAACATTGGGTTTGTTTTCCTAAGTAATCTGTTTTGTGTTGTTTCCTTACTAACAAGTATCGCAATACTGGCATTGTACGGGCCCTACCTCCTTTCATCGCTCCCTTTACTATCCCCCCTCAGCGACTGACTTAATCAAAGTCCTCTATCACTGCTATTTTTGACATGAGTGTGTTCCCCTGAAAGAAAATAACCACATTTTTTAATGGTGTCAATGTTCAGAATTCATTGCTGTCTATAACCACATTTCCATCCACAGTTTTTATGTGAGTAAAGTCATCCCTTATAAAAAATATACACAACAACTGTAATGGAAACAGGAAGTTTTGGTAAAATGTTATAAATACCAACAGGTAATTTGTTTGTTCGACATGTTGGGATCTTTTTTTAATTTTGTATTAATTATGCTAGAAATGGCGGTGGAAACACCTTTATGCGCAAATAATGATATAACTATCATATTGAAGTAAGCTTACGCGAGGACATGTTGTGTGGTCCTCCCACTGCGACTCGGGAAACCATGCAGTTTTAATTAGGCTACAGATAAGTTCTTATTTTATCTTATTTAACTTCACAGGGTGGTTAAAGTGCATGGTATGAGATTGATGCAGCTTTCCAATATATGTTGAGGGTCTTATTCTGGTGACGTGATGATCAAAGCTTGACTGCCGTTTTGACAACAACAAAAAATAACATTAACGCTCTTATCCATAATCTCATCATGTAGACTAGCCTATCCGCAGAGACTTCCCGCACTGTATCTGCCAGCTGTTGGCTAGAGCATACGTGCCAATTTGCTATTTAACGTAACAGTTTTTAAAAACTATCAGTATAGTTGAAAATGCGATGGAAACACATTGAACATTAGATTTTTATTCGGTAAATAAAAAAATTACATTTTGTGTGCACTACGTATTCACACAGTGATTTTTGTCTGCAACAAGTAAGTTTGGTGGAAATATACCATTGGTGGGAAAATATTCTTAATGGAAATGTTTGAATATTTGCATGAAAATCTGTCGCCGATTGGATGGAAATCTAGCTAATGTGTTAAAGATACCACATCCCAGCCATAATCCCTATATAGGGCGATTCCACACCATAGGGAGCAAAGAATATTTTTGGGGTCTCCGATTGTTCTTGTAATTTTCAAACAAAAACTTAATTGAGAGGAAGGGTGTTTGACATGCTTTTTACATTTGTATCACAATTTTTTTTGTTTTAAGTCACGACAAAAGTGGCCATTTTAGGCCCTTCTATTTTATAATTCATGAACGGTACATGATACCAACTGGCACACCTGATTCAACTTATCAAGCAACTGAGTCCGATTATATGCAAACAATAATGTGATTATTGTGGGTTGATGATATTACTAGGTTAACTAGCTTGTCCTGCGTTGCATATAATCAATGCGGTGCCTGTTAATTTATCATCGAATCACAACCCACTTCGCCAAATGGGGGGTGATTTAACAAAAGCGCATTCGCGAAAAAAAGCACAATCGTTGCACGACTGTACCTTACCATAAACATCAATGCCTTTCTTAAAATCAACACACAGAATTATATTTTTTTAAACCTGCGTATTTAGTTAAAAGAAATTCATGTTAGCAGGCAATATTAACTAGGGAAATTGTGTCACTTCTCTTGTGTTCATTGCATGCAGAGTCAGAGTATATGTAACAATTTGGGCCGCCTGGCTCGTTGCAAACTAATTTTCCATAATTTTCCATAATTATGACATAACATTGAAGGTTGTGCAATGTAACAGCAATATTTAGACTTAGGGTTGCCACCCGTTCGATAAAATACGGAACAGTTTTGTACTTCACTGAAAGAATAAACGTTTTGTTTTCTAAATGATAGTTTCCGGATTTGACCATATTAATGTCCTATGGCTCGTATTTCTGTGTTTATTATATTATAATTAAGTATATGATTTGATATTTGATAGAGCAGTCTGACTGAGCGATGGTAGCCAGCAGCAGGCTTGTAAGCATTCATTCAAACAGCACTTTACTGCGTTTGCCAGCAGCTCTTAGCAATGCTGTTTATGACTTCAAGCTTATCAACTCCTGTGATTAGGCTGGCAATACTAAAGTGCCTATTAGAACATCCAATAGTCAAAAGTATATGAAATACAAATGGAATAGAGAGAAATAGTCGACGCGTCATAATTCCTATAATAACTACAACCTAAAACTTCTTAACTGGGAATATTGAAGATCTGGGAATATTGAACCACCAGCTTTCATATGTTCTGAGCAAGGAACTTAAATGTTAGCTTTTGGCACATATTGCACTTTTACTTTCGTCTCCAAAACTGTGATTTGCATTATTTATTTGAGACTAAATAAATAAAATCTATGTATTAAGTTAAAATAAGTGTTCATTCTGTATTGTTGTAATTGTCATTATTACATATATAAAAATCGGACGATTGAATCGGTATCGGCTTTTTTTGGTCCTCCAATAATCGGTATTGGTATCAACGTTGAAAAATCTAAATTGGTCGACCTCTAGTATATACTGCTATAATCAGTTTGATATCGAATTATTAGGGTGCATGTAAACATACTCATTGACTAATTTAATCACGTGTGCTAGTTTAGGGTTAAACAAAACTGTGAAACGTTTGGGGGGTCCGTAGGAGAGTGTTGGGAAACCCTGTGTTAGAGTACACTAAGTAGTATAATGACACCAAGATGTTGTCTGTTTCCTGTACAGTTCACTGATCATAAAGTCTTAGAGGAGGCATGTATAGGTCTGAAAATGTCCTAAATTGCCAATTTCATCATGATTTCTCAAAAATGGTTTGTGGTACAAATGTAAAAAGCATGTCAAACAAACAATCTGTCAGAACAATCTGAGATGGCCAAATTATTTTCTGCTCCCGCTGGCATGGAATCACCCTATAAGCTGTAGTAGTACAATACCATTGTTTGTGAAAGTGTTTAACATGCTTGTTTAGAATTGCAATTATTTTTATTTTTTTATGAAATCTTTATTTATCTAGGCAAGTCAGTTAACTACTTAGGGAGCAGTGGGGTGCTAGCTACCCCACTCCCGACACTACCCGGTGAAATGCAAGGCGCCAAATTCAAAATCCAAAAGTTGTATATTGATGAATGTTTAATAATTCAAGTGTTGCATAGTCATCAAAAGCTCTGCTTCTTGGCAATATCACAGCATTGTCAGATTTCAAAAAGGCTTTACGGCGAAAGCCCCACATTTTGATTGGTTGAGGGTAGCACCTCCAATATTTTACCATTAGCATAAATTCATAAACCATTGCGGTTCACACAAAACACATTTCACAGCGAAAAACAAATCCCTTACCTTTTGAAGAACTTCTGCTGAGGGCTTCCCAAGTGTCCAACGAAGACATCCAGTGGTTCTTTTGTTAGAAAAAGTAATTTATTATATCCATAAATCTCTGTTTGGTTGGCGCATTATGTTCATAAAATACAGCGTCCACTCGCCCATTGAACCGTGAAGAGAACTCGTTCAACCTATACCTATACACTTGTCCAAGAACAATCAAACATCATTGATAATGTATCCATAGGAACACTTTTATGTATATTTACTATACTATTTCAACCGGACTATAAACTGGACGATAGGAAAGGAAAAAACCACAGCGCTACATGAGCCGTGAACGCGCTTCCTCTTCTGTTTACATCTGATGACCACTTCGAAATTCTTCTTCTATTACCATCCAGAGCAACTAAACATCATCAAACACTGTCTAGAGACTGTTGACATCCAGTGGAAGCAATAGGTACTGCAATATACTCCCATATATGTCTGTTTTCAATAGGGAGGGGTTCAAAATGAGGCAATGTGTCAAAAACACTTTTTCCAGGACAGAGATTCCTCTGGTTTTCGCCTGTTATATCAGTTCTGTTATACTCACAGACAATATTTTAACACTCTTAGAAACTTCAGATTGTTTCCTATCCAATAGTACTAATTATGTGCATATCCTATTTTCTGGGCCTGAGTGGGAGGCATTTTACTTTGGGCACGCCAGACTCTCCAAAACCGTCACCTCGGGAGCCGCTCCCCTAAGAAGTTAAGAACAAATTCTTATTTACAATGAGGGCCGACGCTGGGCCAATTGTGCGCCGCCCTATGGGACTCCAAATCACGGCCGGTTGTGATACAGCCTGGAATGGAACCAGGGTGTCTGTAGTGCATCTGTAGAAGTTTGTGAGTGATCTTGTCACCAAAATCACTCACAAACTTCTACAGATGCACAAACGAGAGCATCCTGTCGGGCTGTATCACCGCCTGGTACGGCAACTGCTCCGCCCACAACCGTAAGGCTCTCCAGAGGGTAGTGAGGACTGCACAATGCATCACCGGGGGTAAACTACCTGCCCTTCAGGACACCTACACCACCCGATGTCACAGGAAGGCCAAAAAAGATCATCAAGGACAACAACCACCTGAGCCACTGCCTGTTCACCCCGCTATTATCCAGAAGGCGAGGTCAGTACAGGTGCATCAAAGCTGGGACCGAGAGACTGAAAAACAGCTTCTACCTCAAGGCCATCAGACTGTTAAACAGCCATCACTAACATTGAGTGGCTGCTGCCAACATACTGACTCAAATCTCTAGCCACTTTAAACATAGGAATTGCATGTAACAATGTATCACTAGCCACTTTAAACAATTTTGTATATAATGTTTACGTATCCGACATACTCTTATCAAATGTATACACTGTACTCTAAACCATCTACTGAATCTTGCCTATGCCGTTCGGCCATCGACCCAAATCTCTAGCCACTTTAATAATTATAATTAGATGAAATAATGTATCACTAGCCACTTTAAACAATGCCATTCATATAATGTTTACATATCCTACATTACTCATCTCATATATATGTGTATATACTGTACTCCATACCATCTACTGCATCTTGCCTATGCCGGTCAGTTATCGATCATCCATATATTTATATGTACATACTCGTATTCATTCCTTTACTCTTGTGTGTATAAGGTAGTTGTTGTGAATTTGTTAGATTACTTGTTAGATACTACTGCATGGTTGGAACTAGTAGCACAAGCATTTCGCTACACTTGCATTAACATCTGCTAACCATGTGTATGTGACAAATAAAATTTGATTTGATTTGATGCCTCTAGCACTGAGATTCAGTGCCTTAGATGGCTGCACCACTCGGGAGCCCATTATCAACAAAAGATTGCATGATAATCCGCTTTATAGCTTAAAACATTTCTTCAATTGCTTTCAGCAGATACAATCACAAAATGTGGTTGAGATGCATTTTGGGATGTATAAATTCATATTAAAATGGTTGTTGGAATTAACAGACACTTTAAGGACATTTTCTAAGCAGATAATCCTACGAAAACAAGGCTGTCATTGTAAATAAAAATTTGTTATTAACTGACTTGCATCGTTCAATAAAAAATAAAGTATGAGGCACCCAGGATTGTCATGATGTGATGTGAAGCTCTTTGGCTGCGCTTACACAGGCAACCCAATTATGATCTTTTCCCACTAATTGGTCTTTTGACCAATCCTGTCAGATCTTCTTCAGAGCTTATCTTAAATTCAGCCATATTGGATCTAAGTGTTGGAGCAATATCACAGTGGTTCAAAGAATCCCTGTGAAGAACTGTAATTTTTGGAGGTCATGGTTGTTTGGAGAAGCATTCTAATCCTTTGTAGTTGGAAGTGGAATCTATTGCTCATCTGCTCGCCATCATGAATGGAAAATGAAGTGCGTTGATTTGAAAAGAGGATCCATTGCTTTTACAACACGATTGGTTATTACTGACTAGTTTCTGAGGCAGAATTTTATTGTGGAGAGAATTGTTAACGTCTCAAACCTCCCCCCAGTAGAGCTTTTGAGAAGCTCTTCAGACGTGAGATTATCGAGCCAGTGTGAAGTGAAAGGAGGGGAGGTGACAGACAGCCACTAAAGAGAAGAGAGGAAATGGATATTACATTGTGTGCTGAAGGTCACTCTCTCCATTTTCAATTGGGATCAGGTGATCTTGTCTGAACTGTACAGTGTTTGCTTGAACATATATTGAAAAATATAAATGGGGAAAGAATTATGGAGGGCTAGAGGTATGGGGCGAGGAGTGGGGGACTCAATGATTGGGGAGTCGTGCTGGGATTTGAGACTCGTCAAGCCTGTGCTCTTTTATAGCCGGAAAGTGCAAAAATAACTTCACTCATGGTTTTATTGCATTTATCTCACCTCTCCCTGACACATGGACATAAATAACTCCTCAGATCTTCACGTTTTCACCCAGTGATTTTACGAGCTTATTCCCATTTGAAGAGATTTATCGGGAAGAAAGGTCAATTCACATAAGATGTGCATAAACTTTTCAATTTTCATTAGCAACAGGAATGTCACGAGACGAGAGGGTTCGTGTGACGCTCTTGCTTTGCAAATGTCACAGTAGCCACTAGCCAGTAGGCTAAGCATGCAAACTATTCAACTAGTTACGTTATGCAAGCAACCTTTCATGCATCTACCATATTACATTCTTGATTAATGCAACAAAACCATATTACACTCTTGAATCGCTAACGTTCGCTAACATTTACTGCATCAAGTAACTTCAGCACAGCAAAAATTAACGCTTACCCCTCTCATGCAAATATAAAAGTCCAGTGACTGTATCATACAGTGTCATTCATATTATATTTACAGAGATAGGTAGCAAGCTAAACAAAATGTCTGCATCCTCCTCACATACTAATTTACTAACTAAGTTAGCTATTGCATTGAAAAAAAGTCAAACAGCATTTGTAATCAATACTCAGATACCCTAAAATGAATATACACTATAATATTTCAGACGGAATATAACCTGCTGAATAGAAGAGAAAAAGAACTGAGCGCGCATTCCCTGTTACGCGCAAAATCCAAAACAGGAGACTTGACGTGAACTCAGGAACAAGTGGTCTTACTCCCTTGATTTTCATTATTGAAGATTCCAACCTTTTTCTAAAGATTGTTGACATCTAGTGGAAGCCATAGGAACTGCAATCTGGGAGCTAAAATACCCTGCTTTGAATAGCATGCCAATTGAAAACAGTGTGACATGACTGATTCAGACATCCCGGATGGATTTTGCTCTGGTTTTTGCCTGCCATATCAGTTCTGTTATACTCAGACATTATCAGTTTTAGAAACTTCAGAGTGTTTTCTATCCAACGCTACTAATTATATGCATATCCTAGCTTCTGGGCCTGAGTAACAGGCAGTTTACTTTGGGCACGTTTTTCATCCGAACTTCAAAATACTGCCCCTAGCCCTAAGAAGTTAACTCTCGTCAATTTCAAAAGAGCCTTAGAGAAGAGAGGAAGGAACTCAGTGATAGGGAGAAGACTATTATCAAGAAAGATGGAGAAAAACAAGGGGGCAGAAATGAGGGATTGAGGGATCGGCAACAGATTTGACAAACAAATACAGAGAAGAGAAATGCAATGAGGAGCGGAAAAGAAAGCAGGAAGTGCAGTCTGAGTGACATATGAGGCAGGAGGAGGGAGGCTCATGTGGTGACCATGTGTTCCCAGCTGATCAGTGGGTCGGTCTTTGGTGAGCAGAACCATGCCGTCAATTCCCTTCCACACAAATCTCAGTTTACACGCTCTACGTCCGAGCCAGGGCACGCCACGCCATGGAAACAGAGCAAAGGGCTTCAGCGGAGAGCAGCATAGGGGGCTGGACTGGGGGTCATGATGACCTCATGATGACCTCTGGCTTACTTTTGGCGCTCAAAATGTCTTGGTCAAGTTACAAGGGGTGACTCTGTGGGAGGTCACGGTACAGTAGACTTTTCTAGATGACCTCTGTGACGGGTTGTGTCATGAAGCTTTAGATAGCTACTCTGTGTGGAAAAGATCAAAGAAAAAAGTTACATTTTAGCTTAATGTATCCTCTGATTTTACATTTTAGTCATTTAGCAGACGCTCTTATCCAGAGTGACTTTAGTGCATTTGTGCTTACTTATATTCTGCTGAATTATATAATGATCTTTTGCATCATCAGTGTGCTCAGTTCAAGGTTGCCTGTCAAGTGCTCTTGAACCACTGCCTTTCTCTCTCTCTCTCGATACTTTCATGCTTGACAACACTGTTGTGAAAATCCAGAACTTTCATGCTTGCTTTAAGAATTTACCACTCTGACGACAGCAAAAGTAGAATCTTTAATTCCCTGTGCTGTCTGCAAAGTAGGCCATCGGCCAAGAAAACGGAAGGGATGGGCAAAGAAAGAACGAGGGAGAGGAGGAGGTAGAGAGAAAGAGAGAGGGTGTAAAAAAGATAGAGGGAATAGAATATCTATTTTTATTCGTCTGCCAGTGTAGCCCCGTCTCTAATTAACTGCCAAATAACTTTTGATAAGATGTAGGATGGAACTGAGGTTCAGGGCTCACATTTATCTCATTGAGGAGAAGTCAAAACTTTCCTACTTTAGCCCTGTTCTCTCTCTCTGGGGGTCTCTGGAGCCCCACGCGGCAAGGGGCCTGGGGGGGGGCCCTGGTTCTCCTTAGGGCAAACAAGCCAAGGTCATTGTCTGTTCCTCACCACCATCGCAGCCTTCAGATATGGGTCATCATTCTAATTAGCTCAAGCTAGATAACAATCTCTGTTGGCCTCCAAAATTAGTTGGAATACAAAGTGACACGTTTGGCTTTGTTGTATCCCATCTTTCCAAATCTTTAGGACAGGTACTCTACATGATTACTCTAGGATTTGTTTGGACAACTGTTAACAGGAGGTTTTATTGTCTCATTAGTGCGTTTAAGCCAGAGCTGGCTCATTGTGAACACACTGCAGATGTTCCGGGACGGCTCGAAGTTTATGGCCTGTTGAGTTTTAATAGACAGACTCCCATTCATTAGCCCAGTGTAACTGCATGCAGTTGACTATATGTGTGCACATGGTTGTTATACACAGACAGAACCCTTTGAATTGGCAGTGATCCACAATCACAGATCCTAGCGGGAACTAAACAATGAAAAGACCTTTAAATAGAGAGAGCCCTGGTTAGTAATAGGCTGGATGGCCATGGTGTACACAATGGATGATGGGGTCCCTTCGTTATGGGATTAGGGGAGATGTAGTGAGAAGAGGGGTGACCTTGTTAACCTGTGACACACATATATATACACACACACTGTTTGATTCAATAATAAAAACACACAAATGACCAGAGGGAGTCCGACCAGCAATTTATTTGATTGTTCCGGCCTCAGACTAGCTGCGCTGTGTTAAAAAGAAGACAGCGAGTGACCCATTGTCTCTCTCTCCTCCCTGCTGCAGCGACCACCACAGAACATCAAAGGGTTTACTGCGCTGTCCGAGTTGCTGAAGCTTCAACGTAAAACAGCCATTTCTGACTGAAACGTTTTGTCACCGAAATTTGTTTAGGAAAAACATTCCCTATTCCCTCAACCCTTGCTCTCTTTACGTGACACACGTATTCATTGCATGCTCGTGACCAAAGACCTATTAGCACGGAACTAGTATTACTAGAGAACGTTAGAACGTAATTATTACTCCAGAATGTCCGTTATTCCAGAGAACGATTCGGAACGGGGTTCTTTTTTTCCAAACTGCCCCCTGTAGTTATTATATTTGTTCAATAAATTGACAGTTAAGATGGAAGCCTGGAAGTTTTTATTCTGTTCGTGAAGATACAGTATTTCAACATGTCCAGTTGATAGGGCCACACTGATAACTCAGGCTTGGTTCCCAAGTTTCTAAACCATAGCAAACCATCTTTTGGTATAGTGTCGCCATAACATTTGAATTGAGGAAGTGTGATCATAATCGATAGGATATTTTAGCGATCCGCAGTACGTCCTAAATGCCCCCCAGCCTTCAGGTGTGAACTAAGCAGTGCAATTACACTTGAGATGCCTTTTAAGGCTACGGATGAGAAAGTTAACTTATCATTTCCAAGTGTTTAAGTCAGTTGTATGCTGCTTTGTGATCTATTAACAGCAGGGGTTACATTAAATAGCCTCAAAATGTTTTACTGGTGCATTCGGCAATATTCAATTCATACTCACAAAACATATACACAAAAGCATTCACTGTGAAAGTTGATCAGCTACATGTAGGCCGTTAATATATAACTTAAATGCAGCACTTAGTTCAATTTATCAAATCAATTATTGTTTTCTTGCGTAAACCGTGAGCAACAACTGTCAAACTCAGTAATTTCTCTCAAATTACAGGGATGTCGACTCCTACGGGACTAGTATTATCAGAGGAGTTATTCAGCAAGGTTATTCTGGCTGGAATTGTTACTCTGCTGCCATGTAAAAATTACTGACATGGCCGATTCGGACAGGACAAAAAATGACAGCTGTACATTCCCCAACCTCCCCAGTAAAATTAATCCCGTCCAAATAGGGCACAATAGGGCCTGACCTATAGCATATCATAATCACGTCAATAAATTGGTTATAACAAACTCTGAACACCGTAACACGTGACAGCAAAATGGATGCAGAGGACATGGCAAATAAACTCGAAACGGGGGAATGTTACTTGTTGCTCAGGAGGTAAAGGGAACGTCAGATGTGTGGAATAAATTTGACTAGTTGTGTAAAATACTGGAGATCAAGAAAACAAAGGTAAGGAGCAAGCGCTGTGTGCAGAACAGGTGCTGTATAGATTACAATAAAAAAAATCTGATTGTTTGGAACAATGTAAACAACACTAAATAAATTATAAGCTTACCAGAGAGTCTGTTTTGTCATGCCTTTATTACAGCAAAGACTAAAAACAGTTGCATTCATTCGTGAATCCAATATCTGAAATGGAACGGCTTATTTATTGTTTAAGCTAATTATTCAAGGCTTGCTTTTTTATTTTAAAACTAAAACGCTTGATTGCATTTCAAATCATGAATGACTCTGCTGTGTGATGACATGAACAAATGAATGATTGATATACTAGCCTACTGTATATACAGTAAGTATTGAAATATGGGCCTAAGTAAGTTACGGTATTAAGACTAAACAGGATGCGGTCTTAGGCCTACAGCTCTAAAGGTGGTTATACAAGGCTGTTATACTAAGCCTGCTAATGATAATGACAATTTAAAACAGTGTAAACAACACTAAATCAATACAAAATTGTACCCGCGAGGCTGTTCTAATGAAACACAGTGTAAAGCCTTTATTTCAGCAAAGCAAACATTAAAAACAGCTGAATTTGTGATGTCGTTGCATGAGCCTTGGTGTTCACAGAATCAGTAGGCTATTAAAAAAACAAACAGGCACAGAAGCAGGATCTGTCTTATTTCTGTAGATATATTGATGATTCATAAAGCCTGGCACCTTTAACAGTTAGGCTATTGATTATAGACCTATTTAAGTTGGGGTTTCCTCTCTCTTCACTTTTCTTAGACAATAAGGCAAGGGCAAGTTTTCTCATCTCCTCATTCTGCTGCTGCCTCCGACGCATTGTTCTCAATACCAATGTGCTGGTTAACTTTGCTATTATGGACATAGCAACATGATCTAGGAAAAGGCACGCTGATGTGTTGCTGAACCATGGACAGCGACCACTAACGCGGGAGAAAACAAATTTGTTATGCACCATAGTTCTTATGTAATATAACCATATACAATTTCAGTAGCACATGTCTTAGACTGATGGACTGTGCCATCCCCACGGCCTCCACAATGGATCAGTCCACTCAGTCGCGAATCAGACAGGTGTCTTGTACACATGATATATACAGTTGAAGTCGGAAGTTTACGTACACCTTAGCCAAATACATTTAAACTTAATATTTCACAATTCCTGACATTTAAACCTAGTAAAAATCCCTTGTCTTAGGTCAGTTAGGATCACCACTTTATTTTATGAATGTGAAATATCAGAATAATAGTAGTGAGTGATTTATTTCAGCTTTTATTTCTTTCATCACATTCCCAGTGGGTCAGAAGTTTACATACGCTCAATTAGTATTTGGTAGCATTGCCTTTAAATTGTTTAACTTGGGTCAAACCGTTTGGGTAGCCTTCCACAAGCTTCCCACAATAGGTTGGGTGAATTTTGGCCCATTCCTCCTGACAGAGCTGGTGTAACTGAGTCAGGTTTGTAGGCCTCCTTGCTCGCACAAACTTTTTCAGTTCTGCCCACAAATGATCTATAGGATTGAGGTCAGGGCTTTGTGATGGCCACTCCAATACCTTGACTTTGTTGTCCTTAAGCCATTTTGCCACAACTTTAGAAGTATGCTTGGGGTCATTGTCCATTTGGAAGACCCATTTGCGACCAAGCTTTAACTTCCTGACTGATGTCTTGAGATGATGCTTTAATATATCCACATAATTTCCCTTCCTCATGATGCCTTATATTTTGTGAAGTGCACCAGTCCCTCCTGCAGCAAAGCACCCCCACAACATGATGCTGCCACCCCGTGCTTCACAATTGGGATGGTGTTCTTCGGCTTGCAAGTCCTCCAAACATAACGATGGTCATTATGGCCAAACAGTTTATATTTTTGTTTCATCAGACCAGAGGACGTTTCTCCAAAAAGTAAGATTTTTGTCCCCATGTGCAGTTGCAAACCGTAGTCTAGCTTTTTTATGGCGGTTTTGGAGCAGTGGCTTCTTCCTTGCTGAGCGGCCTTTCAGGTTATGTCGATATAGGACTTGTTTTACTGTGGATATAGATACTTTTGTACCTGTTTCCTCCAGCATCTTCAAAAGGTCATTTGCTCTTGTTCTGGGATTGATTTGCACTTTTCGCACCAAAGTACGTTCATCTCTACGAGACAGAATGCGTCTCCTTCCTGAGCGGTATGACGGCAGTGTGGTCTCATGGTGTTTTTACTTGCGTACTATTGTTTGTACAGATGAACGTGGTACTTTCAGGCGTTTGGAAATTGCTCCCAAGGATGAACCAGACTTGTGGAGGTGTACAATTTTTTTTCTGAGGTCTTGGCTGATTTCTTTTGATTTTCCCATGATGGTAGGCCTTGAAATACATCCACAGGTACACCTCCAATTGACTCAAATTATGTGAATTAGCCTATCAAAAGCTTCTAAAGCCATGACGACATTTTCTGGAATTGTCCAAGCTGTTTAAAGGCACAGTGAACTTAGTGTATGTAAACTTCTGACCCACTGGAATTGTGATACAGTGAATTATAAGTGAAATAATCTGTCTGTAAACAGTTGTTGGAAAAAGGACTTGTCATGCACAAAGTAGATGTCCTAGCCGAGTTGCTAAAACTATAGTTTGTTAACAACAAATTTGTGGAGAGGTTGAAAAACAAGTTTTAATAAACTTCCGACTTCAACTGTGTGTGTGTGTGTGTGTGTGTGTGTGTGTGTGTGTGTGTGTGTGTGTGTGTGTGTGTGTGTGTGTATATATATATATATATATATATATATATCTACTGCTCGACTAAAGAAATCTCGGTCGACCAACAGCCTATCGACCAAACAATCAACCAGTTGACTAAATGGGGTCAGCCCTACCACACACATGGGTCACTGCGTATTATCCCATAAACAGACTGTCAGGTGGCTTTAGACACTTTGTTCACTGTGAGACCTACACTCTGTCTTTCTGTTTCTCTCACTCTCCCTCTCTATTTTTGTGTGACTAATGACAGGGTCCAGTGATCATGTCCTTATATAGCCCTATGCTGTGATCTGGCTTTGTCCGGGGCCACGGCTCTTACACTGGCACCCGTAGGACACAGATGGAGCTCCGGCTCTCTTCACATGCACACACACACACAAGCACACACGTGACACACACACCCTCACCTATAGTGAACCTGATGCCGACGCTAGCCTGCCAGGCCCCTGGCACTCCCTCAGGGGCCAGTTTACTCTGTCTGGCTCTGGAGAGACTCGGGTGCTCCCTGAAATATCAACAGAGACCGACGGAGCTCCTAATGACGGTCCACTAGAGCACGTGTGGGAAACGCTGGCCTCAGATCAGATATGACAGCCAGTTCAAGGATCAACAGTATGTTTTTAATGGCAAAACAAAGGCCTTACGGATTGTTACAGTGAGTGCGGATGTTGCATAAGAGAAAGTATTTTTTTAAAAGAAGGTTGCCATGGTGACAACGTATTTTTAGAGTGTTTAAGATTGAGTGTAAAGGTATGCTTTCTCCCCTGTTGATGTTATCCAGGGATACTGCACCTCAGCCTACTACTGTACAGTACTCTGAAGTCACCAGTTACAGGACTTGACTTCTCGCCAGCATTCTTAATATAGTCTCTCTGCTGCAGAATGAACTCACAACACGCCAGTTCATCAGAGCCCAGTTATCGACATGGGGAGATCTTTCCTTAAATGGTAGACTGCCCCGGGCTCTGTCTCTATTTCCACCACAGCGCAAATGAAATGTCCAGGTTCCTGGGAATGGCATTTTATAGTGGAGAGCCAGAGAGAATGGGAATTTTTGAAAGAGTGACAGTGGATCCAGAGCAGCAGACTGCATGGATATGACCTTCCTATGGGCTGGATGGGGGCGGCTCTGTTTAAACACATAATAGGCCATAGGCCTAATAGATTTATACTGTATATGGGCGATTTCAGCGTCATGGACATTACGTATGCACGCAAAATCCTAACTTTAATGTCTCACAGAATGGATGAACAAAATATTAATGAAACTGTTGATGTTTCCATAGTACCTTTTCAGTGGAGTACATACCCAAAAGAACGGACTTCTCGATTGACCCATCCACAAAAACAATAATTTCCATTATTAGTTTAGATATCCAAAACAATCTTTTTTTCTGTTACACCCTCTGAAATAGACATTCAAATCTTAAAGATTTATTGGTCAAAATCTATCATAACACATTTGTTGTAATTTGAATGTTTTTGTTATGTCAGCAGAATGCATATCAACTCTGCAAAAAAAGAAACGTCCTCTCACTGTCAACTACGTTTATTTACAGCAAACTTCACGTGTAAATATGTGTATGAACATAACAAGATTCAACAACTGAGACATAAACTGAACAAGTTCCACAGACATGTGACGAACAGAAATTGAATATTGTGTCCCTGAACAAAGGGGGGGTCAAAATCAAAAGTAACACTCAGTATCTGGTGTGGCCACCAGTGCATCTCCTCCTCATGGACTGCACCAGATTTGCCAGTTCTTGCTGTGAGATGTTACCCCACTCTTCCACCAAGGCACCTGCAAGTTCCTGGACATTTCTGGGGGGAATGGACCTAGCCCTCATCCTCCGATCCAACAGGTGCCAGACATGCTCAATGGGATTGAGATCCGGGCTCTTCGCTGGCCATGACAGAACACTGACATTCCTGTCTTGCAGGAAATCACACACAAAACGAGCAATATGGCTGGTGGCATTGTCATGTCTAGATGAGCCAGATTAACACGAATCCGACCATCACCCCTGGTGAGACTCGTCAGTGAAGAGCACTTTTTGCCAGTCCTGTCTCGTCCAACGATGGTGGGTTTGTGCTCATAGGCGACGTTGTTGTCAGTGATGTCTGGTGAGGACCTGCCTTACAACAGGCATACAAGCCCTCAGTCCAGCCTCTCATCCTATTGTGGACAGGCTGAGCACTGATGGAGGGATTGTGCGTTCCTGGTGTAACTCGGGCAGTTGCTGTTGCCATCCTGTCCCGCAGGTGTGATGTTCGGATGTACCAATCCTGTGCAGGTGTGGTTACACGTGGTCTCCCTGGAATCATACGGTAGCAGGGATATCGGAGGTCCGGATTGGATGCATGTATAAACTGTCCCATTACGGAGAATGTCCTAGCTCCGTATATGAGCATGTCTACACTTTATATCTAACCAAATGTAATTTATCCGGAAATATATAGATACAGACTTTTTCTCCCAGTGAGTTAACCAGGTTTTTGGCTAATATGTCCTGGTACTGCGGTAAAGTTCATGATGCTGTTGACCTTAACTAAGGCCCCAGGACCAGGACCAGTGGAAGCAAAATAGCCAGATAACATCAAAGTATTATTTTGACGTCAGACCCACCACTGGCGTTTTGTGGACGTATGGCGCATGTCCATACAGGATTTACCCCAGTGTTTTACCCAGAAGGCTCAGACTTTTCTGTTTCCATCTACGCGGGCCAGCATCTGTGTCTCACTGGGCCATGGCTCCGGTGGACTTGCTCTCACTTGGGGCCAAACCTAGGCCACTGGTACTTTTCAGCTCGCATTTACTTAACAATGGTTAACTGTGAACTTCAGCACCTCAAAAAAACAACTGTTTTGATTCTGCAGAGGTTGTTGATTCTGAAGAGGTTGTTGATTCTGCTCTTCACAAGTCCTCAATGTCAGCCCTAGCTTTGGAAACACAATTTCTCTATGACGTAAGGTTGTATACACTTTGTACCACTGGTATTACAGTCGAAAAGCAATTACACGCCTGTAGAACTTGCAAACAAAACTCAAGACACTTTAATGTGGTTGGTATTGCGTCATTAAAATCTCAACTTCATAACTAACATGGGGGGACAGCTGTGAGTGGAAAAACAAGCTCTGTGAGCCCTTTCTGAAAGCCATGAAGTATGATTGACAGAATTTTTGAGAATTTTTTTTCTTACTCTCTAATGGTCAAAATGTGTGCAATTTCCTACTTAAACTTTTCAAATAAAGCCTAAACTCCAAAACCTAGGCCTTTTAGCATAATTTTGAACATGATTTTATTTGTAAATTACTAACTTTATTTAGGCACGCTCAGGTTGACTTTTCCACAGAACCGCCCGTATGCCACTAGGCCATTTTCCTCAGTGTTATTACCATGATATGACTGAAGGCTAACATCCCCTCATTTGTTAGCCGTAGGTGTGTGTGTGACATGCATGAGAATGTATTTGCAACAATGAGAACAGAGGAGGAGAATATAAAGTTGTTCAACAGTGTGTCATTTAAGAGTCATAAAAGGTATGTTGTCAAATGACCTGACTGACAAGAGTTTACCTTGTCTTTTCAGCTTGATAACCTACAGAAGACATGGCTGCGGGAATTCTATCAGGTAAGTTGACCCTCTCCTCTCCATATTGAGACGGTGGTGAATACACAAACAACTCTTCTCTAGGCCTATCAGCTCTGTGCATTTCTAAAGCTACGTCAGTAGAGTCATGTGGGGGGGGCTGTGTTTGGCTCATTGACGAGGAGAGAGCACAGGCCGTGTCATATCAGAACTTTGATCTACACAGGAACATCTGAGAATCCACAACTTCTTCCGCTCTAGCAGGGGAAGTCAATTCAGATAGATAGGCAGATAGCTGTTGCACTCTCACTCTACTGTTGCCTCGTACTGAGACAGTCATGCTGAGGCCAGAACACAGAGGGAGATATCAATGAGGAGTACAACATGAAACAAGTCTAGCAAGGAAATGAACCATACTGAGCTGTGTCGTATATTTCCTTTTCACCTTGTCCTCACTGGCACCCTTCCAGCAACTATGGTGGATGTGTAACGAGCACAGTACAGCTCAGCTTGGTCCGGCTTAATTCGTCTCTGTAGTGTGAAGAAGGTAGTACTGTACTGTATACCATTAGGAAGATGGACCAATGCCTTCTATGCCAATGAGTGGCATGAGCTTAGTTGCCAGGTGTGTATTAGAATTATGCATGTTTGTGCCTACTATGTGCCAAGCCAAGGTCCTGGAAACGAAGAGAGCAGCTACAAGTCACCTGTTAAGAGGATTGGACCTAGGCTTAATTCAGGTTAACCTCTTGGGGATAATTAAGGAGCAGTGGGGCGCTACCGCCACAACAACATTCGTAAAATGCAGAACGCCAAATTCAAATTACAAATGTAGTAATATAAAACATTCATGACAATACAAGTGTTGCACACACTGAATCTTGGCAATCTCACAGCGTTGTCAGATTTCAAAAAGGCGAAAGCATAAAATTTGATTGTCTGAGGACAGCGCCCCGCATACTTTCTGCATTAGCATAATAACATAACCAGCACGGGTATCACAAAACTCATAAAAAGCGATAAAATAAATCGCTTACCTTTGAAGATCTTCTTCTGATGGCAATCCGAAGGGTCCAAGCAAGACAATAAATGTTCCTTTTGTTTGAAAAAGTCCCTCTTTATATCCATAAAGCTCCGTTTGTTTGGCACGTTTTGTTCAGAAAATCCACCATCCACTAGTCCATTATACAAGACATACAAAGTAAAAAAAATTTACCTATAAACTTTGTCCAAACAAATCAAACAACTTTTCTAATCGATCCTTAGGTACACTAATATGTATATTAACGATAAAATTTCACATGGATAATATCCTGGGCGATAGAAAAGGAAAGAAACGAGGCGCACGCTCACGGTCCCGCACGTAAAACAGAAAAGTCACTTCCTCCCTCCCCTTGCCAATTCTTCTCTTACTCCTCGATTTTTCTAGATAAACGCATGAAACCTTGTCTAAAGACTGTTGACATCTAGTGGAAGCCTTAGGTACTGCAACCTGGGAGCTCGAATCCAGTATTTCCTATAGCAAGTCAATGGCAAAAGAGGCACCTCACAGAATCACATTTTTCCTGATGGATTTTCCTCGGGTTTTCGCCTGCCAAATCAGTTCTGTTATACTCAGACATTATTTTAACAATTTTAGAAACTTCAGTGTTTTCTATCCAATACTACTAATTATGTGCATATCCTAGTTTCTGGGCCTGAGTACCAGGCATTTTACTTTGGGCACGCCAGACTCTCCAAAACTCATAACACTGCTCCCTAATAGGTTAACTGCATGTACTTGCCTCATAACCTACAGTAGTACGCAGGTCCATTCTGGATTTCTCCCATAGAACTCTCTAAGCTTCCTCCTCCAGTTTGCTGTGCTGTGTGTGTTTGAACTTACAGTACACAGCTGAGCTATACGAGCACTATGAAATGCGTACATGTTATTGTGGATATTAGTGAATAGAGATGGTATGTAATGTTACTGTAAAGTAGTGCACAGTGCGGTAAGTGGTGACTGACTATAAAGGGAGGGTTGGCCCATGTATCTCTCCTAGCTTGTTGAACTGAATCACTGCGGAAGCCAGTGGCTGAATGAGTAGAGTTGGTATGCGCTGTACAGTAGTGTGCAGGCCAATGTGTGTGGAGAGGGAGTGATTCAATAGGCCCATGTGTATGTCTCTCTCTCTCTCTCTCTCTCTCTCTCTCTCTCTCTCTCTCTCTCTGTCTCGCTCTCTCTGGTGGAAGTGAGGGAGGTGT